>CM076580.1:151978677-152578677 GCA_034641835.2 Pinus albicaulis
ATTAACTTAAATCAGTGCTCAGATTGCACATATAGCGGAAAACACGAAAGGTAGGGAGATCAGAATCTTAGGGTACCATGCGAGGGTATATCCTAAACTAGATTTCTAATGCGTACCTAAGAAACGAAAAGTGATGAATTACAAAGGAAAAAAAAGACAAAGTAAGAAAAACATCACTGCTCCTTTAAATCAGGATCCAAAGAAATGTGCTTGTCATATTAAAGAGCAACACCAGTCATGTACAACATTGCCAACAGCTTGATATTCAGTCTGAAAACATCTTCCTCAACTTATCTTACAACTTTACACAGAGAACTAAATCTCAAGAGAAATGGCTTACAGTTCACAGATATCCGATCAACAACCTTTACAATGTTTTCTCATGAGTTTTTATATCTAAAAGAGAGGCAGAGGAGGTAGATGAAACACTAAATGAAACATTAAAACAGAGTAGGAAGAGGGCCTCGAGGCCCATTCTGTTTTAATGTCCATGCATTAATCTTTAGTACTCTTTGGGTGAAAGAGTGGTATTTGACAGGATGAAATTTACTCCAGGTATGTCCTTGATGTACTCTCGGCTGTAGTACTCTGCAGTACTCTGGTGAATAAACAAAAGGTGGATAAATGACTTCAGGTCTGCCATGCTGTGTAACAAATTATTCTGGCTAGTATTAGGACTGTTGTCAGGGTGGAGATCTTCTCAGGAACAAGGTATAGAATGAAAGCAGTATGGGTACTTCGTCCTTTCACGGGAAAGAACATTATGCTGATGGTGACACTGATATATTGTTTTTTGTGCTTTAGGCCTTATTAGGGCTTCTGCGTAATTCACAAGGTATTCAATTTGGCAGAGTTGCCCTTTAAACATTGGATTAAAGCTTAAAATCTTCAATACTGAGCATTGAATTCTCTGATATTTTACTGATACTCTTTGCCACTCCATTACTGTCTCTGTCAGTGAAATGTGAGCTTCGGTGGCGCCGAAGAAGTTTTGCAGAGTTGAACTCTGTCTTTTAATGAAAATTACGCTCTAAGCACCTTCTCAGGCTCTTCTCTGTAATATTAGGCTCTGAACCCAGCTTTCTCTATGCTCTGTGTCACTATAATAGTGACTGTGAGAAATGGCGGTTTCTACCGCCTATAATCCTGCAAAACATGTAAACATGTTAAGAAAGCCATGCATGGCGAGGGTGGATGCAGTGGAGGGCCATGAGAATGGAAACGCAACTGAGGTGAATGCGGTGGATGTAGCAGAAAACAACTGAAAAATGCAGTGAAACGGTGAAAAAATGATCTGGTGAAAGTTTGGTGGAAGAATGCATGTGGACCGTCTGATCATATCTGGGGGCGATGATCGACGGTGGAGGTTGAATCACAGAAAGACTTTGGAAGGTAGGGCGTTATAACATAAACTTTAATGTAAAAACATTAAAATTCGACCTTTGAACGAAACACACGGGGATGTATGAAAATGCAACGAAATGACTTTGAATGGTGGGACCTGGTCATGGGTGGAGGGAGATTTGATATGAACCGTCAGATCCCGAGAGATCAATGGTAGCAATCTAATCGCATCCGAGCAAAGCGGGGCCGAAATTCCGATGAAGAAAAATGATCGAACGAGGCGATGCAATGAGGACCGTTGATCTCATTTGAACGGACGGTCACGATTGGATCGGAGGAGGCAGCGGGGGATGCATTTGAGAACTTGCGATTACGATTGGAGTGACATTGCGATTGAGCAACAGCCATCCGATCTAGAACAAGATCGACGGCGGGGATTCAATCGGCGTGGAGATGGACGGGGTAAACGGGTAGAGTGGGAGAAATAAGGGCCATCGGATCTAAGGGAACGAATGGCGGAGATACAATTGGAGGGTTGCAATCGGGGAGTGCAGCGGGAGGCACAGTTTAAAATTTGCGATTGCGATCGGTGTTGACCATCAGATCTTAAAAGATCGATGGTCAAGATCGCAGCATGAGTCTACAGATAAAACCCCAATCGCATCAGGATTTTTTCGTATAACACAGAAATGTGCTCCCCGAAGGTTGCGATTGCGATTAGCGCCCAGGCCTTAGCGCTTGGTCTTAGCGCTCGGGGCATATGGGGAAGTGGTTATGGGGCTGGCTGAAAGGGGCTAAATCCTTTAATGTAAAATATGGTCTTTTGGCCTATTTTCAATGCATTTTAAGGCCAAAAAGGGGTAACAGTAGAGAGGAAAAGGGGTTATTTGGCCAAACAAAGGGTATTTGTGAGGTTTAAAGGGGAAATAGGATGATTTTGAAGGGTAAGAAGGGAATTGGAAGGGGAGACAAGGGGATGAAAATAGAGGTTTAAAAGTTGTGAAATAGGGGGAAAAGAGGACTTTTGGGCTTTCTTCTTCACAAACAGAGAGGCTTCCAAACTAGGAACGTCAGTGAGGGTTTCCAAAAGGACAAAGGCACAAGGAGGCTTTCAAGGATGATGTGTTTTCAGAGGAAATGCATTCCTTGAAGGCTCAAAAAACATTTTAGCCCCACGTTTGCTTGTCAAAAAATTCATAGGGGGCTAACAGTGGCTCCACATGGGGATGGCATCTTCTTGAAGGTGTCAAGAATTCAGAAAATAATCTTTGAAGTAGGCTAGATGCCTGATCTTTGAGCCATATTTCTTCTGTGATTTCAGCTATTACAAACATGATGGATATTAATCAGCAGAACACACTCCCCAAGCAATCTACCTACCCATCCTACAGTCCTAGCATTTTTTCTTCGAGGTGCATTTGAATTGGCAGACCTTCTTCATCATTTTTATTGAAAACATAAAACACACTGATCTAATTCTACCCTTATCACTCCATGACACCAGATTAAACTGTTGGCCTCACATGTTTCTCTACCTAATCTAATATATGCTGGGATTAAACTGTCCAGCAGATTTCTTCTCTACATTCTATGACAGAAATTTAAAAACAGTCAAACTAGGATTAGACAGTCTAGTTTGCTGTGTATCCAAGGCATAAAGACAGTTACACATGGATTGAAATTGCTGAAAACTGGAAACAAAATATTTGAAGGCTTGAAATCTGACACTTTGAAGCATCCTTCTTTCCTTTGTGACTCAAGTTTTGAGCTTATTAGAGTCACTTTCTTCTTCATTTCAGCTCTGGTTTTGGGCTTGTTAGAGCTGATTCTTCTTTCTTCCTTGTTGGTTCAGATTTTGGGCATGTTAGAACCAGATGTCTTCACTTCCTTTGGCTCAGGTTTTGATCGTGTTAGAGCGAACCTTTGCACTTCAGAGGTTCATGTTTTGAGCATGTCTAAATCTTTCTTTCTCTCTGTTTTTTGAAACATTTTTTCTTTTTCTTGAGAAAAAATAACATAGCAATGGTATTTACAATGGGAACGAAAATGGAAATCGGAAATCAGTAGTAGTAGTATTTGAGCATCCTCCCGTTGACAAGACCCCCAAACAGATCTATACCATCAAGCTCTTGCAGAAAAAAGGCGTTTGGACCAATGGTGGACTGGATGATGTAAGGACCCTGCCACAAACTGTCAAACTTTCCATGCTTTCCTTTGTCTTCTCTCCTTGAGTCCCACTTCAGAACTTTATCTCCAATTTTGAAGTCAGAAGCCTTGGTTCTCTTGTCAAACAACTTCTTCATATTTTCCTGAACTTTCAGAGCTTTGTTATAGACCTTTTCCCTTGTTTGTTGGAGATGAATTGTTTGATTTATCCTCCTTACCATACTGTCTTCTTCTATCTGAATCTCTTGGACTAGTTTAATCACTGGTACTCCAAGGCTGGTAGGAAACACTGCCTCTGTTCCGTATACAAGCTGATATGGTGACATGCCAATGGATTTCTTCATTGTAAGCCTGTCATCCCACAAAGCATGCACTAACTTGTTATGCCATGACTTATTATCTTCAAGTAGTTTTTTGATGATGGTCACCAAGCTCTTGTTTGATGATTCAGCTAACCCATTACCTTGTGGGTAATAAGTAGTTGAATGACCGAGTGCTATTTGATACTTGTGACAAAAATCAATCATTTTCTTGGATCCAAAAGCAGCAGCGTTATCAGTGATTATTTTTCTTGGGCAGCCAAACCGAGAGAGGATGTGGTCTTCGAGGAACTTGATGATAACGGAATCTGTGGCATTCCTAGAAGGTATGGCCTCTATCCACTTTGTGAAGTAGTTTGTGGCTGTAAGGATCCACTTGTGTTGTGCAGAAGAAGCAGGGTGTATTTCTCCAATGAAATCTAGGCCCCATTGCAAAAAGGGACCCTCAACAGAAATGGGTTGTAGTGGTAATGAGACGAGCTTTCTTTTGCCTTTAAAAATCTGGCATTTATGGCAGGAAATTATCATTTTATGGATGTCATTGAAAATTTTAGGCCAGTAATAGCCAACTCTGAGTATTTTGTTAGCAGTGGCTTTCCAGTTTAAGTGGCCTCCCCACTCCCCTACGTGGAACTCCTGTTTAATCCTTTCTGCTTCAGTTTCAGGCAAACATTTAAGAAATATGCCATTTGTATTTTTCCAGTATAAACATTCATTTAGTATGAAATAGTTTCTAGCTTTCAGCTTTAGGAATCTGGCCTTAGTCTTCGATAAATTAGGAGGGGCATTGAGGTTTGTGAGCACGTACAGGATATCAGAATACCAAGGAGAGTTTTGAAATTGTTCCTCAACTGTAGGATCGGGCGGTCCTTCATGTTCATCCAAGGCATCCATCATGTTTATGTCAAGGGATTGTAAATTTGATTCAGCCATTAGTTGATCTAGGCCCTGACCTTTGATCAAATTTGGGGGTTTTATTTCCAGGTCATATTCTAATATCACAGCAATCCATTTGCCCCTCTTCCCATCGAGGTCTTGGGACAAAATGTCTTTAACCACTATGTTTGGCATGTCGGTTATGTTGTGAGAATGCAGTATGTACACCCTAAAGTCTTTCAAGGCCTTTACAAAGGCATAGGCTTGTTTTTCCATTATGTTATATTTCAAGGGTGCATCCCTCAGAGCCTTGCTGAGCAATAGGCTTTTCCATTCCCTCAGAATTTTTCTGCAGTAGAACTGCAGCCACTGTATGCTCGGAGGCAAATGAAAAGATCAGGAAATATTTTGAGAAATCTAGGCTGATTAGGACTGGGGCCCGGGTGAGTGCAAGTTTAACTGACTCAAAATATTTTTTAGCCTCAACAGTCCACTTAACCCCTACACCTTTCTTTAGCATGTTAGTCATATTCCTGAGGTGTTCAGCTAAGTTGGGAATAAACCTCCTTAAGAAGTTAATTTTACCAATAAAGGAATGTAACTCTTTAATGTTTCTCGGGTGTGTGATCTGTAGTATTCCCTCAACTCTCTGCGGGTCTATCTTAATTCCCTTCTCAGATATGATATGGCCGAGGAGCTTCCCTTCCTACAACCCGAATACAGTCTTTTTGGGATTTGATGACAGACTGAACCTCCTACATTTTTCAAAAAATCTTCTTAGATGTTTTAGGTGCTCCTCATCAGTCTTGGAGTGGACTGTTATGTCATCAAGATAGATGAAAATGAAGTGCCATATTTCCTCCGAAAAGGCTATGTCCATTGCTCGTTGGAAGGTCACACCAGTGTTCATCAATCCAAAAGGCATTTTTACGTACATAAAAGTGCCCCATGGAGTGGTAAAAGCGGTCTTGAGTTGATCTTCTGGGAGTACTAAAACTTGGTTATAACCTGAAAAACCGTCTACCAGGGAGATCCTTTTTGAGCCTACTACCTTCTGAAGAATATGTTCCATCTTTGGCAGAGGGTAATTGTCTTTGAGTGAGGCTCTGTCAAGGTTCCTGAAATCTATGCATAGTCTGATCTCACCCATCTTTTTTCTCACAACTACTAAGTTCGAGACCCAATCAAAGAACCTCACAAGAACTATTATTCATGCTTCGTACATCTTTTTGATCTCCTTTTCAACTGCAGGCAATTGTTTTGGGTTAATTCTACGAATTTTCTGTCTGAAGGGTCTCTGGTTTTCTTTCAAAGGTATCTTGTGTTGTATAATGTTTGTGTCGTAGGCCTTCAAATCCTCATAGCTCCAGGCAAACACATCGCTGAACTCTTTCAACAGATCAATATATTTCTTTTTCATGTTTGTGAGCAAGGAATTAGCCAACTTAATCATCTTAGGCTTATTTTCAGTGCCTATGTTGCATTCCTCGACATCAGAGTCTAAGTGTTCCATGGTGGGATTTTTATCTACATCATCGAAATCGAAGAGATCCTCTAAAGGTGCCAGACCTTGGGGTATGTTTTTATCTTTTGCCTGTAGCACCTCTATTTCCTCTTTATCTGCATTTTTGTATTCTTTGGTTTGATTTCCAATCTGTTCAGTTAAAGTGTTTATTTCAATGTTACGGGGTGATTTTCCTTCGTCGAGCAGTTCCTCACTTAGGCAGCTATCATCAGATTTAGAGTCTGAATCAGAGAATTCAAACTCATTCCTGCCTATCAGGAAATCCTCAATCTGATTATCGCCTTCAAAGACTTGCCAATATTTCTCATTGTCGGTCACTTCAAGTCTGTATTTTGTCTGAATGATGATTTGTTTGTCACTGGGAGACTTATGATATGAAATAGCTATGCAGGCTAATAATCCATTCGCAATTACGTTCTGACTCCTAGGAACAAACACCAGTTCATATTCCACGAAGGTTTTCAATAAATCCATGGCATCATTCCTGTACGCTCTCAACCTAGGGTGTTTCGCTGTGTATTCTCCATTCACTTGTTTTATGATTAACTCAGAGTCTCCATGCACAACTATCCTGCGGGATCCTAGTTTTCTCAGTAGATTCAAGCCTAGGATGAGAGCCTCATACTCCGCAATATTGTTTGTACATTTGAAATTCAGATTAAAGGCATGACACTCGGCATAGTCACTCTCAGTGTTATGTAACCACACTCCCGCCCCTGCAATTTTTCTAGTACAAGAACCATCGAAATTCATTTCCCATAAAGGTTCATTATTGGGTTTATCATTGGTTTCTTTCCTAGCGTTAGTTTCATTGTTATGCTACAGTGGGAGGCCTGTGTTATGGTGTGAAGGGTTTCGTTCTTCGTGTGGTGTATGAGTTTCAGAGGGGTGACTAGCCAACTATTTGCATTCTGTTTTTGGCTCACTCTGAGTTTTAGATTCAGTGCACTGTCCAGAGGATTCTTCTTCATTTTCCTCCAAGTCTAGAGTGGCCATTATGTCAAAATCTATGGGCGCTGTCTCATGGTTTGTATCTCTGTTTTCTAATTCTGGCTCCTTTAAGGGTTCATCGTTGCAGAGGATAAATGAGTCCAGATCTGTGTGTACAGAGTACAAAGGTGAATTTTCAGGCTTTTCAGGGCTGTTGACCAAAAATTTCATTTGTGACTCTCTATACAGTCTCCTAAGTTGGCTAAAGATAGGGATTGTGGCATATGCCCCATCCATCTGCATGGTATCTTGCAGCTTGGCTCCCCATGACCTCGATAATAACATACCATACTTAGGTGGCACATATGCCACTACAACATCCATAACCATACATTTAGCTGGAATCTGGGTCAAGTTCACACATAGGTATTTGATCAGGCCAAGACACTTTACCCTGCTAGAGTCAAACGAATACAAATATTTGTAAGGACAGGTTATCTCTAGGCCTAACCTCTCCATAACTACCTTAGGCATTAAGTTGTGTGATGCCTCGGAGTCATGCATGGTGTTGTGAAGTATCTTGTCATGGATATTGAGGTTGATATAAAAAGGAGGTACCACCCCTTCTTGAAACTTACCTTATATCTTAGGGCCAAACAGAAGGGCTGGTTGATTGTCACTTAGATTGACAGTGTCACTATTTTCACCTAGATTTAAGGCTTTCAAAATTTGGCCTTTATATACATCCTGAGTGGCCAGCTCAAAGAGTGGGACAGAGATTTTAATTTTAGCAATCTCACTCTCCAAATTGAAGAGAGATTGTCTCTTTGTGATACTCAACTCTGTTTTGTTAGCCACTACTTTAGTGGCAGAATCAGTGTGTTGATTCTCACTATGTATAGTGTTAGGGACTGTTTTATCAGGAACACTAGCTGCAGTGCTAGTGCTGCTAGTTGGTTGACTTTGTTTATCAGGGACTTGGCTGTCCTTTCCTTTGTTCTTCCCAGAACTCTCAGCTGTTGATTTGTTAATTTCAGCAGTTACTTTAGAAGTTTTCTCAGGCCTTTTCTTAATGGTAATCTCAAAAGCTTTTGGTTTGGAATTTTCTAAGCTCTTTTTGCTTCTAAGCTCATACTGTTCTCTGACCTGCATGATGGAATTTTCAAATCCTAGCCTGTAATCCTTAGATTCTAATATTTCCTCATCCCAATATGAGGGTGAGGACTGATCTTCTTCTGTGGTACGATTGTGGATTGAGTTTTCTATTTCAAGCATGTTTATTGTGGTCCCCTCAGACTCTTCTATGATTCCCTCATCTTCATCCAGAAAGTTCTCTTGAAATGGGGGTATGACTTGTTGATCTGAGTCTCTTTGTCTGTTGGGAGTGCTATTGTTTCTCCTAAAGTTCTGGTTATGATTTTGATTTCTGTTTTGATTACTAACTGAGACAACCATTTTTTCCATCATTTGTTGCAGCTTTTTCATTTTTTTGGCTAGATGGTCATACTTGGGATCAGATGTGGAAGCTGCAGTGTCATCCCTATATGTTACCCTCTTCTCAGCTCTCATTTTGGCTTTCTTTTCAATCAGGTTGGCCTCCACACTCACCACTCCTTTTTGCATGACCTCTAGTGTGTTGTAATCTCTCTCCCTAAGCTGGTAGGCCATATCAGCATCAAAGCCTTCAGGGTATTTCACTAAAGCCATACCTTGGGGAGGTTTCATATGTGGAGGAAGGGTGTTATAAACGTTGTTAAACCTTGTAGAATAGTCATGGACACTCTCCCCTACTTTTATTTTAAGGTTTTTGTATTTTTCTAGGATTTGGAGAGGGTTGGTATTAACTTCCCATTTGTTTATGAAGGATTGATATAAAGAGGAAAGATCATGGATACTGTTTGGAGGTAGGCATTTAAACCATTTCTTCACATCACCTCCTAAACTCTGGGCAAAGATTCTCATCTTGACCGTCTCATCATCTATCTCCATATAGTCAAATGAATCTTCCATCCTATCTACATGGTGTTGAGCAGTGGTAGACTCTTTTGCAGTGAAGTGTGGGATTTTTGATTGGTAATTGTTGGGTAAGGGCACTAGAGGCTGAGGTAACACTAGAGGTGCATACCAGGCTGCCATAATGATATTTTGAGGGAGTAAAGGATTAGCTTGAGCAGCTGGTATGTGGATGACAGGAATATTAGGACCAGTAGCACTCTGTTGACCTGATTTAGGATGGCAGAGTCCCAAGTTTTGAATGAAATGAATATCCGGAGGTGTATATGGGGGAGTCTCTATATCCCTAATGTGCTGACCATTGTGAGATGGTGAACCAAGAAGCTCAAGGTCTAGCTGGTCTATAGCACTGAATGACCTAGTTCTAGGTAAACTGTTTGGTAAGTCTAGGTCAAAAAGAGGGTCTGATAGAGCTGTAAAGTCTCCTGAAGCAGAGCTAGCTCTATGGATGCGTATGGAAATAGCTGATCTTCTAGGTGTAGGATATTTCCTGAGTATGTTCTCGTGGTTTTCAACTATTTCAGGTGGTTTTGGGTTAGGATAAGCTCTCGTGTGAATGGTTCTTAAAGCCAGAATGCTGTCTGCAAACATAGCAGCTTAATCCTACTTGTTACTTCTGTTATGGCTAATGTTGTAATGAAGGCAAGTCTCCCAGTGGAGTCTTTATGTGAACCAAGATAATCAGTAGGCCTATTGATCACCAGTGGAGTCTTTAGTCATTAGGGAACTATGGAGTCGCCAAGTGGAAGGTTTAGAATGTTTCAAGAAAATAACTGTCCACCACAGTGATTTCTGCCAGACTAACCAGAGATTTTGGTTTTCTGAGATCTTAAGGATGTATAAGATGAAAACACTCAGATAGTCCCCAGCGGAGTCGCCATTATGTTGGGGTTCTCATGTTTTGGCAAATCTGGAAATACCAAAAGATGAGACAACATCAGAGCCACTTTCAGACCTCTAGATCTAGCCCTCCTGGGTCCAAAGAGGGATCTCTCTATAACCGGAAAATTTTTATGTCCTTGAAGCTCTGTTATTAGGTTTTAGGCTAGTTATAGGCACGATTTTGTTTGTTTGTTTAATTTGTTTGTTTGGTTGTTGGGAAACAGGAAAGAAGGGTTCACTGTGAGACCAGGTTGAATAAAGAGGATTATAGGTAAAGGAGAAATTATTTCAGGGAACACTCAAGACCATTGGGCAATGGAGTCAGGAAAGGGTTTACTTGCTATTCAATATGCAGGCTTTCAGTTGGGCTAGTCATCTAAAGAATTGGATCTTAAAGATGATAGTGTGATATGAAATGGTGAGAAAGAAAGTGAAAGGCAAGGAAACCTCCAAGCTGACCAATTAGAAATCAAGTCCAGGGACAAGACATGCCATTAGACACCTGTGACCCAACTCCTAAAGGTAAAATATTCAGACAAAGGGAATAGTAAAGATTCAAACACGAAGGTGAAGACCTGAGATCAAAGAGAGACTTCGAACTCTCAATGCTTCGCCATCCAGCTTAAGGGATATTAGAAAGGTTTAATTAATCGAAAAGGATCCTAATGAGGCAGAGACTGTGTTCTAAACTCCTATTATCTTGATTCATTCAATTAAAGCCTAACAAGAACATCTAAGAATAGATTCGTTAATTCATACATCAGCTAGTAGTAAATTATAACCACTACACTGGTTAAATTAACTTAAATCAACGCTCAGATAGAATGGGGAGAGTGGATGCAGTGGAGGGCCATCATAATGGCAGCGAAACTGAGGTGAATGCGGTGGATGCAGCAGAAAACGACTGAAAATTGTAGTGAAACGGTGAAAAAATGGTCTGGTGAAAGTTTGGCAGAAGAATGCATGTGGACCGTCTGATCATATCTGGGGGTGATGATCGACGGTGGAAGTTGACTCATAGAATGACTTTGGAAGGTAGGGAATTATCACATAAAATTTAATGTAAAAACATTAAAATTTTACCTTTGAACGAAACACACAGGGATGTATGCAAATGCAACGAAATGACTTTGAACGGTGGGACCCGGTCATGGGCAGAGGGCGATTTGATATGAACCGTCGGATCTCGAGAGATCAACGGTGGTGATCTAATCGCATCCGAGCAGAGTGGGGCTGAAATTCCAATGGATAAAAATGATCGAATGAGGCGATGCAATGAGGACTGTCGATCTCGTTTGAACGAACGGTCACGATTGGATCGGAGGGTCGCAATCGGGGGAGGCAGCGGGGGACGCATTTGAGAACTTGCAATTGTGATTGGAGAGATGTTGCGATTGAGCGACAACTGTTTGATCTGGAGCAAGATCGACGGTGGGGATTCAATCAGCGGGGAGACGGATGGGGTAAAGGGGCGGAGCGGGAGAAATAAGGGTCGTCGGATCTAAGGGAATGAACAACGGAGATACAATCAGAGGGTCGCAATCGGGGAGTGCAGCAGGCAACACAGTTTAAAAGTTGTGATTGTGATCGACGCTGGCAATGAGATCTTAAAAGATCAATGGTCGAGATCGCGGTGTGGGTTTACAGACCAAACCCCAGTCACATCGGGATTTTTACGTATAACACAGAAATGTGCTCTTCGAAATTTGTGATTGCGATTAGCGCCCAGGCCTTAGTGCTTGGTCTCAGAACTTGGGGCATATGGGGAAGTGGTTATGGGGCTGGCCGAAAGGGGCTAAAGCCTTTAATGTAAAATATGGTCTTTTGGCCTATTTTCAATGCATTTTAAGGCCAAAAAGGGGTAACGGTAGAAAGGAAAAGGGGTTATTTGGCCAAACAAAGGGTATTTGTGAGGTTTAAAGGGGAAATAGGATGATTTTGAAGGGTAAGAAGGGAATTGGAAGGGGAGATAAGGGGATGAAAATAGAGGTTTAAAAGGTGTGAAATAGGGGGAAAAGAGGCCTTTTGGGCTTTCTTCTTCACAAACAGAGAGTCTTCCAAAATAGGAAAATCAGTGAGGATTTCCCAAAGGACAAAGGCACAAGGAGGATTTCAAGGATGATGTGTTTTCAGAGGAAATGCATTCCTTGAAGGCTCAAAAAACATTTTAGCCCCCCATTTGCTTGTCAAAAAATTCATAGGGGGCTAACATTCTCCAGCACGATGTACACTGTTATTTGAATGTTTACCTCTATAACTTCTCTGTAATGAAAAAGAACAATATGCTCATAAGACTTATCAAGCATCCAATAGATTTTGCGCTGGAAGCTTGGGTTATCTTCCCCATGTGCATAATTACAATGCAGAGCATCCACATTGCCAAACTTCAATTGTTCATGTGCTTCAGAGCTTTGATTAACTGCTACTGATGACCCTAAAGTACAATAATAATGCTACTCAATAGAAGATGGATCAACGAGAAGCTTATTGTTTATCGAGAATCACTCTTGTATATTCAAGCATCTTCCATGCTAAATCAAGATCATAATCTTCCTCATCTTCACCTTCTGTATCAACATCCTCACCAACATCTTCATCATCAATTTCTTCTCTTTCAACACCTTCCTCTCTATTAATTTTCCTTCCATCCAAGGAGAGAGTCCAACAAAATTATCTGCTACTTCAAATTTAGAAATTTAAATCTTGTGCTAAAATAAAATTATTTTTAAGATTTTTAATATTTTAGTTGTGCCAGATTGAGCTACAATAGGGTCTATTCTATATTTTTTTTTAAATTCTATGTTTGCATTTGAATATTCATTTTTAATGTCCTAATGAAACTGTCCCTAATTTGTAACCAATTCAGGGGAAAAAGGATAAAGGAAAAGATGGAAAAAGGTCAAAAGGAGGACAATTTCAAAACCTAGCATTGGAAAAAAGAACAAATGTGAAATTGATCAATGTTGGAATGAGGATTTTGGAGACTCCTAGCACTAGAAAAGGGTACAATTTCAAAATCAATGTTACTATAAAATAGCCTAGTTGAAAATCCTACTGCTAGAAAGAAGTCTAATTGACAAACTCAATGCTAAAATAAAGAGAAATTAGGAATCCTATCACTACAAAAGGCCACATTTAGAATTCCTAGAACTGGAAAAGGAAACAAGGAGGAATCTTAGCACTATAAAAAAAGGTAGATGAGAAACAATATAGCACTAGAAAGTTAAAAAGTGAAAATTCTAGTGTTATGAAAAGGACAATTTAAAAAGCTAGTGATAGGAACAAAGGAAGTTGGAAAACCTAGTGCTACAAGGGAGGGAAAAATGAAATCCTAATAGTAGAAACTTGAAAAAATGAGAAACATAGCGCACCAATGAGGAGAGGAGGTTAATTTGGGAGTGAGAGAGAGAGAGAGAGATCGTCGATGAATGCCAAAACTACCTAGCATAAATATTAATTGCAAACTACCATTAATATTAATTGCAAACTACCTAGCATAAATATTAATTGCAAAATACCTAACATAAATATTCATGAACAAACATAAATATTAATTGCAAATTAACTACCTAAAAATCATCATGATATTTTTTCTCAATTCATAAATCACAAAATGAATATTTTGGAAGATTGTCACTTGTGCAATTGACTATATATTTGAACTAAGTAATGACCAAGTCTCTTATGGCATGTATAATAAATATAAAGAACACATTTATTATGGTCTAATGGATGATAATGAATAAGTACTTACTAATGGATGATATTCATCTTTGCCCAACATGCCCATTGTAATGGTGGTTTTGGTGCACAAGTGTACCAATCCATCGGTGCTTGGTAGGAATGGTTGCAACCTACAAGCTATGGTCATAGGTAAAAAACATGGTTAGTAGGTTAGTGAACACATGCTAATATATATAAAACACACTAAACTATGGAATGTAGTATGCTGCATATAAAGAGAAGAAACACAACTAAACTATAAAAAAAAAAAATTTCTCACAATGAGTCAAACGAGACAATAATGCAAATAGTGGAGTTAAAATCCCCTCTTATTAACCATTATTAGTAAGAAATATAAAACATTACACTCTTTCCAAAGGATCCTTAGAACTATGGAGTTCTAATACCCAGTGCAAGGGAGATTTTACCCTTGAGCTGATGTCGCAAAGGCCTCTCTCTTCGCCAAAGGATTGAAATTGTTGGGTGGCCAACAACCGAATCCTCTAACTCTATTGCTGCTTTGGATTACACACTTCTGGCATGCTCATGGGAAATTTGGCCAGCATAACAATGTGTTCTCACTTTGTTCTTCTCATGGTGGCAATTTATAGGCAAATTCAAAGCCTTCTTCCTTCTCTTGGTACACTTGTGGACGATGACCCAAGAGAGAGGGTTGATTCCTTTGTGCGCCCACTTGATTCCTTTGTGTGCTCACTTGATGTCCCAAGGTGGCTTAGGTGGCTATTATTGGGCAGCCTCAAGTGGAGGATAATTTCCTGAAGTGTGTCAAATGGTCCTGGATGGTGACTTCTGCCACTCCCAAGACCGCACAACCTTTTGAGGGAAAGCTGCGCAGACCAACACATCTATCGAAGGAAAATGCGCATAAGGTGAATTTTGCATGTGTCTCTGGTGCACAATTTTATTTTTTTCTCTTGACCTTAGAGATTTTTCAAATTTTTAGATTCTCTAATATTTATCAGCCCTATAAATCCTTCTCCCTAACATTTAATAATTTCATTTTTCCTTTTCTGATTTTCCAGTGATAACAGTTGCCCCCTAATGTGTGAGGTCTAGGAAGAACTGTATAGCCAAAATACATTATAGTTTATTTTCTTTGTAACCTATGTCGAGAGAGAGCGAGATACTTGCGTACAACCTAGGGTCGGAAACCCCTTACAGTGGGTAGAAGAGTGACCATGTTCTGTCAAAAACCTGCAAGAAATAGTATGATACAATAAATATAATTTTTCTGCGAAGCGGGCATGTCCCATGCTCGTAATGATTTGGCTAGCTAAACAAATCTATCTGACAGATAAATGTTCTGTCTGTATCACCGATATGGTAGTGATCCACTGGTTTGGTTGATGAAAATGATTGTTGATGCCCTCAGAGGCATTTTTTCTTTGACAATAGGTTGAATGTGGTGTCCACATGTGTAATCTTGGTATGGCATATAAATATTCATTGTATGCATGGGTGTATGACTGGGGTCTTCCTGTGTAAGCATTGCTAGAATAGATGCTTATAATGGCACGTGTATTCGAGGAATCTGAGCAAAGTGAAATGGTTGTAATGTACGATACTATATTGACATCAAGGCTTGTGTTGTAGTTGAATGTTAGGAGGATCGATGACATCTATGGGCAATGATGATTCCCACAATGCCACCCGAGGATGCCCCTATTGCGGTGAGGAACCATCCAAGGTATTGCTTCATTTTTAGATAATGGGTGTTGAAGTCAACAAAATGGAATCCTCAACTGAATGAGAGAGTTACTAATGCAAGGGAACATGGTCTCTGATTTGATAGGTTTTAGCATAGGAATGATGGTGAGGGGTGACTAAAAACTAATCATGGGAGTTCAGTGGCCCATGGTCGGAACATAAAAAGCAACTAGGCGGCAGTCATAACTATTTCTGATGAGGAAATCCATAGAGTTGGTAAGATGTCCAGGGTGGGTATATGTTGGTTATGAATGTCATGGTGGCTTTGCGTGAAATGTGTGATGCTATGACCAAGGGTGACTAGGGATTTCTTCCATGGGAGAAAAATGGATGGATGAGTGGGGGACTATTCTCCATTTGAGATATTTGTACACTTACCAAAATAATAAAAAAATGGGATTGGTTTGTACAAAACACAGAGACAGGTGCACAAAAACATCAAAATTCTCGCTCACTGAATGATGTGAGGAGGGTGTTTTTGTTGAGGGTGGGGAGCCCATTGGTTAGTCTCTGGTGTGGGGATCATGAAGCAGATGTAAAATATCGCAGATGGGCTATGTTGATGGAGGGGTGGTAGGCCAAATGTGAGATGCGGTGGTGCATATTCGATTTTCTTGCGAAAAATGGTAGTCTGTGAAAGGGGTTTTAGTTTGATATGGTAAAACTTGACTTGATGCATGGTGGATGAATGGGAATTAAGTGCTTCTTGAACTAAGGTGGTATGGCCATGGCGTCGTGGTTTTCGGATGGTCTACTTTGAGTGATGAGCGCCATGGAGGGGAGGCTCTACTAACCAAAAAGAATGTTTATCATGTGCAAGGTGGAGAGATGATAAACATGGTCGCGTAGCTGGAACCTATGGTTAATTTCTTGTGGAGAAATGATTTCAAGATATGCAGAGCTTCTTTGGGACTCTATCATGCTAAGGGTAGAATGATACCTGCTCTGGAACCTTCGGTGCATGGGGCAATGGATGGTTTGTTGTGCTGTAGAACACCTGCAAAATAATACCCCAAGTGAAAGAATATTTCTCATTCAAAAATTATTAAAAACATGAATGAACAAAGGATAAGAGAGGGCATACCTGTCGAAACTGGAAAAAAAAAGATTAAAAAATAAAATAAAAATTAAAAAATAAATAAAAATTCGGAGGAGTGAATGTGTGGAGCCTCCTTTGGGCATTATGAGGTGTTGATCAGTGTCTTTCTTTCAAAATGAAATTGGGCCCTCTGAGCTCTCATTATGGTCCTTTAAAAAATCTAGAAAGGGCGACATATAGGTCAATATGGATCATTTCATCTTATTTGCGACATTTGAGTGTTTGAGATTTTGAGAGGTCAGAGGCTGTTGCTGAGATTTTCTTGCCGTTGCGGTCATCCTGTGTACCCGAGATTCACGCTACTAGAGCTAGGTAGGCCCTAGAATGTCCTGCATTTAATTTTTTCAATGTGATTAAGCAGGGGTCCATACAAACTAGGTTTTTACGGAACCCAGGAAAATTTTTACCTTGACCGCGCGGGAGATCAAGGTACAGGTGTGAAAATTTCACGCAAAACTGAGATTTTGCATGCAAATTTTGCACCTATCATGGATTTGTGTGCATGGCCTCTGTGCCTGTCTAAGATACAGGTGCACAGAAAATTTTGGGAAAATTTTCAAATTTTTGGTGTTTTTTTATGTCACTGATGTGTGTCTGTTTGGTGACAGGATGTTGTGGATGGAGAGAGACTGGCTTGACCTCCAGATAGTTGTGGCACGAGATTTCAATGGTTATTAGTAGTTGGCATGATCAGTTCTTCTCAAGTTCCTTAAGAATGACCGCCTACAATCGCAGGATCATTTACTGCGCTACTTAGTCTGCTGTTGGAAAAAGTAGCGCAGAGTTATCGTGTTGCGAGGATGTGACTTGACTATCCGTCCAGAGACGGATATATATTTAGTGACGGGCTTACTGCCTCAGGTTGAGGCACTCCCAAACCCGCTTCCTCCCAAGAGGGTCGATCTTTGATGATTCGCAGCTATCCATTGTTGCAGGGCAACTCTGATAGAGTCAGTGAATGATTTGGCCGAGCGATGTGCTCTAGCAATGATTATGTGGCTGATGGGGTCATCATCTCCACATAGGGCATCGAGGCCATAGGTAGGTGTCTTGCGCCATCCAAGGGCTGAGCACTTCTTTGATTTTTCCCATCACTGCTATGACAAGATGGTGGCCCAGTTAGCGAATGTCAGTGATGGATATAAGCTATTCACTTATTCTAGCATCATGTGTAGCATCATGTATGAGAGGGTGGTGCTGCTTTGACCTATCATGGTTGTGCCTGCGGGGGGTCCTCGGGACCCTTGCATGAGGATGTGGGGCATTATTGGAATGAAGCCACTGAGTCTTGGTTTGAGGCCAACCCTCAAATGTTCCTCCCCTATCCATATGCTGGGATGGACTTCCGAGGAGACCCAGATATGGGTCTTCCCGCTGGATATGCATGGGGAATAGTAGGTATGATCTTTGTCTTATTATGCATTTGTTGAGTATTTTATGATCTTTATGTGTATTATGATGACATTGACATAGGTTTGTTACTCTTGCAGATGTTGGCGAGGCTAGGTGTCCTGTAGTTCGGTTGGTAGGACACCATCTACCTCGGAGGGTTCGTGGAGCTCTGCCTCCAGCCAGGGGCTAGGGAGGAGGTTCGGAGCAACCCCAGGGTGGAGCTCTTGGTGACGGGGCCAATCCATCTGGAGAGGGTAGCAGTTCAGATGCTACTGGGTGCATTGCTGTGATTGCTCACGCCAAGGCGGTAGAGGCTCGTATGGTAGAGATGGCAGAGCAGATGACTGCCTTAGAGGTCTGAGCCTCTAAATTGGAGGATGCATGGGGCCGCATGGACCAACTGATATAGGGTATGCCAACCCATGGGTTTGTTGATTATTTGGATGATGCTTGGCTAGAGACACTGATGGCTCGAGAGAGGGGCCATTGACCAACTCTGCGTCGCGTGGCGAGTTCTGTTTTGATAGTTTCCCAAGTACTGGAACTGGGAGCAGCTGTGGGTCCAAGTGCCAACCTGGAGGGGCACATCCCTAAAGACTTTTTGTACATAGGGAAAGCACCTGTTATGAGGATGCTTCCCCTATTTTTTGACGACTTGTGCATATGTATTTTTTGTGGCTGACCTATGGGTCACATACATGACTCATCATTTGTACTCATACATACATTTTTGGTATATATATATATGGATGATGTGTATTGTTGATGGATATCTATGTTTCTTATGTTTTATGCTTTTATGTATGGTGGTTTATTCGAGATGTATTCCAGTTTAGGATGTGGTTAGCTATGCAATCTATTATCTGGTTTTGATTTCTTGGCACATGTGTGAATGCAATGTGATCAAATTGACAGCTCAATATTTTTGCACGCAAATATTTTCTAAATAGATGTGAATCCCATACCTCAAACTCTTGGTTTAACTGTGAAGCCAATAACTGGGAATCATGGTAGATATGAAAGTGGTGAATGCTTTGGTTGAAGGCGTCACACATGAGCCCAATGAAGACATCATATTCTGCTTGATTGTTTGTCGCTAATCCGATGCATACTTCGTTGGTGAAAAATGGCAATCGGTCGGGGTGGTAGATGAACCAGGCAGTTGCTGCTAAAATTTGAGACCTTTGTGATGCTCCATCATTGAATCCAAAGTAATGGTTGGCTGAAGATCCATTTGTGACACTAGAGTGCTTTTTGTAACAAGTCTGTGATCACAAATAAAGTTTTGGTATGTGTACATTAACTCTAAGGCCGATCCCTCTTGGCCCTTATGGGTAAAATTTCTTGAGGTAAAGACTGTTGATGGGGTTGCTTATGCATGTTCTGTCAGGTTATATCAAGATGTATGCCCCCTTTAGGAGACAATTTTTTACGATGCAGGGTACTTTCCACAAGGTTTCGAACTTTCCTAGCCCTAGCACTTCTTTTGCCACATCATAGCGGAGGATTAACTCCCCCTCGGTAAATGATCGAGGGGTGATGTTGCGATCGAATGATGCTTTCACCCGCTTTTTATGGGCCTCGTTGTGTTGGAGAGACTGTCGTCGACTTTCGTCGACGCACTCTAGTTTTACTAAGCATTTCTCTAGAGGTTGGGTGTCATCGTGGAGTTCGATGGTAGAATGTAAATTTGGGATCTCGCGTTCGATGGGAATCACGAATTCGACCCCATATACCAAGTGGAAGTGTGTGAACCCAGTTGATTTTTTCACTGCCCTATGGTATGCCCATAGGGCAGAGAAAATCATGTGGTGCCAGTTTGTTTGTGGTTATTCACCATGCACTGTAACATTGTTTTGAGTACTTAGTTTACAACTTCTACCTGTCTGTTGGATTGGGGGTAGTATGGTGACGTGAATTCATGTGTGAATATGATATGGTGAGAAATCTCTTGGAAAATTTCATTTTTGAAGTGTTTTCCATGGTTGGAGACTAACTCCTTTGGTACACCGAACCGGGTAATGACATAGTTAAACAAAAATCGTGCAGCGGTTTTTGCGGTGTTGTTGATTGTGGGCATAGCTTTTGCCCACTTGGTGAAGTAATTGAAGGCTACAATAATGTATTTTTTATTGTGTGATGATGCTGGGTTGCAAGTCATGAAGTCAATTCCCCATTTTCAAAAGGGACCAGCGATGGTGACAGGGCATATGGGAGTGGGAGGGGCTCTTGCCTTGTGAGTGAAGCGCTGACATCGCTCGCACCTCTTGACTACTAAAATGAAATTGCGAAATAAAGTGGGCCAAAAATATCCTGCCCGTAGGAATTTTTGGGCGGTGGCCATTCCGGAGAGGTGGCCACCGCAAGTTCCACTATGGCAGTCATTAAGGGTTTGCTCAGCTTGGTCGTGGGTGAGGCATCGATGTAAGATGGTGTCGATGCCTCTTCGGTATAAGACATCTCCCATGAGGAGGTATCGAGGGGCCTGGTGGCGGATGTGTTGATGGTCATCAAGAGTGAGCTGGGGTCTGAACCTTTGGGTTCATAAAAAGAGGATAATATCTCCATACCAAGGTTCGTTGATTGTTACTAGGAAGAGATGTTCGTCTAGTAGCAAATCGTTTTCCGGTGATCCTTTGGTCTGACTTGGGAGGTCTATTATGAACTCGGCTAAGATTAAAGCCTTCTTGATCTTGGGGGAGTGAAAATTTAAGTCAAATTCTTACAGAATGAATATCCAGTGGGCATACTTATGGTTCATTAAAAAATTAGTGAGCTGGTATTTGATGGGGTTAATATTTGCAATGAATGTTGTGGTCTTTAATATGATGTAGTGGCAAAGTTTTTGGATTGTGTGAATTAATGCTAAGGTGGTCTTTTCTTCAGGCTCATATATTAATGCAGGGATTGATAAGGTTTTTATAACGTAATAGATTAGGTTCTCCTTCCCATCCAGGCCCTCTTGGATTAATACTCCAGCCAAGGTGGTCTCAGATGCTGATAGATACAGGATGTAGTCCTTGTTGTAATCTGGGGGACTAATCAGCGGTGGTGAAGGCAATCTATCTTTCATCACGTCAAAATGTTGTTGGGCTTGATCATCCCATTTGAACGGGGTGTCCTAATGAAGTGTTAGAAAATTATATATATTATGGAGCAATGCAACACATAAACTATGCGGAAAATAAAAGCACACAAAACAAATAAAACTAGAGAGACACAGATATACGTGGTTCCACCAGTTTGGGCTATGTCCACCCTAAACAGCCAGTCCTTCCTTTCTATTATCCAGCAAAAATGAAGAGACAAAACCTATAGCAGATCCGCTGTAATATCCTCTATTCTCTCTCACAGTCTCCCTCTCTGTTTCTCGCTCCGAGAATACACGTACAATGCACAACTGCAATACAATGCCCTCATAAAAGCAAGGGGTTGCCTTCTAGGGAAAAAACCCTAATCTAAACATAACTTCTACCTTCAGATCATTTTCCTAATGAACGGCCCAGATTGACTAGAAATTACTATACTTTTACAAGGAAATTTTACATCTGTTTTTAGCTTCGGGGGCGCTGCCCCCGAAACCCCCGCCAGGGGGGGGCTCCGAAAAGCGCTGCCGCCCCCCCTGGACCCCCCATGGCAGGGATTAATTACGGGCGGTGTTTCCACCCCTTTTAAGGTACAGGGGTGCAATGCTGTGATACAAAGTAAACAAGATAATCAGGCTCCACACCCAACAATCTCCCACTTGGAGACTGATTGTAGCAACTCCACCGCTGCTTCATTTGCTAGACAATGACTCCTCTTTGGACATGGTTGTTCCTCATCTTCATCGTCATCCTTGAAGACCAATTGAAACTGAGCACATTCTCAGTTTCTCCCTGGTTACAACTTTTGTTAGCATATCTGCAGGATTCTGGCTAGTGTGTATCTTTTCCAGCTTCAACTCTCCATCTTCCAATATTGACCGTATGAAATGGTACTTGAGATGTATGTGTTTAGTCCTGGAATGAAATGTTGAGTTCTTTGCAAGATGAATAGCACTTTGGCTATCACTGTATAGTGTGCCCATATCATGCTTCTTACCCAATTCATCCATTAACCTTTGTAACCAAATCATTTCTTTACTAGCCTCTGTAGCAGCAACATACTCGGCTTCTGTTGTTGAAAGTGCAACAACACTTTGGATTTTTGAAACCCAACTGACAGTTGTTCCACCTACAGTAAATACATATCCTGTAGTGCTCCTCCTTTTATCTCTGTCACCTTCCATATCTGCATCAACATATCCCTGTAGAGCAATGTTTGAACCACCAAAGCATAATGCTTGATTTGTGGTACCTCTCAAATATCTGAGAATCCATTTTACTGCCATCCGATGTTCTTTTCCTGGATTATTCATGTACCTTCTTACAACTCCCACTGCATGTGCAATATTAGGCCTCGTGCAGACCATTGCATACATTAAGCTTCCAACTGCTGATGCATATGGAACTTTAGACATATATTCAATTTCTTCTTGGGTATTGGGGCACATCTCCTTACTAAGTTTGAAATGGCTAGCAAAAGGTGTACTAACTGGTTTTGCATTCTGCATATTAAATCTTTTCAACACCTTTTCTATGTACTCATTCTGAGACAGTGTTAATTTGCGATTTTTCCTGTCTCTAGTTATCCTCATACCAAGGATTTGTTTTGCAGCTCCCAAATCCTTCATTACAAATGAATTTGCCAATTTTCTTTTGAGCACATTTATTTCCTGCATGTTAGACCCTGCAACAAGCATGTCATCTACATACAATAACAATATAATATAGCTTCCATCATTTTTCCTTTTCAAATAAACACAATGATCAGAGTGACATCTAGTATAACTTGTTCAGACATAAACTTGTCAAATTTTAGATACCACTGCCTTGGAGCCTATTTTAAGCCATACAAGCTCTTCTTTAACCTGCACACCAATTTTTCTTTCCCTTTTACCTCATATCCTTCTGGTTGCTGCATGTATATCTCTTCCTCCAAATCTCCATGGAGAAATGTTGTCTTTACATCTAATTGTTCAAGATGTAAATCTTCCGCTGCTACAAGACTTAAGATAGTTCTGATTGAATTCATCTTAACAACAGGAGAAAATATTTCATCAAAATCAATACCTTTCTTTTGTGCAAACCCCTTCACCACAAGTCTAGCTTTGTACTTTTGTTTTCCTCCATCGTCTTCCTTCAGCCTGTAAACCCATTTATTCTGCAATGTAGTTTTACCTGCAGGCAACTTGACTAAGTCCCAAGTCTGGTTATGCATTATGGAGTCCATCTCTTCTTCCATGGCTAGCTCCCACTTCTTCCTACTTTCAACCTGCATTGCTTCTTCATAACATTCAGGTTCACCAGAATCAGTCAGCAATAAATAATATAATGAAGGATAGTATCGTTCAGGGGGTATACTTATCCTGGTAGATCTTCTAACACCACTTTCAAGTGTTTGAGGTGCCTGTTGCTGTTGTGGTGGTTGCTGCTGCTGTGGTTGTTTATTATTATTATTTTCAGGCACCTTTACTTTTTCAGATTTCTCATCAAGAACCGCGTATTCCTTGCTTTCTTTTTCCTGTTTCTTTTCCTACAACTGATTCTTATACAAGAAATTTTCATTGAATATTACTTCTCTGCTCCTAATGTTTTTGTGTTTTTCATAGTCATATAAGCGATAACCAAAATCATTAGCACCATATCCAATAAAGGTACATTTCTTTGATTTTGCCTCAAGCTTTGTTCTGTTTTCTTTATTAATATGGACAAAGGCCTCACAACCAAAAGGCTTTAAAAAATAGTAGTTTACCTTTTTACCTGTCCATGCTTCCTCTGGAATACCACCATCCAAGGAACTTGAAGGCCCTCTGTTTATTAGATAAACATCAGTATCTACAGCATCTGCCAAAAATTGTAAAGGCAATCCCGCATGCAATCTCATGCACCTTGCACGCTCCATGATTGTTCTGTTCATCCTTTCTGACACACCATTTTCTTGTGGTGTTCTCGGAACTGTCTTCTCTCTACGAATTCTATGCTTTGAACAGTACCTATCAAACTCTTTGCTACAATATTCACCTCCATTGTCTGATCTAAGACACTTCAACTTATTTCCCGTCTCAATCTCAACCAAAGCTTTCCATTTCTTGAAAGTATCAAATACATCAGATTTATTATGAATACAATAAATCCATGTTTTTCTAGTTGCATCATCAATAAAAGTAACATAATAACGATAGCCACCGAGAGATGATACCTGAGCAGGTCCCCATACATCTGTATGCACAAGCTCCAATTTTTCGCTCTTCTTTTCTTTCCCAACTCTGAGAAATCTGACTCTCTTCTATTTTCCATAAATGCAATTCTCACAGAAATCCAAATCAACATTCTTCAAACCTGGCAGCAAATTTCTTGAGTGAATAATCTTCATTCCCTTCTCACTCATGTGTCCGAGCCTATGATGCCATAATGCTGCATCTGCTCCTTTGGAAGTTAAAGCATTAACAGAGTTAGAAATACCATTGCATAAATACAATGTACCAACCTTTTTGCCTTTTTCTATTACCAGGGCTCCTTTGGTGACCTTCCAAGTTTTATCTGTGAAAGTTGTCACACAACCTTCACCGCCTAACTGCCCTGTTGAAATCAGATTTTTCTTCGGATCTGGAACATGCCTTACCTCCTTTAGTAGCCATTGGTTTCCATTCTGTTGTTTTACAAGAACTTTACCCATTCCAACAATTTTACAGGGTTTATCATCACCCAAACGAACTTGTCCAAATCTCCTTGAACATAGTCATGAAAATATTTCTTATCAGGTGTGGCATGGAATGAAGCCCCTGAATCTACAACCCAAGAATCAGTAACATTTTCGAAAGAAAGAATCAAAGCATCTTGTAACACATCATCTGTCACATTTGCTTCATGATTGTTTTCTTGCTGTGTGTCTCCTTCTTTTCCCTTCCGAGATCTACAGTCTTTCTTTAGGTGTCCTTTCTTTCCGCAATTCCAGCACACTATCCCCGATCTGGACTTGGATCTGCCTTTCCTTGATTTACTGCGATATCCCGAGCTCTTTCCTCTTTCCATTCTTCTTCCCCTAGACTCTGCACTCAAATCATTACCTGATGTCTCACCGGAGCTTTTCCGTCGCATTTCCTCGCTAAGGATAGCACCAACAACATCATCAAACTTTAAAGTATTAGATCCAGAGACAGAGTTAATAATGGCCATAAATAAACCATTCCAGCTTTCTAGTAATGAGAACAAGAATAACAGAGCTCTAACTTCATCATCAAAGTTTACCCCTACAGAACTTAACTGACTGGTAACTGTATTAAAATCATATAAATGGTCTGCAACAGATCCACCTTCTGACATCTTCATATTAAATAGTCGTTTCATAAGAAATACCTTGTTTGAGGCCGAGGGTTTTTCATATAGTTTCGCCAACGTCTGCATCAAACCCTCTGTTGTTGTTTCCTTCGAAATATTGAAGGCGACTGACGCCGCAAGACACAACCGTACTGTTTCGAGTGCCTTTCTATCGAGAATGTTACATTCCACGTCTGTCATGGCCACCGGCTTCTTTGTTTTTTCGCTCAATGGTAGGTACAGATCTTTCTAATACAGATAATATTCCATCTGCATCTTCCATAGCGGGAAGTTTTTGCCATTAAATTTCTCGACCTAAACTTACCATCATCTGCCATTTCTCCCACTCGAACCAGGAACCCTTCTTTCCTGCGAGTTTATCAGCCAAATAGACCTTCGGCTCTGATACCAGTTGTTAGAAAATTACATATATTATGGAGCAATGCAACACATAAAACTAGAGAGACACAAATATACGTGGTTCACCCAGTTTCAGCTACGTCCACCCCGAACAGCCAGTCCTTCCTTTCTATTATCTAGCAAAAATGAAGAGACAAAACCTATAGCTGCTGTAATATCCTCTGTTCTCTCTCACAGTCTCCCTCTCTGTTTCTCACTCCAAGAATACACATACAATGCATAGCCACAATACAATGCCCTCATAAAAGCGAGGGGTTGCCTTCTAGGGAAAAAATCCCTAATCTAAACATAACTTCTACCGTTAGATCATTTGCCTAATGAACGGCCCAGATTGACTAGAAATTACTATACTTTTACAAGGCAATTTTACATCTGTGTTTAGCTTCGGGGGCGCTGCCCCCGAAACCCCCACCAGTGGGGGCTCCGAAAAGCACTGCTGCCCCCCTGGACCCCCCACGACAGCAATTAATTACGGGTGGCATTGCCGCCCCTTTTAAGTTACAAGGGTCCAATGCTGTGATACAAAGTAAACAAGATAATCAGGCTCCACACCCAACGTGAAGGAGGCACAAGAATCCTTGAGTGCAAGTGGCATAATCTGGGACAAAATGTCTCAGAAAGTTGGCCTTTTGCCTACAAGCTTTGTAGTTTCTTGAGAGTTCAAGGCAGAGGTACCTCTTTGATAACTTGGACCTTGAGGGGGTCCACTCTAATTCCTTGCTGGGACACAATAAAACCTAGAAGTCATCATGTTGTGACACAGAAGACACACTTGATGTGGTTCAAGTGTAGGTTGTATTGCTGACATCGTTGGAATACCATTTGTAGATCCTTGAGATGGTTTGATCGCTTCTTGGATCGGATGGTGAGGATTTCCAAGTAAGCAAGGATGTGGTGTGCCAAGTCATGAAAGATATAATTCATGGCCATCTGGAAGGTGGCTCCAATGTTCTTTCAGTTAAAAGGCATAATCTGGTATGCGAATGTGCCCTAGGGAGTAGTGAATATGGTTTTGTACTGGTCAGTGTGAAAGGTTTGGATTTGATTATACCTAGAGAAGTCATCCATGAAGGAGAGAGCCTCGTGACCTGCACAAGCATCGATGACCTAGTCGATGAATGGGGTAGGGTAATTTTCCTTTGGACAGGCATTGCTCAAATCGTGAATATCGGTGCAAACGGGTATGGTGCCCTGTTTTTCATGAAGGGAACAAGGCTGGAAACCCAAGATGTGTACGTGATGGGGTAGATAAACCTGACTTTTTGAAGCTTATCGATATCTCGTTTGATTTCTTCTGCCTTGGATGGGTGTAGTTAACGATGTTTCTGGCGTACTAGTGGTATGTCAGGCCAGGTGTCAATGTGGTGCTCTACAATAGTGGGACTAAGCCCCGACATTTCTAAGTAGTCCCACGCAAATACTCTTGCAATAATTGGGTGTAAGAGGTTATCTCTTCTGGTGAACATGCTGTCCCCAGTGAGATTTCTTCGACATTTTCAGGATTTCGAGAGATATTCACCATGATGGTAGGTGAGATGTTTGACATGTTCCCTTCTTCGAATGCATCGAGCATCGTAATGGGATTCTTGAACTAATCGACTTTCCTTGATGGAAGGAAATATTTTTATTCAATCATATAAATCTCTTAGTTTCCTATATTGTTAGCGATGAACATTTTTTCAGGAATAAAAAAGGAGCGATGATGCATTGCATCCCATGGATAATCTAGCTCCGCCATGGCCTCAAGGATATCCTCATCCAAATGGAATAAGAATCCTAAGGGAGATTGAGTTTACGCAAGGCCGTGAGGAAGAAGTTTAGTCCTAACAGAGCTGTTCAACAGATAAGAAAAATATTCCATCGTCGATGTGGTGGAACCAGACGCGGTCGACACGGTGCAGATGGATTGGGTTTGCTTCGTCATTGGTACAACTACTCTCATAGTTACCACTAACTCGACACCTATAACTAATGAGCATTAAAACCGAGTCATGGTTCCGATACATGATGATATTAATCGTATATGGTGTTTCATGTCGTCGGTGTTTGGTGGGGGAGGAATCTCCATCGTGGTAGGTTGCATGGGAGCAAGGCTAGATTCCTCATTAGGATGAGCACTTTCTGGGATTTTGAAGTTGTGCTTGTTGTAGAGGTGCCTTAATGTTTCCATTAATGGGAATGCCTCTGGTTGATGGTTATGGCCAGTGAAAATGGAGCACAATACCAATTTTCCTACTGAGTATATTGTGTGGGAACAAACACTACTCTTCATCCCTAAAGTGGACGCTCGGAAAGGATCAGGCGTAGGGGAGAGAGTCCTCTACTGCCACTTCTGAGTTTTGGTTTGGGTCAGTATAACTCTTTTGAGGAGTGTAGACTTAACGCCGCTCTTGCTGCTCGAAGCTTGGGGAGGTGTTCACATTTCATAGTATGGTGAAAATGTGAGCATATCCGACAATAGCAGTGTGATTTTCGCTTGGTTAGAGAGATGTCTCTGAGGGAGGGCAAAGACCATGTGAAAGTTATTTGTGAGGTTCTTCAGTTCTTTACATTGATTGACCTGGTGGCTGATTTTGTCACATAGCCCGCATGCTGACCTAGGCTGGACATAGGCCATGCTAGGTCGACGCACCTTTTGAACTTGCCCAATGTGTCGGTGTGGAAATGGGGTAGGCTCCCTGGGGGGAATCTTCCTTCCATTATGTTGTCTAACATATGGACTGGTGATATCCCGACAGTGCATTTCTAATGAATGAATAATGTCAATTAGTGCGTGCACTCGAGGGATATAAGTGCAACGTTGATCATGATGGCTACCCTGACATACTAGACAAGAACGTCGTTATTTGGTGTTCCCGTACTATTCGTTTGGTGACGTGATTGGGTACCAACGGTGTAGCACTTCTAAGTCTAGGCATGTAGTGACCACATGGTTGTGTGTGTTACACAATGCACATGTTGGTATTCTCTGTGGAGGGCAGGTGGGGGTGACTAAGGGTTCCCCGACTGGCCGCTTTTCAGCTGATAGGAAGAGGATAGATCTACTTGTCACATCCTCCTGCATTGTCGAGCTATCCATGGATTTTGTATTAGAGTCGTCTTATAGGGAGAGGCGTACTATGGCTGTGCGTAAACTAGTTAGTGCTGCACAGAATCTAGGGATGTAGTGACAATGGTGTAATGGGTGATTGCCACCACATATCTGACATGAATGTTGGATGGCTAGAAGGTCAGCGTGGTATACTACATGAAGTAGATACCATCATTGAAACAATTCTAGGGTTTCACATTCAGCGATGGAATGATATCGTTTGTCGCAGAGTGTACAACACTCGATAGGGGGAGGGGGGATAAATGGGAGTATTTTTGGTGACTGTTGTGCCTCCTGCAGGTATAAAATGACGCGAGGTTCTTCTCCATTTAACTGAATGGAGGGATCCTCTTGATATGATTTTTCAATGGCATGTAAGGCATCCCTATATCATGGTATTTTTGGGCAATGATGGGTGTAGTGCCCATAATTTCCATAGATAGTGCATGCGTGCTTGGTACGCAGCGCCTTGCCTTGAGTTTTGGTGGCTGGTTCCTTTTTATAGGAACTTGTTGAAGCGTATTTACCGGGGAGCTAAGGAGCGGTTTTAGTTCGTTCAACTCTGAGAAGATATGACTAGGGTGGCCTACTATGTCACATATGGCGCAAGGTTGTAATTTCCATTGTGTGGTGGGATTTTCTACCTTCTTCCCCTTTTTATTGGTTTTGTTGGTCGTAACAGTTGGTTTTATGACATGAATTTCCTTAGATTGTCTGGTTGCAACCATCTCCTTAATAGGTGGGACCTACTCAAGAGTGAGGGGGATTATCCCTTTAGAAGTTACATTTTTTACTCTCGCAGTGGTGGCTGGGACCAAGTACCAAACTGGTATTACAAAAGATACATTTGGAAACACTACTGTTTCCAAGACTTGTTGCGACACAAAACTAGATGGGGGTATAGGAAAAGAGTTTGGGAGGTGGCGTAGGCTAGAGAGGCCGTTGTGGCAGAAGTCTCATTGTCGTTACTGCTCGTCTCTATCTCCTGGATGGCTTCGGTGCTTGATGTAGACATCATGCACACTAGAGCCTCTGTGATATCAGTTGATGCTTCTGGTATGACAGGGGGATCTCCTAGGAATGATCTAAGGATGGATGATGGTTTGAATTGGCCGAAGCCATATTCTTGGTATCATGTAAGCGTCTCAGCAGATGTGTCTACATAGGGTAGAATGACATCGACATTTGTTAAGGGTTGCTTTTCATGATATGAAAATTGGTTGACAGTAATGATGCGATCCTCATGGGGGAACATCATGGTTCAGAAGACGGAGGATGTTATAAAAGACATGGCATACATATAACTCTGCCCAAGGAGTATATTGTAATCCCGCTGAGCATCCAAGACCTCAATGTCTATAAGGACCATCTTTGTAGCCAAGCAGACCGGGACATTTTGATAGAGACCGATAGGAGCGGATGGGTGCCCATCGTATGCTCTAAGTGTGATTTATGATGGCTTCAGTTAGGGGGACCCTAACTTCTACCAAATTTTCTTTGACATGATGCATGTGGATTCACCCTCGTCAATGATACAATGGTGGATAGTGATGTTTTGGACTGACACCGGTATCTGGAAGGCGATCAATGAAGGAAGCCTATGGGTGGCTTTATCTAAATGAAAATCCATTAGGCACGAATCGGATGGGTCGATTGCACCTAAGGTAGAAAGTAAGGCTTTCCTTTTCTTTGGGCATGATTGCAATACTTCCAAAGTTGACATGGAAGTGGGATATTGGGCTAAATCATCCACAATGCTATAATTATGGGCCACTTTGGAGTGGTTTCCTACTCGCCTAGTTGGTCCCTTAGCCATATTTGGCAAAGGTTCAATATGAATTTTTGATATAGTAAACGGTGTTGTTGGCGCACTCGTGCTAGCCCTTAACGAACTGGTGTCTGGTAGGGTATTTTAATTTCGGTTCTGTGTTTGGAAAAACATTTCTTCGCCAGTCATGTAGATTTCGTGGCTATTTTTTCCAGAATCCTCGGGAGTTGTTTGTTACTGTTGGGTGCTAACTGTCCCTTGTTGGGGAGAGGGCTCTTGCATGACAACTATTTGCTGTGAGGGTCCCCCTTCTCCTCGGTTACCGTGAAGCTTCTTCAGCTCAGGGAGATCATGACAATGATGAGTGTAATGGCCATACTCACCACAAATTGCGCAAGAGTGGTTGGTTTGAAGATTCAACCTCTTTTTTTTCTCTTGGGAGTTATTTGGCTCCTGGTGTTCATTTCAGCTGGAGTTGTCCCCAGCCTAAGATCATAGAGGGCATTGTTGATTGTTTCCCCCCTGTCAAGGATTTCTATTTTGTTTATTTTTTTATTTTTTCCTTGTCGCGTTAGAAGGATAGCTAGGATTCTCCTGATTATATGATTGGCGTGGTTGTGCCTGGGAAGGTTGCACAAAGTGGGTTTTGTGTTGGGGATTGGGAATATTGGGGTCCTTGTCCCTGGTTTGTGAATGAATGCTGGGGGGTAGCTCTTTCGTCAGCATTTATAGCTATGTACTAAGTCCCTTGTGTAGGAGGGTATGGTCCTCCCTTTTGATGATGGCACGACTACACCCTATTGGTCATGTTTTGCAAAGGTGCATGATGACTTTGATGGTAGCTTGGTTGTAGGATGTTTTGGTTAGGATCATATGCGTAATCGGGGTACGAACTACTACTGCCTAGGTGATTTTGGGTCAGTGACCCAATCAATCTGTCTGCAGTGTTTGACATGCGTGGAAATTCTTTATAAGTTTACAGGAGCAGGGCATTAGGCAGGATGCTATAAATGTATCTTGACTGCGTGTAAATCAGCTCAAGATGCAAGCCTTTATTGATGGCATCCTCTTCAGATGTAGGATTTTGAGTTTCTACATATTTTGAAATCTCTATAGTGAGAGATTTCAGTAATAGGTCTAGTAGAACTCGATCGTCAAGTTTGGATTTACAAAAATTGCGACGTCACCACCATTCATGGAGATGGTCTGAGATATGGATGGTTGGTGTCTATCTAAAATGTGTCAGTAATTCCATCCTGGAATCATGGTGGATGGGTAACTGAAAATATGTGAGGAACGTAGTAGCGAGGGTGCTAAAGGTTCCATGTGTAGCAGAAGGTTGCTCCACATACCATTTCGCGGTTGGTATAGTTAGGGTGCACTAAAATTGTCTTTGTCGAATAATATCATCAATGATTTTGTTTTACAAACACCACAAGTGGAAAGTCATTATGTGATTTCTGGGGTCTTCTGCTTGCTTCCCTTTTAATTTTGGAATGTCCGAAGGGAGCTTCGTGGGCATGGGGGGCCATGTAGAGTTGTGTGCAATGGGATCATTCATTAAATTGGTTAGATCGGGTAATTTCAACGATGTTAAGAACGGTAATTGTGTGTTGATTTCCATTGTAGACTGTGAAAACATAGGGTTCTGGTTAAATATAGGGTTTGTCTGTGACGTACCCAGTTGTGTGTTCATTTGGCTCCCGGAATTGGTAGCACTCCTCTGCCCCCTAGGGGATGTGGGAGGAGTGGTATATGGTGATCCCATAGGGGTTTCCATTGGTTTGGCATTGGGTGACACTTGGTGGTTCCCAACTAAAGATTCCCCGATAAAGGGTGAACCGATAAGGGTGGCGGTGTTCAGTCTTTGATGCCTAAATGGTGAAATACTTGGAACTCCTCCCGCTAATGGGGGGAGGCCCAAAATATGTCTAGATTGACGAGGTCCCGTTGGGTCCTTTATGGTGTCGACTAGGTATGGATTTGGAAAAAATCTTCAGTTCTCTGAGAGGAGAGAGATTTTATATCAAAGAAAAAAAAGGTGACCACATACATAAAACAAAGTGAAAACAAAATGTTAATTTTTCTTTAAATTATTTCTTTGTGATCAATCAATCAAAAAATGGTTTGGTTTTTTTTGCACGTGATACTCAAAATCCTAGAGACCTAAACGTTCTCACACTCTCAATTGTAACTGGTCCTTGTGAAGATATATTCTAGTGGTTACGGGGCTAACGTCTTGAAAGAAATGGCAATGCCTTCCAACAGTCGAAGAATCTACCAAGATAATGGGTAGAGGATCTAGTGCTACCTACACCATCACCTATAGGGAAGGATGCCCTAGATTTGGCCACTATGTACTGTCTTCCGACGTGAGCGTTCGAGTCTTGAGCTTCTTGGTAAATCAGCTACTAGTACCAAGCATTAGATGGGTTAGGTAGCCCCAAATAATACCGCACACATTGGGCCTAAGCTTAACCTCCTCTGAATCGAGTCGTTGTGGTGCTTGAGTTTTCTTTTCCATGGGCGGATAGATGAATTTAAAGCTCCCTATTAAGTCAACTTCTATGTCTCAAGATGTAAACTAACCATGGTAGCTTATTGGATGCCTACCCCCATGGTCCTAACCTGAACTATTATTTTTCTTGTGGTCCCTGTGGGGAAATTTAATGAGTTCACTTAGGTTAGTTTTAAGGAGTCTTTACTTCATTTATGGTGTGAAAGTGTGTGAGAAAAAGTGAAAAATCACACAATTTTAAGATGTGGATATGTGGTGATCCTTTACACGTCCCTTGTTAATCTATGTTTTGATTGTTCCTTGCGATAAGAAAATGATATGTGGGTGTGGGCCATTTACAACTTGCCTAATTAAACTAAATGATTGACTAAAGGGAGATGGAAAATTATCAAAAGGGAGCTTTCAAATGCATGCCCAGGGTCACCAAAAGGTGCAAGGGCAACAAATATTAATTTCTTCTCTTAAGATAATTAAGTCATGGTCCCAATTCCTAGTGCAAAAATTTAAACTAAAATTAATGATCTAACTAGGAAAAAAATGAAAACTAGCTAAGCATATGTGGATTAGGGCCACTTATTCCTGCTAATTATCTATGTGTTTTTTGGTTTCTATTTTCACAAAATGAGTTAATTCAGATTGCAAAGGTGGATTTTCACCTCTCAATTTCTCCCTAATTAAACTATGTGAGTTTTGTGAAGATAAACTTTAAAATTTAAAACTATGCAACTAGGAATACTAAAACCCAACCAAAAGCAAGTTCTAAATAGTCATGGGACACCAAACACAGTGCTGGCAGTTTTTCTCTGGGTTCCCAATCACTTTACAATTTGGAAATTGAAGAAAGCCACTGAGAAATATGTTCTCTGGTTTCCGCGCAGAAATGTTTCACATAGGTGCACAGGTTAGAGCTGAACTAGAGGGGATCACCGTGTCTATATGAGAAAACTACGTGCGAGTTTCCTGCAAGTAAAATTTCTGGAACTCCTGAAATGAAAATATTCACTGTGGGTGAATGAGGAGAGAAGAGAAGGTGATTTGTCCTAGCAACACTCTAGAGCAGAGAGAAGGTCCTTGCAACAAGCGCAACCACTTAACTAAATGGTAAATAAAATGGAGTCGCCAATCATGTAATGGTGGTTTTGGTGCACAAGTGTACCAATCCACTGGTGCTTGGTAGGAATGCTTGCAGCTTATAAGCTATGGTCACAGGCAGAAAATATGTTTAGCAGGTTAGTGAACACATGCTAATATATATAAAACACACTAAATTATGGAATTTAGTATGCCTCATATAAAGAGAAGAAACACAACTAAATTAAAACAAAAAACAAAAGCTCACAATGAGTCAAATGGGACAATAATGAAAATGGTGGAATTAAAAGCCCCTCTTATTGACCGTTATTAGTAAGAAATATAAAACGTTACACTCTTGCCAAAGGATCCTTAGAACTATGGAGTTCTAAGACCCAGTGCAAGGAAATTTTACCCTTGATTTGATGTCACAAAGGCCTCTCTCCTCTCCAAAGGATTGAAGTTGTTGGGTGGCCAACAATCTAATCCTCTAACTCTATTGTTGCTCTGGATTACACACTACTGGCTTGCTCATGGGAAATTTGGCCAGCATAAAAATGTGTTCTCATTTTTTTCTTCTCATGGTGGAAATTTATCAGAAAATTCAAATCCGTCTTCCCTCTCTTGGTACACTTGTGTATGGTGACCCAAGAGAGAGGGTTGATTCCTTTGTGTACTCATTGGAGGTCCCAAGGTGGCTTAGGTGGCTCTCCTTGGGCGGCCTCAAGTGGAGGATCATTTCCTAAAGTGTGTCAAGTGGTCCCAGATGATGACTGTCGCCACTCCCAGGACTGCACAACTTTTTGATGGAAAGTCATGCAGATCAGCGCGCCTATTGAAGTAAAATGCGCGTAAGGCATATTTTGCATGTCTTTGGTGCGCAATTTTATTTTTTCCTCTTGAACTTAGAGATTTTTTTTAAAATTTCCAGATCCTCTAATGTTTCTCAGCCTTGTAAATCCTTCTGTCTGACATTTAATAATGTCATTTTTGCTTGTGTGATTTTCTAGTGATAACACCCATAAGTTTTGCAATGCTTTTTAGCTATTGTTATTAAAAGTCTCCTTACTTTCAAGCCCTTGCAATTTTTACAAGGGAAATAAAATTTCATATCCTCCGAAGCACTCAATTTCAATCCCAAGTCTCCTTAGCCCAGTCCTTGAGGAATTTTATCTGACATTTTTCCTCACCAAATAGCTTTTAGTGATGAATATCAATCTAAATTAACATCAAAATAGGCCTATAAAATTTCAAAATCATGGGATGTATAACAAGAATGTGGAACTTGTAAATAGGTATTTGGCTCTACATATATATATATATATATATATATATATATCAATTTCCTATCGGATATTCGACGCTAGTCTGTCGGATAAATGTTGCATAACGATAAAATGTCATTAATGCCAATCGTCGAATATCTGATTCTATGTAATTAACGTCGCATATTCGGCAATCATCGGGATTTAAAAAAAAACAAAAAATATATTAAATGTTCGACGACTATTCATATTTTATCTGTTTTTCGAATTCCTCTGTCGGATTTTAACTCAAAATGTGGTAGAGCATGCAGTACGAAAATTCCATGACTACCAAGTCTACTCCCAAAACGATCATGTCCCACCCTCACTGTTGCATCCAGTTGTGACCATCGGACCTTTTGTGAAATGGGGCATTAGGGGAATTTTGAGGTCTAAAATGGCCCCCCTAAGGAAAATTTACAATCAAAATTCACTTTATGAGAATCAATCACATTTTAGGGGATGACATCATCCCTAATGGTTGAGGTGGCATTGTTTGAGTTAAAGGTACTTACTTGTCACATTCTCAATGGTGGATAAAAACTCATGGTTAACCATGATAGTGCTCTAAGTAATTTTAAAGTCAAAGTAAAGTACTCATAATAAATGTCATTTCACACTTCTAGAATAAAAATATATTATTGTGATTTCATATTTCTTGAAAGAAACAATGCATATCCATATACATTTATTATATTATATATAATATAATATAATATATTAATTACATGTTATTATACAATTTAAATAATACAAATTTTAATTAATAGCATATAATATAATTAAGGATTTATAAATTTATATTTATATTTTATTTTAAGTTATTTAAGTACAAAAGACAAATGCTTTTATTGTTCAATGATAATGAATTTTTCTTGAAAAACTCATTCTTATTTATAGTCACATCAATAGAATTTTTTTATTAATTTTATTTTGGTACAACTTTTGAATTGAATTTAACTATGGTTACATGGATTGTGGTGCAAAATGTGAATTGAAAATTCATAAATATTATTTTATTGGTTTAGCTATTATTTTATTATTTCCTTAGGAGGCCCATTTTAGACCTCAAATTCCCCTAATACATAGATTTCATGACTTGTAACCCTCGCTGGGCCAGAGGACATGGTTATATTATCATTTTCTTCAATTATTTCACAAGATGGGCCGAAGCGATGCCTATATACGATAAATAAGGTATAACTATGGCACAATTCCTATTCAGCCATGTCATAGCTCGGTTTGGTGTCCTGAAAGGGATTGCCACTAATCATGGCTCTCATTTTCTTAATCATATGAAGACACAACTCATTTATCCATTGGGGTTACATCATGATATCTCCACTCCTTATTATCCATAGGCCAATCACTAGGTTGAGGCTGTCAACATTGTCTTGTTGACCATGCTTCAGCGCAGCATTGGGAAGCACAAATGAGATTGAAATCTCATGATATTATCATATTTGTGGGCGTAACGAACCTCTGCTAAGACTGCCACTGGATTCACACCATTCCAATTGGTGTATGTTGTAGAGGCCACACTCCCGATCGAGTGTGAGATTCCTTCTCTCAAGCTAGTTGTCGAACTACTTCCTAGTACTTCACCAGAAGAGGAATGCTTGCTTTACCTCGAGCATCTCGATGAGACCTGAAGACTTGTTTATTTATTTATTGAAGTAAAAAAAATATGAGTTAAAGATCAATATGATAAATCCGTCAACCCTCACATTTTCTCTGAAGGTGACTTGGTCCTTCTTTATGGCTAAGCCCATGACAAATTGGGAGTAGGAAAAATCAAGCCAATGTGGCATGGGCCCTATATCATTCAATGATTATTAGAAAGAGGAGCCTATGAGCTAGCAGATTATGAAGGAAATCCATTGGCGAAGCCCCAAAATAGGCTCTATCTGAAAAAATATTACGTTTAATCATGAGTGTGATAATTTGTACATTAGTGTGCTTTGATTGAATTTTTGGTGTGATTTTTTCCTTTCTAGACATGTTTCCTATGCTCACCTTGTGCTCCACTTGGTTTGCAGATTTCATCGAATCAATACTTCGGTTTTTCTGATGGTGCTTGTCATAGCACACAAAACCTGTCTTCCACAGCATGGGCCCTCTTTGCCCCTGATGGAAAGTTGATTAATTTACAAGGTATTTGTTTGGGTCGAACAACTAACAATATTTTTGAATATAGTGTGGTTATCGAGGTATTATCGGATGCTATTTATCTCAGAATTAGATATTTGGTTGTTAAATTAGATTCAAAACTCATTGTGTTACACTTAAATGGCCATTATTCTATGTGAAATCCTCAAATTTTGCATATGTATTTGCGTGTTCAATTATTGGAAAGGAATTTTGATTTTATCACATATCAACATATTCCAAGACATTTAAACACATTAACAAATACATTAGAAAATCGTGTACAAAAATGTAAAAAAAAGGTTGTTTATTCACCCACATGGTGCTCATGATAGCATGTGACTGCTCGAATCACTCACCAAAGTAGATGACGCAATCTACCTGGAACCCCGACCATATGCCTCTGAAAGCGAAGAGGAATGTCATCAAAGGTATCATACTCTAGGATGACTCTCGTAAGGCCTACCAAGCTCCTCTCTAACTCGGCTAATGGGTATGCTCCCTCCTTGTAAGGTACATCCTCCACCGGGCGAGCTACCCTCCTTGCGATCGGTGACATTCCTAGTGGTCTCTGAGGACCCACATCTGTAAAAGAATCATAATTTTATGTCTCAAAATAAATAAATAAAAGCATTCAAAAAGTAAAAAATATTAGAAAACATTTTTTACTTGCATCAGTCCACTGTGTGCCTGGCAGAATGGGTAGATCTGGATGCCCCCTGAAGTCGATACCTGCATGTGTAAAGTCCTCAACCACGATGATTTGAAGATGCAAACAACTAAAAAAAGTTGTAGGGAAATGCATCTGTTGGCCCCCCCACCTTGATGAGGCATGATCTCACACCACCTCATAAGTCTTGGGTCCCTTGAGGATGGATCATAGATATTCAACTGCTGATACTGGGACAATGGTACTCTCTCTAAGAAAAAGGTCACTGGAATGGACCCGAACCCAAATTGTTTCAGCTGCCCTTTGTTGCACTTGGTTAATTGGCTCTTCATGTTGGCCAATTTTCCCTCACACCAGTTAAACATCGTAGGGGTCGGATAGTCCACCACGTACTAGAATTGGGATTTTTTTGCCTCATGCAATGCATGGGCTCTCGCCACTCGAGTTATGCAATGAAGGATTGTGTGAAATGGAAGGAATCTAATAGAGGATATCTCTATATTCCCGCTCTCAGTATTTCAAGCCCCCAGACAATGTCTCTGGATGAGCATATTAGTACTCTCATCCATTGCATGAGCTCCAGAGATTTGGGTTCTCTTCCCTCTCCTGGAAAAGCCTATGATGAAATAGATTTCAATGACATATAATTCTAATTCCTCATCCTTGATGATGAATATCTGTTGATCCACATCGCACAGTCCAATAAAATACTAGAGCAGCTCCAACTTAGCTCTCGGCCTTGAAGTCTGAAATAATTTCAGTAATCCAAAATTGCACAATGCATTTACGCAATTTTGATCTTGAAGTGATTGGTAATCTTCCACCTCGTGGCCTTGTTCTTTCCATTCGATGACCATCTCTGCTGAAATCACCCGCAAAATATGTCCAAAATACTTCTTAGGAGCTTTCATCAGAGTAATTTTGGAAATTATCCATGGAAATGGGTAGATTTCTTATTTCAACATCTTCCCCACAGCCACTGTGACTGCTCGAATTAATTTGGCGTTGGCGGCGCATTGCCCTAACTGGATAAAAGCGAATAATGTGGGTTCGATTGCTCGAACCCGCGCTGGCCGCAGGTGATTTTGAGGTTTGAAATCCTCCCCCCATATCTCTATTTCTAAAGCTAAATGCTAAAATAATGGAATTAAAATGAAGAGTAGGCTTAGGGCTCTTACCTGGCGCTAACGGTTTGCTAAATGGTGTCCTGAATCTGACACACCACTGATTTGAAGTTCAGAGGGAAAATGGATAAATGCACTTCTCTAGTTTACTCAAAATAGAAAAGTGAAAATGAATCTACTTTTTGTCTATTTATATATTTTTGCCATTATTTTATTATTTTTCCTCGATATTAGTGATGTTTTCTGTTTTTGTGTAGTGACAGGAAAATTACACTATTGGTGGTTATTTATGATGCAAATGGGTTTTATTTTATCTCTTTTTTGGACTGGTAAATATTTACAAAAAAGTACCTCCTTGGAGTCAACTTTCAGCTCTTTTCTGACTCTCGAAAAATGAAAATATTGTCGAGTACTTGTCATTTAGAACTCGTTAAAGTGAATGAATTGACATGGTCTCAGTATATGTTTACTCATTTTTCAAGCCGAGATTTACTATTTACGAAAAATGAATACCTTTATCGAACATGGTCAAGAGGTTCTCTCGGGTATTGTTTTTTACCTTTCTAGATTCGAAAGTCGACTTACAAAGAAGGAACATGATGGAGTTTCCTTTTTGTTTCTTTTCAAACTTCTTAAATGTGAAAATTTACCCAGCTATCCTTTCATTGGACTCGTTAAATATTAAACAACGAAAGACTTGTCACCATGAAAAGACCGAGCTCCTCCTTTCTAGGGCTCGTTAAACTTACTAGGATGGATTAATTCGAAGAATGAAATTACACACTAAACATATGTTATCCTCTCCACACTGGATAAAAAAAATAAAGAGGTACTCGTTAACAATAACGGGGGAAAATTGAAAGTGAAAATTGTATGTGTATTTTAGGGCAGCTTGTCGCTCTTGAAGATGACACTCATCTGCAGTTCATGTTAGTTTGGGGACATCCTACATTTGTCACTTTTCCTCCATGGGTTTGGGAAATCCATCTGCCTCCTATTTGATCATCATTCTTGTCATCATGACCTGTGATCCCATTTTGAGTCAAATGTTGCCACCCTCTGGAGTCGTGTCGCCAATATGTTCAAGAGAAGTCCTTTTTGTCAAACATCGTTTTCTTATATGACCTCCTCTATTACAATCTCGAATCAATCCTATCATCTTGAGATATATGTTTTTTCGTGTTGATGATGTGGGAATCCTTATGGCCCTCCTTCGATGAATCAATTCATGTTGACTTCAGCTCATTATCCTGGAAGGTGGTTTAGAAACTTCTTTTCAGTACCTTGGAGCTTGCATGCCTCAATGGCAAGTTCTTTGTGTTCAACGACAAGTTCACATCATTGGCCTTCGATCGAATGATTCTGCAAGTGTTTGACTTCAACACATTCATTCACACTTGTAGATTGTGTTATTGTAACTTGAGGTCCATCGTCATTATTGGTGGTCTCTCTTATGCCTATTTACGGTTTTCATCATTGACTGGTAATCAGGTGGATTCTACCATGTTTGAAACCAACACATTTATTTTCATGGATAGCTTCGTACATTGGGTTGATTAAATTTGTAGTGAAGACCCTGGGTCACGTCTGATTTTTGGTCCTAGTTGCATGGAGTTATTGAGTATTCATAATTGTATAAATGATCTTATATATACATATGGTTGTGTCCATACTGTAGATCCATTTCTAGGATCTCTTTAGATGGATGGCTGTGACCATGCCATGGGTTCATGTGTTATTTGATGCCTAGTGTAGATTCATGTGGTTAGGAATATTTATACCAAAGATGTCATTTGGTTAGGAATATTTATACCACTCCTCATTCTGCCTGCATGCTTTAGGGGGAATCTATTACACAATAATTTTTCACCATTCTCATTTCCCGTCCTTGATGCTGAAATTCCCCATGACAGACCTTGTGCAATGTTTCCACCATGAAGAAATATGTTAAGACATCTCCTAAAGATTCAAATAAAACTTCCTTGGAATATTAATGAAGAAATTTGGTCAAAATCCTAGTTTCATGGATTAACGCATTTCTTTCATGCTCGAGCCGATGTCAGATTGACAATTCTTGCTTAACGTTTCTACCACCCTTATTTCTTGGAAAACCGAGTTGATCCTTTTTTGGTAGTGTTTCCTCAAACGGAGGAGAAGATTCAACCTCTAGAAGTTCCAAGGCGACGAGTTGGTTGTTAAACGGTGGTGATAAAGTCAAGCTCTCTGATTTTAGAGCTTTGATCTCATCCATGAGGGTTTATCCCTTATAAAGTGGACCTTCCTCCTCCTTTCATGGGCTCCCAACCTCTTCTCCCTTCCTATAAATTGGTCGACATCCTTCCACTATAGGTTGGTCATTGTTGGGCTAGTATGAAATCTCAATCCCTTTACATTCTTGCACTGTGATAATGACTAAGTGTTCGGGAGTAGGAATGTTTTAGAAATTCGGTGAAGGACTCATATTTTCACCAAAGGGAGACCTCCAACATCAAGGCCTGGGTTGTAAGCTCTTCCTTTCATATTTATCAATAAAACATCTGATGTTTGCTTTCTATATTTGTCTAAATTTTTATGAAAATATTATGGTACTCCTTGATCTGCTAGATATCTAATGTTTATGATTATTATGTATTGGATTATGTTTGTTGTTGCCTCTTGATCATCCGCAAGTATTTGTGTGCCACCAGTAACAAGGAGCAAGCCTAACAAGATCGTGGATCAAGGTAATCATCAACGGGTTCAAACATAGCGTTGGGAGAAGGTACCTCTATCTCTTTTCTTATAACATTTTGAATATTAGTTAAGAAATATTTTCATTAGAAAGTATCTCAAGTTGCTAGACCCACTCTAGGGCTAAAGAGATCGCCTTTGTCGAGAGAGGGGATTTATCTTGAAAACACATATGAACACTGTAATATTCCTACTTAGCCCAAGCTAAGAGGAATATTCAATTTTGTTTCATTTTCTGTCTATTGAATAAATGAATCAAGGAGGACATGTAAGACTCCTGAAAACAATGAATAAATCCATGCCTATGTGAATAGAGACAAATCTGGGCCATATAAAATAAACACCTGTAGGTGTGAATGGGTTTGAACTATGAGACTGGGTCAACCTTGACCAAATCCACAACGCAGTCTAGATTCAATGTACCTCATGGATACACAACGCAGTTATAGATGGAGGCTCCAAATGTGAAAGGAGCTAACTCAATGAAATGGTTTAGGGTTTGACAAGGCTTTTAAATTATAAAAGGAAGAGGAGAGTAGCATGAGAGGTTTTTTGATGATTATCATTTTCTGAATATATTTTCTGTTTAGTAGATAATAATGTTGCTTAGCATTGGGTGTTCTTGGTCAGGAATCCCACCTCCTTCCTAGAGAAACTCTTGGAGGAGCCTTGTTTGTCTTGTCCACTATCTGGAATTTGGCCAAGATTCATCTTACACCTACATCGCTGATCCTATTTAGGATTGGGTTTTCCTTGTGAGATGAAACAAGTGGAGGATAGATCTCTTTAGATATATGCAACTCTAGTACCCCTTTTCACTGGGAAAGTCATATATCCCTTTGACAAGAGTGTTCTAGACCTTGGGAGCTTCAGATCCAGATCTTGGCATCAGGCCAAATTATACTCAGAGTCTACAACGCAGTCCCTTTTGCAGTACTGCGTTATTTGCAGTATCAGAGTTGTAGGGTGTTTTGGCATCAGCTTGGAGGAGAGATTTATAGTGATTGGATCCTTCCTTTCACTGTGGTGATCTGTGGATTGGCCATCCAACCCATGTTTGTTTCAGATCTGATTTGTTGTACATTATATGCTTCAGAATTTTCTAAATATTACTATAGATTTGCAACTTAGATCGCAGTTCTACTCTTGTACTTTCATGTTCTACTAAGATCCCCAAGGGGAATGTATAAAAGAGCCTTTCTTGTATACATATATGAATTACATCCATATTTTTGTGTACAGATCTTCTCTAGATCTGAGTTGTAACATACTACTACTTCAGCCAATGAAAATAACACTGTCAAGCTTATTCAGTCATTTCTCATGGTTGTAGCACCTCATTTCTGAGGGTTTCTTCTTGTAAATCCTTCTCCTTTCTGTTATAAATTGTATGAGATCTATTGTAAATATGATTTACTATTTTATCAGCTATATTTGAGCTACCATATTTATCTCCTGCAAAGATTGGGCTAAACTGCATTATTTTTCCAGCAGTGTTGTTTTGTATTGTTGCAACCCCTTCTTTGGGCATTTTCTAGCTGCACTAGGTGTGGGGAGACTTGTTTAACCCACCTAGGAGGATTTTTTTTTGAATCCCTCTTGGATTCAGGTCTTAGATTTTCATATATAAGGGATCCAAGTGCTGGTTTCCAATCCTGTAGCATACATTCCTGAAAATGAGTTTTTCAGGCATGCCTTGCTAGCAGTCCCGATTTTGGGATATTACAGTGGCATCAAAGCATATTTCTTGGCTCAGCCTATGAGTCTCAAGATATAGATCAAGATGATAAAAATAATGATCTTGCTCTCATCAGTTTTCAGATCTAGAAAGGACCTCTCCAAGGAGGTTAAGGAGGTAGAAGAAGGAGAAGAGGAAGGACCATGCACTTCCTACTCTCACAAAGCAGAAGACAAGAAGCATGGAAGACACTTGGATCATTGGATCCTGAGTGAGTACCTTGTTGATTACAAGTCTCAACCTAGAGCCTTCAAGGAGACTCTAGCCTTCCCACAGTTCATTCAACTAAAGGAAGGGAGGAGACCCTGCAGCAAGGGAGAGATCATGGGCAATAGATTTCTATTGTCCACTTTTGATGGGACATCTATAGCCAAAGCTTGGGAAATAAGACTCAGTACATTTTTCCTAATACATCTAGTGGTAGAGAGAGAAGCAATGGAGATCGCAACGTTGCACCTGAAGGGTGAAGAAAGAAATTTGTGGTTCAGCCATGTGAGACATGCAAAAGTATATTCTTTTGCAGATTTCACTCACAGGGTGATAAAGAGATTTGAGGAAGAAAATTCCTCACTATCTCTTGAGGATATTTGTACCATCACTATGACAGCCTTCAACACCTGCAGTTGAGGGAGTCAACATTGTATAAGAAGGAACTCTTGCAGCCATACAAGATGTTCCCAAAGCCGATCAAGGTATGATTGAGTTTCCACCTTCTATTATTGTAGCAAACCTTTTTGAGGGTTGTGGAAACTTGTTGTTGCATGACCCAGAATCATCACTTACTACTAATTTAGAGAAGCAGAGTTGCACTGCGCTGTCCAAGAGCAACAGTGAAGAAAAGAGGATCCATTTCTCTTGGGAAAAATCAAATTTCAGCTTCATTCAGGAAGAAATGGAGACAAGGGGTAGACATCTTGAGATGAGAAACATTTTCTCCTCTCTAGATGAAACTTTCTCAATGAGCATACCACAACTCAAAGAGATAATTCTACTTTTAGTAGATCCAAGACCCCACTGGTTTTGGAAGACCATGCATGAGGAGGAGGGCTCATCAAGAGATCCCATTAAATGTGCACTCCAACATTCCATGAAGTGCAAAGTTATTCAACAGTTTGAGGAGGTTCTTCCCTTCTCACACTTGGATCTTTATGGATTCAAGGAGGAGTAGATAGATGATGGAGGACATATTAGGATGGATAAAATCTCTCATGCTTGTGTTCGAAATTCCTTGAGCCCTACACATCATGATGGGAAGTTTTTTCCTACCACCTATTTGGGTCCTTATGGGATCAAATTGATCCTTGAGAATATTGCATTTCAATATCCCATGAAATGCAAAGACATACATTTGATTTCAAAGGATGGTAGCCCTCATGGGAGAAGTACCAAGATTAAGAATGGAAGGAGACATCCACAAATGATTGAGTGGATGTGGATGAAGAGCAAGAGGCTAGTATGCCACTTGCAGGTCTATGATATCGGGCAACAGGAGGCTTGGCTATGTTGGTTACTTTTGAAAGAGTTTGGCCATCATCCTCTTTCTAAAGGTATGTGGAGGAAAGATGTGTGGCAAGATACTTGCATCATTGAGAAGCAAGGAGTATGGACACATTTTTTTGATATGAAATTCTTCATATCAATCACCATGTTTTCACCACACGATTTATATGATGGAGGTATGGGGAAGTAGCAATTTTTTTTTTCTTTGGATGTTCTTGGGAGAGCAAGAGCAATTTTGCTCTCACACTTTGCATGATGTTGTAGGAGGAGGAGATAGCATTATCTCCTTAGCGTTGGATGATCTGGAAGTACTTCCACTCTGGGAGCGACTTCTTGTTTGTAGCAGCATTATGGGAGATTTCTTTGACAATGGAAATGTCAAAGAGAGGAGCTATGTATTGGCAAGAGCCTATTTGCATAGGCCAACAACGCTGTCATTCTAGAGCATGAACTTATGGAGGGGGTATCCCCAGGATCAGTCCACTCTTGGTGCACTTGATGGACAAAGAGGAGGTGAGAAAGATGGAATGATGGATGGAGACATCTATTGCTGTGATATGTTCTTCTTGAGTTGGATTTCTGAGTACATGAGGAAGGATCTTCATGCAGCACATGATTCATTTCTCTTCCTAAGAGTATGTCATATCCTTATGAAGAATTTTTCATGGACCCTATCATGATCTTACTCTTAGCACATGTTAAGGATATTGTTGTTGCATTTAGTGATCTGCATACTCTTACAATTTCTATGCAGTGCATTGCTCCACAAGAGGGAAAGCTTTTCATTGAGCTCCATGATCAACATTGGGCCAAATTGTATGATGGAGACAGCCATCTCTTATATGGCCATGGGCAAGTGTTGTATTACTTCATGTATGTTCATTTTTTGTATGCAGCCATATAATATCCATTAGTAAATGAAATAACATACATAGAAAACCATGTATCCAACATCCACTTTCCTTGTAATTTTCTGAAGTTGCAGTTGGAAAAACTGCGCTGTAACTTCATGGGAGACTGTTGGTACCTTCTTGCACCATATGAAGCCTTCAGTATGTCCTTTTCCTTGAGACTAATCATGGTTCCAATTTCTGATGCTGATCTTGCTCTTTTGAGGAGCATGATTGGAGAAGAAACACATTGGCAAGATGTGTTCTTTTGGGAAAATGATTCCCACATTTTCTACATTGCATGTTCTAATGGGAACATGAGAGGAGATATGGCCACCACAGCCAAACACTTGTTTCTTTATGAGGTGGGCCATGAGTTTTATGAGATGCCATATGGTGATGAATTCCCATCCATCACATATGGAATGGTTTGCTCCAGCTTGATTCACAATATTGGAGAGGAGATCTTTGGAGATCTAGTCTACATCTTGCCTCTTGAAGGCAACATCATTGCAACCCAGGATCAACAAACACTCCACATTTATCTTAAGTGGAGAGGAGGATAGTGTGGGGTAGGCACCTATGTCTACCATGTTCAGTTTTTCAGCCCACCTTTGCAAGAACCTAAGGTGGAGGAGAATTTTCTGGAGTTACCATGTTGGGAGGTGACTCATTTTGTATGGATGATTGCTTGGGAAAAGATGTTTTCCCCATATATTTCAGTTATATCCTTGTAGTTTCTTGAGTACAAGCAAAATTTGGGAGGGGAGGACTGTAATATTCCTACTTAGCCCAAGCAAAGAAGAATATTCAATTTTGTTTCATTTTCTGTCGATTGAATAAATGAATCAAGGAGGACATGTAAGACTCCTGAAAACAATGAATAAATCCATGCCTATGTGAACAAAGACAAATCTGGGCCATATAAACTAAACACATATAGGTGTGAATGCGTTTGAACTATGAGACTGGGTCAACCTTGACCAAATCCACAGCGCAATTTAGATTCAATTTACCTCATGGATACACAACGCAGTTCTAGATGGACGTTTCAAATGTGAAAGGAGCTAACTCAATGAATTGGTTTAGGGTTTGACAAGGATTTTAGATTATAAAAGGAAGAGGAGAGCAACATGAGAGGGTCTTTGATGATTATCATTTTATGAATATATTTTCTATTTAGACATTTCTAATTCTCTGGCTGTTTAGCAGAGAATAATGTTGTTTAGCATTGGGTGTTCCTGGTCAAGAATCCCACCTCCTTCCTAGAGAATCTCTTGGAGGAGCCTTGTTTTTCTTGTCCACTATTTGGCATTTGGAAAAGCTTCATCTTACACCTACAGTTCTGGTTATGTTTAGGATTGGGTTTTCCTTGTGAGCTACAGCAAGTGGAGGATATATCTCTTCAGATCTATGCAGCTCTAGCACCCCTTTTCACTGGGAAAGTCATCTATCCATTTGACAAGGGTGTTCTAGACCTTGGAAGCTTCAGATCTAGATCTTGGCATCAGGCCAAAGTATACTAAGAGTCTACAACACATTCCCTTTTGCAGTACTGCGTTATTTGCAGTAGCAGAGTTGTAGGGTGTTTTGGCATCAGCTTGGAGGAGAGATCTCTAGTGATTGGATCCTTCCTTTCACTGTGGTGATCCATGGATTGGCCATCCAACCCATGTTTGTTTTAAATATGATCTGCTGTACATTATATGCTTTAGAATTTTCAAAATATCACAGCAGATCTGTAACTTAGATCTCAGATCTACTCTTGTACTTTCATGTTTTGCTGAGATCCCCAAGGGAAATGTATAAAATAACCTTTCTTGTATATAGATCTGAATTAGATCCAAATTTTTGTGTACATATATTCTCTAGATCTGAATTGTAACATACTGCTGCTTCAACCAATGAAAATAACATTGTCAATATTATTCAGTCATTTCTCATGGTTGTAGCACCTCATTTCCGAGGGTTTCTTCTTGTAAATCCTTCTCCTTTCTATTATACATTGTATGAGCTCTATTTTAAATCTGATTTATTGTTGTATCAGATATATTTGAGCTACCATATTGATCTCCTACAAATATTTGGCTAAACTGCGTTATTTTTCTAGCAGTGTTGTTTTGTATTGCTGCAGCCCCTTCTTTGGGCATTTTCTGGCTGCACTAGGTGTGGGGAGACTTGTTTAACCCAACTAGGAGGATTTGTTTTTGAATCTCTCTTGGATTCAGGTCTTATATTTTCATATCTAAGGGACCCAAGTGCTGGTTCCAATCCTGCAGCTTACATTCCTGAAAATGCGTTTTTCAGGCATGCTTTGCTAGCAGTCCCGATTTTTGGATATTACAAACACAAAACATCTCGTAAACATCGCAAGCATAGTCATAAAACATTTGTGATGCATTCATGAAAATGTGTTGGCTTATATAGATTCAGTTTTAAGGTGAAATATCCAAGTACATCAATTACAATGGTGAACACTAGTTCTAATAGTGGAACATTAAGTCACTTCTTGTTTCTTCAAATAATACTTTTTCTCTCCTATACGAAGTAGAGAATCCAATGCTAGCTCTCCAAAGTTTAAGCCTAAAAAATCCCTTTTCTTGAGTTATGAAGTTGCTTTTATAACAAGAGTAATGACCTTTCATATCCTCATGACTCTTGTATTACCCTCACGACTCTTAGACTTCTAAACATTTTTTGAAATTCTAATTGAATTTTGGACTTCTATAAAATCTCTGTCCATATATGACTATGTGACTTTTCATGTTCCACATATGACCCTTGGAATTCCACTTATTTGTCTTTTACAATTATTACAATACTAAATCATGAACTCCACATCATCATATGATGACACTTGATATGTCACTATATTTGATGACTCAGACTGATAGTGATTGATGGGATGGAATTTCTCCAGTGGTGAGATGGCTATCGCTCTATCTTTTCTCTTTATTTATCTTCTGATCGTGGCAATTTAAACATCTAAAGGGTCTTCAATCTTTGAGTGTTTGGGGTGCTTCGATCATCACATTTCAAGTATTTTCTTGGTTCTTTTCATGCTTCCTTTTTTTATCCTCTTTTCCTGATCTTCCTCGTGTGTACTTTCCATGAGGTCCCTAGAATACCTGTTACTGCAATCACCCATGACGAGCAACTATCAACCTGAAAATATCCTATTCTACCATGTTGTATGCATATTTTTTTTTATTCATTTTTTGTGCACTCAAAAGGGTCTAAGGGCGCTTCTGGGCGCATGGGTGCACTTTAAAAGACTGAAGGGTTGAAGGGGAAAGGCTTCATGTCTTTGGCATGTGCTTATGCATTCAAGTGAGGGAGACAGTCAAGGAAGGGTGCATGGCACAAGTCTAAAGGCTGAAGGTGAAGGTGAAGGCTTCCCAAGTGCGATTTTCACTCAAGGGAGAGAAAGAGGATTCATTCCTTTGGGTTGAAGGAGTGCTCTCAAGGAGGGTGCATCTATTTGGGTCAAAGTAGTGCTCTAAAAAATGGCAGATATCTTCCAGTTGAAGGAGTGCTCTCAAGGAGGGTGCATCTCTTTGGGTCGAAGGAGTGCGCTCAAAGGAAAACAATGACAGTGCATGGTGCAAGTCCGAAGGTTGAAGGATGAAGCTTCATGCCTTCGAAGTGTGCTCAACACACTCAAGAGACCAAAGAGGGTGCATGGCGCACGTCTAAAGGCTGAAGGATGATGCTTTGTGCCTTCAAAGTGCGCTCATGACCTCAAATGGTCAAGAGGACACATGGATATTGTGGAAGGATGAAGGGAAGATCTTAAGGCCTTCGTGGTGGCTTCATGCACTCAAGGAGGGCACATTCCTTCAGGTCGAAGGAGTGCTCCTAAGGAGGGGACATTCCTTCAAGTCGAAGGAATGTGCTCAAAGGAAGGCATGGTTTCGAAGGGTGCAATTTGGAAAAGGAAGGGGATTCACGATTTAGGAGTCTGCCCAACTTTCAAGTAGGGCGGAGGGTGCACTTTTGAACAATGAAGGGTCTCCATCAAGGCTAGGAGTGTGCTCATGTGCTCTTAGCCTTTATGAGTTCGTTTTGCAACCAAAATTTGTCTAAGTCTATATGATTGGCCAAGGGGTGAGAAATATGAGTTCTAGACATAAAACCATGTGTGACACATACTAAATCATCAAGAAAACTTATACAAGCTTGATCAACCATGAATATACATCAAAATTCCACTTTATGCACATTCCGCAATTCTAACCAATGAAGTGTGTGCGACTGAGACTCAAAAGTGTCATTTTACAACAATAAAGGTGCTATGACCATGAAATGCATATAGAGATGTTCTATTCAATGAGAAGACACGTCATAAAACTTAGTACATATGAAAAAACATAAAATGACACTTGAAAACCAAGGTGACTCTTGATATGGCAATGAAGTAGGCTCCAAAATTCGGATGTAGTGCAATTTTGGAGGGTGTTGCAGCATCAAAAACACTTGGCAACACACTCGAAAGACTTCAGCTTATCTATCTAGGAATAAATTTCAATTAAGGGCTAGACCTTGAGGAAGTATTGATTGCCCCAAGTTCCCCCTTTCGACCCAGGTTGATACATAGAATCTTACTTTTCTCTACTTGGTTGAACACACACACAAAGGTACACCATATCACAATTGTTTCAATCCAGGTAAGGGTAATGTGCATGATGAGTTTATGATATTTAGAGTATTGAGTTTTCATTTGTGGTGTTGCTCCATTTCCAAGAAGCCTGGACAATACCCCGACGGAGTCACTTCAGGAGCACAAATGTTGTTTCACTTCCAACGAGCCTAGAGAATACCCTAGTGAAGTCGATTCCTTCACCTCCCTGCGCAGGAAGGATTTCTCTTCTTTCACCCTTTATTTATTTATTTAGTTAATATAATTCTACATCAACACTTATTATTTTCAATAGTTGGAAGAGGGATCTTAACTTATTTAGAGCATAGGAGGTTTCCCCTTCAGAGAAGTATTTAAGGCTTCTAATATTGGTTTTCTTTCTTTATATTTTCCCATTATCCTTTCTCTACTAGATTGGACAAGTGTTAACACATGGGTAGATTTACACCAATTTGAGTATTTTAGACACTAGAATAGGCATGGATCTAATAGTTTCCCTCGAGGTTCTCCTCTTGGACGAATCTTATTTTCCACCTCAACTTAGCTCAACCTATGGAATTTTCCTAAACAAATAAGGAGAACAACAGAAAGGAAAGCATTGTGGTTGTCATATTTGTCTTTTATTCCACGACAAAGTCCCTTTAGAGCCATGCACTTTTTCACACAAGGTATTATTAAGAAAACATGAAAGAAAAGATGCATATAACTAAAAGTAGAAACAAGAGACAAAGAAAATGGAGATTGAACCAAAAATCATCATGTAAGAAAAAAATACAAAAACAAAACAAATGCAAATACTAGATGGAGAGAAGGAAAGAAAGTGGATGCATTGAAAATGAAACTAAATGCAACTAAGCCTAATCCTAACCTAACTATCTACAAGTTCAAGTCTAAGTTCAAGGCTAAGTGTAATGATATTTCCAATGAATTCAATGTAAATTCTCTCAGCCTGCAATCACAAATATATAAGAAACGAAATCCAATATATAATAAAGTGCATCAGAAAAGATAAAATATTTAATATCTTGCACAAAAAATAGAAGGTATTTCTTAAATAAAGAAAGATGTTCCATACCACCTTACTTTACCCAAAATTTCACCTTGACTTTTCGATAGGAACAAAAATAATACAATCCTATGCACTCCTTCTGAAAGCACCTGTACTTATATTTTATTCCTTAGAAAACATCAAGAGAAATTGAAACTTTTTTTTATCAAATGGGCTTCCTAATTAAGATGCCTCCAACTAATTATAGATTGGATCATGAACTTCAAAAACATCCTCTTGGAAATCCTAAAATCCTTGGGAGAAATGATATTCAATTAATAGTGTGGAATCATGACGAGAATCTTGTGAGGGAAAATGAATATGATCATATTCAGAAAGCTTGTGAAAATATTGAGGGCATGACATAACCATCAACGGAGGCTAAAATGCCTCAACTTATTGACAAGTATCTAAATATTGAGATGATAATTCGTAAATATCAGTCGATGTAAAACAACCATAATTATGTACACTAGTGGGAAAATGACCAGTTGAATGATAATTTCTAGAACAAAAAGCATGATTAGATGGGATGATTAAGATATAAGATTCTCGATGAGAAGCAAAAAAATATGAATATATTTACAAATGCTTCGAATGAAAAAATCATCTTCCTCATATGTTGAATGTGACAAACCATATACTTGTGACCGGCTATAACAAGGACTGACATCATAATAATTAAAAAGGAATGCCAATATGGAAAACAAATGAAACCAATCGAGATATAATGGATGAAAAAGAGTAACTTGATTAAATGAATAACAAAATAATTCATTAACACTGAAGAGGATATGTAGTGCCGTGAAGAAAATGACTAGTATTAGAATAATCATAAGAAGGATCAAGAGCTAATCACTTTCAAAATAATGTGACATGTATGAATCATTCGGCCAATTATAATCTTCAAATGTATGAAATTCATAAATTTTCTCATCCATGAAAGGTATACATTCCAAACTCGAGTTTGATACAAGATATTTACATGAGGAATGATCAATTGAAGTAGAATCTTTAGTCTGATCAAAGACCACATCTTGAAAGTTGAAAGAGATAAATTCAAAATAACAAACATCTTTCAAGAAGGAATTTGGATTCAGTGAAACCATGCAAAGAAAGGAATTTTGCAAGATCTAGATCTGACTTATTTCAGGGATCTTACCATATTCACGAGAACCTGACATAACCATTAATGGAATTTGAAGTGCCTTGACTCCCTGATGAGTCCCAAAAATTTACAAAATTATAGAATTGGATTTTGAAGATTGAATCATATCATGCATGGTGTATGGACAACTACCGTCAGTAATTTCAACAAGGTCAATATTATCCAAATGGAAACCATCTACTTCGTTGATTTTATCAGAATTTACATTTTTGATAAATAGGTTACCCAAGTGAAAATATTCTTCTAATTTCACATCTAAATATGGATAAGTCGAACAAATCGCATGAGTAATATGGATAAAAAAAAATCTTCATGTAAAATTGGAAATGATAAGGAGTGGAATGGATACTTGATGTTTTTTACCTTATTCTTCATCATGGATGACCTCACTATATTGTGTCGATTCAAAATCCAACTCATTAGATGATGATCTTGAAGAGCGTGGAGTATCTTCTTCACAAGTTTATATGTTACAAACATTATAACACAAGGGATAGTGAGGTGAAGAGGAAGTTTCCAAGAGAACAACTTATTGGACCAAATCAAATTTGAGTTCTAAATATTCATAGAAAAAATCTTTTTGAAAAACTGAAATATCAAATGGTTCACTTGGGAATCCGTCATCACATACAATAATGGAGTCAAAATCAATAGAATTACTTTTATCTAGGTCTTAAGATTGATTAAGTAAATCAATCTCATATGATTCATCACCAAGATTGATAGATTTTAAATCAACCAAGGGTGGATGATCATAATATTGACACGAAGGATTTTGGAAAAGATAAGAAAGATCAAAAGAATCCTCAATTTCCTTCTCCTATCATAATATTGACACGAAGGATTTTGGAAAAGATAAGAAAGATCAAAACAATCCTCACTTTACTTCTCCTCTATCTGTGAAAAGTGTTTGCCTTGCACGTGATCATTGTTTGGATTTGGAATATGTTGATTAAGAAAATCATGGGGCAAGGGATCATTAGAAAGAGTTGATAGAGGATGGAAAGAATTAAAATCATAGTTAAGACTAGAGTTATGAGTATCAATACCATTTTTAGGAATGGAAGGATTAGTCTTCACCATGAGCTTCATGAAACATTCCATGGTTTCCTCCATTGGATATGAATCATGAAAAGTAGAAGAAGATTGAGAAGATGGATTAGGAATTTGATTTCTAGATTTCCCAAATTCAACATTATCACAGGGAGGCACCCAAATTGGTATTGGAAAAGGAGGAGGACAAGGAAAAAAAATAATAGTAAGTTCCTCCTCTGGAATTAGAGGTGTCTCACAATTTACAAAAGTTGGGGGAACATAAATATCAAGGGGTTTAGATTCGTTGTGTAAAGATATTTCAACCAAACTTTCAAAATTCCTTTTAAGGAAATACCAATCCAAATTTTCTCTAGGAAAATCATAACATAAGTGAATGAATATATTAGAAAATTTCTCAATTAATTCATTCAAATTTGATTAATCCTTTTCAAAATATCTCAATAATCATACATATCAAAGGCTTGATGAAGCACCTTGAGGAAATGATGAAAATAATGGATGGAAGAAGATGGTAAGGTATGGAACCATCAATTAACACAACCTTCAAGGGTGAGAAGGAAAGCGACACATGAAAAATATTCATCATCAATTTCGTAATATTCACAAAATTTAAGAAAATCAGAGATGTACTCGGTTATGGATGTTCCATCCTCACCATTAAAATTTAATTGAGACAAGTAATAAAGAGGCCCATTAGGGACTAATATTTTACCTAGGGATAGGTTATAAAAATATCTGTTATACTGTAAATCACCTCCTCATCAACTCAGAGGAGAAAGAAACATGAATGGAAGAAATTGACCTAGACAAAGACCTATTTTCCCATGGAAACGCACCCCAAAAAATGCCAGGTCGAGTTATAATGCTTCTCTGATTCCTGGAGGGAGCGTTAGTTCCTAGGTTAACATATATTTTTTTTAAAGGGAAATGTTACCCATGTTTCATGAATAATGAAGGGAAAATTCCAAGTTACCTGACAGACATTTCTGGATTTTTCTCAAGGAGTCAGTCAAAAAGCTAACAACTTGTGGTGCAGGCCTCTGATTGGACATTTCTAAACCTAACTAAGAATCCAAAGAGGGAAAAAACTATAAAATCATGGAAACATCGTGGATTTTTCCCTTCTCAAACTAATGGAGAAGAATGGAAAGGTTGTTCCTCTCAACCTCTTATAAATTTGAGGCAATGGCTCATTGTCAAAGGTTAAAAGGTTGATTGTGTGAGGAGAGAACTTGAGAACTATTTGCGTAATAATTTCACACTAGGATATTGAGGAGAAATAGTTTGGAGTCAGAGGAATGAAGGAGGCTTGACCAATCTGATGAGAAAGAGGAGAAAGAGTTTGGTTCATTGAGAACTATTTGTGTAAGAATTGTCACACTAGGTTATTGAGGAGAAAGAGTTTGGAGTCAGAGGAATGAAGGAGGCTTGACCAATCTGATGGTTGTAATCTTCCTTCATACAATATAATAGAACTTCCTCTATTTTGTCCACTTGGTGTCTTGTTATTGCATCTATTTAGTTATTTTTTAGAGATACGTGCTATAAGTGGCTTAGACTTATATGATTTCTTGTTTGATTATATGCTTGTCTTTGATTGTTTATTGTGATAACACTAGGAATATTACTAGTTTCTTTATTTTCTTGCAAGATTCAGACTCGTAGATGGTGAGGTGGACTTCCACCACAGTGCATTGAGCTCTCCAACAAATTGACACTACACATCGAGGTAATCCTTCTCTATTTTGAATTGTCAATCAAATACTTATATGAACATTCATATATTGTCTTCGTGAATGTTGAAACTAATATGATTGTTTGCCTTGGGTCCCGGGAAGGCCCGAGAGGGATCTTACTCCAGTTACCACCTGTGCATTTTACCCCTAAGCAGAATTGGTGACTCCACTAGGGACTAATCCTTATTTCCTGATTTTTTCGTTCTGAACTCTTGGTTATTTCCCTCTATCACTTCATTTTCAGATCACATCCCTTTTTGACCATTTGGTGTGCTCTTCAACCATATCATCTACTTGCATTTTTTAGAACAGGCCTCACTTGACCATATTTTGAAATTTAGCCTCTGTAACACGCCCCCTGTGTGTATTCTAGAGTGTTATAACATAGCCCCTTCTTGAGAACAATGTGTTAATCCAGCTATTAGTGCACTGTACCATTTTCTAGGTAGCGTTACTTAGCCAAAAATTAGCTATCTCACCCTTGATGTGATTTCCTTGGTTGTTGAGTTGCTGGTTGTTAGTCTGGTTCCTGCAACTGGATATTTGTGCTTGGTTTCTTGTTGGCATATATATTTTTTTCTTTGGAAAATTTAGCCTAGTTGCATTTACTTTCTAAAAGAAAAAAATTGTTATTAATTTTTTTCAGATATAGCTGATTACATTTTGTAAAATATTGGGTTAAATAGCTATTAGAGAGATGTAATATTCCCAAATGGGAAAAGCAGGAATATAGTGCATAAAACTGGAAATAGCAGTGAAAAATCAACACATGCAAAGTAAGAAGGTCATATAGCCATCATATTAATATCATAGCAGCAAAATGTATACAAGTTCTTGAGGAAATAATCAATAAAGTTTGGAAAAACAAGCCTCAAGAGAACATGTACATGAAATATGAAGAACACTGCTACACAACAAATACCAAAGCCTATGACAGCGCAGTTTTATTAAATATAACTGCTGATAAATAATGTCAATACATAGATCTGAAGTTATATGGATCAAAAAATACTAGGAACATAGATCTAAGCTCCCAAGCACATTTCCAAGATAACTCGGAAGGGGTTTCCTGAAATACACAAAATGCAGAAATGTAATATCCCAAAATGGGAACAAGTAGCAATACTAAACAATATTACTCAGAAATAGCACAGTTCAACAAAGTAAGAGTAGGAGGCCAATATGGAGGCTCAATAATGTCATTTACATCATAAAATTAGAGTTATATTGAAGCCCATGAGTTATAGAACATAAAATAGAAGACTTTACATGAAGAAAACCTCAAAAAGGAGGTGTTGCAACCATAGAATATGACTGAACAAGCTTGACAGTGTTATTTTTATTGGTTGAAACAGGAGTAGATTACACTTTATATCTAGAGCATATATATGTACAAAAATTTAGATCTATATCAGATTTTACACTAGAAAGGCTCCTCTACAAATTCCCCTTGGGGTTTTCAGCAAAAAGTGAAGTACACGGAGTAGATCTGAGATCTTATGCAGCAGATCTACAGAATGATTCATAAATTCTGAAGCAAATAAAAGAGTATTCTAATAAGATCTGAATATGACATGGATTAGATCTAAAATCCATGGATCACCACATTGAAGGGTAGATTCCCAATACTAGATATCTCTCCTCCAAAAGGCTACCAAAACACCCTGCAACTTTAGACATGAAAATAATGTAGTACTAGAAAATAGACTACGATGTAGGCTCTAGAACATGGTTTGGCCTCAAGCCAAGATCTAAAAATGTGCTCCAGTCATCCAATACTCTCTTTCCATGGGGATAGAAGACTCTCCCACTAAAAAGAGGCACTAGAATGGCCTAGATCTGAGTAGATCTAGCCTCCACTTGTTGCAGCTTACAAAGACAACCAAACCCTCAACATGATCTGCATTGTAGTTGGAAGAAGAGCTTGGCCAAATGCTTGATAGTGGTCAAGAAATGAAAGACTCCTCTAAGAGGCCTCTCAAGGAAGGAGGTGGGATTCTCGATCAGGAACACCCAATGCTAAACAACACTATTCTCTACTAAACATCAAGGAGAATAAGAAATGTCTAAATAGACAAAATATTTAGAAATAACATATCATTCAACAACCTTGTCTTGTTGTCCTCCTCTTCCTTTTATAAGATTGAGATCTTGCAAAACCCTAAACCATCTCAATGATTTAGCTTCTTTCACATGTGCCACCTCCAACTAAGACTGCGTTTTGCATCAATGAGGATCACTTCTTCTAGACAACGTTGTTGATTTGGTCATCGTTGACCTAGTCAAATGATCCAATCCCTTTCACACATAAGGGTGTTTTATTAAGATAGCCCAGATTTATCTTTGTTCACATGTGGCATTGATTTATTCACTGTTTTTAGGAGTTTTTATTGTCCTCCTCTACACATTTATTCCTACAACAGGAAAATGAAAAAAAATTGTATATTCCCATTAGCTTGGGCTAATAGGGAATATTACAATCCTCCCCTCCAAAATGTTGCTTGTCCTCAAGAAACTGATAAGGTGAGTGTTGCAACATCTCTCCTCCTCCATTGGTGACACTATCATGAATTAAGCTTCCTCCATAAGTTAAGTGTTCACCAATCCAACCCTCCATGAATTTTTCCTCCAAAATCATCATGAGATGTACAAAATCCATCCCACAAGGAGTCAAGAACTCAAATGAAACAAACATGGTTGAAACAATACTCTCCCTGAAACATGTAGCATATGATACATAGAGAGTCTCCATCCCATGTGGTACATACATGCTTCACATCCTCTCTCCATAAAATCCCATAAAAAGTACTAGTATATCACCCATGTATGGAAGCAAAACTACATATACACAAACAAAAATTTGAACATGAGGAGGTGGGTCATAGTCCCACATATGGTACCAACGCAGTGCATCTCCTGCCTGCATCAGAGCAAGGTGTGGTAAGTGGTTTCCCCACCACTTACTTGTTGCCCATGTTATCTCACTATGGATGAAAGTGTGAGATATGTTTGGTGCTTTAGGAAAGCATCCATCATGAAATAAAATCTCCCTTTGCACATCAAGGGAGTGGCCAAGTTCAGAAATTTTAGTGGCCCAATGTTCGCCATGAGATTTAAATGATACATTACTCCTCCTTGGATTCATGGCCTTCATAAACATGGTGAAATAATATGTAAAATCAGAAAACAAAACTTGCTTTACATGATCAGATTCTTCACCAAAAATACTCCTTATACACGTGAAGTTGTGCATGGATCTTTCTCCTCTTTCAAAAGAAGGGAGAGATGGCTGAAATAACTCTCGCATAGAGTCATATGGCTGCCCCAACTCCACATAGTTCATGAATTCTTGAAAATGGTTATGTATTTCTTCTTTCAATCCTTCCCAATCAAAGCTCCTCATGATGATGTTGTAGATCTTCATGGAATACATATGGCTGAAACAGAACTCTTTGCATGCTCTTTGTAGTAACTTCTGCTTGAGCTTGGAGGCTCTAGATAAGAAGATCCTACCATGATGATAGATGACTCCTCCTTGGACTAAATAGCCCTCTTCATGTAGCTGGTCATCAAGTATCATACAAGTGTTAAGATCTTTGGAATAATCCACCAATAGTTGGGATTTCCAATACAGATCTAAACTCCTCAACAATGACAGTGTTGATGATGCATCAACATAAATGTATGTCATGTTGTTTCTCCCTTCCTTGACATCTCCCATGCCAAAGGTGTGTGTTGGAAGCCCATTCCTTCCATTCTTCTCCTCCCACAGCACATATCCAGAAATGAGAGTGGGTGATGATGATAAGGGAAGAAGATTTCCCTCCTTCTTGAGCTTACCCAAGTCTCCCAGTGTTGTAGCTTTGTCTTCAAGTGATCCAATCCTTCTTGGACCCATGAATGGAGCATCAAGATGTGAGACATATTTCACCAGATCTGAATTAGGTGGTCTCCCAGGTGGTTTACCACAAGACAATGATGTCTCATGGTTCATCCTCAAATTCCTATCAGATGGGATCATCATATCCCTGCTTCCACTGTGCAAGTTGATCTAGGAGGATCTTGATCAGTACAAATCAACAGAGTTCCAAGTCAACTTCAACAGTTCGATGTCCAGTTCAGTCTTCAGAATCATCAATTCACTAGTGAAAAGGTCCTTCAGTATCATGGTTCAGTGTCAGGTTTAATGTTCATGGCATGATCATCATGTGTGTGACGAGAAGGTGAATTTTTGGGCTAAAATGATGATGTAATATCTTAAGTACTAATACCTAAACCTAAGGTCTAATCCTAGTACTAAGGATCTAAGAATTATGTTTAAATCCCTATGTCAAACCCTAAAACATATGTCAAAAACCTACACCTAAACCCATGGTGTCAAAACCTAGACTCTAACCCTACGTAAAAAATTCGTAGTGCAAAAGTGTTCCTAAGTGCTAGAACCTTATTGTATTAAACCTAGGACCTAAGCGCTATGGGCTTTTAAATCTAATCCTAAGCCTTAAATCCTATGGTCTAAATCCTAACACAAAAATTCAAAACACATATTAAAACCTTATTATATAAACTTATAACATAAACCTTATTCAAAGGTTCGGAAGATGGGTTTAAAACTAAGGTTCAGGATATTGAAATATAAATGTTGATTTAATATAATAAAACTTTAATATAAAAACCCACAGCGTTACCCTAACAATGTGGTCTAGACCACGTCGGAGGGAATAGCATGTGAGTAGAGAAAATAGACCGCGGCGAAGTTGTGGTTGGCAGCTATTGTAAAACCACATGTATATACTGTGTGTTAAACCATGTGACAAGTGTTAAATTTTAAGCCACCAATTGTAAGCCGTAGAGACCACATCGGGATAGCATGTGATAAGGTCATGTCGGAACTGCTGGATGTAACCGTGACCGCCGGAGTCACCAGAACAGTGAGAATACATCCCTGCTCACATGCCAGCGGTTTTCATCCTCTACCCGGTTAGCTAGCCGCCAGGCTAAAATTATATTATAATGCTTAAAAGTGGGTTTTTAAAGTTATTTCAGCGCTAAGGATTTGGGAACTTAATCCCTAGGTTTGTGTAAAGATAGGATTCGAAACCTTTTTCACCACATTTGCTCAACAATTTGCTAAGTTTGGAAACAGTGGTTCGATGCAGGCCTATTTAAGCCATGGCATTAGCTCATGAAGTCATCTTGGATTATTGTGAAGGCATAACGAATTTGGAGTGCAGTTTCAGAAGGTTAGAGGCGATTTTGTTTGCAGCATTGCTCAGCCATCGGTGGTCAGAATTGAGCACAGAGATAGGTGTCGGAAAGGCGAGGAAGAGTAATTTCTATTTACAGGGTTCAGATGTGCCTGTGAGAATAGTCATTCTATTCCATTTCAATGTAAATATTCTTCAATATCAATCCTAATAAAAACAGATGCCCACTTAAAAGCAGACCCAGAGATGTAGTCCAGGAGGGACGAACTTTGTCATCAAATTGTTTGCCTCTTCTTCTCTCTGATTATTGTTTTTATTTAATTCATTTATGCTACTGGTTTATGTCATTTTTCATTAAAGCATATTCAGTTAACAGTCAATCTAAAGGAAAAACTAATCAAACTTCTTAAGCACTTTATTCGATCAGTTACAGATCATTTTGGTATCAGAGAAAGTTGTGATTGTAGTTTGTTTGTCAGTGGATGTTAATCAGGTTGGGATTGCAACATGGAAAAGGAGAGCTTAAGGAATTCGATCCAGAGATCAGAAGGTGGAAATTCAATCATCAATCAACGATGACAGGGATTGAGACCATTGAGACTCCTGAAGCTACTAAAAAGAAACCCATGGATGAGAATCAAATCCAGCAGATGTTTCTAAACATGCAGAAAATGTTGGTAGAATTATATGAAGACAAGAAGACGAGGGATGCAGCCTCATCGTCAAAGGCATCAAATAAGGACAAGGGTAAATGCAAGGCAGATAAATCTCCTTCTCCTCCGCCATCTCCATCATCTTCTTCTTCCTCTTCTACTTCTACTTTTGAATCAGAAAAAGAAAAGAAACATAAGAATCCACTATTGAAACTTGATGTTAAGTTCGAATTACCTATGTATGATGGTGAAATAAACCCTGAGAAACTAGATAATTGGGTAAAACAGTTAGAAGTCTATTGTCGTATTCAAGATATTACTGATGATAAGACAAAAATCCAATTATCTACTCTTAGGATGGGGGGTACTTCTTTGATCTGGAGGGAGAGTAGGACACAGATAGATTTAAAGCGTAAGGGAAAAGTTATCACCTCATGGAATAATTTTATTAAACAGGGATAATTTTAAGGATGGAAAATTATCTTGAAGTTTAAAAAAATGGCAAATTTCACTAGTCCATAATATGAAAACTATAAAAAATTTATTAATGTATTTGTAAAATTATTCAAATTTATAATGATATTATATATATTTTCTATATAATGTAGGAGATTTTTAATGTAAAACAATTTTATATTGTAAAATTTGGGCGAATCATTTTTATAAAAAAAGGGAAATTGGCGAATCTTTTTTTTGGAAAAACCATGGAAAATTAGCCCACCTACGAATATTAGCCCCTAAAATTTTCCATGTTATAAAAGCTCTAAATAAACAATTCTATTTGTTGGGTCACACACAAAAAGCTGTAATTGATTGGAAATTCTTGCGACAAGGTAAGGGACAGAGTGTTCAAGAGTTCACATAGGAATCCAGAAAGAAAGCATTAGCACTCGATATTTATTTGGACACAAAAGAAACATTTTTGAAGTATGTTGGAAGTTTTCATTCATATTTGCAGCATACATTATTAATGTTCAATCCTAATGATTTTTATGAAGTTTGTGTTCAAGAAATTCATGTCGAATCAGGTGGTAGACCATTCAAGTTTACACCAAAGACATCTAAGCAGATGGAAACTGAAGACAACAAAATGAAGGGAAAGTCAAAGGGAAATAATACTGCCACAACTCATAAGGAAGAAGATAGACCTACGTGTACACATTTCCAAGGGATCGGCCATGATGAAGCTAGGTGTTGGAAACTTCATCCGGAACTGAAGCTGAAGAAGTTTCAATCAAAGAAGGGTGAAAATAAGGTTGAAACAAAAATCCAGCAAGGCTTGAACTTGGGATTCGATTCAAGTGATGAAGGTAAAAGCACTGCTATTGTTACAAGTAAAATTTCTGATGCTAGTACTTATGCTTCTTCAAACATCAAACAACAGAATGAAGATAAAAGAATCGAGTTATTTCATAAAAGGGTAACGTCAAAGCATACTAAGATAGATACATTGTTCGATACGGGATCACAGGAAAATTTGATTTCTGAGTCATTGGTTAAACAATTGGGTTTGAAAACACATAATCATCCAAACCCATATCCTTTAGGGTGGTTAAAGGAAAAAATTCAAATTCATGTTACCAAATAGTGTCGGTTAAAATTTGCAATCACAGCTAACTATATCGATGAAGTGGAGCTAGATGTGATACCGTTAGACATTTATGGAATTGTCTTAGGTAGCACTTATCTCTATGACCGTGATGCAGTATTTTATAGAAAAGAACATGTGTATAATATCAGGAAAGATGGGATTAAGTACATCGTTCAGGCACATAAAAACAAAGATCACTTGAATTTAATTAATGCTAATCAGATGAAGCACATAATAAGTTCAAGTAGGATATGCATATTCATGTCGATAAAAGAGCAACATAAGGATCTTATTGATACTTGTTCAGGTTGTGAAATTCAGTATGAAGGTAATTTGGTTAAAAAGGTAGATTCATTTCAGGATCTTATTAAAGAACCAAAACATCTACTTCATAAAAAGAAAATATCACATGATATGCAGTTGATGTTTGATGCCTATAATAATGGAATGTGTCACAAGTCAGTTGAAGAGTGTAAAGAAATAAAGCAACAAATTTCAGGGATGGAATTCATGTGACACAGATCATCTCCATACAGTTCACCCATAATTTTGGCTCATAAGAAAAATAGGGCATGGGGAATAAGTGTTGATGTTAAAGTTGATTCAATTGAGAAAAAAAATTTCACAGTATTGATAAATCATCAACAACCATATGAAGTTAAAACAGATGTTAAAGAATAAGCAATGAAAACAGTGATTCAGATAGATTATCAGCTGCTTCAATACTTTCAGTTATATACTAAGTTGCAATAATCTCACTACAGCTGGATGGGATTTCTTCAGCAAAATCACCTAGTAATTAAGGACAGGGAAGGTGTAACAAGTAAAGTAGTTGATATGTTGTCTTTGAATGCTTTAGTAGTACTACATAGAAGTTCATTGGTTTATGAAATTTATGTAGAATGATATAGTATTGATAATGATTTCGAAGATACTTTTGAATCACTAACTCATAATGCTCAGATAGAAAAGGTGTAGGTTATTCGGGAAATTTATCTTTCTAAGCAAGACTACGATACAAAGTCAAAAATATTGTTACTGGCCTCATATGTATGAAAAAATTGTGAAGTACATAAAGGAATGTGTAATGTGTTTGACAAGCAGGCCCTGCAATCAAAAGATTGGTTTGCACATGCCAATTCTAATTTCTTTGCAACCATGGGGCAGCATGCATTTAGTTTAAGGACAGACAAAAATGGTAAACAGGACTGGGATACATATTCTTCGAGGTAACTGCAGTATACATCCTAAGATGTTGGATGAATTTGTAACTTAGGTGCATCAAGCTTACAATCAAGCCTTACATTCTTCTACACCACGATAAGCATTAAGTCAAGTCAGGTTCAAATTGCACCATGATAAGCATCAGTTTCAGGTCAACAAGCAGGTATGGTTGTATGTCATCAAATTCAAGATGAAAGTGAGAGAACTGTTGTTTCGCTTATTGTCAGTTTAAGATTAAGCTTTTGTTGTCCAAAAGCTTTTTAAGTGGAGAGGATTGATCTAGGAGGATCTTGATTAGTACAAATCAACAGAGTTCCAAGTCAACTTCAACAGTTCAATGTCTAGTTCAGTCTTCAGAATCATCAATTCGCTAGTGAAAATTTCCTTCAGTATCATGGTTTAGTGTCAGGTTTAAGGCTCATGGCATGATCGTCATGTGTGTGACGAGAAGGTGAATTTTTGGGCTAAAATGATGATGTAATAGCCTAAGTAATAAGACCTAATCCTAAGGTCTAATCCTAGTACTAAGTATCTAAGCATTATGTTCAAATACCTATGTCAAACCCTAAAACATATGTCAAAAACCTACACCTAAACCTATGGTGTCAAAACCTAGACTCTAACCCTATGTAAAAAATTCCTAGTGCAAAAGTGTTCCTAAGTGCCAGAACCTTTTTGTATTAAACCTAGGACCTAAGCGCTATCGGCTTTTAAATCTAAGCCTAAGCCTTAAAATCCTATGGTCTAAATCCTAACGCAAAAATTCAAACCACAAATTAAAACCTTATTATAAAAACCTATAACATAAACCTTATTCAAAGGTTCGGAAGATGGGTTTAAAACTAAGGTTCGGGATATTGAAATATAAATGTTGATTTAATATAATAAAAATTTAATATAAAAACCCACATCGTTACCCTAACCGTGTGGTCTAGACCACGTCAGAGGGAATAGCATGTGAGCAGAGAAAATAGACTACGGCGGAGTTGTGGTTGACAACTGTTGTAAAACTGCGTGTTAATCCATGTGACAAGAGTTAAAATTTAAGCTGCCAGTTGTAAACCTCAGAGACCGCATCGGGATAGCATGTGATAAGGTCACGCCGTAGGGTCCGGATGTAACCGTGACCACCGGAGTCACCACAACAGTCAAAATACATCCCTGCTCACATGCCGACGGTTTTCATCCTCCGCCCGGTTAGATAGTTGCTAGGCTAAAATTATATTATAATGTTTAAAAGTGGGTTTTTAAAGTTATTTCAGCGCTAAGGATTTGGGAACTTAATCCCTAGGTTTGTGTAAAGATAAGATTTGAAACCTTTTTCACCAAATTTGCTCAAAAAATTTCTAAGTTTGGAAATAGTGGTTCGATGTAGGCCTATTTAAGCCATGGGATTAGCTCATGAAGTCATCTTGGATTATTGTGAAGGCATAGTGAATTTGGAGTGTAGTTTCAGAAGGTTAGAGGCAATTTTGTTTGTAGCATTGCTTAGCCATCGATGGTCAGAATTGAGCACGGAGATAGGCGTTGGAATGGAGAGGAAGAGTACTTTTTGTTTACAGGGTTCAGAAGTGCCTACGAGCACAATCATTCTATTCAATTTTAGTGTAAATATTCTTCAAGATCAATCCTAATAAAAACGGACGCCCACTTAAAAGCGGACCCGGAGATGTAGTCCAGGTGGGACGAACTCTGTCATCAAATTGTTTCCCTCTTCTACTCTCTGATTATTGTTGTTATCTAATTTTTTTATGCTGCTGGTTTATGTCATTTTTCATTAAAACATATTCAGTTAATAGTCACTATAAAGGAAAAACTAATCAAACTTCTTAAGAACTTTATTTGATCAGTTACGGATCACAAGTTCATCTATGTTTCTTATGTGGAAGTCCCATGAGAATATGGTATCACCCTTAAAGATGCAAGAGTGCTTCTGATTGGAGAATTTGCTCCATTATCTCCTCCAAGCAATAGTGGATCATCTACTGCTATGTCAGTGCTGTGATCCCTCCTTTGTTTTGTCTTATTGTCTATCATTATAGACACATGCTTCTCATGTTCTCTATATCCAAGATTACTTGGAAATTATTGCAAAGATGCAAGAGCCCTCCTAGTGGAAGCAATTGCTTCATATCCATCTCCCAATAAGAATAGATCTCCTCCTGATGTCACAACGTTGGAGGATCTTCTCTGCTCTTTCTCTCCCTTATCCTTATCAATGGAGAATGCCTCATCATTAAGAGACCCTTTTCCTTGATCTCTTCTTGAAGAAGGAACCCTCATGTCTTCTTCTTGAGAAGAGAGTTCTTGCTAAAGTGGGGCTTTTGCCTTGGGCAAATCATACAACAGATCTTCAACCCCCTCAACAATGTTTAGAAATGGAGTTGGCTTTATGGATTCTTCCAACTCATGCAAAGATTCAGATTTATTGGGCTTGATTTGCTCTCTCAAAGAAGTTTCAGAATGTCTCAAATCAAATCTTTTCACTAACCTCCTAGTGAACTTTGCATAAGAAGATATATTTACATTTTCCAAGGAAGAAGACTCAAATAGCCACCAGGCATAAGCCTTACCTTGAATATGTGACGCTGATACTCTCATGGCTTCTTCTTATGAAACTTGATGCAACTGGAAATATGTGTCAATCTTCCTTACCCAAGACTTGGCTGAGCTCTCAGGTGATCCATCAAAAGTAGGTAGAGAGAATCTACCCAAGGTATGCTGCATGCACCCTCTTCTTCTACTATAGTTGATGGATCTTCTTTCTTCTTTAAGTTGACAGAACTCTGGGAAAATTATATGCTCCTTGAATCTCTCTGACTGAAACTCATATTCTTGGATATAATCACCAAGAGTTTCCTCCTTTTCCTTATTCCTTTTTCAAGAAAGTAGGCATGCTACAGCATTGTAGATCAGATTATGTGGATGAATGCTCATGCACATAGTAATAAAAACTAGGGCTTCCTTTATGTGAAAATATTCTTGAGGGATTTGCATTTCTTTGCCTCCTCATTCCCTGGGATTTATCCTTTTAGCTCATGCATAGCTTGAAAAAGACTTTTAGAGAACTCCTCTCCTTTCAACCTTCCAGATAAAGGGGTTTTACCCTTACTTTCTTTGTATTATGTGTAATCACATTTCTTCTGTCTTATTTTCGGATACCTCTTATTTCTGTCAATAAGAGGTTCTTCTTATTATGAAGACATATTGGCTTCTTATAGGCTGTGCCAAGATGATTTCTTCGATACCACTGTAATATCCCCAAATAGGAACAAGCAGCAATACTAAACAATATTACTCAGAAATAACGCATTTCAGCAAAGTAAGAGAAGGAGGCCAATATGGAGGCTCAATAATTTCATTTACATCAGCAAATCAGAGTTATATTGAAGCCCATAAGTTTTATAATAGAAAATATAAGACTGTACATGAAGAAAACCTCAAAAAGGAGGTGTTGCAAGCATAGAATATGACTGAACAAGCTTGACAACGTTATTTTTATTGGCTGAAATAACAGTAGATTACACTTCAGATATAGAGAAGATATGTGTACAAAAAGTTAGATCTATATCAGATCAGTACACTATAAAGGCTCCTCTACAAATGCCCCTTGGGGTTTTCAGCAAAAAGTGAAGTACATGGAGTAGATATGAGATCTTATGTAGAAAATCTGCAGAATGATTCAGAAATTCTGAAGAAAATACAAGAGTGTTCATATAAAATCTGAAAATGACATGGATTAGATCTGAAATCCATGGATCACCACAGTGAAGGGTAGATTCCCAACACTAGAGATCTCTCCTCCAAAAGGCTTCCAAAACACCCTTTAACTTTAGACTTGCAAATAACGCAGTACTGGAATATAGACTATGTTGTAGGCTCTAGAACATGGTTTGGCCTCAAGCCAAGATCTGAAAATGTGCTCCAATCATCCAATACTCTCTTGCTAGGGGGATAGAATACTCTCCCACTGAAAATAGGCACTAGAATGGCCTAGATCTGAGTAGATCTAGCCTCCACTTATTGAAGCGTACAAAGACAACCAAACCCTCAACATGATCTACGTTTTAGTTGGAAGAAGAGCTTGGCCAAATGCCTGATAGTGGTCAAGAAATGCAAGAATACTCCAAGAGGCCTCTCAAGGAAGGAGGTGGGATTCCCGATCAAGAACACCCAGTGCTAAACAACACTATTCTCTGCTAAACAGCAAGGAGAATAAGAAATGTCTAAAAAGACAAAATATTCAGAAATAACATATCATTCAACAACCTTCTCTTGTTGTCCTCCTCTTCCTTTTATAATATTGAGATCTTGAAAAAACCTAAACCATCTCAATGATTTATCTTCTTTCACATGTGCCACCTCCAACTAAGACTGCATTGTGCTTCAATGGGGATCACTTCTTCTAGACACCGCTATTGATTTGGTCATGGTTGACCTATTCAAATGATCCAATCCCTTTCACACATAGGGGTGTTTTATTAAGATAGCCCAGATTCATCTTTTTTCACGTGTAGCATTGATTTATTCACTGTTTTTAGGATTTTTTATTGTCCTCCTTTACACATATATTCACGCAACAAGAAAATGAAACAAAATTGTATATTCCTATTAGCTTGGGATAATAGGGAATATTACAAGAAAGTACAAATATGGCCCTCGGGCTAAATAATATCTGAAACTGGATAGATGATAGGAGGTTTCTGATATGATTTGGAAATGTATGAAAAACTCCTCCTATAGATTCTCCAAATGAGAGGCCGATCCCCTCACTGAAAATTTATCTCCCCCAACTAGCGCTCCAAACCCTCTGCTACAACTACACACTGAAATAATGCAGTTTCTTCATAAAATTTTGCTATAACTGATAGAAGTACCTACTGGATGATGAAATGAGGCTCAATAATCTCCCTTACAAGCCTCCCGGATGAAGGGTTGCTCCCTCCACTGGTAAACAAGCTCAGAAGTTGGGTTTGTCAACCCTCCACTACTGCACTGTGCAACACAACACAACTTCCTGCAGAAACTGCGCTGTAGAACAAAGATGGAGCTTGGCATGATGCCAGATAGTGGAAAATGTAGTTCAATACTCTCCCAAGAGGCCTTTCAAGGAAACAGGTGGGATTCCCGACCGGGAACACCCTGTGCTAAACGAAACTGCAATATTCGCTAAACAGCTAAAGAGAGCACAAGTCTAAACATACCATATACAAAATAATGTTCTAAAACATAACCTCCTATGGCTGCCATCCTATTCCTTGTATAAGTGATGAGCTTCCTTACCCTTGGCCCCACTCAATTAGGTTACTACTTCCATGCATTAAATCTCCCTCCAAAACTGCTTTGTCCCACCATGAATGCCACTCCTCCATAACAACAATGTTGATTTGGTCAAAGTTGACCCAATCTTCATGGTCCAACCCCTTTTCACACCTAAGGATCTTCAATCCAACTTTTTAGATGACCTCCATTCACACTAGGAGTGTGTTTTATCCCTACTAAGGAGATTTATGGGTCTCTAGGCCCTGTTATTCATCTATCTAAGAGAAATATCAAACTTTAATATTCCAATTAGCTGTGTGCTAATTTAGGAATATTACAGTCCTCCCCTCCCAAATGTTGCTTGTCCTCAAGCAACTACAAGGATAGAACTGAAGAGCCTCTCCTCTTCCTCCTGTAGCATCCTCATATGAGAAGTTCCTCCAATGAACAAGATGCTCTCTCATCAATATGTTCCCAATCTGCTCCTCCCAAGTATATAAGTATGCCTTTGGTGAAAAATCGAAATGTATCTCATCATGAACAAGTGGGACATCCATGGAGGCAACTATATGTGGTCTAGAGGCCTTCTTGAGGCATGGGATTAGAAAAATATTGGGAATCTACCTTCCCATGTGAAGCTCCAAGCCCCAAGCTATCATCCACACAAGGTGAGTCACCCTCCAAAATGGTAACTCATGAAAAATTTCTTCCACCTTTCACTCCTGTAATGTAGGTGGGCTGTATAACTAAACATGATAGACCAAATGGCCTACCCCACGTTGTCTCTCCCTCCACTTATGAAAAGTGTAGAGCTACTACTGATATTGGGTTGCAATAGTGTTTCCCTCAAGATACAAAAGGACAACTAGATCTCCAAAGATCCCTTTTCTAGTTTCATGAGCCCAAACCATCCCATACAAAGTGAATGGTACATCATCGGCATGTGGTATCCAAAACAGAAAAATACTGAAGGTTATGTGTAATTTTGGATGGTACCAATGGTTTCTCTAGTGGAGACAACGCGGTTTTTTACCAACTATTGTTTTAGAACATCATGTGACAATTTGTCTCCCAACAAGTTGTCAGTTTTTCATGTTTTCTCATCTACTAGGAGGAATTAAATGGCATTATATATCAGCTGAGCATAACAATAATAACACCACATTTTCCCAAAGTCATGCAAAGAAGGGCTATCTCCATCATAAATTTTGGTCTTAGAATTACCATGAAACCCAAAGATAATCTTTCCCTCTTGTGGAGTAATGCAATGTACATAGATGGTGAGAAAATGCAAAAAATTTATTAAATGATCAATAAGTACATAAATACCTTTCTTACCATGCATTTTGAGTAGGCTGAAAGTGAGGTCCATGGATGAGCTCTCCCATGAGAATCTCCTCATAAAGGCATGCAAAATGAAGTGATGCATACTCCCCTTGGAACACTCCATCAATAGATACATACTCCCAAGTGACAACACTGTTGGCCTTAGTGATAAGGCTCTTACTACTCCATGAATCCATTCTTTGACACTCCATATGTCCAAGTCATCCACCATCATGCTGTTATATGTGGGAGACTCCTTCCTATGTGGAAGTACCTCCTGATCCTTCAATGCTGAAGGGTAGCCTCTTTGCACTTTGATTGTGCCATCCCTTTCTCCTAAAATATCATGAAAAGTATGGGAGAAATTCAACCCATACTCTCCCAAGAGTAGCCAAAGCAACAATAGGTCTTGCTTCCTCCTCATACCTTCATCATACAAATCATGAGGTGAAAACATGATGATTGACATGAAGAATTCCATATCATCACAATGCACCAAAAATCCTTGCTGCCATATGATGCAAGTGTCATGGCAAGTCCAAACCAAAAACATACCCTTAAAAGTACGATATGTCACATGCTGACCAAACTCCTTCAAGAGTAGCCATCGTAGCCTTGCCTCCTATTTCCCTATGTCATAGATTTGCAAGTGGCTCTCTAGCCTCTTGCTTATCAACATCAACCATCCAACCAATGGTGAGTGTATACTATCATGATCCCAATAGGTATTTCTCCAGTGGATAATACCATCTTCCCAAATAATATTTCTATCTTTGCATGATCTGAAAGGAGTGTATTAATTCTTCTATGCTAAGTGTCCTTTCAGTTAAGTAAACATGTACAATTTGTATTCATGTGTTTTCTTAAGGAATGAGAGATTTAACCATGAAATATTGATGAATTAGTGAACTTTAAGCATGTAAATAAGCCTTAAAAATACTGAACAAGAGTGCATAACAGAGAAAAACATTCACACATAAGTTTTACACAGTAGGCATAATGAAGCAGTTCACCCCTCCTGGGCTACATCTGCTGGTCCAGCTCCCAATGGCATGTCCCTCTTTGTCATTATGCTCAAAATAATAAATTACATATGTTTGTAGGCCTCTAATGGTTGTTTTCTTTGCACCAATGGCTCCAGAATGCTCAAATTAGTCTAGGTAGACTCTTGTTTTACCAAAATTGGTCGAAAATTGACCTCCCCATGCATTTTTCTCCATGTCAGCTAGAAAAGCTCCCCTAAATGTGGAGACTGTCAGTTTAACTATAGATAAATTGATAGTGAACCCCAAATTTGGGGGCATGCTCCAAAATTGGCGGTTGAATAAGGTTAGCATTTAATTTGAGTGGCGGGGTGGTCACATGCCACCCCCGTCGAATACTCAGCTACAGTTTTGAACTCCGTTGTATGCACTGGAACCAGAAGTTATGGTTCCAACCCGCCACCATAACCATCACACTAAATTCCGCATTTGATCACCCTGTATGCTATAAACCTACCAGAGGTTGGAAAACTAGAGTGCAACATTCCAAACTTGAAACCGTCACATTATATGTCGACCTTGCCATGTGATCATTCGCAAAAGTCCCACCTGTGGTTTGGGTTAATGTTGTGGTTAGCGCATGGGTCATAGTTTCAGTGCATGAACATGTGGTAGGGGGGTTGGCCCTTAGGGGTTGGCATCCTAAGCCCTCATCGCAAACATAGTTAAACTTTAAATATATCCACCAACCTATAGGGTTAAGTAACACCCCAGAGGCATAACAGTAAGAGGTTATGCATGTGGAGAGGAGGTCACGGGTTCGACCCCCGTCGAATCCACAAAATTTTGGTTTAACCTTGTGAGGACATGTGGCGACCTGCAGGCTTTCCACGTGTCACTCAATCATTCGCCCACCTTTAAACACATCCAACGGCTCAGATTCATCCATACCATTATCATCCAATGGTCCATAGAGTGCCATGTGGCACCACCATATTGGGTTTGAAGAAAATGGAATATTCCCAGAATATTTTGCTGAATGTACTTGTAAGATGATTGGGCATCCAGTCACCAAATTTTTACTGTTTGGGAAAACGAATAGAACTTGATATCTTCCTCATACGAAATTGGTTTTTCGAACCGTTCATGACACTGGAATTGAAACAATGAGACCTTTCTGGTCACTCAGGTTCGGACCTGTTTTGAGCATTTTCATTTTTGAGCATATGACTTGATCTCCTGATCACACCTCCCCATTGGGAAGCTTTTGGACCCCAAAATACTTTAATCACCTATTCATAAGATGAGGGAACAACTCCCTCACCTTTTCCACTTCCATCCATCTTGCCTTACTTGGTTTGCTGCCCTTGAGCCCAATCCAAAGATAATCAACACTTCCTCTTTTGTAAATGAGTGTCCTCCTGTCAAGGATGGCATCCTCCTTGAGCTCGTCCATAAATTTTGGTGAGAAATATTCTATTGATGGCAGATGAATTTCACTCCCTTTATCATCAATCAATGGAGGCTCATAAAAACATAAATTCTCCACATTGACAATGGAATACATTTGCATATATGAAGGCAAGTCAAGTTGAAATGCATTATTACCAACTTGTTTAATAATCTTGAATGAACCATAACGAATAAGCTTGAGATTTTTACCTTCTCCTTTCATTCTTTCTTTTATTATGTGCAAACATACTTCATCTCCTTCTTGAAACTTGTGATCAACTCTATGTTTGTCATGCCTCTCCTTTTACTTGCTTTGACTCTTCTCAAGTTGTTATTGAACTTGATGATGAATAATCTGAATTTTCTCAATGAACTTGCAAGCCTTGTCAATATCACTATGTCCATCAATTGAAACATCTTTTTCATAGATGAATTCTAATGGAAATTTTGGCAAATACCCAAAGCAGGCTTCAAAAGGTGAAGTATTTGTAGAAGAGTGCTTGGCCCGGTTGTAAGCATGCTGAATGTAATGCAGTTTTTCATCCCACAACTTGGGATGCTTGCTGCAATATCCTCTCAACAGATGCACAACGGTTCTGTTAACCACCTCGATTTGGCCATCAGTTTGCGGATGAAAAGCAGTATTATTTTTCAACTTTGTGTCCATCATCTTCCAAATATTGGACCGAAAATTCCCAACCAACCTGGAATCCCTGTCACTGACAATAGAAGTTGGCAAACCAAAATGAACCCATACATGTTGAAAATAAAGTTCAGCAGTAATGGTTTTCTTACGTGGCATAAGTATACACATTTTACTGAATCTATCCACAACTACATGAAGATAATCATGTTTTTTTCTTGACATAGGTAGACCTCCAACAAAGTCCATGGAGACACTCTCCCATGGATTTGATGGTACCGGTAGTGGTGTGTACAACCCAAGCTTCCTATTACTAGGCGTGCTTGTTGCACACATAGAACATCCTCTTATAAAACGTGACACACTATCTATCATGTGAGGCCAATAACAATACCATTGTAGATGCGCCATTGTTTTGCTTACCCCAAAGTGACTAGCAATAAGAGACGAATGAGCCTCTCTCATGACACTATGTCTTTCTCCTTGTTGTATACACAACTTCCCCAAATGAAACGGCAAATTGTTATGCAAGTGATAATAATTTTCCTAAACATGATTTCCTTCACTCAAACTAGCATACACATCCTTAAAATCAACATCAGATGCATATTGTTCTATGTAACTCTCATGTAAAATAGAATCATTTTTAAGCAAAGTAGAAGAACTTGTAATAGGTCTTGAAAGCATATTATCAACTTTATTGAAAACACCTTTCTTGTACCTTATAACCAAGTGAAATTGTTGAAGAAATCCCATCCACCCGAAATTTCGTGATTGCTGCAATTTTGTTTGTGACTGCAAGTACTGTAGCAGTTGGTGATCGGTATGAATAATCGTCTCTTTACCCATCAAGTAGTGTTTCCACTTCTTGACACTTTGTACCAATGCATACATTTCTTTGTCATATGTTGGATAACTGATTGCAACACCATTGAATGTTTCAGAATGAAAAGCGATAGGCTTACCATGCTACAAAAGTACTGCGCCCATGGCATAATCACTAGCATCGGTTTGTATCTCAAATGGCTGTCTCAAATCCAGTAATGCAAGAACCAGAGATAAATTAATATTTTCTTTTAAAGCTTCAAAAGCTTGCTACTTTTTTCCTCCCCATTGGAAGCCTTTATTCACACTTTTCAATGCATGCATAGGAGCTGCTATGGCAGAAAAGTTAGCAATAAAATTTCTCCAATACTGAGTTGCACCTAAAAAAATTCTTACCTCTGTTACTGATTTGGGAGTGGGAAAATTCACAATGGCTTCCACTTTAGAAGGATAAATTCTCAATGCACCTCCTCCTACAATGTTTCCCAAATAAACCAAAGAATTTTTTCCAAATTCGCACTTAGACATCTTAAGAAATAATTGCTATTTCTTCAAAACATCAAGTACCCTCTTTACATGCAAGGCATGCTCTTATATTGTTTTGCTGAAAATGAGTATATCATCTAAATACACAATCACAAATTCATCAAGAAATGGATGCAAAACATTATCAATCACACGCATGAAATTCACCGGTGCATTACACAAACCAAACAGCATAACCAACCACTCAGAGTCCTTGTTTGGTTCTGAACGTGGTCTTCCATATGTCACTTTCTGCAATTCTTACTTGATGATATCCACTTCGTAAATCTAACTTAGTGAAATAATTTTCTTCCTTCAGCTGATCTAACAAATCATCTATCCTTGGGAGAGGGTATCAATTTTTTACCGTTATCTTGTTCAAAGCTCTGAAATCGACACACATGAGCCAAGTCCCATCTTTCTTCGAAATCAGAACTATAAGTGAACCGCATGGCAGAGTTCTTTGCGTTATGAGTCACTTGTCCAACAAGTCCTTGATTTGCCTCTTTATTTCAACATTCTCCATTATCGACATGTGATACATGCCGATGTTTGGAAGAGTAAAATCTTGCTGAAACTGAATCTCATGTTGAATCTCCCTTTTAGGAGGCAAACCTATTGGCTCCTGAAACATCTCATGATGTGCATCAACTACATCATATAAATCTGATTTCAACTTAGGATCAAAATCTTCAAATGACTCATGATTAACATTAGCTTTGGGCTTAATCATTAGAAGAACAAAATTATTACTTGAATTCACCAGCGTTTTTACCTGTCCAACATTTACCATTGCAATATTTGTCTTCTTGCGATGTGCTCTAACAATGTGCACCTTGCCATCTTTGAATAAATGGTATTTGTTCTCATGGTGATGGAAGATAGCTTTTCTATCATAAAAGTAAGTACTTCCCAACAAAATACCTATAATATCAAGCAGAACCACATCTAATTCAACTATGTCAACAAAATGTGCAGTTATTGCAAAGCACAATATGCACTTCTTTGAAACCTGTAAATTTTCATCCTTGAAAATCCACCCAAGTGGATATGGTTTTGGATGTGGAATGGTCTCAAGATTAAGTTTATTGACCAAGTCTTTAGAGATTAAATTCGCTTGTGAACCACTGTCAAACAGTGTATCAATATTGGTATGTTTGTATATGACCCTCACATGAAACAATTCAATTCTCTCTTCTTCATTTGGAGCTTCTATGTGATAGTTTGAAGTACTAGTACTGGGTTTTGTTTCAGTTTATTTCTCCTTCATGTTATTCAATCCCATGGTTGTAATTTTAGTTTCATCACCTGAATATTCTTTGAAGTCATGTTGAGTTGTAGTTGCAGTTTTTTGCTTCCCTTTGTTATTGTTAAATTTGGGTCTCTTTTCAGGATGTAGTTTCCAACAATTTTTCTCTTCATGGCCTTCTCTTGAACAATGTTTAAAAACCACTTTCTCTCCCTCTTTCTTGATAAATGCATTCTTTTTGCATTTTCCTCTTGAGGTCTTCTCTTTCTTTTTCCCCTTAAAAGGCTTGTTTCTACCCTCTTCAAAAGTATTTTTCCCTCCAGCTTCTAAATGTGTAGCTTGAACACACACCTCATATAAGCTTGTAGGATTAAACATGAGGATATTATGTCTAAGGTAGCTATGTAAGCCCCCTATGTACTTAAGAAAAGTATCTTGACTTTGAAAATCTACCCCTAATAAGGGAGCTCTTCTCCTAAATTCTTGGGTGTAGTCTTGTACATTTTTTCCTTTCAATTGTCTAAAATTTTTCCAGTTCATTATGGCTTTCTGCATGTGAGCTAATGGATAAAATTTTTTTTATTGCAGTAACGAAATCAGACCATGACATAATAATATTACCATGTTTTTTTATCTCATCCTTTGTCTTGGCTTCCCACCAAACAAAAGCTGCACCTTCCATCCTCAATGAAGCTAGTTGGATTTTGGTGTCATCATCATGAAGGTTCTGAATTCTCATATAAACCTCCAATTGCCTAATCCAATTATCAAGATTTTCAAGATTGAATTCACCATTAAACATTGGAAATTCAAACTTAACATCAAGTTTTAGAAAAGGAATTTTACCAGTGTTCTTTGACTTGTGTGACTAGTGTACTGAAGATGAACTAGAGGATGATGATGATGAGGGTGAGGATGGTGACTTTCCACTGTCTCCATTTCCTCCATTGCCCTTATTTGATTTTTCTTCATCATTGTCACCTCCTGATGATCCTTGAACTTCCTTGTGAAGTTTGGATCCTTCTACTTATAGTATTTCATTCCTTTCTTGATAAAGGACTCTCACCATTTCAGTCATGTCAAGGAATGCTTTCCTGAACACTCTTTCTTCCTCTTTGGGATCCACCCCTTCATGGGTTTCTTCTTCTCTTGGAGGCATGCTTGATGTTGCTTCTTCTTCTCTTGGAGGTGAACTAGGTGGTGGAGAATGTGGCAATCTTTCCCTCCTTTGCTGTGGCTCACTTTGAGAACCTCTTTCTTCCACAAATTTTCCTTCTCCTCTCTTAAGCTTGAGCCTAGTAAGCATGAAAACCCTTGCAAACAGTTAACAAATCCTTGCACATAAAAACACCAGAGATAAAACTCAAGCTCTCATACCAACTTGATCTCAAAGGAATGTATTAGTTCTATTGTGCTAAGTGTCCTTTCAGTTAATTAAACATGTACAAATTGTCTTCATGTGTTTTCTTAAGGAATGAGAGATTTAACCATGAAATATTGGTGAATTAGTGAACTTTAAGCATGTAAATAAGCCTTAAAAAAACTGAACAACAGTGCATAACAGAGAAAAACACTCACACATAAGTTTTACATAGTAGGCATGATGAAGCAATTCACCCCTCCTAGGCTACATCTGCTGGTCCAGCTCCCAATGGCATGTCCCTCTTTCTCATTATGCTCAACATTGTAAATTACATATGTTTGTAGGCCTCTAATGGTTGTTTTCTCTACACCAGTGGCTCCAAAATGCTCAAATTAGTCTAGGTAGACTCTTATTTTACCAAAATTGGTCAAAAATTGACCTCCCCATGCATTTCCCCCCATGTCAGCTAGAAAAGCTCCACTAAATGTGGAGACTATCAGTTTAACTACAGATAAATTGATAGTGAACCCCAAATTTGGGGGTGTGCTCCAAAATAGGTGGGTGGATAAGGTTAGCATTTAATTTGAGTGGTGGGGTGGTCACATGCCACCCCTACCGAATACTCCGCTACTATTTTGATCTCCGTTGTATGTGTTGGAACCAGAAGTTATGGTTCCAACCCGCCACCATAACCATCGCACTAACTTCTGCATGTGATCACCCTGTATGCTACAAACCCATCAGAGGTCAAAAAACTGGAGTGCAACGTTCCAAACTTGAAACTGTCACATTATATGTTCACTTTTCCATGTGATCATTCGCAACAGCCCCGTCGGTGGTTTGGGTTAATTCTGTGGTTAGCGCGTGGGTCACGGTTTCGGCGCATGGACATGTGGTAGGGGGGTTCACCCTTAGGAGCTAGCCTCCCAAGCCCTCACCGCAAACATAGTTAAACTTTAAATATATCTGCCAACCTATAGGGTTAATTAACACCCCACAGGTGGAACGGTAAGAGGTTATGCATGTAGAGAGGAGGTCACAGGTTTGACCCTTGTTGACTCCACAAAATTTTGATCTAACCTTGTGAGGACATGTGGCGGCCTGCAGGCTTGCCACGTGTCACTCAATCATTCACCCACCTTAAAAAACATCCAACGGTTCAGATTCATCCATACCCTTATCATTGAACAGTCCATAAAGTGCCACGTGGCATCACCATATTGGGTTTGAAGAAAATGGAATATTTCGTTGGTTGTACCTACAAACTGACTGGGTATCCAATCACCAAATTTTTGTTGTTTGGGAAAATGAACAGAACACGATATCTTCCTCATACGACATCATTTTTCGAACCGTTTGTGGCATCGGAATCGTAACAACAATACCTTTCCAGTTGCTCAGGTTTGGAGCTATTTCAAGCACTTTCATTTTTGAGAATATGACTTGATCTCCTGATCATTGCATTTCATGGGATGTTGAAATGCAATCTCCTGGAGATCTCCAAATGAAGACCACTCATCAATGACCAAGTTGAACCCATAAGGATCCAAATAATATGTAGGAAAAAACTTTTGATTAAGATGTGGAGTGTTCATTAAGAAGTATCCATCATAATAATGGAAAATGCCATCCATCATAAGATTTCCTCCATCAACCATCTTCCTACCCACTGCTACACAAGTGTGTTGGTCATCAGAATGTATCAATGTTAGTTTGGCCCCCAACTCATCACTACTACTCGATGACAGCGCTGTTGATATCCATGATGGTGCATATGTTGTCTCATGCTCATGCTCAATGTTGAACATATAATTATGCATTGGATTGTTTAGGAAAATATTCATCCTATCCTCCAAAAATATACACTCTAACCCCAAGATTTGTGTGCAGGTCAACAATGAAATACTAGGATGAATGTACATCTCCTCCTTGAACAAATCAAGGTTCCTTAGTGCAGTGATAGTTTGTTGCTCCAAATCAGCAATGTGCTTTGACCCTAGGTCATGCATTTTCCCTGATAGCATGTTTCCACAATCCTCCATATGATGTGCTATAATTATACGAAATGGAAATATGTGCATACCTTGGTAAAGCTTGGGAACATCTTGCACTGCTACAAGGGTTCATTCCTCCAGTGTGATGACTTCCCCAACTACTGATGATAATGGATACTCTTCTATGGCTGCATCAACACTGGTACAAGTGTCCCCCTTCTCATGCATCTCCAGAATAGTGCATGGGACTCTAAATTTCAAGAGATCAAGACCACTTTGCAAGGGCGCAAGTGTTCTTCCTCCTGATAAAAGTGCTCCTGCAGTAAGTGGTGGTGGAAGTTTTTCCTATAATTCCTTATTGTCAAACCTCTTTACCAAAATTTGAGTAAAATCTACATATGCAGTCACTCTTGCATGACTCAAATGGTTGAACCACCAAATTTTTTCTTCACCCTCAAGGTGCAGCGCTGCAATCTTAACAACTTCTCTCTCTACTACTGGATGTAGCAGGAAAAATGCATCCAAATTCATTCCCCAAGCTCTTTTTGTGCATATGGATGACCCATCAAATGTAGACAAAAGAAATCTATTGCTGCAAGGTATTCTTTATTCTTTGAGCTGAATGAACTGTGGGAGAGTTAAATTCTCCTTGAAAGCTCTAGGTCGAGACTTATATTATGAAAGATACTCACTTAGAATCTCATGATCTAAGTGTCCTCCATCTCCATGACTCTTGTCTTCTTCTTCAAAAGGAAATGGCATAGTATTTTTCTTTGGAGCTCTATGCAATACTAGATATTTCTTTTGTTGATAGGAAGTACATGGAATTTCCTCATCTTGAAACCCTAGTGTGGTTTCATTGTTTTTCTCCACTTTTCTTTTCTTGACCTCCTTGGTGAGGTCCCTCTTAGATCTAAAAAGAGATGAGATTAAAATCATTCTTCCCATCACTCTTATGTATTTCTCCTTATTCTTATTCTCCTGATAGCATAATGGCTGAGATCCACAGGCTGAGTCAAGATTATGCTTTGATACCACTGTAATATTCCCAAATGGGAAAAGCAGGAATATAGTGCATAAAAATAGAAATAGCAGTGAAAAATAAACACATACAAAGTAATAAGGTCATATAGCCAACATATTAATATCATAGCAGCAAAATTTATACACGTTCCTGAGGAAATAGTCACTCAAGTTTGGCAAAACAAGCCTGAAGAGAAAATGTACATGAAATATGAAGAACACTGCTACACAAAAAATACCAAAGGCTCTGACAATGCAGTTTTATTAGATATAAATACTTCTGAATAATTCTGATACATATATCTGAAGTTATATGGCTCAAACAATGTTGGGAATAGAGACCTAAGCTCCCAAGCACATTTCCAAGATAACCCGGAAGGGGTTTCCTGAAATACACAAAATGCAGAAAATAAAAATATGGCCCTAGGGCTGAATAATATCTGCAACTGGATAGATGATAGGAGGTTTCTGATCTGATTTGAAAATGTATGAAAAACTCCACCTATAGATTATTCAAATGAGATGTTTATCCCCTCACTGAAAATCTATCTCCCCCAACTAGGGCTCCAAACCCTCTACTACAACTACACACTGAAATAACGTAGTTTCTTCAGAAAAATGTGTTATAATTGATAGCAGTACCTTCGCCTGCTACTAGATGATGAAATGAGGCTTAGGAATCTCCCTTACAATCCTCCTGGATGAAGGGATGCTCCCTCCACTGGTAAACAAGCTCAGAAGTTGGGTTTCTCAACCCTCCACTGCTACACCCTGCAACACAACACAACTTCATGAAGAAACTACACTATATAACAAAGATGGAGCTTGGCATGATGCTGGATAGTGGAAAATGTAGTGCAATACTCTCCAAAAAGGACTCTCAAGGAAAGAGGTGGGACTCCCGACCAGGAACACCCTGTGCTAAAAAACACTGCAATATTAGCTAAACAGCTGAAGAGAGCACAAGTATAAATAGACCATATACAAAATAATAATCTAAAACATAACCTCCTATGGATACCATCCTCTTCCTTATATAAGTGATGAGATTCCTTACCCTTGGCCCCACTCAATTAGGTCATTACTTCCATGCATTCAATCTCCCTCCAAAACTACATTGTCCCACCATGAATGCCACTCCTCCATAACAATGCTGTTGATTTGGTGTAATGTCTTGAAATGGAAATCAGAAGCTTTTTCACTGCTGAAATGTTCCTTTGTCGGAAATATGAACAAGGCTATGTCAGAGATTGACTAAGAGGGATTTTACCAGTTATTTCACCTCTAAAAAGAGGGTGAGAACCGGAGGCTATCTGGCCCTTCCTCAGACTCTGCCTATAGCTATGCAAATATTTCTTCCTCAGGAAGATATTGCTCAAGGGAATGAGCTACAGCAATATGCAAAACATAAGCATGAAGAGAACTTGCTCAAACTTCTAAAAATGCCAGAGAACTCATAGCCATCTTATTGAAATAATAGCAGCTACAAATGTATACAAAATCTTGAGGGAAATGATGCTCAAGATGAACATAGAAATCCTCAAGGCAGAAGTATAATAATCATGAGACAAATACAACTACACAAGTAAACCCCAGCTATGACTGCATAGTAACATGGAGACATTGCAACATGTAAAATGGTAAATAAATGATATTACAATAATAGCTCAATAAATGAGCGGGATCATGCTCTTAACCCTTGAAAACACTACTATAACACTAATACACAATCCTTAGAAGGATTGGCTGCCATACATGTAAAAAATATGGAAATACAATAATGTCATAGTTGCTGGGTAGTTGCAGAAACTGAAAATATACAATAGAAGGAGGAGAATGAATATGCCCTGCAAACTGGAACAACCTCCTCCAATGGATTCCTTGAGTGCAAGGCTGATCCCGGCATAAGAAATCTCTTCCTCTAAAATGGTGGAGCAAACCCCCACTGCAGAAAAACTCTGAGATAACGCAATATATGGAAGGGAATGCACTGATGAAGGTGGGAGAAGCTTGGCCTTCTACAAAAATATGCAAATCAGCTCTAGTAACCCTCCTTGCTGATCCTCCAAAAGTATAGGAACTCCTTCCTATGAGAAATGATCCAAGGAATGGTGTTGTGGAATCTCCTCCACAGCAACACCTGCAACACAACCCAGTGACTGCGTTGTAGATGAAGAAGTGGCTATGGCCAAATGCCTGAATATGGAGAAATGAAGAGCAATCCTCCTTGAGCTACTCAAGAGAGGAGAGGAACTCCTAAACAGGAATCCCTCGTGCCAAAGGCACTGCAATTCAGCTAAACAGTTGGAGATTGCAAATAGAATCTAAGTCCAAATCTTCAATAATAATCTCTATGGCTGCCTCATCCTCCTTATATGCAAATGATGTCTCTATGCCATGGACCCCACCCTATTAGGGTTTCCTTTCTCTAGAAGTTTCCTCCCTTCATAACTGCGCTGGCTTCCCAAGCAAGCTACACCCTCTTGTGTTGCGTTGTTGACTTGGTCAACATGACTTCATCCTCATGTGTTTGCCCCCTTTTTACACTAGGAGGTGCAAAAATGGCTACTGCATTGATCCCATCCCACTTCATGTGGAATTTTATTTATGCAAATGGGTCTCCTCACCCATTTTATTTATCTCCTAGATAATATGAGCAAAAATTAATGTTCCAATTTATTTATAAAAATTTGGGACATTACATTTGGTCAAAGTTGACCTAGTCTTCATGCTCCAGCCCCTTTTCACCCCTAAGGGTCTTCAATCCATCTTTTTAGATAGCCTCCAAGAGATTTATTCCTAGGAGTGTCTTTTATTCCTACTAAGGAGATTTATGGGTCTCCATGCCCTCTTATTCCTCTTTCTAAGAGAAAAATCAAAATTTAATATTCCAATTAGTTGTGTGCTAATTTAGGAATATTATAAGAGCATTTGTATCTGTATCTTTTATAGGATGAAATGCATTATTAGATATGTGTTGTTGCATGTATGTATGAAAAAATTCTCACTGTATAAGTTACTCTTTCATCAAACTAAATTAAAAGGCATGTTCTACATGGTTTGTGTCAGAGTCGTATAAAATTCATATGTTGAATCCCCCTCCGGAGACATAAATGCAAGTACATTAAAATTAAGCACTTAATAAAATCAATCAATAACTCTTTTATGAGATTACACAAACATAAGTTCAGGATAGGATATTTGAATAGGCGGAGTGAGAAAACTATCCAAGATTGCAAAACTTGAGACTAGTTTCTTTAAAGAGTGAAAATCCTATTGCACTCATACTATCGGGATCGCTCCACTCATAGCGGAGTTAAGCACGAGACAACATTGGTGTGTTTAGGAAGGTAGTTTGCCTTCCATCGCATATCCAGTGGGCAGTCTATGCATTAGGGTTCCCCTTGAGGATGTCGAAACTAGATGGGGGATCCAGGTGTTCTGCCCATACAACATGTTACTTACGATGGTGACCCCCTTGGTAGTGTTTGTGATTTGAGGTATCCATAGTTGCCATAATTTTAGGGACATACACAAGGTGATTAGGGTGGGCTTCCCTGGTACCTGACACATACAGACCTACTCTATCTTCAGTTTTTGGGAGGGTACTCATCTTCACGAGAGTGCTTGGCCCCATTATCTAAGGTTCGAGTGAAGCTCAAGAGTATTTGTAACTATACATATGACCAACTCTCTCTGTTTTCTATTGTGATACTGGGTGTTGGCTTGAGGGGTCTTGACCCAGGTTTGGTGTGCAAGGTTTTCCAACAAACCCCTATACTACTAGCCCTTTTGGCAGTGACTTGCTTGCGCAGGTTACAGTCTCACCCGAAGTAGTATGGTTGGGTGTTGGAACCAGGTTCCCACACCCCTGAGAAAGGAAGGGTAAGGCAAGCAGGGCTGCATTCTGTTCAGATTACCTTGTCTCTACGTAGGGTTAAATATGTATCCAATTGCATCCATGTGCACTAGAACTATAATTATATGCTTTTCATAACATCAACACAACGTTACATAACTAGAACATGACAGATCTAGATCCAATTCAATACACAGAATTTCGCAACATGATATAACTAGAGCGGAATAGATCCAATCATTCAATACATAGACCTTCATAGCACAAAGATAAAAAATGCATAACACAGTAATTGCTATCAATTAATTCAATATTACTCACAGATTCAGATCTAAAAATCCCTTTTATCCATTCATTCATCAACCTTTCCTTACAATTCCCTTCCCAACCTGCGCACAAAGCAACAGGGTCTGCACACAACTAGACTAGGATCTCCGCGCACACAGCCAGCAGAAGTCTGTTCCCAAAAAACCCAAACATATCGCTTACACAACAGATCGCATCAATAGCTCATCAAATCCTACCTCTTACAATCCGAAATGCCTCTCTATTTAACATTCCTATGGTCCGCAACCCATGGTTTTCAGACCCCTAGTTTACCCTTTAACCCATTACAATGCGTTCAAGGATTTGACCCACCCCAAAACCCCTGTGCTATACTAAATATAATAAAAAAGAACCAAAATGGACCAGTTTCGTAGCTTGTTAGGAGACCCCGTTCCAACAGTCCCCCAACACAATCTTGTGACTCGTCCCAAGTCACTTTGGTGGTGTGCCTTCAATCTACATGTGCAAGGTAGCCAGGGTGCGAAGGAGTGGTGGAAGCACTTCCTTGCTTTGGGCTGTAGCGTGTAGCACAATATTGACCATCATCAGAGAAGCAAGCCCATCGAGATCCACACCAATTTGTTCCAAAAACCAGTGGAGATGTGCAATGGCGGACTGCGCATCATGTGCAAGCTAGAGTGCAGCATCAGACCATGGTTTCAACTTTTTGCACACAATATTCTTCGAGTGATGAAGGTCCTCAATCCTGTGTATGGTGGCCAGGCACTGCGTGGGGGCGGGGGGAGGTGTGGAGGCCCGAACTTGATCTAGAACATCTTCTGCTTGCTTCAATTCCCATTGGGCATGCTGAAGCGTGGGGTGGTGTTGTGCTATCGTCCATAGCTACATAGCCTCTTCAAGCAATTGGGACCCCTATGCCAGTTGTTCCTGAATAATGCGTGTTGCGTTAGTGATCAGGGAAATTCGCTCGGCTCTTTCTTCCGAAGGCATGACATACTACTTGCGCCTTTCTCGGTCATGATGGTGCATTTCTTGCATTACTCTGGTAGACAGTCTTTGTAACTCTATAGTAGATAGTTGCGATAAATCTACTTGAATGTCCCTAGTAATCGGTTCAGAAATGTGAATTATGGCAGGGCGAGGGAGTAAACATACGTTGCTTCTAGCGGGCAGGGTCTAGAAATGGCAGAGATGTCGCAGCAGGTCCCAGTACCACCACGTTCCTGCCGAACTTGGTTTGCAGATAATCCTTCTGTGCACACTCCTATTACTACACTCAGCGTCTCTCAGTCCTCTTATTAGTTCCTCTTATGAGTAGGGATCCATAACAGAAAGATGAGCGTTATATAACGTATGAATAAGGATAAAAAACTAGAATGTGGATAGCCAATGCCACTTGATAGGAAAATAAATAGCCCAACCCAATGTCTTCCAGCCATCTGCACCCCGATCAAAGCTACTTAATGGCGAGGTAGCTCGCATGTGGCACTAATCCTTGATTTTTCATATCGTGATTATCATAAATGGTGATATTGATGCTCTACCGCTCATTTTTTGTGTTTGTAAATGTCTTTTCGCATTAACTCAGGATGAGCTGACATTCTTCCTTCATGTCCAAGGTCGTGTCCCTGCAATGTCAGTGCGGTGGTTGACGCGTTGAGGGAATTTTCGTATCTTGACAGAAGGTTGACACAAGGTGATCCTGCAATTTGATCGGGATTTTTTTCGAAGCAGTTATGTCCTTCATGGAAGGAGCATTCTTGTGAAAGACGACTGCGTCATACGTCTGTCGGTGATTTATTTCTAAAGACGTTCATAGATTCTCCCGGATACACATGATTGTAGACAGGTCCATAATCCTATGCGCGCTATGGTTAGTAGTACTCTGGTAAGTCTGGTCGGGCAAGGGTCGAGCGCACCCTTGAGTTTTGTGCGTCAACAGGTAACCACATGGGTCGACCGACCTTGGGGCCCATCTGGCCAAGGGAGTTTCTATACGCAGTATCACCCTACTCCAATACTTCCTCCTGGTAGGGGAGACAGGTCCCAACGTGGGTGCTTCATATCGGGTTAGTGGTAGTGCTTCGGACCTACATTCCATGAACCCCTTAGGCTTCGCAGGCTTCTGAGTGTCATATGCATCCTCTTGGCAAGGCAAGGTTCTTTCTATGGTAGAGATGCGACGGAAGTGTCTGATAGTTTGAAGGCTGCGAAGCGCCGAAACCTCATGCAGTCAGCTCTGCCAATTCTCCATCTCCTCATGGGAGTCGGAAAAACATTCACTGTCATTTTCCCAACAGAGCATCCCTTCATCCATGGGGTTAACCTGATCTTCATCTTGCACAGTGATCTTATAAATATGATCTAATTCTTTCTTCATATGGACAGGCTTGGTATACCGGGTACCTTCCGCGGGATCCAGGGGTACTATGACACGCGCGCCTTCTCTTTCGAACACCATGCTTTGTTTCTTGAGGTTGATAATACCTCCCATTTCCATTGCCCAGTCCAGCCCAAGGAGCGTAGGGTAGGGGTCCGCATCTTCAACTATCTCAATTACTTCAAAATCAGCTAGGACCCTTGCCCCTGCAATGTCAACCATAAATTTTGGTAACCTGCCCAAGGGAATGATTTTATGTTGATTTGCCATACGCAGATGGATAGTGGACCATTCAAATTTGGGCTTCCCCATTCGTTGCCAGGTCTGCTTAGGTAAAACATTGGCATCAGACCCAAGATCTAAGATAACTTGATCCATTTCATAGTCTCTGATTTGTGTAGTTAGTCGCATTTCTCTCCTTGTGCGTTTCTTAGAGCTGTACAGTTTGTGCACGTCCTTGGTCTCAGGAATCAAGGTGGGTTGAGCTGCATAGGTATTCATTAAGTCCAGGAGGTTTCTTACAGCCTGCGGGTTCCTGAGCAATTATGACATGCCTTCAAAAAGGTCTGAATTTCTTCCTCCCTATGAGACTGCACAGGGGTTGCTAGTTGTGCCTGTTCGTCGCAGGATACCTCTTTTCTTCCCTTGGTGTCTAGCTCACTACGTGTTATGAATTTTACACTTGGATCTACTTCTCGTATCCCAGTTTTAACCCTCTGTACATTCTGCGTAGGGGTAGGTTGCTTTTCCTGCATTCTGGCTATTAATATCGGACAGTCTTCTACCTCATGGTCCAACTATTTGCAGTATTTACATGATGGCCTGGTGGGATTAGGGCACTCTCTGGCAAAGTTCCCTATTTATCCATAGTTATAACAGATTAGCTGACCTCGTCCTTGACCTGTGCTTCCTCCCCGACCTCCTTTGCCTCGGGTCGGTGATCCTCCAAAGTGCGCAGTCGGTCTTGGCGATGCAGGGTCTGATTGCACCCAATATAGGTTCCCGCAATCCATCATTAAGTCATACGTTTGTCAATTCTGCTCGTCATGTCCTACAGATCGACAAAATCGGCACCATTGTTGTTTTAGCTCTGGGACATACACACCCAGCCGAGGGTAATGGTTCGTATCGTGTAGGCCCGCTACTCGACAATCATCACACCATAGCACAGATCCGCCTGATCTTGGTCGCAACAGGACAGGTTCCCTACTTACCCCTGGGTGTAGCGGGCTAGGTCCTCTGGCTTGCATATAATCATTCAGTGGAGGGCACTGATCCTTTGTGTGACCAGACACTCGACAACGTATACACCAGAGATCCGCGCAGATGTCTTTTCCTCGCTCTTTTCGTAGGTTTTGTATCTCTATGTGCATAGCCCCGAGTTGTTCCTGGATCTGTTGGACTCCTGCTGAGGTATCCTCCCGGGGAGCAGCTTCTAACTTCATAGTGGCTTCCACAGCTTTCTCCCGTGATTCAAAGGTCTGCTGATTCATTGGTGTGCGCAGGTGAGGTAACAACATGGCGATGAACCATTTCGTATGTTGTTTATCATCATACTCGAATCCTCCTTCCCTAATTGCCTTATTTAACCCTTGATCCGCTTCCCATACTGATTCAAACGCACCTTGTTTAAAGTCCTTTACATCTGCTACTAAATAGGAATAAGACTTTGGCTTGCGGAATTTTTGCTTCAGAGCATCCTTAATATCCTGAATGGAAGCGATTCCCTTCTGGGCAACATATTGCATATACCAATCCAGAGCTCTGTCTTTGAATGCTAAGACATCTGCGCCCTTTTTATTGTGTCACTTGCCACATTCTGCGCAGTCTAGACAGAGTCCGCAATGAACCAAAATTGATCCATGTCCTCATCTCCTACCCCTTTGAATGTAGGTAGTTTCAAATGCGCAGCCATATCACTATCTAGGGAAGACGTTATAGGTGAATTCTTACCCTTGCATGCCCTAGGTGGTGATGTAGCCGGTGTCTTCATCGGGATATAGGGAGCCCTTCCTCTGTCAAGGTTGGTCTGGTAATACTTACCACTGCGTGTCACACTCCCGTCTAGATCCGAGGTCATTCAGTCGGTATGGCTACACAGAATGCTCTTCTTGCACAACAACTTCTTGATCAGTAATGGTAACGTCCTCAGAAACTTACCCCAGAATCCTTTGAAGAATCATCGCTCGGCCTCAGAGTATGATGCAAATTGATCAATGGAAAACTCTGTCACAAAGCCTCCTAGCACACTATCCACCCAGTGATCCACTGTGCATGTAATAGTATTATCGGTCCTTTTTAGATGTCCAAGCAGATCTAGAGTCCATTGAGTGACTCGCTCGTCCTTCCAGCCCTTCTGAAATTCTACCAGCCTGGCCAGCCACTCCTAAAGCTCAATTGTGAAGGTCACAAAGAATATTTCGTAGCTTTCAGTAAGAACATACCTATTTTTCCACCTTTCTGCTGTTAACTTTCCACTTTGGTTTTCTTTTACTACAAACTCTTGGATTTACCTTTCAAACCACTCCTCGATCTCTTTTATTTCAGGCTTCCAGTTGCTTGATTGATTGAATTTTAGAGTTTATTTTTTAGGTGTTTATTTGAATATCACTGAGACTAAATAATATATCACATTAAAATATTGATAAAATTTATTGGTCATCGTTGCATCCTTCGACCCTCGTCTTCTATCTAGACGAAAAAAAAGGCCTTCCTCCATTGAACCTAGAGGATTTGTCAAGTCTCGGTGACCCAGTGTCTTCTTTGGAAGAACAATCTCTAGTGTTGACCATTGTTTCACACATTTCTCCCAAATATACTATGTTTCCAGAGGATCCTTTCATGGAAGGAGTTGTGCTTCCTTATAATCCTCCTCTCACTCACTCGTTGGGGCCTATTATGATTCATATAACATTAATACCTGTGATGTCTTTAGTTGCACACACATCTAATGCACAACCGATGACCAATGGGTTGTTGGCACTTGTGGCAAACTTGGTTCCACCACCACGTCCCCTACCAGTTGTCAGTTCTTCACAGTTCACTGGAAACCCTAATAGCTAGAATATGCCTAGTCCCAACAACTTGGTCACAACATCTGTGAGTGGAGTTCCAAACTTTCAAGTCTCCACTCCTTTCGTGTATTCTCCTGTACTTCTGCCTACCACGTCTACTAGTGGGGCTACCACGGTTCCCTTTAGCAACCCTTTCATTTGGAATCCCTTGTTGAGTTCGAACCCCTTGGCCTCTATGCCATGGGGAAGTGTTACCACTAGATACATGTCAGGGGGCATTTCGATACCCCTCCAATCTATGGGGCAAGCAGGTCCATCCATTGTTAATCCAATTCCTCTTAATGGTCAACCTTTTGGTGTAGGGTCGATGCCAAATGTAAATAATGTGACTAGTAGGATGCCAAAAGAAAAATATATCACGTATATCTAGGCAACCCTTCCCCAACATCAATTGGGGCAAGGGGGAAGCTATTACCCTAGGAGAAACCAACCCTTTTTCACATAGTTTAATAACCCTTATGGACAAAAACCTTACATCCCTACACCTAAACTACCCGGAAACTATTATCAGACGAGTCCTGCATATCCAATTCGGAACACTTTGATGAAAGGACCCTATGGTCCGATTGGTCAACCAACACCTCCTTGGTTAGACTCGGGGGCAAGAACACAATTTCCATTTTTGGGAACCTTACAAATCCCTGATCTATATAAATTGACCAAAAATTCCATCAATCATAACCCTCTTTGGCCTCCTATACCGCATAATATTTCTTCAGATATCCCTAAGTTCAAAGGGAAACAAAGGGATGACCTGGCCACACATGTCTCCACCTATCATCTATGGTCTACTTCTAATTCCATGGTGGACGAAAATATCCAGCTCAAGATCCTTCCCTGCACTCTCACAGGAAACACTACCAAATGGTACATTGAGTACCATGAGCTGTAGTCAACACTTTTGGTGCCTTAGCAATGTAATTTCTCATACACGTTTAGCTCCCTATCTGATACAAAAGTGGAATATAACTTATAACCATGTTGCGCCAAGACACCACCACCCACATATCCAATCACATTCATAAATGGAGACGTAGGCGGAGGCTTGTCAAAGTGCCAATCCCCAATCATCTATTGTCGGACTGGTTCTGTAAGTTACTCCTTCCTCCCATTTCTAAGGATGTTGCCTTAGAAAGTGCGGTCGCAAAGGACAAATGCATCTGTTTTGCACATCATCTAGACCTCATCTATTCACAATTTAGCACATTGTATGATTTACACCCCCATGCCCCTAGAAACTCCAATGCTCCCACTACTCAGCAACCTAGAGCACATGTCGACGACCTCATTGGCACAACCTTCGGTGTTAATGTAAAATAACTCAGTGGGCATGCTTCCTAGCCATCTTCGGCTGCCACTTCCGCTTCCCAATCAATTGCTATTCTAACCACTGAGGTAAACTTTGTGTAGTCTACACAAAAACCTAGCGGCAAGAATAAGAATAATAATAAAAATACCGCTCCTTATGAAGAGCATCTAAACACTTAGAATAATCCAAATAAGAGAAATGCTACTAAAACTGACAAAGGGAAAGACAAAACTACCATATTCCCTTTCAAAATTTGTGCGAAGGACCACTTGACATATAAATGTCCTCGACTTCAAGAATGCACATATGTTATTACCTAAAAGGATACTGGGAGGACCCCTTTTGTCCTACATAACCCTTTCCTTAATCCACATCAACAACAATATCTTGTTCCAAACCCACCACAACCTTCGCAAGGGGGCAATGGTGGTTCTCATCCTTCTGGTGAAGGACCATCCGTCATTTATGGCATGGAGACTATTGAACTCAAAACTCGAGCCAAAACCTATTGAAATCTATTCACTGATACTCAAGAGCCTGCTTCGAGTTCAAATCCATTGTCGCCCAATGATCTTCATATCGAAAGGCCTGTTGTTGACCCTATCATTCGCCCCCCCAAAGGGTTCCTTTGACCCACGAATCATAACACATCTGCATGTGCTACCCAGAACTACAGCATTGTAGAAGACTTGGTGTATGCATCATCATCTATGTATGCTCTCGAAGTGTTACAAACCTTCCCAATGCAAAGGAAAGCTCTGCTTTCGGACATTGGTGGAATTGACTCCCAAGATTCTATGCTAGCCATATTTAACATGGAAAAATGAAAACCTCTCCTTTCTCATCAACTCTCTTTACAAGTTCAAGTTGTGTCAAAAGGAAAACCAATCCATCACACTCTCATTGACAAAGGTGCTTGGACCTGCATAATGTTAGTTGTGTGCTGGCTCGCTTTGGGTTCTCCTACTTTGTCTCCACCGTTGAATTCCCTCAAAGCGTTCAATGACCACACCTTCCTCCCAAAAGGATACCTTGCTAGCTACCCCATTACTCTTAGTGGGAAAAAAATAATCGTGGACATAGAAGCCGTAGATCGTCATCTCTACTATAATCTCATTTTGTGCCACATTTGGTCGTATGCCATGACCACCATCGTCTCTTCAGTTTTCCAACTCATCCTCTTTCCTTTGGATGGGAAGATAGTTACAGTGGACTAGCTATCCTTCTACACCCCAGATTATTCCACGTTATCTAGCAGCACTGTGCTCCTAGTAGGAGGAGTCCCTGACTCTTACGTCAGTATTGGTACCAGTTTTTTGAAGGCGTATTCCCCTATGGGTTTTCTTCTTCTCCCGCTACCTGAGGTTCCACAAAAATTTTCAATGATATCCACCATATCGAATGGCTCTATTGACCCCTGGATCCTACTGACCCCTTCAAAATTTGATTCCTACAGAGATCAGATGTTGCTTTCACCAGCAGAGTTGGATTATCAAGCCATCTAATTAGCATCTAAACCGTCCACTTCTTTGGTTTCGACCAAAGGTAGCCCCATCTAACCAAACACAATTCCTTCTAAATATGTCCTCGATCAAGTCCTACCTTTGGACGAAGCTATTTGAGAGATCATGTCTCTAAAAGAATGACCTTGGGATGATTTTCACCACCGCGCTTCGATGTTTGATTTGGATGTGGCCACTATGAAAATATCGCCTTTTGACCCACCTGAGATCATTCCATATATGTATACAACTATTCAAACTATCGATGTAGAAGGTAACATGGGAAATATTTCTAAGACTATGCTCATATATATCTCGCACAAAACGGGTATCATGGAAAATATACATATTGTAGCAGATTACAGTCTGGAGGAAATTGCATGCTTCACATCCCTGTTTAAGGAGTTCCGTGATGTTTTCACTTGGTCTTACGATGAAATTCCTGACATAGATACTTCTATAGTCAAGCATGAAATCAATATTTGTGACAATGCTAAGCCTACCCAGCAGAGACTCCGACTTGTCCATCCTCGTAAAGCAGCAACCATCAAGACAAAAGTCGAAAAAATCTTACACAATGGTTTCATATATCTCATTCCTTTAACAGAATGGGTATCCAATTCAATTCCCGTAGATAAGAAACAAGGCACCATCTGAGTCTGTGTTGATTATCGTGATCTGAATGCTGCATGTCCAAAAGACAACTATCCAACTTTGTTTAGATCAGATTATTAACTATTGCATCGAATGTGAATATTTGTCCATTATGGATGGCTTCTCAAGGTATAACCAGATCTCTATTAAAAAGGATGACCAGCATAAAATTGCCTTCATTTGTCCTTGTGGCACATTTGTGTATCGAAAAATATCATTTGGTCTCAAGAATGTTGGAGCCTCATTTCAAAGGGCTATGGAATATGAATTTCACGATATCAGACACATTTTTCAAGCTTACTTGGATGATCTTCCTGCTCATTCAAGAAACGAGCATAATACCTCGCTCATCTTCGAGCAATCTTTGCTAGGTGTAGGTTCTACAACATCCGTTTGCATCTGCATAAATGTGTATTTTTCATTGATTCTAGAGGACCTCTTGGATTCATTGTCTCCAAGAATGGGATTAGGGTTGATCCCAATAAGGGAAGGGAAATTATTGAATTACCCGCACCACAATCCATCTTACAGCTCCAACGTTTGCAAGGGAGGGAAAAATTCTTACGTCACTTCATCATAAACTATGTCGAGTTAACAAAAGGTTGTATGTGATTACTTAAGAAAGTGGTACCATATCTATGGAATGATCGAGATCAACTATTGTTTGATGCCTTGAAATGGGCACTTGCTTCCGCCCCACTTCTTAATGCCCCCAACTATTCGTGCGACTTTCTCCTCAACCTAGCAGCCTCACCATATTCTGTGGGAATGGTTATGGTTCAAGTTCATGATGAAAATAGTGAGCATGTGATTTATTATTTATCCAAAGGTCTTTTTGGGCCTGAATTCCTTTATTGGCATGTGGAGAAACTATCTTTAGCGGTTGTCTTTGTTGTCAGCCACCTCCGACATTACATAATGCAGCGGCAGAATACCCTCATTGCTTTGGAGAATCCCATGAGATACATCGTATCTCACCATATCATTGGAGGAAAATATTCTTAATGGATTGTAATCCTCCAACAATTTTACTTGGTTTTTGCTACTGCCAAAGCTAAGAAATCGCTAGTCTTCTCTGAATTACTATAAGATCTTCCCAGAGTTGACCTAGAAGAAGTAGCTCACGATCCATTTCCTGATGAAATAGCCTATATAGTCAACTACTGATCCTTGGTACAGGGACATTATTTTGTACCTCCAAACTCAATAGTTTCGCCCAAATCTAATGTTAGATGACCGTTGTCACATTTGTCATCAAGCTAGACACTATCTAGTGCTTAACGATACTTTATATCCTCATGGTGTCAATATAGTTCTTCAATGTTGTCTCACCTTTACTGAGGCATAACATGTTTTAAATTATTTCCATACTAGGGCATGTGGTGGCCATATTTTAATCATAGCTACTGCCCAGAAAATCTTGCGTGCGAGATACTACTGGCTGACTTTGTTTAAAGACTACGTTACTACAGTCTAGAAGTGCCATCCGTGTCAAATATTTACTAAGAAAATGTGCATCCATCCTGCCCCTCTGCATCCGGTCATTTCCATCAGTCCTTTTGTGAAATGGAGAATATATTTCGTAACATGCAATCCCACTTCAGCTGATGGGCACAACTACATTGCAATTCTGGTCAACTATTTCATGAAATGGGCTAAAGCCATTCCCACTTTTCAGGCCAATGGAGAAACCACTGCTCTTTTCTTGTTCAATCAGGTTATCTACCTATTCAGTGTTCCCCACTCGAGTGTCACATATCATGGTTCTCATTTTTAGAACCACATGATGACGAAGTTAACTTCCTTGCTAGGTTTTCAACAAGATCATTCTTCATCCTATTATCTGTAAGCTAACAGTCAAGTCGAAGCTGTAAATGGCGTCTTAAAGACCATGATTCGTCGATTAGTTGGCAACCACAAAAACACGTGGCATTCAAAATTATATTCCGCATTATGGGCATACCTAACATCAGTGAAAACTACTACAAGCTTCATGCCATTCCAGTTAGCATACGACCTGGAAGTAGTACTTCCAATCGAGTGTGAGATTCCATCACTTAAGTTGGTCGTTGAAATCCTACCTGACACTACTGCTGAAGAAGAGCGCTTTCTCTCACTCAATCAGTTGGATGAAACTCGTTGAGATGTCACAATGGCCCTCAAAGCCCACAAGCTCCGAGTTAAAGCTCAATACGACAAAAAATTCAATCCTCGTTCTTTCCAAGAGGGTGATCTAGTTCTACTCTACGATCATAAACACGACCTCTTGGGGGTAGGGACACTTCAACCATTATGCCTCAGTCCATATTTCATCACCAAGGTTCTGTCTAAAGGAGCCTATGAACTTCAGGTTGGTAATGGAATCCCACTTGTTGAGCCTCACAATGGGCTCTATTTGAAGAAGTATTTCGTCTATTATTTTACTTGGCATTTGATTTGTAATTTTGTGTATATACGTTTTGTCATTTTTTGGTGTTTATGAAATATTTTGGTTTTTTGAGTATTTTTCTCATACAAACTCTCTTATTTTTCACAGATGTCTTCATCACCCTTACCATACGTTGGATATGCAGATGGTGCCAGTCGTCACACACGGGACATTGCATCGGCTGCTTAGGTCCTCTATACACCTAATTCATAACTACTTGGTTATGGGGGAATCTTCCTTGGTGATGCCACCAATAATATTGTTGAGTATATGTCGGTTATTCAAATCCTCACTGAAGCTGCGTCTCGCGACATCTCTAATCTGGTGGTTCGGTTAGATTCCCAGCGAATTTTTATGCATTTGAACAATCGCTATCGCATCCGACATTCTGTCTTATTACATTTTTACTCAACGGTACGACTTCTAGAGTGTCAATTTGAATTTATTTATTTTGAACACATTCCTAGAGAATCTAATGCATTGGATGACTCATTAGCAAGCTATGTATTGATTAGCATCTGGCACATTTACTATAGAAAGAGTCATGCATGAGTGTACATTTTTTCATCATAAAAAATAGATAAAAATTAAAAAATACATCATCATAATCACCAAAATATGTATGTATATATAAATATATATCGTTTCCATTCGGATACATCAAAAACTCTTCAAAAATTGGGTATTTTATACCAAAAATGGCTTTGCTAAGACTCGCTATGAAATCTACACATTTTTGCTTACTCCTGTTGGGCCTATTGCTCATGATCATAGATAACTGCCCTAGCTAACCTCCTAAGAGGCACCAAAAATATCGCTGGCACACCCACAATATGTCACTATATATGGACTACTATCTCCCTCATGGGAAGAGGCGGCACACCCATGCTCAAACCTTCGAGGTTTCTAGCAACCTCGCACAGTATATGTGAGTCATCTCCCTCTTCGGCTGTTTCCGTGGCCTCTGCTGCTGCTCCAGCTCCAAGTAGTTGCATACCTTGCCTTGCATAGAAAGGGGCTACAGCTGGTTGTACAGGTGCCACATCTATGTCAAGCAAGCACTTCATGTCACAAAACTTTTTCACCCATTAAACAAAAAAATGCATAAAAATTCAAAATACAAAAAAATACTTGTGCACTGATTTATCATATTACCTATTGGCCTCCACTGAGTGCCAAGTGGTAATATCAGCTCTGGATCTCCTGTGAGGTTCATCTTGGCATAGGGATAATCCTCAATCATAAGAATATGGCTGCTAAGCCACTCAAATAATGCATGTTGGGTGGATTAATCAATCTTGCGGACAAGATCGATCTCCCTAGTACCAAAAGGTAATCTAGCAACAAGCAGCCAAATAAACCTATCTTTCTCTAAACATATGTGATTAAAAAAAGAATATTATAAAGGTGTAAAGAACTTACCGTAGATCCAATGCTTGTTCGAAGTCGTTGTCCCTCGGGCACTTGAAGGAGTTATCTTTGCAAACCTGCAGTCACAAAAAATCAAGCATTAAATACAGGTGATCAAGGAATCCATGATCACCTTATCATGCTTATCATGGTGATCAAGGAATCCATGAAATAAACAGTTAACTAACAGCTTATTGAGAAAAATGAATTCATTTTTATTAACTTTGAAAGAAAGAGAACCTTACAACCTTAGCCTTGATGTTGAATAGGTATTCCCGGGGTCTGAAGTAGGAATATCCTCTACTCTGAAAAGCCTTGCACTCTTCCAACCGAGACAGATAGAGGTATGTGATCTTTCCTCACAAAAATCTTAGTTAAATGAGTCTTAATCCCAACAGCACTTAACCTCAAATAATTCTAAAGCTTCAAATCCCTTTGAGGCTACCCAATGCCTCTTTTTATAGTGGAAAAGAGGAGGTTTCAGTTCCAACTATGAAGGGATAGAATTCTCCTTCAAAGGGATAAGATCCTCACATCAAGGGGTTAGCTCCATAAGGTAAGGGATACAAGAACCTCAAAAGAGCGGTTCTGCCACTGCAAGATTCTTTCTAGAGGCTTCTAGAATTTACTAAAAGTGAGCTTTTCTGAGTTTACTTGCACCTTTTTAATCTTTACAGGGGTCCACACCCATAACACAGAGAAAGTGCATTTAGGTACGAAGGAGTCATGAAAATTAGGTGCGGGACCGTAGGCAAGATACAGAGAAAGTGCGATACCAAAGTTAAGGAGATTTTTAAGAACTTTTCTCTCATTTTCAAGGCTTGACATGAGAAACTGATATGTTAGACTTGCAAAGGAGAAAGTATGAGTGATAATGAGCTCATACACATAGCAGAATGTCAGGATGACAATTTTCAGTGCAAAAAAGTGCCCCCTAAAGTGAAAAGTCTGTAATAGATGAAGCTGAAGTCTATCATATATGAAGAGTGTAGTACTTTATCATTTCAAGGATCATCCTGTGGACACCCCAGTCAGAACCTGTAAAAACATTCAATGAAATATATATATATATATATATATATATATATATATATATATATATATATATATATATATATATATATATATATATATACATATCATCGTTGAGGTGACCTTCCATACTTTCAGTCCGACAGCTAGAAAGCAATTCAAAATGTTCTGATACAGGAATGATCTTGAGTACATCATAGTATAGACATGTGTAGACACAGTATGGACGCAGCCATCTGTTTGTGAATAGTCTACTGTATAAATGATAAAAAAATTCCTCGCAGCTTGGATGGTAGAAACTAGATCCAGGGTCTTGATTTCCGAATCTCGAACTAGTACGATTCTATCCATGTGAATGAATGTGTCGAAGTCGAACATGGTAGAAACCACTTGATTACCAGTCAATGATGTAAATTGTTAACAAGTGTGAGAGTAACCACCAGTAATGTCAATGGCCCTCAAAGTACTCAGTACAATCCATGAGATGTGAATGAATGAGCTGAAGTCAAACATGTCACGGAATCATTCGATCGAAGGTCAATGATGCAACCTGTCGTCGAAGGCGAGAAACCTGCCATTGAGGCATGCAGATTTCAGGTTACTGATAATTTCTAGATCAACTTCCTAGATAATGAGTTGTCGTCGATAGAAAGTGATCCGTTGTAGGCAAGACCACAACGCGAAATCATAGATCAAGTTTGAAGAAATATATTGGCAAGGACTGACTCAGGGATGGTCAAAATGGATGACAGATATTTTGCAAATGAATGGTTTATTGGAACTGTCCTCTTGAACACATAACGACACTAAAGATGGTTTGGTGACAATTGACCCAAAGCTAATACCCAGAAACCGGCTGAAGACTTTCAATATGGTTTGATTAACTATTAGGCAAAGGATTTTCCCAACCCAGGTGAAAAAAAAGTGTCATGTTCAAGAGTGGTTGACTGGATTTTCGAAAAATCAAAATACAACAAATAGGTCCATTTTCCTCTCTTTTCCCCCACCATTTCTGGCAAGTACCTCTTTATTTTTTGATAAGCTTGAGGATGATAACATTTGCTTTTTTATAAGCTCATCGTTCGGATGAGTCCAACTTATTTTAAGATTCGAACCCTAAGAAGGAGTGGTTCGTTCCTGTTTAAAATTGAACATGTCCTTTACTGTTAAATTTTAACGAGTCCAGTATAGGAGAAACTCGGTGTTTTTTCAATTTTAGGGAGTCAGAAGAAAAAACTTAAGAAGACTCCATGGGGGTAATTTTTCGTAAATTAAGTCTCTCGAGCCCGAAAAAGGATAAAATAATGTAGGAGAGAACTCTATTGACCATAATTAGCCAACGTATACCTTTTTCATAAATAGTCCATTTCAGTTCGTAAAAGGGGTAAAATTATACTGAAGGGACGATCATTCATTTATTTTAACGAGTTCGAATAACCAAATGCTCGGAAATATTTTCATGTTTAGAGAGTCTGAAAAGAGCTTAAAAGAGAACTGCAAGTTTTCGCTTTTTCGTAAATTTTTTGAAAGAGTCTGAAAAAGTGATAAAAGTATGCTCTTTGTTGAAAATGGTTAATTTTCCTGAAAAATCCAATTTCTGCACAAAAACTCGAAACATTACACATACCTGTTTAAGATAAGTAAAAATGCTTTCAAAAATAACCTTTTTAAAGTTAAAAATAAACAAATTAGAAATTCATTTATTTGAAAAAACTTCTAAAAAGGACTTTTCTAACTTTATTTTACCATTTGAGTTCAGAGTGAAAAGTAAAAGCTTTTGGGTAAAAATGTTCTTGCAAATATTCTGGAAAATCCGTTCGACAAAATCAAGAACTGTCAACTTCAGGTAATCCACGACCTCTTTATCTTGCATTTCATCCATTTATATTTTGTTTTTAGGCTTTAGATTTCATTTTTTAAGAAAAAATATGTTGAAAAAATCGCCCGCGCGGGTCCGCAGGTGCGACACGCGGGCCCTGCGGACCCCGAATTTTTTCTACGTGGGAAAAAGTCCTGGGTCCGCACTTGTTTGACAGTGCCCGTGCGTATCTATGCACTATGTATGAAGTTCAGGTGCGGACCCCGTGCAATGAAATTTTGAACTCAATTTTCTCAATTCTCGCGTAAAAATTTTCAAAAAATCTTGTGCTAATATGTCTTTTTACGCAATGTAGGACATACAAGATGCTTATTTGGAGATAAATCGAGCATGAAGACGTAGATGATGCCACAATGAATCATTTTCCTACAATGTAGGCTTTAAGAGCATGTGGTTTATATAAATTCTGGGCCATTCAGGGCATGACGGCATAGGTAGACCTCCTGACGTGGCTGGTGAACAGATGGAATGTACAGGACTAGTGTTTCATTATTGGCGAGCACCGGCTCGAAATTGAGCTGGAGGATATCTATTTTCTGACTGGTTTTTCCAAGAGGGGTGAACAAATTTCTCTGTTTGGGACTAGGCCAGGTGGCCAGTCTGTCGCTAGTCTTCGACTAGAGTTCTGTGATGATCAGGAAGACCCCTAGGACAAACAGATTGACATAAAAACTATCATCCGTCATGAGCTAAAATTTATTTCATTTACTGTCACCAGAATGTGTGGGAGTGCAGCGTTGCATGTGGCTACCGGTTCCCAGATGCACATTGCTGTAGACTGTTTTCGAGGCACCATTTTCAATTGGTGCGAAGCTGTGTTGGCCAACGTAAAAGGCCAACTAACCAGAGCAAAGAACGGAAAGCTAAATAACTTTGGATATGGATCCATTGTAGTCACCTTTGCTCTAGAGAGGATCCCCGTGTTAGCTTCGTAGAATATTCCTATTGATGCTGGTCAACCTTGAGAACCTAGGATGGTTCGTTGGGTTGCATTGATGGCCCATCATGCTGTTGAGGGCGTTGACATTGTTCGATTTCCTCCTTCATATTTTCGTTGGCTAGAATGCCAAATTTTTGTTATAGAGGACTTTCCATACGCTGGGATAGATTTCCGCGATGACTGAGAGATGGCTCTCCCAGCAGGGGAACAGTGGGATGAATCAGGTAAAAATCATTTTCAACATTTCTAAGTTAAAAAAAAATTATTTTAATCTTCTCAAAACTAATAATAAAAAGTTTCAAATGCAGATGTGGGCCCACGGCGACCAGCCCATCTCCAGCCTTATGAGAAGAGGCATCCAGCTGCCGCAGCGCCAGCCCCAGAGGGCCAATCAACAGATATTTTGTCTGATTTAGAGTATCACCTAGAGTGCCTGACTCTAGACATTCCAGAGACGGACATAGATGATATTCCTCTCAGATTATAGAGATATGTGATTGGTGTCCCAGGACCTTTTAGGAGGTTCCTATGTAGGGTGGCCCGGGCAGTGGTCTCTTATCGTGATCATCATCAGCGATAGGATGATTGTGTCATAGACTCATATTTTTGACCTTTTGTATTATCATTTTTTCTGATCATAAGGTGTTTCCAACCTATGATTGAAAACGATGTATATTTTTTGAAACACTTCTATACTATGATATATCACTATTTACCGGCTATCTGTGTACATGTTATTGAATGTTGTTTAATTTACTGTTTTGATTATTGCAAATGTCGATTTATCATACTAGAAGCAACTTCATCTGCTAATGTATTTAAATGTCTTGGAATATGATGATATTCAATGTAATCAAATTCATGTTCCAAGAGATGAACTCTTAAAAATAACCGTAATAACACTGGATTTCTAATGTCATAATCCCTGTTAAGCTGTAATACAACAAGTTCAGAATCCAACCTAACAATCAAACTCCGAATTCCAAACGATATGGATTGAGATAATAACTCAATCACTGCACTATACTCTGCAATTTTATTTGTTTTTTGACCGGGGCTTACCCCATGCATGGATACTAACTCATCAGAGGGTGAATAGATAACCCAAGCTGCGAAAGAAATGTTCCGTGTACTACGACAAGCAACATCAGCAAAGCCAATGCAGGTTTGAAGAGACGTCGACATCTGCAATATCAAGAGTAAAACTCAGATAAGCAGGAATAGTGACAAAAACACACTCTAAAATAGGCATGATTTTCTAATCTAAGACACACCAACAGTAAAGAAATCTAATCTAATAAATCTCCACACCAAATTTAACCATAATATCTCTTCAGATAAAGCCCATTTCTGGGTTTATCTAAAGAGACACCGTCGAAATCTATCAGCTCATAGGCCCCTTTTGCTAGATTTCACTTAACAATGAAAGGACCATGCCTCATGGGCACAACTTTTCTAGCTCCTAGCTTATCGTTGGCTTGATCGTACACTAAGACTAGGTCTCCTTCTAAAAAATTACGAGGGGTAACACTTCTATCATACTGAGCTTTTATTTGTTTGACATGAGCCTCGTTTTCTATTGCAGCATTTCGTTGATTCTCATCTAGCTGAGCCAAGTACAAAAAACGTTTCTCCTCTTCAGACATAGCTAGGATTAATTCTATGGCTAATTTCAATGACAGAATTTCGCATTCAATAGGCAACATAGCTTCCAAACCATAAACTAGTTGAAAGGGAGTGAAACCAGTTGACGTTTTTACTAAGGTCCGATATGCCCAAAGTGTTGAAAATAACATGGAATGCCAATTCGACTTATGAATACCAATAATTCATCTGATCATAGTGACTAAAACTTCATTTATAGCTTCAACCAGACCATTAACCTACATATAATATGGAGTGGAACTATCGTGGCGCAGGCCAAGTTGATCTGTCAGTTCAGTCATCATGATATTTCGAAAATGGCTTCCATGATCTGTAATAATAGCTTGAGGAACACCGAATCTAGTAATTATATGATTGAATACGAAAGTTGCAGCAGTCTTTCCATCTGCTGAAAATGTAGGCATCGCCTCGACCCACTTAGTAAAATAATCTACTGCTAAGATAATATACGCATGCCCCCCGGCCGAGTGAGGGTTACATGTAATAAAGTCAATACCCCACTTTTCCAAAGGACTGATAGTAATTATAGGGTGAAGAGGAGTGGGTGGCGCACGCATCTTACGATCAAAAACTTGACAATTGCGGCATTTCCAGACTGCATAGATACAATATTTGAATAATGACGACTAGAAATAACCAGCGCGCAATATCTTTTGGGCTGTGGCATACCCAGACATATGAATGTCACATGCTCTAGAATGGCAGTCATTCAAAACCTTCTCATCTTCTTCATGAGTAAGATAGTGTCGGAAAACAGAATCCGCTCCACGACGATAGAGTGTATCACCAATAATATTGTATTGTTGGGATTGGAAACGTATTTTTCGTCGCTGAGATCATGAGATTTCAGGCTGAAAAGATTGGGTTTGGAGATAAACAACAATATCCCCATACCAAGGATCAAGAGTATTGATAAGAAACAAGGATTCGTCTGCAATGGGCTGCTTCGCCACAGTTTCAGTATCAGTAGAGGGGAAATCACACATCAGTTCGGAAAAAACCAAAGATTTCTTTGCCTTGGATTTTTCAAATTCCAAGTCAAATTCCTGCAGGATAACTATCCATTTGGAATACTTTCCCCCTAGCAATTGTTTGGTTAAAATGTACATCGTAGGGTTACAGTCATAAATTACTGTGGTTTTGCGTAATAAGATGTAGTGTCTAAATCTTTGGACAGCTTGAACAGCTTCCAAGGCCAATTTCTCCACATGTGTATATTTGATCTCAGTTGGATGCAGATTTAAACTAAGATAGTAAATGACATGTTCATTGTTGAATTCGTCTTCCTGAACTAAAACCATCCCAATTGTGGAATGAGAGGCGGAGAGGTACAAAACGTAGTCTCGATTGTAATTGGGAGGATGCAATAACGGTGCATGGGTCAACGCGTGTTTGAGTGCATCAAAATATCGATTAGCGATCTCATCCCAAAAGAATGGAACGTTCTATTTTAACAACCTGGTAAAACCCTTTGTTAGCTCGGCGTAGTTAGGAATGAACTGACGTAAAAAGTTTTCTTTCCCCTACAAAATTTGGAGTTGGCGCAGAGTCGAAGGAGATAGATTGACAATAGCTTCTACCTTCGATGGATCAACACAAATGCCTGCTTTCAAAACAACAAATCCCAGTAAACGACCCAATTCTACACAGAAAACACATTTGTGTGGATTTAGCCGAATTCGATAATGCCTACATATCATAAATATAGCTCATAAATTAGTGAGATGGTCGGCCCTACGCGATGAATGAGTAGGTAAATCATCGAGATAAGGCTGCACAATGTGCTTAATGTCATGAAATGCGTAAGAAATAGCCCTTTGAAAAGTTTCCCAACGTTCTTTAATCCAAAGGGTAGTTTGAAATAAGAAAATGTCCCCCATGGACAAATGAAAGTTGTTTTTAGCTGATCAACAGGGAGTATGTTTATTTGATTGTAACTGCAGAAACCATCCATAAAGGAGAACATTTCACTGCTGGCACAATCATCAATTATTTGATCGATATAAGGGGTTGGATAATTGTCTTTAGGACAAGCTCGATTAATATCCCTATCATCGATACATACTCTTATCGTTCTTTGTTTTTTGTTAATAGGAACAATATTTGATACCTAATCCGTTAACGAAATTGGATAAATGAAACCTTCACGAAGTAATTTTCAACCTCGGCTTTGATAGCGGAAACTTTTCTCGGATGTATTTGACGTAAACTTTGACGGACAGGTTTGGCATCCGGGTACTTCTTGATTTCATGTATGACAATTGACGGATCGATTCCTGGCATTTCCTCATATGACCAGGCAAACACATCATGGAATTCTTGAAATAGTGCTTTATAAGTTTGAATTTCTTATTCCGTACAACAAGCACCTATATGAATGTTTTCAATTATTCCTGGCTTCACTGAAATGTCAATTGGAATCGTTTGAGAGATATTTTCCAAATTTAACTCAGAATCAGGATCTCGCAATGGATTCTGTAGTTCCTTGACATATTCAGTAGTAAAAATAGAAGCAAAATCATTTTCAAAATGATCTAGCTAAGGCAAAAACGAAGATCGGTGATGAATATCTTCCCTGGTAAATCGTCAACAGACAAAAGTTCACGAATTTGCTCATCAGTATGAACAAGATCAGGAAATGTCGTTGTGGCTGAACTAGATATAGAAAGTGATTCCTCATGGATCCCATTCATTGGATCAATCTTGGTTGAAGAAGGGTCGGAAAGTGATTGTACAGCCTGATATGAAATTTCAAATGGACTCAAAGGCATCATGCCATCAAATGAATCTAACTCGGATTCGGAAGGTACGATCCAAGGATCATCAAACATAATAGTATTTGATGAAATCATATGAATAGTTGTGATAGAAGGTGATACGTTAGGAGGAGGAAAGGAAAAAGTTCCTAGTAAACCAGAATCTTTAATCAAACCTACTCCAACATCCTTGTAAGGGATAGTCACTTTACCGACGTGCTGGATTGTTTCCGTAGAGGCTGGATCGGAAGAAAAATAAGTTACTGATCTATTGTAACGATCTTTCCTTGATGTGGAAATTTTATAAGCCGGAAGACCGAAGAAACAATAGTAGTCATAGCATAAGACCAACTACAACCTAGGAGAAGGTTGTAATCTAGAGGGGCATCAACCACTTCCACATCTAGATTTATGGTTTTACCTTCGACCCCTATGGGTAAATCCTGCAAAATACCAAAAGGTGTTTCTGGAAATAACTCCCTAGAGGTCATTGGGTCAAAACCTCCATAGATCAGGGCATGCTATTCAAGAAGGACTCACACAACCACACTTGTATACTAAAAACTAGATAACATCGATTGTAGAACTCACCCGTAGATCCTATGTTTGATGTAGATCCCGCGGGGTCCAAACCCCCAGCAACCCTTCTTCCTCTTCAACCTAGAAATCAAGAAGAGACATGCATGAAAATCTAGTTGTACAGCATATATCTTTCCTAAATGTCAGTGTAATCCATGTGAAACATCATATAAACAATAATAAATGCTTAATTAACAATCTTTTCACATATGCAAGCAGATATTAACACGTGAATTCGGGAACAAGATGGTTCTTCTTCATTACGAACAACATGTACAATAATAGAAAGGTGGAGAGATCACCTGAATCCTTCCACGATCTTTGAACAGATCGTCGTCTGGATCCGTCCCGCCCTTGCCTCACTAGGATACTTTCAAGACTTGTGCACACGAGATGACATATAAGCTGATGAACATCTCCAGGAAATAAGGGTTTCCTGTAAAAATCTGGGAAGTGCAGGAGGCACGGGAAATCGGACTTGAATTTGGGCTCCAATAGAGTATAATGTCTATAATTTTCTCTCTCCATTAGGCCATGCATATGAGGGGATTTTTATAATCCCTCAAAGTAGTTTCAATCTGTTGGAAACAGTTGGCCACGGGCTGGGGTGGTTGAATTACTGGAATAACCATCAACCCAGCCTCGAAAATAGGGATTTTTATATATTTTTTACTGATTTTAACGGCATACGCGGAAAAGTATCTCTGGACTCGCGTATACACGCGAAAAATTCTGGGCATACCTGCGTATGGGATTTTAAACACTGTTTTTTAATGAAATTTTACTCAAGTCTGTGGGAATGGGTGCCCAAGGCCAAAGAGACAATCATGAATCACATGAGGGTGAAAATTGATGCTATAACAGATGCCCCCTAATATATGAGGTCAGAAGGGGTACATGATGGCCGAAATGTATTATGTGCATAGAAAGAACTTCGCGAGGACAAGAGAGGACTTCACCAGATTTCAGCCTGCTAAAAACCAATGAAAGAAAACAGAGAGTCAGCTCAAGTCTGAGGCAGGCATACCCATGCTCAGTCAAAAATATATCCATATAGAGAGTACAGAATAGAACCAGAATGTATACAAGTATAGTTGAACTGAAAGTACATAATGAATCAACTGAGCACGGCCCGGAAGTACAAGTTGAAATCAATGTCCAAGTATCACATATATCAAACTGATCAATAATACTGCAAATGGATGTCTGATCACAAAAGTAACTGAATCTCCAGGTACCAAATCATAAGGGATGGAACACATGGTACAATCACGCAACTCGGGAGCCAACATATAGGATGCTACTGTACTGACACTGCAACATATAAGGGTGGATGACATCACTGGCAGAAACTGAATGGACTGTCAAAAGTGAACCGAAAGATGTTGATGCAACCCGAGGTCTTCACCGATCTCGATGGCACAATTCTACACAATGGGAATAAATGAGCTGAAGTCGACTATGTGAGAAATCGTTGGATTACCGGTCAATAATGTATACCATTAACCAACACGAGACAACCCACCAATAATGAAAATTAGTGTCAAGGTGCCCCAGTACAATCTAACAAGTGCGAATGAATGAGTTGAAGTCGAACACTTAGAAGAATATACCAATTAGGAGGCAATGATGAATCCCCACTGTTGATAGCGAAGAGTCTGCCACTGATGACTACAAACCCTAAGGTACTGACAAAAGACTCTAGACCTTATTCCCAGAGCAATGAGTCGGAGTCGATGGGAAAAGATCTGCTGGAAGGAAGGCATTAAGGCATCCCACATCAGTCCAGTGCAAGTGTAACCCACAGGCCGAGATTTGGAAGGAATCGGACGAAGTAGAGTGACAGAACCAAACCGAAGTACGTTTCCGACATGCACAAGATGAAGCTAGCGCATGGAAGAAACCCTCTAAACCAACCAATAATGAAAGTTGACACAGAGGCGAGATATCCACCGATAGGGTAAAATGGAAATCAAGGTACTACACGAATCCCAAGTGTGATAATGTATGTTGATGTCGAACACAAGGAAAACCACTCAGTAAAAGACCCATAATGATGATCAAATGCTGAGCACAAGGTCACCTATCAATGATGGAAATAGGGCCAGGGTGCGGCTCTAGGTTTACTCTCAGAGCAATATGTCGTAGTCGATGAGAGACAAACCCACCAGCAAGAAGTAAATGGAGACCTTCTCAAACCAGCACGAGTGGAAGACCAAAACATCTGATGTGATAGAACAAGATACTGACAAGACTGGGTAGGATAACTGAAATAATAAGTCAAGAGACACCACAGAATGGTCGACTCTGGTTAAAATTCCCTTGAACAAAAGCACGACTTGTGATGACTATGGCAGTAAAAAAATGACACTGTATAAGTCTGTTATGCAGGAGGCAAAAACAAACTCTCCATATGATTGGAAGAGATAACCAACCGGGGGAGGACTGACCAGTGAAACAAGGAAAAAGCTGAACCTAGGTCAAAAATAAAACCATCCCAAATGAAGGAAATATATAAGTGTATGTGCTTTGTTCAAGGGTGATAAATTGATACTGTACTGCCATCAAATTATGAAGTAACATCCCGTTCCTGCTCTTTTTGTTATATTTGATTTTTTTTGTCTTTTTCATATAATAAGCCTGAAAAAGAATAAAATAATGCTATGGTACAATGGATAGAACGAGTATCAAGAAACAGATGCACTAGTTCCTAGGATAGGAACGATCCTATGCCCAATGCAAGGTGGCAGAAACTGGTAAGCGATACTCAAAGGAATGTTCCATCCATGGGTAAAAAGGGTTTCAAGTCGCGATAGCTAAGTGCATGCAATATTTAACTTGTACAGACAGTCAAGGTCAAAATATGGCTTAAACATCGAGTCCAAATGAAGCCGGCTAAAGGCCAGGATAAACAAGTAGCCAATATGCAATGCAGTAATACAACTCAACAACACCAGGGAGCGTCTAGGGTAATAGCCAGAAAAAATGATAGTGAAGAAGAAGAAGAATGAAGTTTCAACACATAAGTCATGGCAGGACTAAAGAGGACTCCCGAGCCTACATAAAACGTGTTAGCCCCCCTATGAAATTCTTGGCAAGCAAGCTGGGGGCTAGAATTGTTCTGGAGCCTCCAAGGAATGCCTTTCCCCTGTAAATTCATCCTCCTTGGAGTCTCTCTGTGTTGTGCCTGAAGTGTACACCCTCTCTGCTGATCCCTTCCTCAAAAAGGGCCTTTTATCCTTATACCCTGCAAACCTCCCCATTTCAGCCTCCGTTTTCCGTTGTCAAAATCCCCTCCTTACCTCATTATCCCTGTAAACCCTCCTTAAAATCCTGTTTTTGCCCTTGTCTTGGCCTTCCCTACCCTTCATTTCCCTACCGTTCCTCCCTTTAGGCCTAAAAAATGCTTCAAAATACGGAAAAACCATAATATAAGGCCTGAACCCCCTTAGTCTTAATCCCGCACCCCCTCTTCCTCCATAGAACCTGGTGCCATGACCATCCCTTAATCCTCCAGGCGCTCAAATCCTTTTAAACCTTTTTACGCGCCAGAAAATCATTCAAACCTTCGAAAATGCGCGGGTATTGGTTTTAATATATTGTGTTTGGACAACAGATCCCGATCGTCCGTTAAAAGGTCGATCCAACGACGCTGAACGCTCCCAAAGCTGTGGTCCCCGCCTGCTCACGTCATCCTCGAAACCACGGAGTAAATTCCGCACCGCCCATCTGCAGCAGGCGGTTTTTCGCAAAAGCTAGCGATCCCACTTATTAACTGACACGCGTCCCTTGTACGAGAATGAAACCACTCATCGCCCGCGCGTTATTGTTCGGTCGATGGAGGCCCAGCGGAATTTATATGGACCGTCAGATCTTTAAACCCTTATCCGACGGCGCTCATCCCTCGAACCTGCGCGGTGTTTGACCTACTGTCCCCCACCCCCGTGGCCCACTGTGCGTCGTTCTCCGCCGTCGATCATCGCCCGATCGACGGTCCAGATCTCTCTGTTCATTGTTGACCACTCCGTTGTCCCCAGGCCTCCACGTCATTCATCCACCTTTGCTCGTCCCGCCACGTCGGCCCCACATGCATCCCCATACAGTCTCTCATTCCACTGCATAAAAGCGTCCGAGGTTCGTGTTTTTAATGTTTTTCATATGTTTTCACTCTCCGAATCATTAACCCTCTGCCAGAGCTCGGTTCACCATTTCGTCGCGTTTCCGTCCCAGGTCTTCGTCCGCACGGCTGTTATATCCATTCACATTGTGTCCCCTCCACCTCCGTCAACCGCCGTCATGTTTTCCCTCACAGTTTGTTGTTTTGCAGAGATTCCAAAGGTTGAAGACCACCATGGTTTTACATGGAAAGCTGCGCAGGTGCATTTAAATCTGAGAGCGGTACAGTTAAAATTGTCAAAGAAAGCTGCTGACAGGAGTTGCATTAAAGAAAAGTAGATTTCCAAACCCTGAAGACCTCTCGTCGCTATTAAAATCCGAGCTACCCTGTCAGAAGCAAACGAAGCGGCAAAGTGTATCAGTACGGAGCAGAAGGAAGATTGGGGCTGGTTTATGAGGATCTTTAGCTTTAATCCGAGTTTGAAGAGGCAAAGCAATAGATCACAGACCCCGAGGATCGATTCAAAGGATCCTAAGCGCAGACAAAAGTAATATCAAGGTTTCGTCAGCAGAATGTTTTCTTCTTTGTCAAAGTACAGGGCACCCATACAAATTTATTACACACCATGCCCTTGAAGAAATTTTCCAACCAGGCTACGGCTCAAAGACAGTCAGGCATTTATGAGGCAGACCTTCTTTACAGTTTATTTCATTTCTGTTCAAATCACCTGGAGTACAACGAGCTAAAATGTCAAAGATCAAATCCGGAGCAGGTCATTCTCTTACTAGGAAGGTGACAGAGATTAAATATACGGCATGTCAAGCAGAATGGGTTCCGGGCCTGCATTCATTGTGGTGATTAATGATACACTTAGAACTCACCTACCTCCTCAGTCAAGCTTCTGAGTCTCTTCTGCTATAAAACTCAGAGAGAAATATTGTAAAGGTTGTTGATGAGAAATCAGTGGAACGCAAGCATTTTCCTCTTGAGACAAGTTCTCTGTGTATATTGTAAGATAGGCTGAGATTTGATGTATTCAGACTGAATGTTCAAGCTATGGGCTATGATGTACCTGATTGGTGTTGTTTTTAATATGACGAGCATGTTTCTTTGGATCCTGATCTAAAGCAGCTGGTGATGTTTCCTCTTTCTCTGTATTTGTGATTGACTTGCTCTCATTTCATTATGTTCTACTTCGGGCTCGCATCGGAAGTTTGGCATAAGATTTACCCTTGATAGGTACCTTATGTTGTTATTGTCTCCATTTCTGTTTTACCTTGTATATGTGTATACGGAATGTTGATTTCAATGGATTTAACTTGATCTTAATTGGATGAAAATTCTTTGCTCTCAGGTACATAGTTAGCATTGATTCTTAGATGTTCTTGGTAGGATTTAGCTGGAAGGTTTGGGAACACTGGGGATTAGTGTTAGCCCTGTCCACTAGGATCTTTGCACGACCAGCTAGCCTTTCTAAGATCCCTTGTAATTGCCTCTAATTCTGTCCAAGCAGGCCTGGAGTTAAATGACCTCTGGCCTGATCTATAGACAGAGTTGGTTGGTTCTCTCCCTCTCATTTTCTATCCTTAATGTTCCATTCCAACTATCATCTCTAAGATCAAAATGCTCTAGATGACTAGCCTAACTGAAAGCTTGCATATTGAACACAAATAAATCCTTTCTTGACTCCATAGCCCAATGGCTTTGATGTTCTCTGAGTTATCTATCTCTGCCTAAGCTTCTTTCTTGCTCATCCTTGTCTTATATTGGCCCTTCTTTCTTGATTTCCTCCAACCAAACACAAACAATCAAACCAACAACCTCGAGCCTATAACTAGCCTAAAATCTTATACCTCAAGCCTCAAAGACATATCCTTTGAATATCATAGAGAGATCCCTCTCTGGACCTAGGAGGGCTAGATCCTAAGGTCTGAAAGTGGTTCTATGTTGTCTCATCTTTTGGTCTCTGTCAACCTGGCCAAAACATGGGAACCCCAACATAATGGCGACTCCGCTGGGGAGTTCTGAGTACATTTCGTCTTAAACACTCTTTAAACCTTAGAAACTTAGAACTCTGGTTAGGTTGGCGGTAAGTCACACCTTTCTTGAATCAACCTCCATTATTGAATATCCACCATACTCTTAGACAAAGCCTGGATAGGGCCAGGTAGCCTCCAGATCTCATCCTCTCTTCAGGGGTGACATATCTGGTAAATGCCCTCCCAGTCAATCTCTGGTTGGAGCTTGTTGCTTTAGAGGAGATTCCTGAAAGGTGATAGTGCCTGAGCACTGTGGTGGACAGTGTACCCTAGAAACATCCTAAACCCTCCACCTGGCGACTCCATTGTCCCTAAACGTTAAAAGACTCCACTGGTGATTAGTAGGCCTATTGATTATCTTGGTTTCACATCAGACTCCACTGGGAGACCAGTCCCGAAACATAATGAAGACTCCACAGGGAGGCCAGTTCCTAAGACAACATTAACCACAAAGTAGGAGTAACAAGTAGGGTTAAGCTGCTTGGCTTACAAACATCATTCTGGCTTTCAGAACCGTTCATACAAGAGCTTATCCCAACCCTGACCCACCGGAAATAGTTAAAAATCCAGAGAGAATCCTCAGAAGAGCTCCCACACTATGCGGACCAACTATTTCCAGTCACATTCATAGAGCTAATTCTGCACCAGAAGACCTTGCAGCTCTATTAGACCCTTTCTTTGACCTAGATCTTTCAAACAGGTTACCTAGAACTAGGTCATTCAGTGTTTCAGACCAGCCAGACACTAGGGACAGTGAAACCCCTCCTTCCACACCTCCTGACCTTCATTTCCTTCAGAACTTGGGGCTATCTCACCCTAGATCTACCCAACAGACCTCTGCTGGTCCTACCATCTCTGTCATCCAAATACCAGCTGCTCAGGCCAACCCTGTACCTCACCAGAATATCATCATGGCGGCTTGGTATGCACCTTTAGTTTTACCTCAGCCTATGTTACCCTTACCAAATGATTATCAATAAAAAATCCCGCACTTCACTGCAAAAGAATCCATCACAGCTCAGCAACATGTAGATAAGATGGAGGATTCTTTTGATTATATGGAAATTGATGATGAAACAATTAAAATGAGAATCTTTGCCCAGAGCTTAGGGGGTGAGGTAAAGAAATGGTTTAAAAATCTACCTCCTGGCAGCATTCAAGATCTCCCTGCATTATACCAGACCTTTATAAACAAATGGGAGGTTAGAGCAAACCCTCTCCAACTCCTAGCAGAATACATGTCCCTTAAGAGGAACGTAGGAGAAAGTGTCCACGATTACACCACTAGATTCAACAGCATTTATAATGCTCTCCCTCCGCAAATGAAACCTCCACAAGGTATGGCCTTAGCAAAATATCCTGATGGATTTGATGCTGACATGGCCTATGAGCTTAGAGATAAAGAGTACACCACTTTGGAAGACATGCAGAAAGGAGCCATAACCATAGAAGCAAATTTAATGGAAAAAAGGGCAAGATTAAAAGCTGAAAAGAGGGTAACGTATAGGGATGACAACATAGCTTCCACATCTGATCCCAAATACGACAGACTGTCCAAAAATGTGGAAGAACTACAACAAATGATAAAGAGAATGGTTGTCCAAAACAATAACCAGAATAGAAACCAGAACCAAAACATTAGAAGAAATAATGCTGCCCCCAACAGATAAAGAGAGTCAGATCAGCAAATTATCCCCCCATTTCAAGAAATTTTTTTAGATGAGGATGAGGGAATCATTGAAGAGTCTGAGGGGAACACCATAAACATGTTTGAAGCAGAAGACTCAGTCCTTAATTGTGATTCAGAAGAAGACCAACCCTCACCTTCATATTGGAATGAGGAATGGTTGGAAACTGAAGATTACAGACTAGGATTTGAGAATGCCATGCTACAAGTCAGGGAACAATATGAACTTAGGAGCAAGAAAAGCCAAGATACTCCCAAAACCAAAACTCCTGAGATCACCATCAAAAAGAGACCTGACAAAACTTCTAAAGCAACCTCTGCAGATAATAGAACGGCAGTTGCAAGTTCTGGTAAACATAAGGGAAAAGACAACCAAGACAATGAGAAACAAAGCCAACCAACCAGCGGTGCTAGCACTTCGGTTAGTACTCCTGATGAAACTGTTCATACACATGTACGTAGTGGGAGTTAGCAAGCTGACTCTGCCACCAAAACAGTGGCAAATAAAACAGAATTGAACATTGCAAAGGTCCAGTCCACTTTCAGTCTAGAGAGTGAGATTACAAAGATCAAAATCTCTGTACCATTGTTTGAGCTGGCCACTCAGGATGTATATAAAGGCCAAATTTTGAAAGCATTAAATCTGGGAGAAATGAACGATTCTGTGAATTTGAATGATGATCAACCAGCCCTGCTTTTTGGTCCAAAAATTGAGGGAAAATTTCAGGAAGGGGTAGTTCCACCTTTTTATATTAGTCTCAACATTCATGACAAGATCTTGCACAATGCCATGCATGATTCTGGAGCATCACACAACCTAATGCCTAAGGTAGTTATGGAAAGGCTAGGCTTAGAAATCACCAGACCTTACAAAGACTTATATTCATTTGACTCCAGCAGAGTAAAATGCCTAGGCCTCATCAAAGACTTATGTGTGAGTTTAACCCAGATTCCTGCCAAATGTATGGTCATGGATGTTGTGGTGGCAGATGTACCACCAAAGTATGGCATGTTGTTGTCAAGATCATGGGGGGCCAAACTGCAAGGAACAATGCAGATGGACGGCTCATATGCCACTATCCCTATATTTGGCCAACTTATAAGACTGTATAGAGAATCCCAGATGAAATTTTTAGTCAGTAGCCCCGAAAAACCTGAAAATTCACCATTATACTCTGTGCATACAGATCTAGACTCTTTCATTCTCTACAATGACCAATCCTCAGAAGAGCCAGGATCAGACGATGGAAATACAAACATACAGCCCATGGATTTCAACATAATGGCTACTCTAGAAGAATACGAAGGATACCATGGGAAAAGTACAAAAAAAATAACTCTGAATGAAACAGAAACAGAACGAGGACAACAAGCCAACCACCTCCCTAACCTCCATGCCCATAATGAACTACGAAACAACCCCTCTTCTAGTACAAACCTTACAACACAACAAAACGACCAATTCAGCTGTAGGGGAGGGAATGAAAACGAATTAAACAAAGAACCCCTGTGGGAAATGAACTTTGATGGGTCCTGTACTAGGCAGAGTGCTGGAGCAGGAGTGTGGCTGCGTAATGCTGAAAACGATCACGCAGAAAGTCACACTGTCAATCTGCATTTCAAATGCATGAACAATATTGCAGAATATGAGGCTCTCGTCCTAGGCTTAAATTTGTTGAAAAAGTTAGGAGCCCATAGGATAGCCGTGAAAGGAGACTCAGAGTTAGTAATCAAACAAGTGAATGGCGAGTATTCAGTAAAACATCCCAGACTGAGGGCATACAGGAATGACACTCTAGATCTGCTGAAAACATTTGTTGAATATGAATTAGTGTTTGTTCCCAGGGGTCAAAATGCAATAGCAAATGGATTGGCATGTCTAGCTAGTTCGTATTCTAAGGCCCCAGTTGATCAACAAGTTATCATTCAAACCAAATTCAGGCCCGCAGTGCCAGACAATGAAAAATATTGGCAGGTCTTTGAAGGAGACAAACAGATCGAAGATTTTCTGGTGGGCAGAAATGAGTTTGAATTTTCTGATTCAGACTCAATTCCTGATCACAACTGCCCAATCAAAGATCCCCCAGATGGACCAGGAGCACCCTGTAACATAGAAATAAATTCTTTTTTTGAACAAACTAGAAACTTTAACGAAAATAGTGAAAACGCAGGAAGTGAAGAGGTCGAAGTGCTGCAGGCCAAAGATAAGAACATACCCAGAGGCCTAGCACCCTTAGAAGACCTTTTTGACATTGATGACGTAGCAAAAAAGCCCACAATCGAACATGCAGAATCAGATATAGAAGAATGCAACATAGGCACTGAAGACAGACCCAAAAAGGTAAAATTGGCTAAGTCAATACCCGCAAACATGAAGAAGAAATACATTGACCTGTTTAAGGAATTCATTGATGTGTTTGCATGGAGCTATGAAGACTTAAAGGCCTGTGACACCAACATTATACAACACAAGATACCACTGAAGGAAAATCAGAAGCCTTTCAGACAAAAACTTCGAAGAATCAATCCAAAACAGTTGCCTGCAGTAGAGAAAGAGATCAGGAAGATGTATGAAGCAGGCATTATAGTCCCTGTGAGGTTTTCTGATTGGGTGTCAAACCTAGTGGCTGTAAGAAAGAAAACAGGCGAGATTAGACTATGCATAGACTTCAGAAACCTCAATAGAGCCTCCCTAAAAGACAATTACCCTCTGCCTAGAATGGAACATATCCTACAGAAGGTAGTGGGCTCTAAGAGAATTTCCCTGCTTGATGGTTTTTCAGGATACAATCAAGTTCTGGTACTCCCAGAAGATCAACTCAAAACAGCCTTTACCATTCCATGGGGCACCTTCATGTATGTGAAAATGCCCTTTGGATTGATGAATGCTGGAGCTACCTTCCAGAGAGCAATGGACATAGCATTCTCAGATGAAATTGGACATTTCATAGTTATCTACTTGGATGACTTAACTGTCTTTTCTAAAACAGAAGAGGAACACTTAAAACATCTGAGAAAAGTTTTTGAAAAATGTAGAAGGTATGGTCTGTCCCTAAATCCTAAGAAAACTGTTTTTGGGCTGCAAGAAGGTAAACTTCTTGGGCACATTATATCTGAGAAAGGGATCAGAATAGACCCCCAGAGAGTTGAGGGAATACTTCAAATTACACATCCAAGAAACATCAAGGAGCTACAGTCCTTCATTGGGAAGATCAATTTCCTCAGAAGATTTATCCCCAACCTTGCTGAGCATCTTAGGAAAATGACTGAAATGCTGAAGACAGATGCCGGAGTTAAGTGGACTGTTGAAGCCAAGAAATCCTTTGAGTCAGTAAAACTTGCACTCACCCAGGCCCTTGTCCTTATTAGCCCTGACTTTTCAAAGGATTTTCTGATTTTTTCGTTTGCTTCCCAACACACAATAGCTGCAGTTTTGCTGCAGAAGAATTCAGAAGGTAATGAACAGCCTATAGCCTTCTTCAGTAAAGCCTTAAGAGATGCACCCTTAAAGTACAACATCATGGAAAAGCAGGCCTATGCTTTGATCAAGGCCTTAAAAGACTTTAGGGTGTACATTCTGCATTCTCACACCATCGCCTATGTGCCAAACACCATGATCAAAGATATCTTGTCCCAAGACCCAGATGGGAAAAGGGGCAAATGGATCGCTACCATCTTAGAATTGACCTCGAAATAAAACCCACCAAGCTAATTAAAGGTCAAGGCCTGGCCCAATTAATGGCTGAATCTAATCTGCAGGCCTTGGACATTAACATGATGAATGCCTTAGATGAGCAAGAAGGATTGCCCCACCCCACTGTTGAGGAGCAGTTTCAGAACTCTCCTTGGTATTCTGATATCCTTTATGTGCTCACTAACCTCAATGCACCTCCAGAACTGCCCAAAACAAAGGCCAGATTCTTAAAACTCAAAGCTAGGAACTATTGTATTATGAACGAGAGTCTATATTGGAAAAATCCGAATGGCCTTTTACTGAAATGTCTGTCTGAAACTGAAGCTGAAAAAATCAAACAAGAATTTCATGCTGGGGAATGTGGGGGCCACCTGAGTTGGAAAACCACTGCCAATAAGATACTCAGGGCTGGTTACTATTGGCCTACACTCTTTAGTGATGTCCATAAAATGATTCTTGCCTGCCATAAATGCCAAATCTTTGAGGGCAAAAGAAAGCTCCTTCCCCTCCCTCTGCAACCGATCACCATAGAAGGTCCCTTCATGCAATGGGGCCTTGACTTTATAGGAGAAATTAATCCTACCTCATCTGGCCAACATAAATGGATTTTGACAGCCACTGATTAATTCACTAAATGGATAGAAGCTATACCTACTATGAATGCTACTGATTCTATCATCATTAGATTCCTAGAAGACTTCATCCTATCTCGGTTTGGTTGTCCAAGGAAAATAATCACTGACAATGCTGCTGCTTTCGAATCCAAAAGAATGATTGATTTATGTCACAGGTACGGAATAGCACTTGGACATTCAACCGCCTATTACCCCCAGGGTAATGGTCTAGCTGAATCATCTAACAAAAGCCTGGTTACAATCATTAAGAAGCTGCTGGAAGAAAACAAAAGGTCATGGCATAAAAAGTTGATACATGCCTTGTGGGCAGATAGGCTCACTACAAAGAAATCTATTGGCATGTCGCCCTTTCAGCTGGTTTATGGGACTGAAGCAGTATTTCCTACAAGTCTTGGAGTTCCGGTAATCAAGCTTGTTTAGGAGATCCAATCAGAGGAAGACATCATGATAAGGAGAATCAATGCAACCATCCATTTGCAGCAAACAAGAGAGCAGGTTTATGACAGAGCTGTCAGAGTACAGGAAGCTATAAAGAGATAGTTCGACAAGAGAACCAAAGCTTCAGACTTCAAGGTTGGGGACAGAGTTCTAAGATGGGATTCAAGGAGAGAAGACAAAGGAAAACATGGAAAATTCGACAGCTTGTGGCAAGGTCCATTCATCATTCAAGCCACTGTGGGTCCTAATGCGTTTTTCTTGCAAGAACTTGATGGTTCCGAGTTGTTTGGGGGTCCTGTCAATGGCAGGATGCTCAAACACTATTTCTGCTAATTCTCCATTTCCAGTTACAGTTCCATTGTATATACCGTTGCAGATTTTCATTTTCAGCAAAAAGAGAAGAAATTGTTCCAAAAAACAGAATGAAAAGAGAGGTTCAGACATGCTCAAAACATGAACCTCTAAGGCAAAAAGATTGGCTCTAATAAACTCAAAATCTGAGCCAAAAGGAAGCAAGATAGCTGATCCAAACAAGCTCAAAATCTGGATCAACAAAGAAAAGAAAATCAGCTCTAACATGCCTAAAATCAGAGCTGAAACAAAGGAAGAAGGGTATTTTCAAAACTGCAGATTTCATGCCTTCACAGTTTTGTTGCGGTTTGCTACAAAGTTTTCACTCCAGCAAGTCAGACAGTCTAATCCTAGCTTGGCTGTGTTTAAATTTCCTGTCTTAGAATGTAGGTGAAGAAACCTGTTGGACAGTTTAATCCCAACAGGTAGTAGATTAGGTAGAGAAATAGATGAGGTCAACAGTCTAATCTGGCCCCATGGAGCAATAAGGGTAGAATTAGAATAGGTTTGTTTTTGTTTTGCAAAATAAAATGTAAAGGGTCTGCTAGTTCAAATGCACCCAAGGGAAAATTGTTAGAGCTCTAGTTTGGGTAGGAAGATTGGTTGGGAAAATGTTTCTGCTGATTTGTGTATCCAATATATTGTGGAAACTAATCTAAAGAAAGAAGAAGGATGGCTTATAGCAGCAGGCACTTGGCCTACTTCAAAGATCATATCTGGTTTCTTGACTCCTCCAAGGAGAAGCCATCCCCATGTGGAGCCACTGTTAGCCCCCCTATGAAATTCTTGGCAAGCAAGCTGGGGGCTAGAATTGTTCTGGAGCCTCCAAGGAATGCCTTTCCTCTGTAAATTCATCCTCCTTGGAGTCTCTCTGTGTTGTGCTTGAAGTGTACACCCTCTCTACTGATCCCTTCCTCAAAAAGGGCCTTTTATCCTTATACCCTGCAAACCTCCCCATTTCAGCCTCCGTTTTCCGTTGTCAAAATCCCCTCCTTCCCTCATTATCCCTGTAAACCCTCCTTAAAATCTTGTTTTTGCCCCTGTCTTGGCCTTCCCTACCCTTCATTTCCCTACCGTTCCTCCCTTTAGGCCTAAAAAATGCTTCAAAATACGGAAAAACCATAATATAAGGCCTGAACCCCCTTAGTCTTAATCCCGCGCCCCCTCTTCCTCCATAGAACCTGGTGCCGTGACCATCCCTTAATCCTCCGGGCGCTCAAATTCTTTTAAACCTTTTTACGCGCCATAAAATCATTCAAACCTTCGAAAATGCGCGGGTATTGGTTTTAATATATTGTGTTTGGACAACAGATCCCGACCGTTTGTTAAAAGGCCGATCCAACGACGCTGAACACTCCCAAAGCTGTGGTCCCTGCCTGCTCACGTCATCCTCGAAACCACGCAGTAAATTCCGCACCGCCCATCTGCAGCAGGCGGTTTTTCGCAAAAGCTAGCGATCCCACTTATTAACTGACACGCGTCCCTTGTACGAGAATGAAACCACTCATCGCCGACTCGTTATTTTTCGGTCGATGGAGGCCCAGCGGAATTTATATGGACCGTTAGATCTTTAAACCCTTATCCGACGGCGCTCATCCCTCGAACCTACGCGGTGTTTGACCTGCTGTCCCCCGCCCCCGTGGCCCACTGTGCGTCGTTCTCCGCCGTCGATCGTCACCCAATCGATGGTCCGGATCTCTTTGTTCATTGTTGACCACTCCATTGTCCCTAGGCCTCCACGTCATTCATCCACCTTTGCTCATCCCGCCACGTCGGCCCCACATGCATCCCCGTACAGTCTCTCATTCCACTGCATAAAAGCGTCCGAGGTTCGTGTTTTTAATGTTTTTCATATGTTTTCACTCTCCGAATCATTAACCCTCTGCCAGAGCTCGGTTCACCATTTCGTCGCGTTTTTGTCCCAGGTCTTCGTCCGCACAGCTGTTATATCCATTCACATTGTGTCCCCTCCACCTTCGTCAACCGCCGTCATGTTTTCCCTCACAGTTTGTTGTTTTGCAGGGATTCCAAAGGTTGAAGACCGCCATGGTTTTACATGGCAAGCTGCGCAGGTGCATTTAAATCTGAGAGCGGTACAGTTAAAATTGTCAAAGAAAGCTGCTGACAGGAGTTGCATTAAAGAAAAGTAGATTTCCAAACCCTGAAGACCTCTCGTCGCTATTAAAATCTGAGCTACCCTGTCAGAAGCAAACGAAGCGGCAAAGTGTATCAGTACAGAGCAGAAGGAAGATTGGGGCTAGTTTATGAGGATCTTTAGCTTTAATCCGAGTTTGAAGAGGCAAAGCAATAGATCATAGACCCCGAGGATCGATTCAAAGGATCCTAAGCGCAGACAAAAGTAATATCAGGGTTTCTTCAGCAGAATGTTTTCTTCTTTGTCAAAGTACAGGGCACCCATACAACTTTATTACACACCATGCCCCTGAAGAAATTTTCCAACCAGGCTACGGCTCAAAGACAGTCAGGCATTTATGAGGCAAGCCTTCTTTACAATTTATTTCATTTCTGTTCAAATCACCTGGAGTACAATGAGCTAAAATGTCAAATATCAAATCCGGAGTAGGTCATTCTCTTACTAGGAAGGTGACAGAGATTAAATATACAGCATGTCAAGCAGAATGGGTTTCGGGCCTGCATTCATTGTTGTGATTAATGATACACTTAGAACTCACCTACCTCCTCAGTCAAGCTTCTGAGTCTCTTCTGCTATAAAACTCAGAGAGAAATATTGTAAAGTTTGTTGATGAGAAATCAGTGGAACGCAAGCATTTTCCTCTTGAGACAAGTTCTCTGTGTATATAGTAAGATAGGCTGAGATTTGATGTATTCAGACTGAATGTTCAAGCTATGGGCTATGATGTACCTGATTGGTGTTGTTTTTAATATGACAAGCATGTTTCTTTGGATCCTGATCTAAAGTAGCTGGTGATTTTTTCCTTTCTCTGTATTTGTGATTGACTTGCTCTCATTTCATTATGTTTCTTCAGGCTCGCATCAGAAGTTTGGCATAAGATTTACCCTTGATAGGTACCTTATGTTGCTTCTCTCCCAGCCTTTATGTTTTCTGCTTATATGTGTATCTGAATGTTGATTTCAATTGATTTAACCAGTGTAGTGGATGATATTGCCTGCTCTCTGATGTATGAATTGATGAAGTCTATGCTTAGATGTTCTTGGTAGGATTTAGCTGGAAGGTTTGGGAACACTAGGGATTAGTGTTAGCCCTGTCCACTAGGATCTTTGCATGACCAGCTAGTCTTTCTAAGTTCCCTGGTAATTACCTCTAATTATGTCCAAGCAGGCCTGGAGTTAAATGAACTCTGGTCTGATCTTTAGACAGAGTTGGATGGTCCTCCTCCTTTCATTTTCAGTCTTTAATGTTCCATCCCATCTTCTACCCTTTAAGATCCAAATGCTCTAGATGACTAGCCCAACTGAAAGCTTGCACATTGAACACAAATAAATCCTTTCTTGACTCCATAGCCCAATGGCTTTGATGTTATCTGAGTTATCTATCCCTGCCTAAGCTTATTTATTGCTCATCCTTGTCCCATATTGGCCCTTCTTTCCTGATTTCCTCCAACCAAACACAAACAATCAAACCAACAACCTTGAGCCCATAACTAGCCTAAAATCATAACACCCGAGCTTCAAAGACATAACCTTTGACTACCATAGAGAGATCCCTCTCTGGACCTAGGAGGGCTAGATCTTAAGGTCCCAAAGTGGTTCTATGTTGTCTCATCTTTTGGTCTCTGTCGACCTGGCCAAAACATGGGAACCCCAACAAAACGCAGCATGGGAAACAAGTGCTAGCGAGGAACTAACTAGGAAGCCCATGTAAAGGAAGGCTCTACCACCAAGTCATGATTAAATAATCGGCGAGTGAAATGGGTAAAATACTCATGACCTGATGGGATCGACCCTATGGCAAGTGATCAAAATGGAGGCTAGTATGCAAAATGCAACGGAAAGTGGATTTCCTAACCTATATGCCAGTGAAGATCATATACCTGCCATGACAGGTTAGCAGTCATGGATCAAAAACCGGAAAAATCTCAACTTCATCAAAATGTACCTGAAAATATACCAATCGGGCACTTACAAGCATCTGGGTTATGTAGCTTAAGATAGATTGAAAAAATAAGCATAACAAATTTTTGCAAAAATTTTCAATTTCTGGGCATAAATACACATGTTACCTCACATTTGGTTCATTGATACTTGCTGATTTGGGAAAAAGAGCTCTTGAGAAAAAGCCTCTTTTGTCAAAACAGGAGTAATCGGTGATCAAACTTTGCCGAATTAGTCAGGTAAGCTCTTAATCCATCATTATTATCAATTTTGTCCATTAATAGAGTTAAAATTCAGAAATTTCACCATAGAAATATTTGTTTTAATTTAGGGCGATGCGCATACGCGGGTTCATATAGACCAAGCCGTGTATATACGCGACTGTGTACAGCGTAAGTCGCGTATGCGCAACCCGAAATGTAAAAAAATGTTTCTAATGGACAAATGAATGAATTTTTTCAGGATGACTATCACTTGGAGGGAACGTGAGCATAGTGCAGTCAATAATGAAGTAATGCAAGATCAATTATCGCTCAATATCCTTTGAAATTGTGGATTGCTCAAATTTTTCAAAATGCCAAATATGAAGAGTAATGTCCGGTTGCTCGAAATGCTAGTAAATTATTGGGAACCAGAGGAAGATTGTTTCATGATAGATAAAATGCCCATACACATAGAAGTAGAAGACATCTACTTCATCACTGGACTCTCACGGAGGGGAGACCCAGTAGATTTGCACAACAAGCCTTTGGGAGGGCTTACCGTGGATGACTATGTCCACATCTATTGTGTAGAGGGGTCCAAGAAAGTAGGGACTCAAATTGCTATAAAAGATTTGAGAGATTTACGCATGAATATTCTCCTATTCACCATTGGCAGGGTAGCAGGATCTACTTCCTTGCATCTGGCATCCAAGACTCAGATGAGCATAGTTGTGGAATGCCTAGCTCACCTGTATGATTGGTGTACAGCTCTACTAATGAACATGAAGCAACAACTGACTTCCATCCAGAAAGCAAAAACAAAACGTTTCGGATATGGAACCATCTTGATGACATTCTTCTTTGAGAATATTCCTGGGCTTCAACCCAAAGTGATCTCTTCCATCAACAGCCCAAGAGACCCAAGAATTGCCCGATGGGCAGATCTGATGAAGAGACTAGGGGGAAGTGAAGTTCCCCGAACCACCTGGGATGACGAGTTATTCTAATGGTGGGGAGAAAAAATCATCACCATGGAGGACTACCCCTATGCCGGGATGGATTTCCGCGATGATCCAGACCTCGTCCTTCCACCTGGCGTGGCATGGGGCACAATCGATAAGATTGCAGTTTTTTAATTATATGATTTTTTTGGATTTTTTTAATATATATGAAAAAATGTGAAAAAAAAAACGTGTTTTTGATTGGATTCAAAATGAATTTCAATATTATGATGATCATGATACAAATATTGGACTAGTCCGTCCTGAGGGCTACCCACGGCATAAGTGCCGCAGAGGTGAGGCGGATACTGTAGACCCAGACAGGACCCTCCATGCTATATAGAGGAACTTGGAGGGTTTAACTCACCAAGTGCCTATGGCTGCAGTGGAAGATCTACCTGAGGCCATCCAGACACGGGTAGTGGGAGTACCACGTGATTGGGTGCGGTTATTCCGCCGTGTCACCACTGCGATTGTGTTTTATAGGAACACGAATTTTGGGCAGGGACCACAGGAGTAGATAGATATGATTACCAGATGACTGTATATTTTTTGATACTGAACATGATTGGGCATAAGCCCTAAATTTGTATGACTTATGGATCCAAATTTTGTATATTTTTTTGAACATTCTAATGAGATATATATATACAGCGATTTATGATGTGATGTGACAAATGGATAAAAATGCATGATGTTTTTGATAATTAAATTTTAATATATGGAATGATTAATATGCCAATCAATTGCTTGATTAGCTAATGAGTCTGCCATCCAATTTTTGGCTCGAGGAATATGAATGAATGTTAAAAATTGAAATGATCTTTGTAACAAACGTACCCTAAAAAACAACCGGAGTAAAAATGGATCTTGAATCCGATAAGTATTGTTCAACTGCGACACCACCAGCTGGGAGTCCAAGAAAACTACCAACGAATCAACACCCAAAGATATTGCCTCCAAGACTAGGTAAATAAATGCAGTGTATTCTGCTATATTATTGGAAGAAGGACCAATGCAGACTCCTCTTGATACTAACAACTGACCGGATGGATGATAAAGTACCCAAGCCGCGGAAGCCAAGTTCCGGGTGTGTCTACTAGCACCATCGGTGAAACCATAATGACTCATGACATTCGACACAACCTGCCAAAGCAGATCAAAAACATCACCATCACATCAAAGACCTAAAAAAAGACATGTACAAAATAAAAACTACTATATACAAAAGCACAATGCCAGGCCGAAGCCTAGGCATAATACCTTTTCAAATAGAGCCCATTTCTGGGCTCCGGCAACTCATTTCCTTCAAAATCAACCAAGGTATATGCTCCTTTTTTAAGGACCTTTTTAACGATGAAGGGGCCATACCACATAGAATTAAAATTTCCTACGCCCAGGGCATCCTTCTCTTGGGCATAGACCAAAATGAGGTCGCCTTCCGAGAAAACCCTAGGTTTGACCGCCTTATCGTATTGAACTTTGAATCGTTTCTTATGCACCTCATTCATCGTGGTAGTATCCCGATGCTGCTCATCAAGATGTTCCAGATGAAGGAGACGTTATTCAAGACTAGAAGTGTCAAGAAGAAGCTCCACAACTAACTTAAGAGAAGGAATCTCACATTCAATGGGAAATACAGATTCCAGCCCGTAAACTAGTTGAAACGGAGTAAAGCCAGTTGCAGTTTTCACTGACGTCCTGTATGCCGAAAGTGCAGGATACAACATGATATGCCAGTTGGATCAAGATTTATTAATTGTCCTTTGAAGAATGGTCTTCAAGGATTTGTTCACGGCTTCCACTTGCCCATTGGCCTGAGGATAATACGGAGATGAATGCTCCTACCGGAAACCTAATTTTAGAGCCAACTCAACCATCATGCTATTCTGAAAATGATTGCCATGATCAGTGACAATCTCTCTAGGAATACCAAAACGAGAAATAACCTGGTTGAAAAGAAAAAGAGCTGCTGTCTCACCATCATTCCCAAAAGTAGGCATAGCCTCAACCCACTTCGTAAAGTAGTCTACTATTACAATAATGTACTTGTGACCTTTAGCCGAGGGCGGGTTACAAGTAGTATAATCAATACCCCACTTTGTAAAGGGACCGACAGTAATGACTAGAAAAAATGGAGCTGGATGAGCGCGCATTTTTCGAGTATAGACTTGAAACGGATGACACCTTTTGACCGACTCCATACAATCTTTGAAAATTGAAGGCCAAAAGTATCTAGCACACAAGATTTTTTGGGCTGTGGCAAGCCCAGATAAATGACCACCACAAGCTCCACTGTGGCAATCATTCAACACAGCCTCAGCTTCTTTGAGAGTTAAGCAACGTCTCAGGATTGAATCAACCCCTCGATGGTATAAAGCATCACCAATAATCAAGTAATTTTTATCCAAGTGACGCAACTTACGATGCTCATCTTTCAAAAAAGTAGAGGGAAACTTCGTAGTCTGAAGATACACAATGATATCTCCATACCAAGGATCCTGTGGAGAGATGAGAAATAAATGTTCATCCGGGAAGGATTCATCATAGAGTATCTCTTCTCCACAGGGCAACTCAGAGATTAATTCCACGGAAACCAATGATTTCTTAGACTTGGCAGACATAAACTCAAGATCAAATTCCTGTAAAATCACAATCCATCTATTGTACTTGCCCCCAATCACTCACCTACTGAGAACAAACTGAAATGGATTGGATGTTGCCAAAACATAAGTTTTTCATAGAAGAATGTAATTTTTGCGTCGCTGTACAGCATGAACAACTACTAAAGCTAGCTTCTCTATCGGAGTATACCAGAGTTTAGGTCCTACCAAGCCTCGACTAAGATAGTATATAATATGCTCTGCCAGAGCATCGTCCTCCTGAACTAGAACCATACCAATGGTAGATTGTGCTGCTGCAAGATACAAAAGGAAATCCCTGCTATAATTAGGTGGACTCAATAAAGGAGCAGAGGTCAATGATTTTTTCAAAGCATCGAATGAGCGCTGAGCGAAGTCATCCCAAAAGAATGGAACTCCCTTCTTCAACAATCTCATAAATCCCTTGGTAACTTCAGCGTAATTTACGATAAATCTTCGAAAAAAATTAGCCTTTCCTTGAAGACTTTGAAGTTGACGAATAGACGACAGGGGAGGCAACCGAAGTATTGCCTCAACCTTGAAGGGATCTACCCTAATCCCTTCTGACGACATAATGAATCCCAATAACCGACCGGATGTAACCACTAAAACACACTTGTTCGAATTCAACCTAATCTTGTAGACACGATATCGTTAAAATACTTGACGGAGGTGAGCAGGATGATCAATTATCTTTCGAGAACTAGCAGCTAAATCATCCAAATATGCCTCGATAATATGTTTGATTTCGTGGAAGGCATATGACATGGCCTGCTGAAACGTAGCCCCAGCATTTTTAAGACCAAAAGGCATATTCTTGTAAGAAAAAGTACCCCAGGGACAAATAAAGGCAGTCTTATGCTGATCTTCAGGACGGATAGTAATCTGATTGTATCCGGAGAAACCGTCCATGAAGGAGAAAATCTCATTACCGGCACACTCATCGATAATCTGATCTATAAATGGTGTGGGGTAATTATGTTTCAGACATGCTTTATTAAGGTCTCTGAAATCAATGCAAACTCGAATTGTTCCTTGTTTTTTATCCATGGGAACAGGATTCGAAACCCACTCTGTCAAAGGAATAGGGAAAATAAATCCCGCCTTGAGCAGCTTCTCCACCTCGGCTTTGATAGCTGCAGCCTTCCTAGGATTGACCAGACAAATTTTTTTCCTCACAGGCTTAGCATTTTCATAAGTCTTGATCTCATGCTGGACAATAGATGGATCTATACCAGGCATTTCCTCATAAGACCAAGCGAATACATCCCTAAACTCTTTAAAGAGATCGGTATAAATCTAAATCTCTTCAGGGGAACATTCAGCTCCAATGAAGACATTCTCTATAACATTGGGATCCCTGGAAATGTTCACCGGGATAGTTGGAGAAATCACAGCCATGTTCCCTTCAGCATATACCTGTGTTGGTGCTAAAGGGTTCAGGACTGGGCGAACAGGACCAGGAGACAAAGGACTTGGAAAACTTGATTCAACTTCGCTCAAATCAGGTAAAAAGTAAGACCGATGATGCAAATCATCCCATGGTCTATCTATACCAGTCATAGCTTCCAGGATGGCCTCTTCAGATGGAAGAGTGGTATCAAGGCAATCCTGGGCGGAAGAAGAACTAAGTGTCCAAGCCAGAGCCACATCGCCATCCAACTCCTCCGGAGAAAGAGGAGCTAGAATAGACTCTACAAAGTCAACAATAGATTGATAAGCAATCTCAGCTGCAGACATCGGAAATGCCATTCCACCCACTTGACCTTCCGCTAATGTGGAGGTAGGGGAAGGCAAGGTCCAAGGATCCGAAAAATAATGAGTTCTGAAGAACTCTCTTCGAATAGGAGCCCTGGAGGATGAAATTGCATTTATATGAATGGTAGGAGGTGGAATATCAAAAGTACCCATCAAAGAAGAATACATTCCAACCCCTAAATTCTCAACAGGCGGCTTGGCATTATCCAACTTTGGAATAGTTGAGTCAGTAGATGCATTCGGGTCTACAGGAGAACAATCCAGTTGATCCACTGTAACAATCCTCCCTTCATGGGGGAAACAAATAACCCGAAATAATGAGGATGCAATGGCATCCATCTCATAAATCCAGTTTTGCCCCAACAGAAGGTTGTAGTCCAAGCTTGCATCAACTATCTCAACCTCTATATTTACAGTTTTGCCCCCAACACAGATGGGCAAAGCTGGGATAATACCATGCGGTCTGTGAGAATGACCATCAAACGCAGTCAGAAGAGTAGCAGATGGAACAGCTGCGGGAGATCCAATTCCCTTCCAGCATGCGAGAGACATCACACATGTGGAAGCGCCCTCATCAACGACCGTTCGAAAAATATTGAATTTCCGAAACGACGATTTGATATGAAAATCCATATGATGGGGGAGTCTCTTTTTAAAATTAGACATATCGAATGTAATCACAAGAGAGTTCTTTGGATCGACAGCCCCAATAGCAGTGAGCAGAGCACTGCGCTGAGCTGGACAAGACTGGAGCACCTCAAGAGCCGACATGGCACAAGGACTCTGTGCCAGATCTTCCACAATAGAGTAGTTCTGGGCAGCCCTGGCATTTGGATTAATCGTCGTACGCTTGGTAGATGCTTTTGGCATCTGAGGTATAGGCTCAACAGTAGGCCTCGTAATATGAAGCGGCTCAGTACCATCGGGAGCACCCTTGGCTTTCGAAGACTCATCTTCGCCATAATCATGGGATCTCGTGGCGATATCCACATGAGCATTCATCATGTATATGTTTGACGGATTTTCCCCTTCCTGGGTGCCCCCAGAGGAAGCCCCAATATTTTGATTTGCACCAACAACTAGCTATTGCCCTTGGGGAAAAGGGTTTGTCAACACAGCCTGGGAACTAGAAGAACCCTGCTGAGCTAACAAGCGCTGCGCATCCTGAATTTTAGGGCAAAGGTGAGTAAGATGGTCTCCAGCACATAACTTGCATGGAAACTTCACTTTCTTTTTATCCTTTGGACCCTCACCAACATGCTCATTGGATTTATTTGCATTACCCTTCCCATTCTTGCCCTTTTTCTTATTATTGTTCTGTCCCTTCTTCTTTCCTTCGGATTGTTGATTTTCTTTAGGGTTAGAAGTATGAACGACATTTACCAACAAAGATTGAGAAGGCGATGACTCAGCAGGCACAGCCTGACCAGAAGAAGAAGATTGTATAGACAACTGCTACAATTGACTAAGCAGGTTAGCTGCACCACTATTGATTGACCCAATAAGTCCATCACCATGAGGACTGGGTTTATTCTTGGATATGTCTAATTTGGAGCGAGGAGAATTAGGCAAATATTTATGAAGGACACTTGACTGAGAATATATCAATTCAAGCTGTTGGGCCCTAAAAATAGCCTGCTCCTCGGAAAATACCCCTAAGAGGGATACATCCTTAGAAATATCTGCCTGCCGAGATTTCAAAAACCATTCCAAAAGAAATTCTCCCGGAATATAAGCTTTAATGAGCCTCTTCCTTCTCCACCATTCCTAAATATGATCAGAAATGTGGGTTGCATCGTCCTGCTTAAAATTAGCTAGGAGTTCAGTCCCGACATCATAACGGACATGCAATTGGAAATGATTTAGAAATATAGTAGCCAGATCTCCAAAAGTAGAAAAATTTCCCCCAGTTAACTCAATATACCACTTGGCAGCGTTTCCAATCAAGGTGCGTTGAAACAACCTCAACCTAATCGAATCCTCGATTAGGGAGTTAGATGAACACCATAAATGGAAAGTGGTGATATGATCAGCCGGGTCCTCTCCATTCTTGCCTTCAAACTTTGGAATGTCTGAAGGTAGTTTGGTAGGAACCGGAGGCCACCCCGGACTATATCGGATCAGATCATTCGTCAATTTCGACAAATCTGGCAAGTTCAACGTTGCCAGAAAAGGTAAACGAGGAGGAGCCTGAGGATTCCATCCTTGGTGGGATGAATTCCCAACATTCTGAAAAGAATAACCTGGATTTGATGAGGCACCAGGTTGCCAGAAAGAACTCATAGAAAATGTTGGGCCATAGGACCCAGCATTTGGAGACGGACCCCCTCCCAATGTAGAGTTACCATAGACTGGACCAGTTCCCCCCCCCCGAAGTAGTGAATAAAGAGGAAACCCCTTGATAGGGGTTCCAAGCGTTAGAAAGAGGGGAAAAATCCTGATAAGCACTCGACGAAGGGAAAGAAACATTCCCTTGTTGACCAGCGAGAAACTGATTCACTGCCCCCACTGCTGTAAATACAGGGTTCCAACCTGTAAAGGTAGTCGAACTCTGACCTCCAGACCAAGGGTTAAAACTCTGAGTCTGAGAAGTAAAAGGAAAAGACCCTAAGGAAGGATTCGAACTAGGAATATGCCCACTTCCGAAGGGGAACCCTTGAAAAGAAGCTGACCCACTAGCCATGGAAGACATGGGTGCAGATGCAGTTGCAACAGCGGAAAAGGAAAACGAAGGAATTCCACTAGTGGGCATTCCAAAACAAAAGGGACCAGATTGAGAAGCTTGTGCTTGGGTGAAACCAGAGCCAAACACAGCAGTACTAGAAGCAATCGAAGATATAGCAATTATGCCTCCTCCTTCTACTAAAGCAGGAGTCTGAATGCCTGCAGCACTCACAGTCGAAGCCGCGTTCCCAGTCGTGGCTATCGAAAGGTATGAATAAGATGGATAAGGACTTTCTGGTCTTTCTGACTTAGGTCCGATGTACTCAACAAAAAATAGATAATCAGGAGGAAGAGGAGATGGAAGTGATTCAGAAAGCGGAGATACTTCCTCTACTTCTACTTCTTCTTCTCCCGGAAATAAGACTCTCGAGGTGAGCGGAGCGCTCCCCTCAGAACCAAAACTGGAACCAACTACAAAACCTTCAAGCCCTTGTAGAGAATCTCTCTTCACTGCGTCAGATACCACTGGGTGATATTCACCTGCTATATTACTCCTACGCCTTCTTGAAGAAGGCTCTACACTTTCGGGAGATAACCCCCGAATTCTCCTCGATCGACGAGGTGCTTGATCAGCCACTTTAACAGATTAATTAGACTCAAAAAAGTATAAAGCTAGGCAAGCTAGGAGCAAAGAGCACTCACTACAAAAATCCCTAAGATGCAACCAAGCAAGCAGCCTTCCGGTATTTCCGCTCTGGGTGATTAGGACCGGACACCAAAATACGAGAAAGTGAAAAATAAGACCTCCTGAAAGTAGTCTGGGATAATTACGGCCCAGGCCTACTAGCGAAGGTAACAAAAACAGTTACGCCGACCTCCTAACAACAGCCTTTTTCGGTGCAAGTACCCAAGATTCACCGAGGCACCCTCCAGAAGTACTGCTGGAAGTGATACGACATATGCCTCAGGTACCACGGGTATTCCCCCCCGCAGTCACCTGTGTGGAACCTAGGAATGGAAACTAAGGGCACCAATCCGTGTCAGCAGCCGGGCGGAACGGTCTTAAGGCAAGATCCAGTAAATCGGAGAGGGGGTATCTCTCTTCTCAACCTTCACTTCCCCTCATGCTTGACTCTCTGAAGGAGAGTTTTCCCGGTCCACCTAATGGAGTTGGATTTTTCTCATTTAATAAACTTCTATGTTTTAGTTTGAGCGGCCTTGGAGAGTTAACTCTCCACTCACCTAATCCAAGGCCCTACAACCTAGCTAGTTGATGTATGACACTTAATAAAAAAAACTTGCTAGTTGTTTTTGAATTATTGCGCTTATTTTAGTTGGTTGTTATATTAAGTCAAGGGAATATGGAAATGAAACTCATGATGTTTTATGACGCAGAAAATAAATTAATGAAAACCAAACTACATGCAGATGCAGTAATTTCCTTTCAATGAAAAGAAATTTCCACATGGGTTCTACGAGACTATTTTTTTTCTTTTCATATAACAAACCTCGCACTCGCAAAATTTATGAAAAAGACTACAAATGTTTAAGTGCACCTAATGCAAATTACTAAGAGCATGCCAATTCTAAGATGCAAAATCTAACAAAGCAAAGAGAAATTTCCAAGAATCCTCCAGTTTTATTACTTTTTCGATTGTCCACAAAGCTAGGTCCCAAATCAGAAACTCTAAGTATAAAGACACCAAAATATGCCCAAAATAAGAGAAAGAAACCAATGAAAATTCCCTTCCCAAATCAAGTCAAAAACTGAAGGCAAGAAATCTCAACAAGGCTTCAAAAGATGGAAAGAAACCAAAACAAAAATGCAAAACAAAGGCAATGGCAAAACAAAATGTTTTTGAGCTTTTGAATTTTATAAAAAGAAGATTTCAAAGAGACCAAGAAGAACTATCCAATTACCAAGCCAAACAATCTCTGAATTTCAAGCAAAACTTCAACAAAGATGCTCCAAATCTTATAGTACCACTTAGTAGCAAGATTTATACGAGAAAAAGGAAGACAAGAAACTCAGTAACTTAGCCCAGAAGAATAGCACAATATTGCAGCAAACAAAACTTCAAAGACCCAAAAAAATGACTCTTCAAAAATTGCAACAAGACATAGTCAAATGAAAACAAGAAAACCAACCGAAAAGCAGGCAAAAATTAAAGTGCAAAGCAAAACAAAAAGTTAGGAAAGAGCATATGAGCAGAAGCTCTCTGTCCTGATTAAGCAGAATAGCCAAGAATCTCCAAAAAGAGATCTTGGTACTTGAACCAGAAATGCAAGCACTAAAAACAAGGTTTGCCAAATAAGCCAGTCTTCAACCAAAAAAGAGAGAAAAAGACTAATAACCACTTCAACACACTCCGGAGACTAAAAGGACACTGCAGGAACAGGTCACCATAGGTAAACAAGACCAAAAAGTCAAAAAAAAAAAAAAAAATTCAAAATTTGCCCAGGCATATGCTACTTAACTGTTTTGCAACAAGCGTGCATACGCAACTGTGGCAAAGGAAAAATGCGCATACGCGACTTCCTTTCACCAAACCTACGTGTATACGCGTCTGTGTAGAGGCAAACTAGCGTATGGAAAGGTAAATAATGAAAAATAAAAATGATCAAGTCTGGCTAAAGAACCAGGTTTTTGGTCTGACTGAGAAAAAACTAACTGCACTGGAAATAATGATTAAAACTGTTGGAAACCTTTAAAACAGCTGAAACCACCCAACAGGGGAATCACAAGAATGTGATCCCCAGTGGAGTCGCTAGTTCTATTTCGGGAAATAAATCCCTAGAGGTCGTTGGGTCAAAACCTCCACAGATCAGGGCATGCTATTCAAGAAGGACTCACACAACCACACTTGTATACTAAAAACTAGATAACATCGATTGTAGAACTCACCCTTAGATCCTACGTTTGATGTAGATCCCACGGGGTCCAAACCCCCAGCAACCCTTCTTCCTCTTCAACATGGAAATCAAGAAGAGACGTGCATGGAAATCTAGTTGTACAGCATATATCTTTCCTAAATATCAATGTAATCCATGTGAAACATCATATAAACAATAATAAATGCTTAATTAGCAATCTTTTCACATATGCAAGCAGATATTAACACGTGAATTCGGGAACAAGATGGTTCTTCTTCATTACGAACAACATGTACAATAATAGAAAGGTGGAGAGATCACCTGAATCCTTCCACGATCTTCGAACAGACCGTCGTCTGGATCCGTCTCGCCCTTGCCTCACTAGGATACTTTCAAGACTTGTGCACACGAGATGACATATAAGTTGATGAACATCTCCAGGAAACAAGGGTTTCTTGTAAAAATCTGGGAAGTGCAGGAGGCACGGGAAATCAAACTTGAATTTGGGCTCCAACAGAGTATAATGTCTATAATTTTCTCTCTCCCTTAGGCCATGTATATGAGGGGCTTTTTATACTCCCTCAAAGTAGTTTCAATCTGTTGGAAACAGTTGGCCACGGGTTGGGGTGGTTGAATTAATGGAATAACCATCAACCCAGCCTCGAAAATAGGGATTTTTATATATTTTTTACTGATTTTAATGGCATACGCAGAAAAGTATCTCTTGACTCACGTATACACGCGGAAAATTCTAGGCATACCCGCGTATGGGATTTTAAACATTGTTTTTTAATGAACTTTTACTCAAGTCTGTGGGAATGGGTGCCCAAGGCCAAAGAGACAATCATGAATCACATGAGGGTGAAAAATGATGCTATAACAAAAGGGTGGAAACCTCGGCCATCAAAAGCCTTCAGAATTGTCGGAGACTAATTGAGTGTAGGAGAACCAAGCGATTTCCAACACTGGATCGACATAATACATGTTGAACCTCCCTCATCAATCACAGTCTGAAAGATCGGTCTGTTTTTGACTAATACTGGAATTTGGAAAGCCATTTGGTGAGGTAGACGAGGTGTACTATTCTCTAAATAGAAGATTATTAGGTTTGAATCCTGAATATCAACATCTCCTATGGCAAAAAAAAGTAATTTACACTGTGCTGGGCACGATTGCAGCACTTCCAAAGCCGACATTGCTGAAGGGGAAATAGCTAAGTCCTCAACAATGTTGTAATTCTGAGCAGCTCTTGCATGTGGATTGAAAGCTGATTTACGAAGAACACCTTTAGCAGGAAGTTTGATTACTAAGTCTGGATTGGGTTTCTCGATCTGTAGCAGACCAAAAACAGGAGGAGGTGTAGTTGATGTGTTTGCACTAGAAGATTCTGCTTCTTTACCATCAACATGATTCTTAGTACCATAATCTTACGATCGCGTCGCAATCTTGACATGAGACATCATCTGAATAGGTTCTTCTGAGGCATTTGAGGTAGAACCAATCATCTTACTATCTTGAGTAGGAAAAGGATCCTTCAAGACAGCAGGTTGTTGTGAACCTTTAACGAATTTCACAACCTCCACTCGATGCGGGCATTCTTTAGTAAAATGATCCTCGTCGCAAATATAACAAGGATAGCGAGGCTTGCGTTTTTCGTCATTGGATTCATTTTTATCAATTTTCTCTTTTGAATTCTTTTTGTTTTTATTCTTCTCTTTATTTTTATTGCTAGATTTAGATTTGGCCGTAGATGTCTTTACGACATGAATGTCGGCAGAAATTTCGGGGGAAGACTCTCCTTTCGGGGAATCAGATAAATTTATAATAGGAGAAGAATTCTTTGAAGATTTCTTCTTACTTTTAGTATTGACTGTAGCAATCATACCATCAGTGGCATGAGACCCTGAAGGAGCTGCAGTTATTTGACCTTATTTTGGAAGATCAGGGATTTTTTCATGTAAAGTACCTGACTGCGTATAGACGAGTGTGGAGCGATAAAAAGGTGTCTTTGTAACTCCTGATTACCTTCACATTAATTATCAACCCAGGGACGACTTTTTGTTCCAAGAGTGTACTCAGTCTGAGGCGGCTATTTACTCAAGAGTAATGTTTTGCAGTATAGTGCTTAAAATGCAAAAGTAAATGAAAGCTGGAAATAAAATCTACTTACAGCAAAGCACTTTAAGACTTCAATCATGCATTCGGAAAAATAAGCAATGTATCAGTCAAGGGTCTAGTAATAATAACTCATCCTTTTGGAAACTGATGTAAAGGAAATTAGAGCATAGACCACGGGTCTGGGAGCTAAACAGTGAATGCCAAAGCTCACTACAGCCTTAGATCGTCTCTCACACCAAAACAACAAATGCGAGTAAATAGAACAGCAAATCTAAAATGGAACAGCAAACGAACAGCTAAGTCTCCCGAGTCGTAACCAAACTTAATCTATTAACCCAAATGCACTTTTCGCAATCAAATAACAATCTTTCACTCTTAAGGCAAATCAAGCAGAACACACTAACGGAACAGCAATAACTATTGATAAAGTATGAATAGCATTACTAAATCATATACGCACGCAACACGCTGAGATAGTAATCTGATCAATCTTAATTAACAGGGATACGACTGTGCTTCCAAATAAAACAACCTTATTTCTTAATCCAACAATCATGAAGAATATAACTCCCAAGATGAATTCCGTAAGGTTAATGAACAAGTGCACAGCACAGAGGCTATGTAATTAAACAGCAATAGCATTATGTAGAGAACAGCAATGTTACATTAACAATTTTAAAGGAATAGCAATACGTTAGAATGCACATTACGACTTTCTTGTTGCAGAGAACAAAATATGAAATATAACAGAGCTGTAATAAAACACACCAGATTACCGATTCAAGCTGATAAGCAAAACCACGCATAAACCAAAAAGATAATATACAGCAGCAAGTGTCCTCCGGGGCCGGGCCCTTAGCCTCCAAGGGGACACCGCCTTAAGTTAATCCAGACGCAGAGATGAGATAATCACCAAGCTTATATTAATGCATCGGACAAAAATACAATGAACCAGTTCTCAACGAGACTCAATAATCAGAACTGATGTTTAACAGAAAATTACATAAAAAACGTATCTCCAAATCATCCCCCTCTCTGATCTCTGTTCTGATTTAAATAAAGAGAGATCAGAGAGCAGTTACAATAAAGATAGGTACAACATGATTTCTATTACAAAATTAGATTGTTTCCAACCAATTGATCAACAAGAAGAAGGCGAATTTGGCTTTTCAGCTGAGATTTGGAGGACGGCCGCAATAACAGAACTGAGAAAATCGTGCTTAAAGAACTCTGCGAATCTCTCAACATAGGCCGAATTTGGGCAAACCGTTCTATATTAAAGTTAATTGGGTCCGTTCTGGACAAAACCCATGTTCCGGATTTTCCAGATTCGTCTTCATTTGCTCAAAATCTCAACCGCAAAACTGTCACTCCTTATTCCAGCGCATTTCTGAGTTGGCACTTTTAATGATCAAATCTTCAATCTGGAAATTACCTTGGAGGCTAAAAATGGTGAATAATGTTATAACCAACTTATTAAAATTATCATTGATAAAATAATTCATAATCATCAATTTATTAGAAATAAAGGAGAATAAATAACATTCATTCATAGAAGCATAAATCATCATAAAATGGATTTAAATAATAAATTATAATAAATGACGTGATGAAGAATAGTAGAAATGGGTGGAATAAGTGTTCAAAAGTGATAATAATAATGGCATATTAACGGCCCAACATACCCCCACACTCAATATGTTGCATGTCCTCATGCAACGAAAACCTGAATATATTGCATGTCCTCATGCAACTCAAAGACAAAAACCCATGTGTTAACCAAGCAATAAAAAATATGTTCATCTTAGCTCATGAAATGGATAGAACAAATGAATTCTTCCTTAATTAATGAATATTCACTTTTAGTAATCTTGATGAAGGCATAACAATTTTTATATTGACATTCAACTATATGTATATATGAAGTTGCGACAAAATATGATATAAGTAACAGCAAACTTCATTAACCATTTTCTCAAAAACTACAAACCAGCTTTTGTTGAAATTTGGCAAGTAAATTTATAATATATGAATGTCTCTATGATCCAAAAATCAGACTGTTTTGATGCATGGATCATGAGATATAAACAAAATGACTGTAGCTGAGAGTGCATGATTTCCGAAATTTTATGAACCAATATTTCTTGAAATTGTCTGGGTTTGTATTAATGATACGTCTGCATTTTCCAGAAATCACAAGAATTGAGTTCATAGTTTTAAAAATATTATGGAAATCAATTTCTGCATTGTGTAAAAATGAAATTGTATGCCTTAAATGAGAAAGAAAATTGAAAACATCCATCATGCATAGCAATTCCTCCCCCTCTCTGAAAAATTAGCATGCCCTCATGCGATGCTAGAAAACAAATAGAGGTGGTTGCTACCAGCTGTTGAATTCTATGCTTGGTGTAAAACAACATGGAATAAGGGAGGTGTTGAGAATGAATACGAATAGCAATGGATGATAAAGAATATGAATAACATGGTCATAAGAAAGAAATGAATGAAAGGAACGCTCCCCCATACTCGAAAATGATATGCTGCTGAAAAAGGGAAAGTGGTAAAGATGTAGAATGAAGGATGATAAATAATGCTCAAAATGGATTTCAGTAAATTCTCCTAAATTCGTAATAAATCGGAAAATTATGCGATTTTACCTCAAGTTTTACCTCCAAAAATGTGGAATGACATATATGGACTGGCATTTGTTGAAGCTGATGTAGGCAGAGTTGGTGCTGAAAGTGATACAAAAGGTAGAATCCAGGTAAGCACATCATGTCTGAAGAATTGTTCACGTGCGCGAGCCTCTTCTGTTAAGTGCAATAGTGTGGTCATGCTATGAATAGAATTCTGCCCATACTTGTTGTTTTCCTGCAAACAAAGCACTATTTGGCATGCAATGTTCTTGAATCCATAGTGTAAGCAATAGATAAGATGCATGCAAAAATTTCAATCAGAAAAACTTATGTATACATGCAATACTAATATTTTGGCAAATCAACAAGTGATGGCAGAGTGCAGTAATCATATCGCATGCAATCCCATAATGCATGCATTCCCCCCTCCAATTGGAAAAGGAATTCCATGACCATAAAGCATATGAGAGGTGTTGTGCTGATGGCAAGGCAAGGGAATGAACAATATAGCAGTGAATGAAGCAGAGTACACATGTCAAGGATAGGATAGCGGGAGTTATGGTTATAATGAGAGCAGAGTGTGTAAAGATAGTTATGAATAAAAGATAGGACGCTTTGGATTGATGATAAGTTATGAAAAAGAGAAAAAGAACAACAATGTGCCAAAAAGATGCTTTACTGATAGTATGCTAGCTGAAAATGATGTGATTGATCATAAAACAATTTCTCATGCATAAAGGTTCAAAACAGGGAAAAATTTAAGGAAATAACTTCTCTGATAAAAAGAAAAAAAAAATTAAGAAAAGGGTATTATAATAATAATTGACGATAAGATATAACTTCAATACCATAAGCAGAGCCGCTGCTGCCAGCAGGCGTCCATAGCCTCGGCAGGGTTGCTTTTTAACCCATATGAGCGAGAATCCTCAATTTATAACTAGAGAGTTACATTGTTGTTCTACAGAAGAGATCAATGTGCTGGCGTGGTAACCAGATAACCACACTGCCATTCACTGGGATGTAGCAAAAGTGATCAGGCCGGCTCGTGATGAGACCTCCTGTTCCAAGGATAATTTGACTATCCAATGGATCATAACCCTGGTGTGGTGGCCATAATGGGAATGTCACTTTATTACAACCTTATGAACATGGTAGGCTGGCTCGTAATGAGACCCCCTATCCTCCATCTGTGAACAAAATTTTGTTATTATTACACATTTTTATGATAAAAAGAGGGAGGCTCAGTACTCCTTAAGAGCAGGGATGGTGGAAGAAGTTGAACATGTCAATAGAAAATATACCCATAATCTCATTTATTACAGACAGAGAAGATTATAATCCAGAAGGGTGGAACCAACATGGTATTAAGATGATCAATCAATATCATGTTCAACAGAAAACAATGCAGTAAAGTAGTATATAAATAATTGTGTCCCTTTTGAAAATAATCTATCATCAAGGAGCTGTCCTGTTAAAGATCATAACGTGAATGATATTAACTCGCTTTAATAGGATCCATAATTCTTGTCCTCATAAAAATAGTGTATTTCATGCCATGAAGGGGAATCAGTCAAATGTGGTTGAGATGAACTAGGAATAGTCCCACAAGAGGAAGGAAAGGTTGCTCTCAAAAAATACTCCCAAAGTGTTGCTCTTTTGAAGGAACAGCAAAAACACTCAAAAAGTGGTGTTCCATGTAGGGAACAGCAAAGGAAATGCACACCAAAAAGCAAAAATACACATAAAAAAGTGTGAAAATGCAAATGTCGTTCCTTTGGAAAAAGGAACAGCAAAAACTAAAAGCGTCGTTCCTTTAGAAAAGGAACAGCAAAAACGCAAGTGCCGTTCCTTTGGAAAAGGAACAGCAAAAATGCAAGTGTCGTTCCTTTGGAAAAGGAACAACAAAAATGAAAAGTGCAAAAGTGCTATTCCATTCGGAAAGGAACAACAAATCGTGAAAGTGCAGAAGTGTTGTTCCATTTGGAAAGGAACAACAAAACGTGAAAATGTAGAAGTGTTGTTCCATTCGGAAAGGAACAGCAAAAAGTGGAAGTGCAGAAGTGCTGTTCCATTCGGAAAGGAACAGCAAAACGTGAAAAAGGAACAGCAAAAAGAGTCGTGGAAAAGGAATGGCAAAATGACCCGTGACAAAGGAACAACAAAATGAATTGCTGACCAAAAATGTGTTGTTCCTTTGGAAAAGGAGTAGTAAAACGAAATTGTTGTCCCTTTGAAAAAGGAACAGCAAAAACGACAAAAGTGCACACAAACGCTGTCCCTTCAGAAAAAGAACAGCAAAAATGCACAAGCATGAAATGCGAGCACGCAAAGAATGAATTAGCTGTTCACTGTATTGATGCTGAAGATGGGTCATAGTTTGAATGAAGCAACACCTGAAACACAAAATATAAGAGAAATTAGAAAAGAAACAACATTTTATTTAAAAACAATATGTAAATAACTAAATTAAGTTACAACAGCTATGATGTTATGTCAAAAAAATGATCTCTTTGAAAAATGTTTTGGCAGCAGGGATAAGACATGGATCTTCAAATTGAAATCAATTCTTCATTTGTTCTATTATGAATCCGTTGGGTAATGAGTTGGATGAAATTCCTTTGTTTTATTTAAATTTGTTTCAAGAATCACTCGTCCATAAATTGACCTTCTTTTTCTCCTAGGACCTGCAAAAAACGAGTATCTACCTGCAATAAAACATTAAATCATGGAGAAAGAGAGGTGATCGGGCTCCCCTAATCCAAGAATTATGCAAAAACAACAAGTAGTTACTCTGTAGAACAAATCCATTGAGAAAATAACAAAGTGAAATTTATCTGTCACCTGCGGGAGAGCAGTGGCCAATCATGCTAACCTGCAGTGTTTTAATCACAACTTCTTTGTTTTTCATCGAAATTGAGTGATTCCAAAGCCAAATGAGAGCTAATTCAAAGGTTTATCTCCAGTAGCAACAGGTTTTAGAAATTCAATGATATGATATGTCAATTTTAGTTAGAACAACCTGCATAACATAGTCATTTTCAATTACCCAATCTAGACCAACGATTGATATTTCAAGCATAGATTATTCGTTTGATGTCGGATTCAAATTATTCAAATTGGAAATGAAAGTAGATTCATTTATTTATCTCCAATAGAAACAGGTTTTGAAGAAAAGAAGAATTGATAAGTCAAACACTGTAAGGAACATCCGGAAAAACAGAGTTTTAAGGGTGCTGATTTACGATAGACAGTCAGTATTTTGATCATAACTTCCCCATACGATATCAAAAATAAGTGATTCCAATTTCATTGTAAACTATATTCATAGGGGAATCTACCATAGAAACAGGTTTTAAAAATTCATTCATTTAGACCTCCAAAAACTGACTGTCCCAACTCTGTTCCTGAGCTGCCCGCTAGACATCCGGTCAATGTTTTGGTTCTAACTTTTTCGTTTCAAATCCAAATTGACTAATTCAAATTGGGTTAGAAAGTATACATCAAGGGCTACCTAGGGTAGAAACAGGTTTTAAAAATATTCATTTTTGGTCCCTCAAAACATGACTGTCCCGACTGTTTTTGCAGAAATTCCATCAAGCCCAGAAGCCAAAAAAATATGATATTGAAGCATTTTTTCAAATTGGTGATAAAAGTGAATATGAGTGTTTGTAGAACTATTATTCCCATTATAATTCATCTACAAACACAAATGAATTAAAAAATTATCACCAATGTTGATTTGCATAGCATGTTGCAACAACAAAAAACTAGTTTTACATAAAAAAACAAAATGCATTTATTTATTCCCTTATTTATTTTATTTTCTACACTAACCTATTTTAATTTGAAAAATGAATATGACTACGTATATGAGTACTTCCAGTGGAGCCATTTTCGAAATAAGGCTTCACGTATACACATACCTAAATTTGAAAAATGCATATTAATGAAAATCAGGGTATGAGAAGCCAACTTCCCTTGAAAAAATGGTATCAAAAATTGTTGAAGCATAGAGTGATGTTGAAAACAAGTGATGGAGTGAAACCAATCTTCAATATATCCTTTATTTTCTTGATTTCCCATATCCATCATATCATAAAGTTCTTGAGCTTTTAAAATGGTTTGTTGATGCAAACTAGAAGTAAGCTCATTTTCTTCCATAACTTCTACAATTTTTGAATTTGAAACATTCTGAATCTCATTGTAAGTTTTCTCTAATGGCGCATGTGAGATGGAATGGGTGGGAAGGGTGGGTAAATTTGGCAGTTCAACACTGTAAGTATGTTGTACTGGTTTATTGCGGTGAGGGTGTGGAATTAGTTGAGCAGGAAATTCAAAAAAAATGTTGGGCAGTTTCTTACCATAACAGAAGATGTCCTTCATGTGTTCCTTCAAAGCTTCCTTCTTCCAATGTTCCTGTCAATCGGTTAGTGAAATGGGTGGTGCTTACATCACCACTTGCATGAGATCATGTGATCCATTTTTCAAAATTTCTATTTTTTCCCTAGTCATTCACACAAAAATTCAAACATCTATTTCTACCCAACAAAGCAACAACAAATCTATTAGGAAAGCGGACAGTGGAGCAGGGCTTGTACATGCTCCGCACGCAGGTTCTTACCTTCCGTTTTTAGGATCCAACTCTTCCCTAGCAGGCACTCATCAGATTCACACTACTCTTTAGAAATGGCTACACTCTCCCCGGCAACGACGCCAAAATGTGGAGCGATAAAAAGGTGTCTTTTTAACTCCTAATTACCTTCACATTAATTGTCAACCCAGGGACGACTTTTTATTTCAAGAGTGTACTCAGTCTGAGGCGGCTATTTACTCAAGAGTAATGTTTTGCAGTATAGTGCTTAAAATCCAAAAGTAAATGAAAGCTGGAAATAAAATCTACTTACAACAAAGCATTTTAAGACTTAAATCATGCATTCGGAAAAATAAGCAATGTATTAGTCAAGGGTCCAGTAACAATAACTCATCCTTTTGGAAACTGATGTAAAGGAAATTAGAGCATAGACCACGGGTCTGGGAGCTAAACAGTGAATGCCAAAGCTCACTACAGCCTTAGATCGTCTCTCACACCAAAACAACAAATGCGAATAAATAGAACAACAAATAAAGAATTGAACAACAAATCTGGAATGGAACGGTAATTCTAAAATAGAATAGCAATAACTATTGATAAATTATAAACAGCACTAGTAAATCATATACGCACACAACACGCTGAAATAGTAACCTGATCAATCTTAATTAACAGGGATACGACTGTGCTTCCAAATAAAACAGCATTATTTCTGAATCCAACAATAATGAAGAACATAACTCCCAAGATGAATTCCGTAAGGTTAATGAACAAGTGCACAGCACAGAGGCTCTGTAATTAAACAGCAATAGCATTATGTAGAGAACAGCAATGTTACATTAACAATTTTAAAGGAATAGCAATACGTTAGAATGCACATTACGACTTTCTTATTGCAGAGAACAAAATATGAAATATAACAGAGCTGTAATAAAACACACCAGATTACCGATTCAAGCTGATAAGCAAAACCACGCATAAACCAAAGAGATAATATACAGCAGCAAGTGTCCTCCGGGGCCGGGCCCTTAGCCTCTAAGGGGACACCGCCTTAAGTTAATCCAGACGTAGAGATGAGAGAATCACCAAGCTTATATTAATGCATTGGACAAAAGTACAATGAACCAGTTCTCAACGAGACTCAATAATCAGAACTGATGTTTAACAGAAAATTACATAAAAACGTATCTCCAAATCATCCCCCTCTCTGATATCTGTTCTGATTTAAATAGAGAGAGATCAGAGAGCAGTTACAATAAAGATAAGTACAACATGATTTCTATTGCAAAATTAGATTGTTTCCAACCAATTGATCAACAAGAAGAAGGCGAATTTGGCTTTGCAGCTGAGATTTGGAGGACGGCCGCAACAACAGAACTGAGAAAATCGTGCTTAAAGAACTCTGCGAATCTCTCAACACAGGCCGAATTTGGGCAAACCGTTCTTTTCTAAAATTAATTGGATCCATTCTGGACAAAACCCATGTTCCGGATTTTCCAGATTCGTCTTCATTTGCTCAGAATCTCAACCGCAAAACTGTCACTCCTTATTCCAGCGCATTTCTGAGTTGGCACTTTTAATGATCAAATCTTCAATCTCGAAATTACCTTGGAGGCTAAAAATGGTGAATAATGTTATAACCAACTTATTAAAACTATCATTGATAAAATAATTCATAATCATCAATTTATTAGAAATAAAGGAGAATAAATAACATTCATTCATAGAAGCATAAATCATCATAAAATGGATTTAAATAATATATTATAATAAATGACGTGATGAAGAATGGTAGAAATGGGTGGAATAAGCGTTCACAAGTGATAATAATAATGGCATATTAACGGCCCAACAACGAGGTCAAGGTACTGAGCTTGAGCAATGACTTGCTCCTCAGTAAAAACTCTGGCCTTAGCTACATCTTCAGTGATTTTGGGTAACAATGATTTAACAAACCATTCCGCCAAAATTTGATCTGGAATGTAAACTTTCACCAAACGCCTTCTACGTCGCCATTCATGAATATGATCAGAAATATATGTGGATGTGGATTTCTTTAGTGAAGTTAATAGTTCTGTGACATTGTTGTATCTGACAGGCAATTGAAAATGAGTCAAGAAGGCAGTTGCTAACTAACTGAAATTATTAAAAGAGCCTCATGGTAACTCAATGTACCATTTGGTGGCAAGACCAATAAGAGTTCTTTGGAAAAGACGTAAGATAATCGAATCATCAATTATTGAATTAGACGCACACCAGAGGTGATAAGTCATAATGTGATTTGATGGATCATCTCCTGACTTACCCTCGAATTTTGGTATATCACTGGGCAACTTATGCGGCATTGGCGGCTAGTATGGATAATAGAAAATTGGATCATTCGTAAGGCGTGTCAAATCAGGTAAATCCAAAGTTGAAATAAATGGTAACTGACGGTTAGGGTCGCGAAAACCTTGAGTAGCTAAAGTAGTTCCAGAAGGAGGATACCCAGGATAACTAGGAATCGGATTTGCATTAGGAATTGTGTAACCTCCCGGGTAACCAGGATTAACCGGACCAAACTGGGGTTGTTGAGGCTGTTGATAAGTATAGCCAGGGTACGGTTGATACTGATAAGCTGGATTTTGTGAAACGGGACCGAATTAAGGTTGTCCCTGGTACATTTGATACGTGAATTTCGGTTGACTTGTGACAACCGTACTTGTACTAGCTTGTCCCGCAAGCATCTGGACCGAAGTCTGAACTGAAGGTCCTGACTGGGGTACAAATACTTGAGGGATTTGCACGGATGCAGGGATAGAAGAACTCGAAGCTACAGATACTCCAGAAACAGGTGTTATAGGTTGAACAGACGTTGCAGTAGTTGCAGTAGTTTGAGGCGGAGTCTGAGGTGTACTAGGCCCAGAATGCTGAACAGAACCAGGTGCAGGGGTTTGAATAGTAGGTTGGACAAGTTGCTGGGTTGGACTAGAAACCAAAGGCTATCCAGGTTGAGAAGGCAACTGCACATTAGGTTGCATAGGCTATTGATATTGGGATGGATCCCACACCATGTTGGTTTTGGGGTATTGTCCCGTAGAAGGTTGAACGTAAGGACCATACCCTAGTTGAACGTAGGGCTGATAAGTAAGTGGTAAATTTCCGGCTCCTTGTATAGATGATTGACCAGAAGGTGGTTGGAAACCTTGAATTGGGTACTGAACTTGAGGTTGATAACCCTGAGGCACGTACTGAAGCTGGGGTTGATAAGGACCCTAAGGAGCATATTGAGTTTGGGGTTGACCTTGGGGTATGTATTGTCCTGAAGGTTGATAGCCTTGAGGTATGTATTGTCCTTGAGGTTGTCTACCAAAATAATATGATTCCAAAGTTTGTCCTGGGAAAAAATTACCTTGAGGTTGCCCCCTAGGCAGTAACTGACTTCCCCGAAATTGTCCTCCAGGTGGTAACTGACTACCTTGAGGTTGAGGATTTAGAATATTACCAGACATCATAAATATTTTCTCTGCATTCGACGTTTCAGTTTTAATTCCATTTAATACCAGATGATAATACTTGTTCAATTGGTTAAGGAAATGATCCAGAGAAAGTAATAGACAGAGCCTGATATCCCGAAGGAACAGAAGGACCACCATGTAAAAATGCTTCCGGTGACTGGAAAAACATAGATGACTCTCCTGCCATAATGGCTGAAGGATAGTAACCTCTGGGTGTAGGATGAAATGGAATTCGAGGTGGAGAAAAAGCAGGACCTGGGTTCTCTAAAAAGTTTGTCAAAGATAGATACCAAGCATCAGTTCAAATAGGGCTGTAAAAAATAGATTCACGCTCCCTAAGATTTAAAGACTGAGGGGATTCGGGAAGAGATAACTCTTCGTCTGGACTAGTAAGTTTTTTAATAGAAATGAGGCCAGATGGAAGATCTTCAGTAAAAATATTTTTTACCCTAGGTGAACCAAGATCTCTAGAAGTTGGTGTAATAAATCCTGAGGATGTTTCCAAAACAGAAGGTTCAGTTTCAGGCTCAGAAATTTCAGGTTCATCAGCTAGTTCACTGGAAGGAGAAATACTATCAGTAAATTCAGACACTGAAATCGGTTCTTGAATGTGTTATATTGTGGGTATTTGATGATCAGGATGAACAACAATAGATGAAGTTCCAATTTATGTTGATCTAATTCTACCACTACTAGATGATACTAGAGCACACAACCCTTCAAGCTGACCTGGTGTATATTCAGGGGGTTTCTCTTGAAGTCTCCGAGATTGTCTCAGCAATTCCACCACGATTAAATATTAAATCAATCACATGCAAACAAAGAAATTTTCAATGAAAACACCTAAAGTCTCTAAAGAAACAAACAGCTGAATCACATGGCTAAAAATCTAAGAGTTCAAACCACACACAAACAGTAACTTCCCATACTAAAAACACTAGTTGGTGATGAAATCCAACTTAGTAGAAATTTAATACAAAAAGAGCGGTTGGAACAGTTACCCCGACAACCTGCTTAATGAAACAGACTGACACAAGTTTCTTCAAAAAACCATCTCGAGTGAAGATAACCCCCCAGAGATTCCAAGTGAGTCTAGTCGACGTCTTCTCCAGGTACAGTGAGATATTTCCTTCACTATCACCTTAGGAAATAATCTTAAGCTTATGGACACTAAGGTTAGCAACAGTAACAAATACAACTGGGGGAACAGTCTGTGATTCAATCCCACGCGCAAGGGCAGAGTAACTAAGCGCAATCCCCTTGAAGGCTCCTCGACATGGTCAATCCGAGGTTTGCCGACAAGTGACCCCAGGCTCCTCAACAATGGTTAATCCGAGGTTTACCGTTTGTAATGCACGCAAAATTTTCTATCTTTCCAAATGAAACAGAATTGATTGTCTCAAAGGTTCGGACATGATCTGGTGATTAAATCCTTTAAGAGAAGCTTCCCAGATTTTACCAATTACAATTGGATTTATTTCCTACCGCAAGATTTATCTACTTGTTTGTTTTTACTATCTTGGAGAGTTAATTACTCCCTACTCCAAGATACTAGCCTAAGCTATATTGGTGATAAGAGCCCTAGAAATAAAAATATTACTAGATGAATTTTAATTAAGCGTTACTTTTATGAGCTGTTATTTAAGTCAATAGGTATGGAAATGAAACTTTGATGGTGTGAAGACTCGACTTCCAAAAACACTAAAATGCACCTAAAAATGATAATCAATTCATTTTCTTTCAATGAAATTCTAGCTAAAGAAAGAGTTCAAGAATGCAATTCTTTTAAGAGAATTATTTCTTCAAACATAAGAATAACTAAAAGAAAATATTTTTTTATTTTCACCATTAACTCAAAATGAGACAAATTATCAAAGCTCACAATAAAATCCTTTCACTTTCAAAAACTTGAAACTACAAAAACAACTTCCCTTCAAAAGAAATCTACAAATTTTAAAAGCACTCAAAACTACAAAACTAATTTTGAGATCTACAAACTTTAAAAATCTAATTGAATAAAAGCTTTAATATTTTTTTTTGAAGAATTTTTTACTTATTTGTTCAGTAAACTAAGGATCTGTTTGTCCAGAATAACAAACAAATAAAAAAACATCCATATATGTTTTTTATAAAAAATGAAATTCAAAACCTATAACAAAGTTTTTTTTTCGAATATTTGCAAAGAAACAAATAGATATATTTCTCAATAAAGGATGGAACTCACAAACAAGTCAGACTCATCAATAAGACAAAAATACCAATGTAATCTGAGGTATTTCAAACTTCCAATGCTTTGAGTCACTACAGAGACCAAGTGAAAAGCAATCCAAAATGCAAAACTTCTAGAAAATCATCAAAAACACAAACACTATTGGAACTCACTCACAAGAAACTTTTGACAGAAAGAACACAAATCTGGGGAGATACTAAAAACTCTAAATCAAATTAAAGACAAACTGAAAAAATAAATCTGGAGTTTTTCATAATTTTAACAGGGTCCACAAGCTTCCAGAAGTAACAGGTGTTGTCCTGCACTGTTTACTTAAGGAAAGTGTGAAACTGCCCACACTGTGTAAAATAACAAAGTGCGGTCCCCAGAAAAGTTCCAGAAAAACATAAAAGATTTCAAAATTTTCAAAAACAGAGAAAACCTAAGCTACCCAGGCAGATATTCATCAATCAAAAACCAAGAAATTTTTTTCCTCAAATCAAAATAAAAGAGAACCAAAAGCAACTTCTTTCCCAAGTGGAGTCGCCAATTTGTTGGGAGGATTAATCAATCTTGTAGACAAGATCGATCTCCCTAGTACCAAAAGGTAATCTAGAAAAAAACAGCCAAATAAACCTTTCTTTCTCTAAACATATGCAATTTACAAAAGAATATTATAAAGGTATAAAGAAATTACCGTAGATCCAATGCTTGTTCGAAGTTGTTGTCCCTTGTGCACTTGAAGGAGTTATCTTCGCAAACCTGCAGTCACAAACAAGAAAAAATTAAATAGCACTTGTATAGTAAACATCATAAATCATGCTTATCATGGTGATCAAGGAATCCATGAAATAAATAGTTAACTAACAGCTTATTGAGAAAAATGAATTCATTTGTATTAACTTTGAAAGAAAGAAAACCTTACAACCTTAGCCTTGATGTTGAACAGGTCTTCCCGGGGTCCGAAGTATGAATCTCCTCTACTCTAAAAAGCCTTGCACTCTTCCAACGGAGACAGATAGAGGTATGTGATCTTTCCTCACAAAAATCTCAGTTAAATGAGTCTGAATCCCAACAGCACTTAATCTCAAATAATTCTAAAGCTTCAACTCCCTTTGAGGCTACCCAATGCCTCTTTTTATAGTGGAAAAGAGGAGGTTTCAGTTCATACTATGAAGGGATAGAATCCTCCTTCAAAGGGATAAGCTCCTCACATCAAGGGGTTAGCTGCATAACGTAAGAGATACATGAACCTCAAAAGAGCGGTTTTGCCACCGCAAGATTCTTTCTAGAGGCTTCTATAATTTACTGAAAGTGAGCTTTTCTGAGTTTACTTACGCCTTTTTAATCTTTACAGGGGCCCGCACCCATAACATAGAGAAAGTGCGTTTAGGTACGCAGGATTCATGAACATTAGGTGCGGGACTGCAGGCAAGATACAGAGAAAGTGCGATACCAAAGTTAAGGAAATTTTTAAGAACTTTTCTCTTATTTTCAAGGCTTGACATGAGAAACTGATATGTTAGACTTGAAAAGGAGGAAGTATGAGTGATAATGAGCTCATACACATAGAAAAATGTTAGGATGACAATTTTCAGTGCAACAATGCATCATCAAAGAAGTATTGGAGTGGACCCTCTCTAGTATGAAGCATCAGGGCAGACCATCGGCCCTGTCTAGGCACCCACGATACATCAATTTCCATGATCATTTGAGGCATCATCAATGGCAGTATCTCTAGTATAAATGAGGCAATAAATGTATCATGCCCAAATTATCTTTGGGCCAGGGTATTGCAATATTTCAATTCCTCTCTAATACGGTGGACAACACCTTCACACAAGTCGGATACTTGTGGCTGCTGACAATCCAGCACTAGTAGCAACTAAGCCTTGGTGGCCACATGCTAATTCTTGGCTCCTACCAAGTGTAAAATCATCCAAAGCAAGGACCTCATCAGTCTCGAGGCTATCACACTATATGTATCTTGTTTCTCACTAACACGGTGTTGTTTATGCAGTGAGCCTGGATCAGTCCCACGACGATATAGGGATCAGCTCTAGATCCTATCAAGTTGGGCCTCGACCCTCTACATGATAGGATGGTAAGAAAATACATATCCTCTTTCTCTATCGAGAGCTCGTGACCCCCGATACGGAACACATGATGCTACTCATCCCACTGCTGGATGATCCAGCTTAGAAGGTTTTCTTGCTCTTTCATTAACTCAAGTCTCGCATGCTTCAATAATAAGCATCTTCGCAGAACTAACAAGAATGAAAAATCGGTAATAATTTCTTGTTCCTCTCTCTCATGCTCTCTTTCGCACCAGATACTCGTGGTTTCATCTTATTACATGCACAATACAAGTTTTTCATGGATCATAAAATGGCTCAATCATTGGAAACATAACCAATCAATGTTTAAATTTTGTTTGGCCGGCTAACGCCACCCCCTGTGTTGAATAGGGCATGCTAACACATTGTACCTTAACGAGAAGTGTGTTTAATGTGGCTCACCCTTTGGGAAACCATGTTAGCCACCTAAAATTTCTAGGTCTTGCCCAAAACCTAAAATTTTGATGAGAAAGCCACTTGAAAACACTAATGTAAAGAAATTTTGAGGTCTAAGATCCTACCTGGAATAGACAGAATAAAAAATAGTTGCTCGGATCGCCCACAATCAAGCACAGAAGTTTTGATCTCTTTCACACTCTAGAGCTCTTTCACCAAACACAAACAGTGAAAAAGAAGGTATATTGTCCTTATTATAGACATTCTGGAGGTATGACTTGCTCAACTAGTTATTGAAATTGGTGCTCTATAAAAATTTACGCTATTTTTTGATGTAGCTGCTTCATTATTTTTTCGATGTTACTTATGCTCATATGAATTTCCAGTGTTTTTCCACAGAATTGACCACGCTCGACCCATAATGAGCCTTCTTTTTAGGGACTTTTTCTAGCTTGTAAAAATGAACAAACCCTGAGTTTCCTTCTTCGAGCTCGTTAAAATACCACGAAGAAGATTATGAGCCATTATTTTCCATATTTTTCGAGCTCTTTAAAAACCTAAAAATACACCGAGTATTTCTTCGTTGGACTTGTTAAATTTTCATGAAGATGATCGAGTTTTTCTTCATCTGACTCATTAAAAATTCACGAAGAATATTGAGTTTACTTCATCTCTTCGTACTCATAAAAAAATGAGGTAGATGTCCATTAAAGATAGGTTTATCACTTTATCTAGACTCAATGGACTAACTTACAGAAAAGGAACTATGACAGGTATACTATTACCCCTTTGTCGCACTCGGTCATCAACCATGACAATGTAATATCCCAAATTGGGAATGTAGCAATACATGAACACAATAATGGAAATAGCAGTGTAAATCAAATCATAAAATGTGAGAATAACATATAGCCATCATATTAATGTCATAGAAAAAAAATGTATACAAGATCTTGAGGAAATAATCACTCAAGTTAGGCAACACAAGCCTCAAGAAAACATGTACATGAAAAATGAAGAACATTGCAATACAAAGAATGCCCAAGGCTATGACAACGCAGTTTTATTAAGTAGAATTGCTGTTGGAAATTTTCAATAAATATATTTGCAAATATATGGCTCATACAATGATGGGAGTGTAGATATAGACTCCCAAACACAATCTCAAGACAATTCGGAAAGGATTTCCTGAAATATGCAAAAGTACCAAAATGTCGGAGTGTAGCCCTAGGGCTGAGTAGCAGCTACAACTCAATAAATGGATGGAGATGGTTGAATATTCTACACAATATGCATAACCCTCATCCAATGGATATTCCAAGTGAAATGCTGATCCTAACACTGAATATCTCACCCTCCAAATAAACACTGTAACCCCTCACTGCAAATGGTCACAGAAATAACGCAGTCATTGAGGGATACTGCACTGTAGGTGAAAGAAAATATGTTGGCCATGTGCCAAGATGTGAAATAAGCTCCAAATATTCCTCATTTATCTCCCAAAGGAAATAAATATTCCTCCTCTGAAAAACAAGCTCCGGAAGTCGTGTTCTCAACCCTCCAATGCAACACCCTGCAACACAACCCAGCTCTAAATAGAAATTGCACTGTAGCTGAAGGAGGTAGCTTGGCCTCAAGCCTAGATGTGGAGAAATGAAGTACAAGCTCCCTCAAGAGGCCTCTCAAGAAAGGAGAAGGAATTCATAAACAAGAATTCCTTGTGCTAAGCAGCATAGCAATCTCAACTAAACAGTTGAAGAAAGCACAATAGTCATGCAAACCACATAATCAATAATCCATATCATGTCTTGCTATGGCTGCCTTTCCCTCCTTATATACAAGTGGAAGCCTTCTCACCTTGGGTCCCACTCATTAGGGTTTCCTCCACGAAGGAATATTCCTCCCACTATCACTGTGTTGTCTCCATATATGATCTCCACCTTCCATTCCAACGTTTTTGAATTGGTCAAACTTGAACTTGTCCACATGTAATTGCCCCTTTTCACACATGAGGGTGTGAAATCCAGCTATTATAATGATCCCTTTTCACATAATAAGGGATTTTATTCTTATTTTTGAAATGTATGGTCCTCCTTACCCATTTATTCATCTCCTAGGTGTAAAAAGGAAAAATCAATATTCCAATTAGCTGCATGCTAATTTTGGAATATTACAAACAAAGGTACCCCCTTGGAGTTTTCTTTTACGATCTCTTTTAGACTCCCTAAACATGAAAATATCACTGATTTCACCCTTCTAGAATCGTTAAACCTAATCATATGGGGAAAAATTTGGACAAAGTAGAGACTCACTCTTTATACTTTGAAAGATGATTTGGAAGCAACACCTTGAACATGACACTCCTCAGAAAACTTCCTTTCACCAACTTCTCGCCAAGCCCTACCATTCTATGAGTTTAGCCTTCATATCCCCATGTTACTTCATCTTTGAAACCTAACACTCTTTGGTGTTCATGATTCTAAGATGCCTGGTACCCTGTACGTTGTGCCTTCTATTGTTCAAGAGATCACACTATCTACTACTTCTTGTATCGACCAAGGCATCATATGCCAAAAATTATCTGCCTGTCGTCTATTTTCACCATTTCTCTAGACTATCTTCAAAACAAATCATATTTCTCCAATTTTGTGTCAATTGATGTAGGACACCTTATTTCCTGCCTTTTGACAGATTCTTATTGACTTCAGCATCTTATCTAGGAAGGTGATCCAGATACATATCCGTACCCTATACCTTGCATACCTTAGTGGCAACTTACCATGTGTTTGATTGGGGGTTTTCATCATTGTCTCCCAGTCGAATGATTCTATGAGTGTTCGACATAAACACCATTTTTCACACTCGCTAGATTGTACTGGGAATCTTGGAGACCATAATCCTTATCACTGGCCATCCTCACCTTTGTTAACAATTTTCATCATTGACTGGTAATCAGATGATTTCCCACATGTTCGACTACAACTAGTTTATTCACATGTGTGGAAATATGGAGTTTAGGGAAGAAGCGACCAAGACCTTGGGTAAATCCTTACATCATTCAGATTTATTTCCTTTGGAGAAACAATATGCTGATCTAATGTGTATGCTTGATGAAATTCCTTATATTGGTGATTTACCCAAGTATGATCAGTATGAGGATGACTATGTTGTTGAAATCGAGGATGACTTTTCAAGGAAATCATTGACATGTCTTTGGGAGGAGGAAGTTCAATTATAAAAACTCAAATATGACACTCAGCCTATACATATCAATCATGATAGCAATGAAGAGAATTCAGAAAATTTCAAAGTAAGTGAAAGTTATTTTCCCTTATGTTTTGCTTCGTTTCGATTAGTGAGAGAAAACTTTCCTCAGATTAGAAATCAATAGTCTTTCAGTTTTTATATGGAGCATGGAGAAGCCAATGAATTTCTTGATCATGAATCCTTACCCTTGTGTCTCTCCTCATTTCTGAAAATAAGAGAAAACTATAAGCAAGCAGATAAGCGAGTTGTCAATAGTATAAATGGGCATCCTTCTCATGAATTCATTGAGGATGTCACTTGTGATATTGAATCTTTTTTCAATCCTGAATCACAACCACTGAGTTACATTGAGTTTCAAACCATAGATCAAAGCTTAGAACCTAAAACATATTATGAATTGATGAAATATCATTCTCTACCATTAAGTTTTGATGCATTTCAGTTTTTGAGGAAATTTTTTGATAATATCTCTCAAGCAAAGGATGAAAATCCTATAGAAAATCATGTAGTTTCATTGGAACCGATGTCTAACAAGTTGCAACAACCTTCTCAGTTTTTCCATGATCCAGTAGCTAATGTTTTGGATAATATTTGGTAGTCAAAGTCCTTCTCCATTATCTAGCTATGATCTTCAAAACAAAGATGATAAAAATTTGATCATGCAACCAACTTCATTGTATTATTCAACAAGAGTCTCATTACAAAACACATACAAGAATTTGCAGTCATATCAAGAGAGCAGTGATATAGAAGCGGTTGTCTTAGAGCCTCTTGCACATGATGATATTCCTCTAGGATTAGACAATGAAAGGAGTGTTTGTGTTTCTACTAAGTTTCAAGACAATGTAACATTTCAGATTTTTGAGGATCCTTCCACTGATTTGCTACATCTAATAGGGGAGATAAATTTTCCTGTATTTACGGACCAGAATCACATTTTCACTTGATATTTGGAGTTCTCTAGCTTTTATATTTTCTTTCTTCTCAAGGAAAGTGTGAGTAGGATTTTAGTAAGTAGCCATTTGCTGGATTGGTTACACTGGAGGGATCATTTCACATGATTGTACATATGTCTTCGGCAGGTGGGTGGTTGTAATTAGGATTTGAAGCCCTCAAGTCTCGATGCTATGCTACCATCAATAAGTTTCGTAAGTGTTTTTTTAGTGATTAGTCAGTTTTTTTAGTCAAAGGAAGTTCAATTTGTCTGTCAGTTTTTGGTATTGAGTTTGGTATCTTGTTTTTTACTCCATGCCCAATGGATAAGGCTACTTGGTCTATGGTGTTCTTGACACCTCCAAGGAGATACCATACCTAGTTGGAGCCACTGTTAGTGCCAGCTATTTTTTCTTGTCACAAGTGATCAATTGTGCTCTTACAAATTTTTTGTTAGGGTCTCAAGTCAATTTTTTATGATTTCAGTAGGTCTTCAAATAAGAATTTGGCCACTAGCTATTGTGTCTAGGTCTGATTACTACTCCTTCCAAAAAATTTCATGCTCTGGTCATTGAAATCATTAAGTTGAATGATTCATCACTAAAATTTCTCCATTCTCATCTTAGTCATACCACCATGGCCCTTCATTCAAATCATTTCATCTAGTGTCACCATTAGGTCATTAGGGTCTAATTCATAAAAATTTCACCAATAAAATATGGCATGGAAGGTGTAGTAATATTGAAAATGATCAATAAATTTCTTTTTAAGTGTAATTTTATTTAAAATATGGATGTAATATGTTTCTAATATTCCAAATATGCAATTTTTCAAGTCAAAGATGAAAAAGACATGGTGGGCGACCATACCACTATGAAGAAAATTCGATTTCCAAAAGCTACAAATGACCATACAAGCCATTTATTTTACTCATTTCATTGGAATTGAGCACTCACTCACCAAAAAAGACCATCTCAACACAACAGGCATCAAAGGACACCCTCAAAAGGTGATTGGCACCCTCTCCAGGAAACCATGTTGCGTTTTCAGGCAACCATGCTGTGTTTTAGGCCCTTTGCTGTGTTTTCACTACCACAAGAAAAAAAATGATCTTCAAAGGTTTTTTGTGGATATTGAAGGTTTCATAAGTTGTTGGCAAGTGATTTTAAGTTCTTGCTACCTCCCATCAGCATCAATTTCAATGTTTCATTGGTGAAATTCTCCCACAGTCGCCATGCTTCGCTTTTGGTGGGTGAGCTCCATTTTTTGAATTGAAATCAAAAACTAGTTTCCCTAATCATACTTACCTTCCATACACCCTAAAAACCTCCCAAAATATTTCCATATCCCTTCTCCCTCAATTCCATAATCCCTATACCTAACCCTAGCTCCTATGCTTTGTTTTTGGCAGTTTTAGGGTTAGGATTGTGTTTTAATTCCTACAACCTATCCCTACACTCTTTTTGTCATCCTCCACTTCCCTAAGCTTCCGAATACCCCTATATATCTCCCAAAATTTTCCCTACCTACATATCCCCTCCCTAACCCCTACATTCCATCACCTAAATCAAGTAACCCTAATTCTCTGTTTTCCAAGTAAAACCCTGTTTTTACCTTTCATCCCACTAGGGTTTTCAGTGCAATATCAAAAAATGGAGGGAGGAAAGTGTTAGCTATCAATAAAAAAATTTCATTATTGATGATAGCTAAAACAAGTCTATTAGTCTTCAATAAACAAGTTTTAAGCAAAATTGTGACTTCTTGAAGCCTCTCTGTGTTCTTTATACTCAAGAGATCCATTCCTCTGATAAATCTTCATTCAAAACCTTCAAAGAAAGTCCCGCTGTCTCAAAGAAAACACTGTTTTCAGACCCATTTTCCATCATTTTTTCCTTTATTTTCCTCAAAATTCCCCTTTAAACCTTATAAAATCCTTTTATTAAGGTTTGAATCCTTTTTTCCCCTTATCAAAACCCTCAAAATCCTTCAAAAAAACCTTCATTTTCAATAAAAAAACCTTCATTTTAAATATAAGGCCTTAAGCCCCTTTCGCTTAAGCCCGTGCCCCTTTTCTGCCATAAGAATGCGCTCCGTGACTGAGCGCTAAGTCCATCGGCCATCGCACATTAGCGATCCCAGTTCCTTTGTTCCTATACCCTTTACTCTGTCGATATGCTGATCCTCCGATAAGATCTGGACCGTTCGTTCCCAAGATCCGACGGCTCTCGCTTTTCCTTTCTCCACTTTTTATTGTGCATCGGCCATCGTACTTCGCCATCGCATTGGCGCATCACATCGGGCTTCACCCTTTTCCCTTCCTCCTTCCCTTCTCTGCTGATGATATCTCCATCGTTGATCTTTCCCAGATCTAACGATCCTCGCTCTGTCGCACTTTGCTTTCCCCCATCGGCATCGCACTTCGGTGATTCCCATTTCCCTTGTCCCCTAACCCTTGTCTCTATCGATATGAGAAATCCCAATCGCATCTCCACCGTTGATCCTGTTTTAGATCGACGACTCTCACACTTCGCCTTCTCCATCGCATCGCACCTCATCATTCCATCGCATCGCACTTCGATGTTTCCAAAATCCTCCTTCCCAGACCCTCTTCTCTGCCAATTTCCGATCCATTGAGTTAATCCCAGCCATCCATTTCCCTGATCCGACGGCTCCCATTGATCCCCTCTTTCCAACTCTGCCCAATAGCTCTCCGCTACGCTCCAATTTAGCTGATGTCATCCACCGGTCCCACCGCTCGTCCGCCATTGTTGATCTAGCTCTCCCTAGATCAGACAGCTCACGCTCTTTTGCATTGCTATCCTTCCTCCCATCTTTTCTCCCTTTGCATTTGATCTCAGCTGTCGATCTCCTAGATCGGATGGTCTAGAACTGTTTTCGTGCCCATCCTCGCCAAACCTTCCCTCCGTGCATTTTTCACGCGAAATGGGTGGTTTTGATAGGACACGTATCGTCCTCCAACCCATGTTGCGTTCGCTCGCGGTAAAACCACTTACTGCCCCGACCCCGTGTGAAAACTGCCTTCGATTTTTTGCGAGACCACCTATCATTTTTTCGTGCCGTAATTCGAATTAAACCCTGTTTCTGCCTTCCACCATGGGTTTTTAACCTCCGCTACATTCATCCTCCTCTGCATTTCTCCTCCACCATCGCCTCTGAAGCAGTTGAATCCACATGATGCAAGTTTTTATAACAAGTTTTTGTTTAGTTGCAGGTTTAATGGTGGGTTCGTAGCATAAAGGCCATCCCACAGTCACTAAAGGTGACAGAGGCTAAGGGTGATGATCCTCAGAGGCCTAATCAAATGCAGAAAGGGACATAAGGGAAAAATAGTCAAGATTTTATCATTGCTTCATGGGAATTGATTAAACAATGAGCCCTCTAGTGCAAGTACCTGTCAACAATCAAATAAAGACCAAACAGTGAAGATATCAAAGACTTAAGCCGTGCATATTAAGGATAAAGCACAGTAAAAGACAAATAAAATCAAAGGCTGTTACCAGTGTTTAAAGTGACAAATCAAGATAGATCAACAAAAGACCGCCTTAAATTTCCAGATCATCAAGGCTATTTACTCCTCCGAAGATTAAAAATGCCACCTATAGGCCTATTTACTCAAAAGCCTACAAAATTAATTACAAAGTCAGAGATATTTGCCAAATATGCCTCAAAAAGTAATTGCCAGCCTACCTAAAGGCTTCAAAGTCAAAAAACACAGCCTGAGTTAAGACAAAATTAATTGAAACAGAGTTAAAAACATCTGAAATCTTCTCCATAAGGCTTCCCAAAGGCCGAGAAGCATTTACTCTATATTAATTGAACAAATAACCCTTTCTTTCACTCCACCTTCTCATTATTCTATAAGTACTTCACAAGGAGACATTATTGTTAGTTGAATACTTATTGAATGTAAATAGTTGCTGAGGCTACTAAAGCTCTATTAGTAATTGAAGAAAGATAGGCTGAGAAGAGAAGTTTGAAGCTGTAAAGACCTACTAGACTTGAATATTGTAACTGGTTTGAACATCAAATATACAAGCTGATTTATGGGATCCTGGTCTATGTCAATGGTGATGTTTTTCTAACTGTAATTGTTGATTTTCTTATGTTTTCATACTATCCACTTCCTCTGATAAAGAACAACAAATTTAGATTAGGATTTAATGAAAAGTACCCTATTTCTCACTTATAAGCTTTATATTTATGTTTTCTTCTAAATTGTGTATTTTAGGATAATTCAATAGAGTATAATCAGTTAAGGAATGTTGGTAAGCCCATGTCTTGCTGAGTAAAAATTGAGAGGTTGTTCTTGAATGATATTTTCACTGCATGCTAAGTAGAGTCCTAATCAAGGAAGTTTATGGTTAGCCCTATCCCTTGTTTAATCTTAAATAGTTGTTTTTAAATTTTCTCTTAAGAGTATGCTAAAAGCAGGATAGGTTCAAAGTCCTTACCTGATCTTAGGCTACCCTCTTTTTATCTTATATGTTTTCTTCTTTCTGAAGGTAATCTATTAGATTGCTGGATTGTTGTCTGAAAAGTGTGCTTTAGTAAAATTTTGCCCAAAGAAGTCTATGGTTTTCCCTGTTCTTTGGCTTGCTTCAAATAGTTACTTTGAAAGGCTTTTCTTGTTTAGTGAAGTTAATAGATTCTTAAATGGTTGTTAGCTTTTCTTCTTTCACAACACTTTTAATGTTCCATATCACAAATTAATCTAAAGAGATCCTTTGATATAGATGACTTGCCCCATGGACCACTCTTGAAACTTGTTGTGTAATTAAATCATTTTGTGACTCCATAGCCTAATGGATTGATACTGTCTCTTACCTATCCTATCAGTTGAACCATTCTTTCAACCTACTCACACCTTTACCCTTCAAAAGACTTCCTTTATTTTGATGATATCCTACCCAACCAAAACCAAAACAAGTTCCCTTGAGCTTCATAACTAGCCTAATATCATATCATAAATTTTAAAAGCATATCATTCCAACACACACATAGATATATCCCTCTCTGAATCCAGGAGGGCTAGATCCTAGGATTCCAAAGTGGTTCTGATGTAGGCCCTGCAACGTTTGTTCTTGCCAATCTTGCAAACTACGGGGATCCTAACAGAAAGAAGCCATACAATAAATTGGGTCATATCATTAATTATGAGCCCACAAAATTCCAAGAAATCATAGCTTCACCTTTCCAAGATATGGGCTGCCTAGGGTTTACATTGCAGACATGGACAAATTTGCTTCAAAATATGTTTTTGACCAAATAGAGATGAATTTTTAAAAAGTGAAAGAGGTTTTTTTCCTTCATATACCAAGAAAAAATAATCCTTCATTTTATGCACAGGTATTATGATTTTGGAGAAATGCCAAAAATACAATTGCTACAGGAGGTTTTCTGCACTTCTCGACAACTTAACTTCAAGACAAATTTTCAGGGGTTTGGAGAAGGTGTTTGTAGTTCTTGATGACTCTATTGTGTGTCATAAATCCTAAGATTTATAGTGTTACTTTAATATCTTTATTTGGAGCTGATTAAGGCAGTCAAAATCTCTCTTCAATATCACGATGTGATTTTCCCTGGTGGCCCTGCATTTTTCCAATTTTTGAGTGATCAACTTTAAAACTTGATTATGATCAAATGAGAAATTATTTTTGAAACACAGAGGAGGTTTTTATTCATAACATGCCAAAGAACTAAAAAATCTCTCATTTTTTCAAAAAAATGTTATGATTAAAGAGATATTGACCTACCTTTGAGCCCTATTTGTGTAGAAAATTTCAAATTTTTTGGCAATTTTTGCACAGTCCTTAGTCTAAAAACGTAGCATGCCTCACGTTGCACTTTTTCTGGGGGCTTCCAAATGCCAAAATTTTTACATATTTTGGTTTATAATGGCCTCTACATCAACTTTAGCCCCTGGGAAAACCATGCCAACACTTTTTGGTAGGTCAAAATGTCAAAAAAACACCTTTCTGCCCTGTTTTTCAAAAGTTCGTTGCATTTTTTGAGTACTCGTGGGAGAATGGTTTTTTAGAGGTCTAGGAGAAATATTTATCACCTATCATGTAGCATATAGTCAAAGATTTCTCCATCATATTTCAGATCAAGGTTTGGACCTCGGGAAGGCCTCCAAAAGCCTCTTGCACCAAATTCGCTGCATTTTCTCCTAACACACTGCGTTTTGCTGATATTTCAATGCGTTTTTTCCTAGAAGCTAATTTTCTCCATTTGGTCAGCCAAAATCAGCTCCACCTAATGTAATTTTTCATTTTTTTAGTTTTAATGATGTAATTAGGTGTAATTATGTTGGTTAGAGTAAAAATGAGGTGGATACATGCTTGTAAATATATTTTATGGGCAAATGTATCAATTTCTCTATCTCGAGAAGATTTTTGCTAACCTCCCTAGTCTTTAGATTTTAGGTGAGGGAATCATGTGAACTGCTCCTCCACTCTAGGATTCAACCCCTGAGAGAGGGGAAATGTTTTTTTGTCTATATGTATGCATTTCTTAGTCATTTTGATGGTTGGACATCAAAGGGGGAAACTATAGTAGCTTGTACTTCAACTTTTATTCAGGAAATCAAAGGAACTATTAGTCATCAGTAAGTTTTTCCTTTATAGATGACTAAATTCTTATCCCAATATTTCTAGAAACAAAGTTCATAAACATTGTGAGTTCTAGAAATCTCACTGCCTTTATTATCCTTAAGATAATTGATCACTATTTCAACATTCCATCATGTCAAGTTCTGCTCACTAGTCCTAGAAAACCCATTAGGATCTCATGTCATTCATTTTGTCTGTATTTTGTCACCTTTGGCCCAAATTATCTACTTTTTTTTCCTAAAACCCCCCACATCTACCCAAGGCCACCTATCAAACAACTCTATTCCCTTTCCCAAAAATACCCCAAACACTGATGGTATCAAAACTGTCTCTGTAGGCCCTTTAGATAAATCAAGTACATTGGATTTTGGATCTTCAATACATCAGTTTATCATAAAATTTGTTTTATACTTGACAACCCCAAAATCTAATTTTTTAGTCCAAAACCAAGTCCAAGGAACCTTCCACTAGGTCACCTAGGGTTTCACAAGTCATAAGGTGGATTTGGTATCCAAAAATCTCTGTTCTATCTCTACAAGGAGATTGATTTCAAAAGAAGAAAAGGGAAAAGTAAATTTGTCCATAAGCTAATCAAAAGGTCATTCAAGAAAGACCTCCTTAGCCTAATGCACAATTCTGTAAGGGACAACTACCCTTGCTCACATTACTGCAAAAAGATCAAGATGGCCATCAACCTAGAAAGAGGTAAGGTACTAGGGTGAAATCATCACAAGAAAACCATCCACAACAAAGAAGAAGGTAGCAAGGCCTATGTTTGAAGAGAATCAGGGTTTGTGACTGCTTTGGCCAAACAAGGAATCAGTACTAGGGCTACAAGGACAGAAGGTCACCTCCACTCCATCAAGTGCACATTGAAGATTCTTTAGAAATGATAAATGAGTTTTGAAAGGTTTTATAGAAATTAGAATACAACATTATTTACTTTTTTCTAATAGCCCTAAAGCCTAGGAGTTTGGGAAGAATGCCAAACAGGTCAAATGACGATGATAAAACCTCCTTCATAATAGTAGATGGCATTCAAAGAGCTTCAAGCTGCCCTCTAAAGGTTTGAAAAAGAAGCGCTGAGTCCACCTCACCAAAAGGACAAAAAGGCAAAGAGTATCAATACAAAGGCCTGAGTTTTCAAAAGGAACAATCAGAGGTCTTAAAAGGGTCAAAGGGAGGCAATCATGAGATGAAAGAATAGTGACAAAGGCAAAGGTTTGTAGGCACCTGCAAAAACAGAAGTGGCCAAGGGGAAGACACAAAATGATTTAAATTTCTCACATCTCCCACCAGAGATATATTATGGTCAAAGTGGCCTGAGGAACAAATATGTAATTGGTCTAAAGCAAAGCAGTAAAGCCTCCAACAAGGATTTCCTTATCAAAAGTATATTCTACAAAAGATAGCTAGCCATGAATGACACTTCTGCAGTACTGTCAAAGACGGTTACCTACGGAAATATTGATAAGGAAAAAAAAACCTAACGTTTCTCACAACGGTGGCACATATGGAGACTAAAGAAGTTGTTGATGCCAACTACTTGGGTTTACACCCCAAGAAGTTTTCTTTGTTTCAAAGAGAAGACCTGATAGAATGTCGGTTAAAAAGATCAAATTTCTTCTTTTCAGTCTATCCACCAAGCAATCAAAGGCATAAAGATGTAGGACTGAAGACTCCAAGGTAAAGGTGTCAAAAATGATCACAGGCTTACTATTTACAAGTTTTGAATTTCATAAAAAGGAAAAAGTAAAGAAAAACCTTCAAAGAGCACTAATGTCATTGATTGACGTTTTCCTCAATAAATTGTCAAAATGACCTTTGCTTTTCAAGAAAAGACTCATGTTTTCAAGTGTGGGTAAGAGGCACATGTTTGAGCTTATTAAAAAGTTTTTTAGTCTGAGGGGAGACATCAAAATGCTCCAGCCAAAGCAAAAAACCATTTTTTTTTTAAATTCTGCCACCTACAGGACAAAAAGACCAAAAAGTCAATGAAAAGAAAGAAGGGAAAGAAAACATTAGAAAAGTGGGTTTTGATCATAAAATAATTTTTCAAAAAGAGTATAATGCTCTTCTTTTTCCCTCTTCCCAACTCATTTTGTTCTTTGAAGGAGAAGAGGAGAGCCGTTGAAACGTTTTCATGGTTTTTTCTACAAATATCGGTGAAAGTTCCAAGCGTTATAAACCGACAGAGGCGGTATGCACAGAGTCATCGGCGCTGCGCACAGAGGAGGTGAATGCAGTATTAAAATGCACTGCGCTACTCATAGAGGAGGCGGCGCTATGCACCGGTGGTGGCGCTATGCACGCGCCCAGTCCAGCACCCAACTGCCCACCATTAAATGGCGTTGCGCACAGGGAGGCTCGACCGGCCTGAAAACTCACCCGAATCACTTGAAAACCCTCTGACGTTGCACACAAACTTGCCAAATGCCTGACCTGACCCGGTGCTATGCACAAGGAAGGCCAAACAGGAATGGCCTGTCGGGTGGTGCCACACACAGAGGAGATTTGGTCAAATTTGCCCAAAAATTTCCAAAATCGGTTTTTTTTTCTCCTCAAGGTTGGCCACAGGCTCCTGCATGAGTTAAGCAAGGTTGGTGGTCACTTTATTGCCCTCCAAGTAATATTTTTCATTCATAATCAAAGAGAGTAACCATAACCTAAGTTGGATAAAAAACCTAATCTTCATGCCAGCCATCATTTAACCCTCTAGGGCAAGGACTTACCAATTGGAGAGTTGTCATTGTTGTAAAGACACTCAGTACCAGCAAGCCTCCTTCAAAACTCTGAAAGCATTCCTTGATTACTTTATTTTTCCCTCATTTGCTAAAATCTACCCTCACCATCACTCATTTTTCCTCCCTAGACCTAAAGACTCTCACCAAGCTAAAAATCATTTTGTTCTAGATCAGCCACTATGTCCGGAGAAGAAATCAGTAACGATAGTGATGAAGGCCAAAGGCCTATCAAACCAAAACACAAGGGAGGAAGGATTAACAGGTTTGAGCCTTCAGATACCATTCAGATTACCTCTTCTCCCATGATCCTTACATGTTTTCAAGATTTTGGATGCTATCAGTTCTATGAGAGGGTTAATTAGGTCCAAAACCACCCAGTTTTGACTAGGTTGTTCATTCTCAGCCTACAAAACCACCAAGTCAACCTAGCAGGAGTAAATTTTGAACTATCATCTGAATCCATTGCTAAAGCCACAGGAATACCATAGATTGGTGAGAGATTTTTCAAACATAAGAAATTGGCCTTGAGCTACTATGAGCCCTTCCTCAAACCTAGTTATCAACAGGGCTGCAAGGCTATTTTCCCCTTCTCCCACCTGATAGAGATTTATTCCCTACTGATGAGGCAGATCATCAAGTACTTCACTTGTGAGGGAAGGTAATCCAATATTTATTCATATCACATAAGGTTTCTAATGCACTTCATTAGGGTTAAATTGCTAAACCTACCAAACTATCTCTACTGGAGCATTGAAAAAATGGCTTCAATGGTCAAGAAAAGAAGTTATGCCCACCAAATGCAAAGCCTTTTTCACCACTCCTTGGTTAATATGATTGTTTTTCACCAGCTAGAATAGCAGGGAATCTCTTGGGAAGTTTTCATCTCACATGATATATTTACAAATCCCCAAGCCTTCATTCAGCAAAATTTTCCTTCCACTTCACACCCACTTACCTCCACTCCTCCATCACCTCAACCTATGCCTTCTCCACAAGGAAACCTACCTCTTTCCTCTTCTCCTGCTGCATCAAGTGAAGATGATGACATTGGTAATGATGGACAAGGGGGTGGCAGTAGCAATGAAGAACAAGAAGATGGCAGTGAAGATGAAGAAAATAGTGAGGCAGATACAGAGTTACATGAGGAGCAAGGAGGTGACACTAGAAATAATGAATAAGAATATGTTGGTGGAAATTATGAAGACAGTGGGGTAGACTCGGATTTTAATGAGGAAGAGCAGGAGGATGATGATGACAAGGAGGAGGGAGATGAACATGGCAATCATGAGGACAAAAATAGTGAGCTCTTGGAGAAAAACAGTGATGATGATGATACAAATGAATCACTCCCAAGTATAGAAAAAGGTGTTAATGATGAACAAGATGAAGGCCAAGAGGATGATGAAGACAATGATGAGGGTGACAGTCAACAAGAAAGTGAACATGAAAGCCAATAGAAAAATGTGCAGGAGCATGAAAGTGAGCACAATCATAGTGAAAACAGTGACAAAATGAATGAAGATGATGAACATGAAGAAACAGAGGGAGATAATGAGGAAATAGAAGATCAAGAAGAGGAAACAAATGAGGCTGAAACAGAGTTTGAATAAGTAAGAAGTGACCAAGAAAATGACCCTAATAGGACAAACAATGATGAGCAACACAACCAAAGAGATAGTAATGACATTCATAACAACTTTCATGACTGTCATGACACGAATCATCCTCCCAATAATGATGGAAGTGAAGATATCCCAGAGGATCATGAATAAAAATACATTCATGAGGAACAAGGTCAAAATGCAGCAAGTGAAGAGGTTTTTGATCAATTTGAAAGCCAAAGTGATAGTATAGAAGGCAGTGAGGAGGACGATGCTGATGATGATGCTAAAGATCAAGAAAGCAGTGACCCAATGAGGCATGAGGTGACTCATGGATGCCATGGAAAAAATGAAAGAGTTGGTGAAAACAACGAGGGCCACAACAATGATGAAAACACCTTCAAAACTACCATTATCACTCCTCTCACATGCACATACCACAAAGGGAAGAGAGATGTGTTTGCTCCCTCAAAAAGGAAAAGGGACATCTCTTCTCTAGCTATCAAGCCAAAGGACAAAGGCAAGGAAAATATGGAAAGGGGTGAGCAGCAAGTAAAGGTGAGGAGAAGTAAGAGAATCAGGAAAACTACTAAAGAGCCTCAATTCATTGATCTAGACAGTGACAATGAGGACAAGGAGATGACCACTAGATTTCTAATCTTAAATAAAGATGCACAGCTTAGGGAGTGGGAAAGAGATTTTGAAATGGAAAAATGTGTCATTCAGTATTACAAGGATGAGCACAAAAATTTCAAGAAGGTGAAAAGGGGCCTTGCTCTCCAAAAGAAAATGACCAAGCACTATGCAAAGAAAAACATGCTTACTTGTGCCAAATTGAAGAAGGCCCTCATGGAGCTAGAAAACCTAAAAAGGACAAAAGAGCATGGTAGCCTTGGAGTTTTGGCTAAGGCTTCTCAATAGGTGTATAAGACCTCTTGAGGGACCTTTCCACAAATTATGGGCCAAATTGAACAAAATTTTGTGTTTTTGAAATTTTGAGGCCTCTATGTGCAACACCCTAGGCGCTATGCACAAATTTGGTGCATCCTAAGCTTTCCAAATTTAAATTTTTGGATTCCTCACATCATCATCAGTCTGCTCACAAAAGTTCAGATCATTTGGAGCAGTTTTGACCCCCCAAAAGGTCAAAAAACACCAAAATTTTGACCTTTCTGCCTCATTTTCAGGCAAGGTGCTGCGCATAGAGAAATGTTGGGATAATGGGTTTTTGAACAATTAAATGGAACTCGTTCAGGAAAAATCAAGAATTTTTGGAAATTATACTCATTAGGCTTTCCAATGAGCCATCACGGAGCCAAATCTAGCATTGTGAAGGGGTCCAAAACTCAGTCACAAGAGACCCTATTTTCGGTTGAAGTGGTGCCACGCACAGAGACTGCCTAAGTGTGTTTTGGACCAAAAGTAAAAAAAATACACTCATTTATTGAAAACTGATATTTTTGAGTTTTTTAAGGAAAATCACTCTAGAATTAGGTGCAAATAGTTATTTTTGCATTTATTTCTTGGGATATTATGTGCCTTGGGCCTTGCATGGTCTCTTGGCCATAAATGACATTTATGGTTGAATTTGACATTTTCCTACTATATTTTGGGTTTTATTCCTCCTTCTCTCCATAAATAGAGCATGAGGCCCTCATTTATTTTTTTGGCATTTGATGAGATTTGAGAGCAATATACATGGTTTTATGAGCTTTGAGAAGAAATTGGAGTTGTGGAGTTGATGAATGGCTTGTTTGGCTTGATGATGGAGAGGCTTGTTTGCAGGATTCCTTAGCTTGGTGAATGGTGATGTATTCTTAATTTGTTTATGTTTCCTTGTTATCATTATTTTTCACTCTTCTTAGTTGCTATAAATTATAAAAGTATAGGTTGAGACATGCTCTTTGAGGCATTCTCTTCTGAGTAAATTACAACTTAGACATCCTTAGGACCTCAGAAAACCCAGAAATATCATTAGATTGGTATTCAGTTGCTGATGGTGGACAACAATCTGCCTTAAAATATTTGAAATCATCCACCTGGCGACTCCAAAACTCTCAATAGACCTAAATACTCCACTGGAGGAAGAACCTGAAACATGACCAGTCATACTAGAGAGAAAGAGCATTCAGGCCTAAGTTGGATTCAAGAAATTATTGTTTTTTTCTATAACTATGTTCTATCCTACTTTAAGCCTGATCAAGAATACACTGATGAGATCTACATTGATCATTGGAAAGATCTCAAGCCTCAAAAAGCTAAGCCTCAAATTTCAGACCATGAGTAGACTTATATACATGTGCTTACCCCAGACTCACATATGGAAAACCTAGTGAAACATGAACCTCATGCTACCTTTCCTGCTCTTGTTGAAACCTCAAAAAAACATAAATCTCTTTTTACACTACTTATACCCACAAAGGTCCCAGAAATATACAAGCCTCTGATTTTACCTCCTATCTTCCAAGCCCTCCCTGCAAATATTGAAAATAAACTACCCAGATTTGATGGAGAAAGCTCAAAATTCACCGCTGAAGAGCACATTCAAAATCTTGAGAATTTACTTGACCTTTTTTAAATAGAAGAATATGATGTGCATATTAGAATGTTTTCCTTATCATTACAAGGAAAAATTAAGAGTTGGTTTAAGGACCTTCCAGCTGCAAGCATTATCAATTTTCATCAATTCACTCAAGTCTTCCTAGATAGGTGGGTGATCATGGGAAATGAATTTCTCATCATAGAGGAATACAAGCATTTAAAAAGACAACCAGGGGAGACAGTACAAGACTTTTCAGCTAGGTTCAATAAGGTATACAATGCAATACCTGCTAAGATAAAGCCACCTTCAGGGTGGGATCTCTTGCACTACCCAAGTACTTTTGACCCAGAGATGGAGTTCCAGATAAGAGAAAAAGACCCTTCAAACCTGGAAGAAATGTAGAATATGGAAATTACTGTGGAATTTAACATACTATAAAAAGAGGCAAAGTTAGAAGAAATAAGGAAGGACAAAGTAGCTCAAGAGAAACTGATATCTTCAGAGGTAAAGCTAGAGATGTTGATGGATATAATCAGAAAAATGATGTATATACTTGGTAGGAAAGAGGAAAATTACAAGATTGAAGTTGGTACTGATTATTCAAAGTAGCCAGAACCTTTTTCTTGGGAAAAACCAAATCAGTCATTTCAATGCAAAGATAGCTATCAAAACATATTGGCGAAGAAGAAGATGTGGAAAGTTGTCAAGTAAGTATTATATGCCTTCCTACATCTTGTGCTTCACTACTAAGGGAGACTCAAAAGAAAATTGAAAATAGAAACAAGGTGGAATTCTCTAAAGAATCAATTAGGAACAAGATAGATAATGAAAACCCTTTTGCATATCCAAATTTTTTTCCCTTAAGCCATCTTGAAATCACAAAATCTGAAGTAGGGAAGGAATAAAATATTTTAAGGTCTCTACCCTTATGCTTTAATTCATTCCATATTTTAAAAGGAAATTTGCATCCTAAAGACCTCTTAATAGCTATTCCATGAATCTCATGCTCAAGTTAATTCTCAGAAGAATCAATAAAGATTGGTTGAGGATGAAACCAATCAAGAAATGAAAGAGAACCCAAGTGGAGAGATCTGAAGTTCTGGACACCTCCTGAAAAGGAGCCGCCCTCCCCAAGTGGAGCCACTGCTAGTCATTAGTAATTTTTTCCTTTATAGATGACTAAATTCTTATCCCAAGATTTCTAGAAACAAAGTTCATAAACATTGTGAGTTCTAGAAATATCACTGCCTTCATTATCCTTAAGATAATTTATCACTATTTCATCATTCCATCATGTCAAGTTCTGCTCACGAGTCCCAGAAAACCCATTAGGATCTCATGTCATTCATTTTGTCTTTATTTTGTCATATTTGGCCCAAATCCTCTGTTTTGTTTTGCCTAAAACCCCCCACAGCTACCTAAGTCCACCTATCAAACAACTCTATTCCCTTTCCAAAAAATTCCCCAAACACTAATGGTCTCAAAACTGTCTCCGTAGGCTCTTTAGATACATCAAGTACATTGGATTTTGGATCTTCAATACATCATTTTATCATAAACTCTATTTTACACTTGACAACCCCAAAATATAAGTTTTTAGTCCAAAGCCAAGTCCAAGGAACCTTCCACTAGGTCACCTACGGTTTCACAAGTCATAGGGTGGATTTGGTATCCTAAAATCTCTATTCTATCTCTACAAGGAGAATTCTTTCCAAAGAATAAAAGGGACAAGTAACTTTGTCCATAAGCTGATCAATGTCATTCAAGCAAGGCCTCCTTAGCCTAATGCACAATTCTGCAAGGGAAAACTGCCCTTGCTCACATTACTGCAAAATGATCAAGATGGTCATCAGCCTAGCAAGAGGTAAGGTACTAGGGTGAAACCATCACAAGAAAACCATCCACAGCAAAGAAGAAGGCAGCAAGGCCCATGTTTGAAGAGAATCAGGGTTTGTGACTGCTTTGGCCAAACAAGGAATCAATACTAGGACTACAAGGACAGAAGGTCACCTCCACTCCATCAAGTGCACATTGAAGATTCTTTAGAAATGATAAATGAGTTTTGAAAGGTTTTAGAGAACTTAGAAGACAACACTATTTTATTTTTTCTAACAGCCCTAAAACCTAGGAGTTTAGGAAGAATGCCAAATAGGTCAAATGATGATGATAAAGCCTACTTCATAATAGCAGATGGAATTCAAAGAGTTTCAATCTGCCCTCTAAAGGTTTGACAAAGAAGCACTGATTCCACCTCACCAAAAGGACAGAAAGGCAAAGAGTATCAATACAAAGGCCTGAGTTTTCAAAAGGAACAATCAGAGGTCTTAAAAGGGTCAAAGGGAGGCAAGCATGAGATGAAAGGACAGTGACACAGGCAAAGGTTTGTAGGCACCCGCAAAAACAAAAGTGGCCAAGGGGAAGATACAAAATGGTTTAAATTTCTCACCTCTCGCACCAGAGATATATCATGGTCAAAGTGGTCTGAGGAAAAAATATGTAATTGGTCTAAAGCAAAGCAGTAAAGCCTCCAACAAGGGTTTCCTTATAAAAAGTATATTCTGCGAAAGATAGCTAGCCATGAATGACACTTCTGCATTAATGTCAAAGATGGTTACCTACAGGAATATTGATAAGGAAAAAAAAACCTAATGTTTCTCACAATGGTGGCACATATGGAGACTAAAGAAGCTATTGATGCCAACTGCTCGGGTTTTCACCCCAAGAAGTTTTCACTATTTCAAAGAGAAGACATGACAAAATGTCAGTTAAAAAGATCAAATATCTTCTTTTCAGTCTATCCACCAAGCAATCAAAGGCATAAAGTGCAGGACTGAAGACTCCAAGGTAAACGTGCCAAAAATTATCACAGGCTTACTGTTTACAAGTTTTGAAGTTCATAAAAAGGAAAAATTAAAGAAAAACCTTCAAAGAGCACTAATGTCATTGAATGACTTTTTCCTTAATAAGTTGTCAAAATGACCTTTTATTTTCAAGAAAATACTCATGTTTTCAAGTGTTGGTAAGAGGCACATGTTTGAGCTTATTAAAAAGTTTTCCAGTATGAGGGGAGACATCAAAATGCTCCAGCCAAAGATAAAAACCATTTTTTTGAATTCTGCCACCTACAGGACAAAAAGACCAAAAATTCAATGAAAAGAAAGAAGGGAAAGAAAAAATTAGAAAAGTGGGTTTTGATCATAAAATAATTTTTCAAAAAGAGTATAAGGCTCTTCTTTTTCCATTTTCCCAACTCATTTTTGTCTTTGAAGGAGAAGAGGAGAGCCATTGAAACATTTTCATGGTTATTTATACAAATCTAGGTGAAAGTTCCAGGTGTTATACACCGATGGAGGTACTATGCACAGAGTCGTTGGTGTTGCGCACAGAGGAGGTAGATGCAATGTTAAAATTAATTGCGCTATGCACAAAGGAGGCGGCGCTGCGCACGCGCCCAGTCCGGCACCTGACTGCCCACCATTCAACGGTGCTGTGCACAGGGAGGCCCGACCGGCCCGATAACTCACTCGACTCGCCCGAAAACCCTCCGACGCTGCGCACAAACCTGCCAAGCGCCCGACCCGAACCAGCGCTATGCACAGGGAAGGCTCGATAGGAACTTCCTATCAGATGGCACTGCGCACAGAGGAGATTTGGTCAAATTTTCCTGAAAATTTTCCAAAATCAGTTTTTTTTTCCTCCTCAAGGTTGGCCACAAGCTCCTAGATGAGTTAAGCAAGGTTGGTGGTCACTTTCTTGCCCTCCAAGTAATTTTTTTCATTCATAATCAAAGAGAGTGACCATAACCTAAGTTGGCTAAAAACCCTAATCTTCATGCCAACCATCATTTAACCCTCTAGGGTAAGGACTTACCAATTGGAGATTTGTCATTGTTGTAAAGACACTCAGTACCAGTAACCCTCCTTCTAAACTCTGAAAGAATTCCTTAATTACTTCATTTTTCCCTCATTTGCAAAAATCTTCCCTCACCATCACTCATTTGTCCTCCCTAGACCTAAAGACTCTCACCAAGATAAAAATCATTTTGTTCTAGATCAGCCACTATTTCTGGAGAAGAAATTAGTAACAGTAGTGATGAAGGCCACAGGCCTATCAAGCCAAAGCACAAGGGAGGAAGGACTAATAGGTTTGAGCCTTTGGATACCATTCAAATTACCTCTTATCTCGTGATCCTTGCATGTTTTCAAGATGTTGGATGCTATCAGTTCTATGAGAGACCATTCGGATTCGAAGGCGCCAAGATGTTGGATGCCAACAATGGCGAGGGTTTGTTGTGTAACCGCCTAAAACAGAAGAAAAGAGACATAAAATTAGAATAAGCCATTCGTAGGGGCAACTCGAAGTTGTTATCATATAAATGCACAATTTAAGGATACAACTTAAAAACCTTTCTATATATATATTCACAATACAATGTAATCCTAGTGGGCCACAATTCAATCCTCGCCGACCAATAACAATAATTTATGTAAATAATAACAAAATGAAGTACAAGTGTACAATAATAACAATACAAGCAATTAACAAGGTTATGAAACTATACTTGATATAGGACCCAATATGCCCTTTCCTTCAAAAGGTCAACAGTAGCTCAAAAGCTCGTATAAAATTCTCATCCTCCCATGTAGAATCTTCAGTAGGTAAGTTTTTCCACTTGATGAGATACTCTGAAATTGATCGATTTCGTAGCTGTCGAGTTCTTGTTTCCGTGACTGCTTCAGGTTCCAATATGATTTTTCCTTCCTCATCAAGTTCGGGCAATATTGTTTGAACTGGAAGATTTTCACCTATAACCTTCTTTAAGCATGAAACATGGAAAATTGGATGCACTCGTGAAGAAGCAGGAAGCTCCAATTTGTATGCCATAGTACCAATATTTTCCAACACCTTGTAAGGACCATAGTACTTTGGCGATAATTTATTATCCTTCTTAGCTTGCTTGAGGGACATTTGTTTGTATGGTTGTAGCCGTAAAAATACCCAATCTCCTACATTAAAACTTCTCTCGCTGCGATGTTGATCTGCCTGTTGTTTCATTCGATTTTGTGCCAAATTCAGGTTATTCTTTAAGAGTTGGAGAACTTCTTGCTGATGCTCGATGTGATCTTCCACTGCTTGAACCTTCGAATTTTCCCTTAAAGATGATGTGATGGATGGTGGATGATATCCATAAAGTGCCATAAATGGGGTCATTTTTGCTGCAGTATGGAAGGAAGTGTTATACCACCATGCAGCAAGAGGTAACCACTTGACCCATTGTGTTTGTTTATCAGATACAAAACAACGAAGATATCCTTCCAAACATTTATTTACGATCTCAGTTTTACCATCAGATTGAGGATGATAAGATGAGCTATGAGCTAATTGAGACCCAAACAAGAAAATAACTCCCTCCAAAAATTTCCAGTAAAAATGGGATCTCTGTCGCTCACAATAACCCTTGGGCTTCCATGTAGCTTTTGAATTCTATCCATAAATGTAGTAGAAATTTTACTTGCTTTAAATGGATGAGATAATGCACAAAAGTGTGCATACTTGGTAAGTCTATCAACTACCACCATGATGACACTCTTTCCTTCGGACTTAGGTAAACCTGTGATAAAATCCATTGAAATCTCCTCCCAACATTGACTTGGAATGGATAAAGGTTGTAGAAGTCCCTGGGTCTTAATTGTTTCCACTTTATTCTGTTGGCAAACCAAACATTCCGCCACAAACTTTTGAATATCAGATTTAAGGCCATCCTAAAAAAATTCTTTCTTCACCCTGTGGTAAGTTTTTAAAAATCCTGAGTGTCCTCCTAAAGGAGAAGTGTGCAATTCCAAAAGAATCTTTTGTTTTAGTTGGGAATTCTTACAAAGATATAAGCGATCTTGTACCATAAGGAATCATTTTTCCAACTAAATGTATCAGATGTACTAGGATCTTGCTGCAAATTTTGAATGAGTGTCCATACATCTTTGTCCTTCTTCCATTCATCTCTTGCTTCATTTATCCAATCTGGTTGGATAATAGAAATGGCACAAAGCAATGCTTCCACCTCACCTTCGAGAGCAGCCATCTCATCAATATTGTGCTTCTTTGTGATTGTTTTAAAGTTCAGCACCAACATCTTGAGACCATTTGCTCCTCTTTGGCTATAAGTTCCTGTTCCAAAAAAAGCTTGGTGACTAGCACAGATCGGTTTACCTTGAAGTGTCTTCCCATTAGGTAAGTTCGGCCATTTCTTTAGTGCATGCAACATTGCTAACATTTCCTTCTCATAATTAGGTTTTGGTAAATACTTTCCTTTGATTAGACGACTTTCAAAAGAAATGGGTCTTCCTTCCTGCATTAAAACATCACCAATTCCATTTCCTGAGGCATCACATTCCACAATAAAAGTTTTTGTGAAGTCTGGTGTAGCTAAGACCAGTGCTAGGCACATTGCCTCTTTAAGATGTTCAAAGGCCTTAGTTGCTTCAGAAGTCCATAAAAATGCATCTTTCTTAAATAATTTTGTTAGAGGTGCTGCTATTCTCCCATAATTCTTAACAAACTTGCGATAATACCCCGTTAACCCGAGAAATCCTTGCAAATGCTTTATTGTTGTGGGGACTTTCCATTCCTTAATGGCTTTAATTTTTTTAGGGTCTACCTTAACACCCTCGTGAGATACAATATGACCCAGATATTCCACCTCTTGTACTCCAAAGAAACATTTGGATGTTTTTGCATATAAGTTTTTCTCCGTAATAGTTTGAGCACTCTCGTAACCATGTTCAACATGATCCTTCCAAGACTCCGTCAGAGATTAGTATATCATCAAAAATACTTTAGCACAATTTTTCTAAGGAAGGGCTTGAAAATGGAATTCATCAACCCTTGAAATTTATAAGGTGCATTGGTAAGGCCAAAAGGCATGATCAAAAATTCATAATGACCCTCATGAGTTTGAAATTTTGTTTTTGGAATATCTTCAATCTTCATTCTAATTTGATGATATCCCGAACGAAGATCCAACTTGGTAAAATAAATTACTCCATTTAATTCATCCAATAATTCATCAATAATAGGAATGGGAAATGTATCTTTAATGGTGAGCTTATTGAGCTCCCCATAATCCGAAAAAATGCGCCATGACCCATCCTTCTTGTGTACCAATACTACAGGAGCAAAGAAATAACTTTGACTAGGTTGAATTATACTTGCCTCTAACATTTCCGCCATCATACGTTCAATTTCACTCTTTTGGACATAAGGATATCTATAAGGCTTGATGTTTGGAGGAACACTTCGTGGAATCAAATGAATAGCATGATCATGATCACGATTAGGTGGGATTCCTTTGGGAGTTTCAAACACCTTGGAATGATTGTCCAAGACTTGTTGGAGATCTGCAGAAATATATGATTTTGATGTTCTATCTCTAGAGAGCATAACATATTGTGCAATTACGCCCGTTGTTCTTTATTTAGAAGCTTTGTCATGACATTAGAGCTTATTATCCTTCCTAGCTTCCCTTCAATACTCCGTAATTCGACTTCCTTTCCTTCTGAAAAAAATTTCAAGAAAAGTTCTTGAAAATTAAAAGCTACCGTCCCCAAAGATTGTAACCATTGTACTCCTAGTACAACATCAGCACCTCCCATAGGAATGGAAAGCATTGGACTAGTCAATACATATTCCCCCATGGTTAGCTTGATATTATGGCATTTCCCAGAGCAATTTATAGTTCCTCCATTTGCAACCATCACTTGGCATTATGGTGCTGGGTATAGGAAACAATTTAATTCCTTGGCTACCTTACAATGAATAAAATTATGGGTGCTACCTGAATCAATCAACACTATTACCTTTTTCTTCTTGATTTGTCCTGTTATCTTGAGAGTTTGAGGAGTGGTAATTCCTGCCAGTGCATTACATGATATGGTCGGATTCATTTCTTCCTCTTCTATGGCTGGTTCCTGGTGTGTATCCTCTTCTTATTCATTTTCTTCTTGTTCTTCACAATCTATGTAAAATAATTTCTTTTCAGCACACTTATGACCTTTGGTGTATTTGCTATCACAACTGTAGCAAAGCCCTTTTGCTCTTTTTTCTTCCAATTGTTGTGGTGTCAACCTTGTAGGTTGTGGAAATCTAGGCATAACAACACTTCCTTCTTTATAGAATTGAGTGGTAGGCTTCCTTGTCGCCATAATTTTACATTCAACTTTTCTTGCCAACCTGAATGCCTTCTCTAATGAATCAAGTTCCAACACACGAACTTCATGTTGGATGTTATCCTTTAGAGTACCTATGAAGAGATCAATCCTGTGTTCCTTTGGAATATCAGTTACCCTTATATTCAATTTTTGAAAGTCCTCAATGTGCTGCCCCACTAAACCCTTTTGTTTGAGATTTATCAATTGGCTAAAGAAGGTGTTGCTCTTTGTATCCTCATAATGTGCTATCATTTCCTCCGTAGAAATTGACCAAGTGACAATTTTTTTACGGGAGCAAAGCCATTGATACCATACAAATGTATTTTGTTCTAAATGTAAAGTTGCAATGCGTACCTTTTGTGTGTTTTGCACGTTATGGAGATCAAAATATTGCTCCATCTGTAGTATCCATGTTACAGGATCCTTTCCATCAAACTTCCTCATATCCATCTTTGGAATATGGTAGTTCTTCCCGCCAACATTAGAGTTTATGAAATCACAATTAACATTTATTTTGTTCTCATCATGAGGTTCTTCTACTATCTTTTCACCATTAGGAAACTTTTCTTGTATCAACTTTGTCAAACCTTCCATGTTTGATTTTAGAAAATTCTTCATGTTTTCCATTTTCTCATCGATCTTAGCTTCCATGTCATCCATCTTAGATTCCATGCCAGCCTCCATGCCATCCATCTTAGCTTGCACGCCATCCATCTTAGCTTCCACGCCTTTCTTCAAACCGTCCATCTTCACTTCCATGCCATCCATCTTAGCTTCCATGCCTTTCTTCAAACCGTCCATCTTCACTTCCACGCCTTTCTTCAAAACTTCCATTTCATTTTTTTTTGTTCTTTGTGAGAGTGAAATTTGTTGCACTTGCTCTTGTAATTTTGATAGATCATGTTGCAATTCTTCATCTTCATGAGTCCTGGTAGACCCTTCTGAAGGCTTAATGGGTGTTGAATTATTTTTAGGGGCCATTTTAGAATCCAATATTGATACCTATTCTACAATATGCCCTTGGAATCAATTCAACTTGATTCTTCAAACAAGACTTATGCAATTCGGAAAACAAAATACACACCTTTTACTTGCTTTGAGGAGCTCGATATTGAAATTGAATTATCTCTGTAATTTAAAATATTCAATATCTAAAATTCAGCCCTGTAGTAGCCCTCTGAAGCTTCTTTCAAATTCCATAGGTCTGATCTAATTTGGATTCCCCAAGACAAATTTGTGTCCAATCTCCCACAATGACCTAATTCTGGACTGGTTCAGTAGAGCAAACTTGTAGGACTTACCACGTGTCACTGTTTCGTCCTTTGTCTCTGAAATTGATAGAAAAGAAACTAAATTCCGTGTACTTGCGATCAATTTTAACGGCTCTCAAATCCACTGCCCAAAGAGAGAGTTATTGAACTTTTCCCACGATCACCTCTTTGAGATGAAATTCAGGAGCCTGAAAAAGCACTACCTTCCACAGATCATATCTCAAAAAATATTGCGAACCAAGCTCTGAAATTTTTTGACAAATTTCCTCATTATTTCAGCTTTGCACCATATGAATTTTAGATTCTGCACCTTCGTAGAAAAAAATTTATAGCGAAAATTCCACGATGACCTGTTTAGGAGCTTGAAAAACTACCTAACTTCCACAGATGATATCTCCGAAAATATTGCGAACCAAGCTCTGAAATTTTTAGACAATCTGCCTCAGGATTTCAGCTTCGCACCCTAACAATTTCAGCTTCTGAAACTTCGTAGAAAAAAAGTTATAGCGAAAATTCCACGATGACCTGTTTGGAGCAGCGAAACCCTAGAATCCAAAGCTCTGATACCAAATGTTGTGTAACCAGCTTCAAAATAGAAGAAAAGAGATATAAACGCCTTAGAAATAAGCCACTTTGAGGGGGAAACCTCCAATACATTACATAAATGCACAATTCTTAGATGATACAATTTACAAAACCTCCTTTCTATATATAGGAGTTCATGGGGCCATAATGTAATCTTAGTGGGCCACAATGTAATCCTAGCCGACCTAACAATAATAATTTAAGGGCACAATAATAACAAAATGGGGGTTACAAGGGTACAATAATAACAATAAGGGGGTTACACTAACAATAATAAGGGACTATACTAGTGATATAGGGACCTAACACGGTTAAGCAGGTCCAAAACCACCCAGTTTTGACTAGGTTGTTCATTCTCAGCCTACAAAACCACCAGGTCAACCTAGCAGGAGTAAATTTTGAACTATCATCTGAATCCATTGCTAAAGCCACATGAAAACCAGATGTTGGTGAGATATGGTTCAAACAGAAGAAATTGGCCTTGAGCTACTATTATCCATTCCTCAAACCTCGTTATCAAAAGGGCTGCAAGGCTATTTTCCCCTTCTCCCACCTAGTAGAGAGATATGCCCTACTGATGAGGCAGATCATCAAGTAATTCAATTGTGAGGGGAGGTACTCTAGGATTTATTCATATCACATAAGGTTTCTAATGCACTTCACCAGGGTTAATTTCTAAACCTACCATACTATCTCTACCAGAGCATTGAAAAAATGGCTTTAGTGGTCAAGAAAATAAGTTATGCCCACCAAATGCAAAGCATTTTTCACCACTCCTTGGTTAAGATGATTGTTTTTCACCAGCTAGAATAGTAAGGAATCCCTTGGGAAGTTTTCATCTCACATTATATATTTACAAATCCCCAAGCCTTCATTCAACAAAATTTGCCTTCCACTTCACACCCACTTACCTCCACTCCTCCATCACCTCCACCTATGCCTTCTCCAAAAGGAAACCTACATCTTTCTTCTTCTCCTGATGCATTAAGTGAATATTATGACAGTGGTAAAGATGGACAAGGGGGTGGCAGTAGCAATGAAGAACAAGCAGATGGAATTGAAGATGAAGAAAATAGTGAGGCAGGTACAAATTTAAATGAGGAGCAAGGAGGTGACACTAGCAATGATGAACAAGAAGATGTTGGTGGAAATGATTAAGACAGTGGGGTAGACACAGAGTTTAATGAGGTCGAGCAGGAGGATTATGATGACAAAGAGGAGGGAGATGAACATGGCAGTCATGAAGACAAAAACAGTGATGATGATGATACAAATGAATCACTCCCAAGTACAGAAAAAGGTGTTAATGATGAAAAATATGAAGGTCAAGAGGATGATGAAGACAATGATGAGGGTGACTGTCAACAAGAAAGTGAACATGAAAGCCAAGAGGAAAATGTGCAGGAGCATGACAGTGAGCACAATCATAGTGCAAACAGTGACAAAATGAATGAAGATTATGAACATGAAGAAACAAAGGGAGATAATGAGGAAATATAAGATCAAAAGAGGAAAAAAATGAGGCTGAAACAGAGTTTGAAGAAGTAGGTTGTGACCAAGAAAATGACTCTAATAGGACAGACAGTGAGGAGCAAGACAACCAAAGATATAGTCATGACTGTCATTACACAAATCAGCCTCCCAATAATGATGGAAGTGAAGATATCCTAGAGGATCATGAAGAAAAATACCTTCATGAGGAACAAGGTCAAAGTGAATCAAGTGAAGAAGGTTTTGATCAATTTGAAAGCCAAAGTGACAATATAGAAGGCAGTGAGGAGGACAATGCTGATGATGATGCTAAAGATCAAGAAAGCAGTGACCCAATGAGGCGTGAGGTGACCCGTGGAAGCCATGGAAAAAATAAAAAAGCTGGTGACAACAACGAGGGCCACAAAAATGATGAAAAAACCTTCAAAACTACCACTATCACTCCTCTCACATGCACATACCACAGAGGGAAGAGAGATGTGTTTGTTGCCTCAAAAAGGAAAAGGGCCATATCTTCTCCAGCTATCAAGCCAAAGGAAAAAGGCAAATAAAATATGGAAAGGGGTGAGCAGCAGGTAAAGGTCAGGAGAAGTAAGAGAATTAGGAAAACTACTAAAGAGCCTCAATTCATTGATCTAGACAGTGACAATGAGGACAAGGAGATTACCACTAGATTGCTACTCTTAACCAAAGATGCACAGCTTATGGAGTGGCACAATGTGTCATTTAGTATTACAAGGATGAGCACAAGAATTTCAAGAAGGTGAAAATGGGCCTTGTTGTCCAGAAGAAAATGACCAATCACTATGCAAAGAAAAACATGCTTGCTTGTGCCAAACTGAAGGAGGCCCTCATGAAGCTAGAAAACCTAAAAAGTATAAAAGAGCATGATAGCCTTGGATTTTTGGCTGAGGCTTCTCAACAAGTGTCCAAGACCTCTTGAGGGACCTTTCCACAAATTTTGGGCCAAATTGAACAAAATTTTGTGTTTTTGAAAATTTGAGGCCTCTGTGCGCAAACCCTAGGCTCTATGCACAAATTTGGTGCATCCTAAGCTCTCCAAATTTACATTTTTGGATTCCTCACATCATCTACAATCTTCTCACAAAATTTCAGATCATTTGGAGCAGTTTTGACCCCCCTAAAGGTAAAAAAACACCAAAATTTTGACCTTTCTGCTTCATTTTCAGGCAAGGTGTTGCACACAGAGCAGTGTTGGGAGAATGGGTTTTTGAACATGAAAATGGAACTCATTTAGGACAACTAAATCATTTTTGGAAAGTAGACTCGTCAAGCTTTTCAATGAGCCATCATAGAGTCAAATCCGGCATCGCGAAGGGATCAAAAACTCAGTCACAAGAGACCCTATTTTCTGCTGAAGAGGCACTACGCACAAAGACTACCTAAGTGTGTTTTGGACCAAAAGTCAACAAAACACACTCATTTATTTCAAATTGATATTTTTGAGTTTTTTAAGGCAAATTACTCTAGAATTAGGTGCAAATAGTTATTTTGGCATTTATTTCTTAGGATATTATGTGCCTTGGGCCTTGCATGATCTCTTGGCCATAAATGACATTTGTGGTTGAATTTGACATTTTCCTACCATATTTAGGGTTTTAGTACTCCTTTTCTCCATAAATATAGCATGAGGCCCTCATGTATTTTATTGGCATTTGATGAGCTTTGAGAGAAATATACATGGTTTTATGAGCTTTGAGAAGAAATTGGAATTGTGGAGTTGATGAATGGATTGTTTGGCTTGATGATGGAGAGGCTTGTTTGCAGGATTCCTTAGCTTGGTGAATGGTGATGTATTCTTAATTTTTTTATGTTTACTTGTTATCATTATGTTTCACTCTTCTTAGTTTCTATAAATAAAAAAGTTATAGGTTGAGACATGCTCTTTGAGGCACCTCAGTCCTCTTGTTTGTTATAGATTTGATGTTTTCCTCTGCTTGGTATGCTTAAGGAATTCTTGATTGCTCCTTAGGTCCACCTAAACTTGTTTTTGTTTCATTTATGGTTAGTATGCTAGTTTACAAGTATAATTCACAGTATGTCCTGCTTATTTTAAGCTTTCAAAACCCTATCTTGAAACCTTTCTTTGGAATATTGTCTGCTAGGTTAAGTCAAAGAGGTCCCGTTCGATCTTGCCCTTTTTCCATGCTTATCAACTTGTTTCAGAGTCCTTTATACCTTTATTTATGATGTTTAGGAGTTCCCTCTTCATAGATTGATTTATTGTGCTATCTTACATGTTTTCCCAAATTATAAAGGTGAATTTCTAAAGTTAGAAGCTCTTATGCTTTCTATGCTTCACTGAAATGTTTATCTTGGATATTTATTGGTTTAAAATATTATCATAGAGTAAATGGTTTTCCCTAGCTCTTGCTTAGTATCTTGTGATGATCATATTTAATACCTCCTTGTTCATAGGTATTTGACAAGGATTCTTGATTTTTCTTTGCCCTACCTTATTCACAAACTTGATGTCCATCCCATTTCACTCATAACCCTAAGGATCCATTAACCTTGTTAGGTTGGCCTTGCACTGAACTCTAATTCCTTATTGAGACACCCTTGAATTTTATTGACTCCATAGCCCAATGATTTAAAAACCTCTCACTCCACCTATTCTACCAAACCATCTTACTCAACCAAAACAATCAACAAACCCTACGCTTAACAACTAGCCTAAAATCAAAACCCTATAGAAAAAATAAGACATCCTTTGCACCCAATAGAGACATCCCTCTCTAAGTCCTGGAAGGCTAGGTCCTAGGACTCCAAAGACTAGTTCCATGTTACCCAGTCATTTGGTTTACCAATCTGCCAAATCACAGGACACTAACAAGAACAATTGCAGCTATTATCTAGGAATTCATGTGTAGTGAGTTTTTGATGTTTTGTTTTCTTTGTTATAGTCTTATATAGAATATATACATGTCTGATTCCCATATCTTATTTCTTTAGTGATCTTCCTAAAAGTTTGATAAGCAGGATTCTTTCGTCAAAGCTCTGTTTTTCTTGGGAATGCCACTTTATGTAATTTTCCTTTTGTTTTAATGAATTCATGGCACATTCTCATTAAGATCTTCTCCACTCTTTTAAACCCTAAACTACACCAAAAAAATCCTAATACCATCACAAAAGCATTGCTATCTTTCTCCTCCATATCTTTGCAACTAAAACCCCTTTGATACTTCGACCTAGCTACCTGGTTTTCATCCTTGATCCAGCAGAAAAAATATCAATTTTTAAAAACCCTAGAGATGAGCCAACTAGCCTAAAATCTATTCTTCCTCTAGCCAAACCCTTTGGCTATTATTTTCATAGAGAGAGCTCTCTCTATTTTGGTAGGGCTAGCTACCAAACTAAAATCTTGGTTTGAGGTTACCTCCGTCGATATCCTTTCTCAGCCTTGGGACATTGTGGAGGCTAAAACATAGTATCAACTTGAGCATCATAACACAAAGGTTCATCTTGGTTTCAATGGATAACTTAAGAGAGTATATACATAAAACTTGAATAAGCAAGTAATATGACATTGTGAAGCACCAATCAAAAGATATAAATGAAACGTTCACGAGGGAAGACCAACAGTGAGTCTCTAAGAGGAAATTAATAGTACTATCCTAGAAGAGGCACACAAGACTATCCTAGAAGAGGCACATGGGAACACTTTGAAAGGATGGAGGGTTGAAGGGGAAAGGATTTGCGGCTTCAACATGTGCTCAAGAGAGGGAGACAGTCAAGGAAGGGTGAATGGAGCAAGTCGAAAGGATGAAGAGGAAGGCTTCGGGCTTCCCAAGTAAAATGTGTGTTTAAGCGAGATAAAGAGGGTGCATTCCTTCAGGTCGAAGGAGATGTCTCAAGGAGGGCACATCTCTTTGAGTCAAAATATTTCTCTCAAGGAGGGTGTATATATTAAGGTTTAAGGAGTGCTCTCAAGGAGGGCACATCTCTTCGAGTCAAAGGAGTGCTCTCAAATAGGGCACATCTCTTCGGTTTGAAGGAGTGCTCTTAAGGAGGGCACATCTCTTTGGGTCAAAGGAGTGCACTCAAAGGAAACCAATGAGGGTGCATGGCACAATTCCAAACGTTTAAATATGAAGCTTCATGCCTTCGAAGTGTGCTCATGCACTCAAGAGACAAAAGAGGGCACATCGTGTTAGGTCCCTATATTACTAGTATAGTCCCTTATTATTGTTAGTGTAACCCCATTATTGTTATTATTGTACCCTTGTAAACTCCATATTTTTATTATTGTGCCCTTAAATTATTATTGTTAGGTCGGCCAGGATTACATTGTGGCCCCACTAGGATTACATTCTGGCCCCATGGACTCCTATATATAGAAAGGAGGTTTTGTAATTTGAAACATCCAAGAATTGTTCATTCATGTAATGTATTGGAGGTTTCCCCCTTGAAGTGGCTTATTTTTAAGGCGTTGATATCTCTTTTCTTCTATTTTTGGAGTTGGTTTCACAACATTTGGTATTATAGCTTTGAGATTTTAGGGTTTCGCTGCTTCAAACAGGTCATCGTAGAATTTTCACTATAACGGTTTTTCTACGAAGTTTCAAAAGCTGAAATTTTTAGGGCGCGAAGAAAAAATTCTGAGGAACATCTTCAAAAAATTTCATATCTTAGTTAGAAATATTTTCACAGATATGATCTGTGGAAGTTAGGTCCTTTTGCAGGCTCCTCAATTTAATCTAAACAGGTCATCGTGGAATTTGCGCTATAACGTTTTTCCTACGAAGGTTTAGAATCTGAAATGTTTAGGGCATGAAGCTGAAATCCTGAGGAAACTCTTCAAAAAGTTTCAAAGCTTGGTTCACAATATTTTCGGAGATATGATCTATGGAAGGTAATGCTTTTTTAGGCTCCTGAATTTCATCTCAAAGAGGTGATCGTGGGAAAATCTTCATAAATCTCTCTCTGAGCATCGGATTGGAGTGCCGTAAAAAGTGGCCACAAGTATATAGAATTTAGTTTTTGGTCTATCAATTTCAGAGCCAAATGAGGAAACAATGACACTTGGAAAGTCGTACAAGTTCGCTCTACTGAACCAGTCCAAAATTGGGTCATTGTGGGAGATTGGACATAACTTTGTCTTGAAGAATCAAAATCAGATCAGACCTATGTCATTTGAAATAAGATTCAGAGGGCTACTACAGGGATTAATTTCAGATATTGAATATCTGCAATTATAGAGATAATTCAATTTCAATATCGAGCTCCTCAAAATCAAGTAAAAGGTGTGTATTTTTTTTTCCAAATTGCATAAATCTTGTTTGAGGAATCAAGGTGAATTGATTCCAAGGGAATATTGTAGAATAGATATCAGTATTGGATTCTAAAATGGCCCCAAAAAATAATTCAACACCCATTAAGCCTTTATAAGGCTCTACTATGACTCATGAAGACGAAGAATGGAAACATGACATATCAAAATTATAAGAGCAAGTGCAACAAATTTCGCTCTCGCAAAGAACAACAAAAAATGAAATGGACGTTTTGAAGAAAGGCGTGGGAACTAAGATGGATGGTTTGAAGAAATGCGTAGAAGCTAAGATGAATGGTTTGGAAGCTAAGATGGATGGCATGGAAGTGGGCATGGAAGCTAAGATGGATGACATGGAAGCTAAGATCGATGAAAAAATGAAAGAAAACAAGGAAAACATGAAGAAGGATCTAAAAGTAGACATTGAAGGTTTGGCAAGGTTGATACAAGAAATTTTTCTTAATGGTGAAAAGATAGTAGAGGAAACTCACGATGAGAACAAAATAAATGTTAATCATGATTTCATAAACTCTACTGTTGGAGGGAAGAACCACCATATTCCATAAATGGATATGAGGAAGTTTGATGGAAAGGATCCTGTAACATGGATACTACAGATGGAGCAATATTTTGATCTCCATAATGTGCAAAACACACAAAAGGTAGGCATTGCAACTTTACATTTAGAAGAAAATACATTTGTATGGTATCGATGGCTTTTCTCCCATAAAAAAATTGTCACTTGGTCAATTTTTTCGGAGGAAATGATAGCACATTATGTGGATACAAAGAGCAACACCTTCTTTAGCCAATTGATAAATCTCAAACAAAAGGGTTTAGTGGGGGAGCACATTGAGGACTTCCAAAAATTGAATATAAGGGTAACTGATATTCCAGAGGAACACAGGATTGATCTCTTCATGGGTACTTTAAAGGATAACATCCAACATGAAGTTCGTGTTTTGGAACCTGATTCATTGGAGAAGGCATTCAGGTTGGCAAGAAAAATTGAATGTAAAATTATGGCGACAAGGAAGCCTACCACTCACTTCTATAAATATGGAAGTGTTGCTACTCCTAGATTTCCACAACCTACAAGGTTGACACCACAACGATTGGAAGAAAAAAGAGCAAAAGGGCTTTGCTACAGTTGTGATAGAAAATACACTAAAGGTCATAAGTGTGCTGAGAAGAAATTATTTTACATAGATTGTGAAGAGGAAGAAGAAAATGAACAAGAAGAGGATATACACCTGGAACCATCCCTAGAAGAGGAAGAAATGAATCCGACCATATCGTGTAATGCACTGGCGGGAATTACCACTCCTCAAACTCTCAAGATAGAAGGACAAATCAAGAAGAAAAAGGTAATAGTGTTGATTGATTCAGGTAGCACCCATAATTTTATTCATTGTAAGGTAGCCAAAGAATTAAATTGTTTCCTATACCCAGCACCAGAATGTCAAGTGATGGTTGCAAATGGAGGAACTATAAATTGCTCTGGAAAATGCCATAATATCAAGCTAACCATAAGGGAATATGTGTTGACAAGTCCAATGCTTTCCATTCCTATGGGAGGTGTTGATGTTGTACTAGGAGTACAATGGTTACAATCTTTGGGGACGGTAGCTTTTAATTTTCAAGAACTTTTCTTGAAATTTTTTTCAGAAGGAAAGTAAGTCAAATTACGGGGTATTGCAGGGAAGTCAGGGAATATAATAAGCTCTAATGTCATGAAAAAGCTTCTAAAGAAGGAACAAAGAGACATAATTGCACAATTATGCTCACTAGAAGTTCCAACATCAAAATCATCTATTTCTGCAGATCTCCAAAAAGTCTTGGACAATCATTCCAAGGTTTTTGAAACTCCAAAAGGACTCCCACCTATTCGTGATCATGATCATGCTATTCATTTGATTCGAGGAAGTGTTCCTCCAAACATCAGGCCTTATAGATATCCTTACTTCCAAAAGAGCGAAATTGAACGTATGATTGCAGAAATGTTAGAGGCGGGTATAATTCAACCTAGTCAAAGTTCTTTCTCTGCTCCTGTAGTATTGGTACACAAGAAGGATGGATCATGGAAAATGTGTCCAGATTATAGGGAGCTCAATAAGCTCACCATTAAATATAAATTTTCCATTCCTGTGATTGATGAATTATTGGATGAATTACATGGAGCAATTTATTTTACTAAGTTGGATCTTCGTTCAGGATATCATCAAATTAGAATGAAGACTGAAGATATTCCAAAAACAACATTTCGAACTCATGAGGGTCATTATGAATTTTTGGTCATGCCTTTCGGCCTTACCAATGTACCTTCTACATTTCAAGGGTTGATAAATTCCATTTTCAAACCCTTCCTTAGAAAATTTGTGCTAGTATTTTTTGATGATATACTAATCTACAGCAGGTCTTGGAAGGATCATGTTGAACATGTTGACAGGGTGCTCAAACTATTGCAGGAGAAACAATTATATGCAAAACATCCAAATGTTTCTTTGGAGTACAAGAGGTGGAATATCTGGGTCATATTGTATCTCACGAGGGTGTTAAGGTAGACCCTAACAAAATTAAAGCCATTAAGGAATGGAAAGTCCCCACAACCATAAAGCAGTTGTGAGGATTTCTCAGGTTAACAGGGTATTATCGAAATTTTGTTAAGAATTATGGGAGAATATGTTGAAAATGAAACAAGATGATGGAGCTTAGTGAAATGGAGTCGCCTTCACTAAGTGGGCCCGCAGGCTATTTTTGGCACAAAGTCTATTTTTAGACTATGTCTATTTTTAGACATATGGAGCATGGTCTAGGAATTGCAGTATGCTATTCTTGGATGATTGGTTGAGTTGGTAAAAATATATGGACCTCTATTTTTAGACATACAAGTCGGAGTCTATTTTTAGACTGCCTATCTAAAAATAGGTCAGTTAAATATTATTATCCCTTAATAATATTTGGACTATAAAATTCAGTTTATCCTCTTGAAGCTCTTCAGTTGGAGCTACGGATGTGGCCCATGCATCTGACAGAAGGAATTACGCTATTCCTATGGGTTTGGTGAGCTCATGCATGGTTGACTTCAGTTAGAACTCAAGTGGCGGAGTTTGGTGGAGTTGATGAGACAGTTGGCGGAGTTGTGTTCTGTTTAACTTAGTTGAACTAGTTGTATTTAGTTTAACTGGCTAATACACTAGAGATGAGTGGAGTGAATTAAATATTATTTAATTCACTAATTATTAACTCATAAATCAACTAAAGAACACATCAGTTAACTCAGTGCATGTACAGTTCAGTGAAGATTAGTGGAAGAGGTAGGAGAAAGGGTGGGGTCTACTATCAGTTGTGACATTAGTTGTGCATGAGATTTGCACAAGCATTGGAGGATATTGCCCATGAGGATTGCGCAGTTGAAGCCAAGGAGATTCGAACTTGGATCTCTCATTACACCAACTTGGATTGTGCAATAGAGGCAGGCAAATAGTGGATGAGTTTTGAACCTGTGACTTGTTCAAAACTGAGCTAGTTTGTGTGTAACTTTTGGAGACAATACTAAGTACTTGTGAGGAGTATTGTACTAATATTTTTACATGTTCTCTTCTATAATAATATACAAAATAGCTGGGGGTTTTCAGCTACAAGCTTTCCCCATTACATAATGTGTTTATATGCGCATGCGACTGTTTCTATTTCCGCAAATTGATTATCAATTGTAGAATAGGTTATGTGTTATGCATGAATTCGAATTAGTGTGTGACCAAGATAATCTCAGTGGATAAATCTTCATTATTCAGCAAATTTCTACATGGTATCAGAGCGAATTGATCATCGGGATCTATTACAGTGATTACAATTATTTCGGTAGACAAAGTCTGTAACGAGCCAGGTAACCTCTGGATCTATCCTTTCTTTGAAAGGTGATATATCCAGTAAATGCCCTTACATTTGATCTCTGTGCTAGAAATAATTTGTTCTCATAGATCCAGAAGCAGTTGAGTTTTGAGCTTGGAATTCGAATTTTGCAGCAGTTTGTTTTCTTGGTGCCGGAGTTGAAATGTCTTTCAACGGTTTGCGACTCGAATATGCTCTTGAAGGCAGCTCGAATTATGTTGCATGGAAATATCGGATGGAGGCGGTATTAGAAGATAATGGGCTAAAGGAGTTCGTAGATATGGATGTAAAAAAGCCTACTGATCCTGCTGAAGTTGAGGCTTGGCAAAAGAAGATGGCGAAATGTCGAAGGATTATTTGGGGCGTGAAGAGTCCGCTGTATCCGGCACATGGAAAAGCTTCTCCCATATTTGATGTGGGAAGCATTAATGGATCCTATTCCCCGAGCAAGTGACCAAGGAAAGGCGGCACTCAAGGATAAGCTCAAACATTAAGATGGAGAAAAGGAACGGTAACCATTACCTCACAAAGTTCACTCTAATCTCTGAGAGAATGAAGAGAATGAAATTTGGGAAGTGTGGGGTGTCAATAGAAGAGGACTTAGTGGACACAGCTCTCCTTGTTCTTCCCAGGACTCATTATCAATTCCTATCAAGGCCTGTTCTTCAATGGTCGAGAGAAGTTGCCGGGATGGGAGCGCCTTTGGGCGGATCTCATGCAGGAGGAGATAAGGAGGACTACCGGGGACGGATCTTCATCAAAGGTATCTGATGAAGAAAATTGCACTTTGGCTGCCAAAGCAAAGAAGGGGAAGAGCAAGAAGGCTTCTCAGTCTGGTGCGAAGGGCAAGAAGCAAGACATGTCCAAGGTGAAGTGTTTTCACTGTCACCAGCACGGACACTATGCCACAAATTGTCCGCAGAAGAAGAAAAATAAGAAGGCTGCCGGATCTGCAGCGGGAGAGGCATTGGCTTCTCAATTCGAACTGGATTTTTCATTGATCGCATGCTTGGTTTCAAGTGTGGCGGGATCAGTATGGTTCTTGGACAGTGGTGCGTCATTTCACATGACTGGAGATCGAGATCTGTTTTCAGATCTGGAGGAAAAAGATCTTGGAGTGCACATCGAGATGGGCGATGATGGTAGATACAGTGCGACCGGTATCGGTACCATTTCCTTTGAGAGGGATTCTAGTAAACCCTTCGTATTGAAGGAAGTATTGCATGTTCCAGGATTGATGAAGAATATGATCTCTGTGGCGATGTTGGAAGACAAGGGGTATGATGTGGTCTTTAGCGAAGGAAAGGCTTTCCTGCGCAGTAAGACAACTGGAGAGACCCGGAAGATAGGGGTTCGAGTCAAGAACCTTTATCAGTTGCAAGTAGATGGCTGCGCAGCAATGGCATGCAAGGCGGAAGCAGTGGTGAGCCGGGATGATGAGGGCGAGCTGTGGCACAGGAGATTGGGCCACCTTCACCATGGCGCTTTGAAGATACTGCAACAGATTTCTATTGGGCTTCCTAAGGGCACTCTTGCGCAGTCAGATCAGTGCAAGGGGTGTACCTTGGGAAAATATGTGAAAGCCACCTTTCACGAGAAGGATAGTCGCGCCACGACGATCCTTGAGAGAGTTCACACAGACGTGTGTGGTCCTTTCTCAGTAGCTTCGACAGAAAAGCACAAGTACTATGTGATCTTTGTGGATGATTTCTCTCGGAAGTGCTGGATCTTCTTCATGCAGAAGAAGAGCGAGACATATTCAAAGTTCTGTGAATTCAAGGTGCTGGTTGAGAAGGAATCGGGGAAGCATGTGAAGGCTCTTAGGAGCGACAATGGTAGTGAATTCATCTCTACTGAATTCAAGGACTTTTGTAGCGCAGAAGGGATTCGGAGAGAGATCATCACACCCCATAACCCACAGCATAACGAGGTTATTGAGCGGAAGAACAGAACGATCGTGGGTGCTGGACGGGCGATGTTGCATGATCAGGGCCTACCCCTTCACTTGTGGGCTGAGGCATGCAATACTGCAGTGTATGTGCAGAACCGTTGTCCTCACAAGATACTTGGCATGAGTACATCGGAGGAGGCGTTTTCTGACAAGAGGCCTGATATTTCTCATCTGAAGATTTTTGGCTCACCTGTCTACATGCATGTGACAAAGGATGCCAAAAAGAAGCTGGATCCGATCGCAGAGGTTGGAATATTTGTGGGGTACAATGATACGCCCCACAACTATCGTGTGTATTTTCTAGACAATCACGAGACTGTTGTGCGACGGGATATCAAATTTCAGGAGGAGAAAGCCATGCAGTGTTCGCTTGAGAGGGAGCCACACTTGCATGCAGATGAGGAGCTATTAGTTCCTAAGGAGGAGCTTTCAGATGTGGATCAGCCACAAGAGGAAGTTCATGGAGTGGAAGAGACCACTCATGCAGCGCCAACCATCATAGGGCGCAAGCGCACTACAGAAGCTGAGCGACTGGCTCGAGATGCAAAGAAGGTTGTAGGACCACCTACATCATAGCGCAGACAGAGACAGTCACCAGACCGGTACACTGGATACATGGCTCTTGTGAGCAAATGTGTCGTGACAGAGACATCCTCTTTCGAGGAAGCTGTGGAGGAACCCGCATGGGTAGATGCCATGGTGGAAGAGTATGATTCAATTGTCAGAAACAATGCATGGGAGATTGTCCCGCGACCGGAGGGGAAATCAGTGGTGGGTTCGCGATGGATCTACAAAGTGAAGCAGGTGGCTAACGGGAGTGTGGAGAAGTACAAGGCAAGATTTTTTGCCCATGGCTTCTCACAAATAGAGGGGATCAATTATGAGGAGACCTTTGCACCTGTCGCAAGGTACTCTTCCATACGGACGATCCTAGCTCTCTCAGCGCAGATGAATGGCACATCCATCAGATGGATGTGAAGACTGCGTTCCTCAACGGAGTCATTGAGGAGGAGGTATACATAGAGTAGCCTGAAGGTTTCGAGATCTTCAGCAGTGAGTCGCATGTTTGCCGACTCAAGAGATCACTGTACGGGCTGAAGCAAGCACCTCGTGCTTGGTACACACAGATAGACAGTTATTTCACCGGACTTGGATTCTCCAAGAGTGAGGTGGATCCTAACCTGTACCAGATTGTGGTGGAGGGGAAGTTGCTGATCATTGTACTGTATGTAGATGATCTGATTTTGACAGGTTATGAAATTTGTTGATACTTTCATGCAAGGAGGATCTTGCTAGAGAGTTTGGGAATGAAGGACTTGGGCCTCCTTCATTATTTCCTAGGATTGGAAATTTGGCAGCGCAGTGATGGACTATTTGTTTCTCAGGGTAAGTATGTCTGGGATATACTGGAGAAGTTCAACATGCATGGCTGTAAGCCTATTGATACTCCTCTTCCTGGAGGTTGGAGGAAGGAGGATGCTACTTTAGCAGAGGTATTGGATGCCATTGCTTATCGACAGTTGGTGGGGCCACTTATGTATCGGGTCAATACACGACCCGATATATGCTATGCTGTTAACCAGCTTTCACAAGCTATGCTTAAGCCTACCAAGCTCTTCCAGAGCATGCAGCATGTATTGATTATCTTGTTTTTGTGGGATGTGAGTCTATTAATTGGACATGAGGTTGGACGACTTGGTGGCTTCATTGATGCGGGTGGGGCGAGCACTAGACGAAAAGAGCACATATGGAGGGAGTTTCGGTATCGGGTCGACAACGGTTTCCTGGTACAGCGGAAAGGAGATCCGTGAGCACTGGTTGTGAGCCAAGTATCATGGCAGCTAGCTTGGGCGCATGCGAGGCTATTTGGATAGGAAGATCCTCGTCGGATTGTTCGGGTCGCGCAGGCCTACTGTGATTTATTGTGATAACCAGAGTTGCATTAAACTCTCGGCTAATCCAGTATTTCATGATAGATCCAAACACATCGACATCAGGTACCATCATATCAGAGATTGTGTGCAGCGGAGAATCATGTTGCTTTCATATGTTCCCACGGAGGATCAGGATGCTGACATCTTGACGAAGGCGCTCACTTGGACCAAATTTGAATTCCACAGAGGCAGGATAGGGGTTGCAGATAATCCATATCTTGTTGAGAGGGAGTGTTTAAAATGCAACAAGATGATGGAGCTTAGTGAAATGGAGTCACCTTCACTAAGTGGGCCCGCAGGCTATTTTTTGCGCAAAGTCTATTTTTAGACTATGTCTATTTTTAGACATATGGAGCATGGTCTAGGAATTGCAGTATGCTATTCTTGGATGATTGGTTGAGTTGGTAAAAATATATGGACCTCTATTTTTAACATACAGGTCGAAGTCTATTTTTAGACTGCCTGTCTAAAAATAGGTCAGTAAAATATTATTAGCGCTTAATAATATTTGGACTATAAACTTCAGTTTATCCTCTTGCAGCACTTCAGTTGGAGCTACGGATGTGGCCCATGATCGACGAGAAGGAATTCGCTATTCCTAGGGGTTTGGTGAGCTCATGCATGGTTGAATTCGGTTAGAACTCAGTGGCGAGTTTGAATTGAGTTGATGAGACAGTTGATGGAGTTGTGTTCGGTTTAGCTTAGTTGAACTAGTTGTATTTAGTCTAACTGGAAAATACACTAGTGATGAGTGGTGTGAATTAATTAATAATTAATTCACTAATTATTAACTCATAATTCAACTAAAGAAAACATCTGTTAACTGCAATGCATGGACAGTTCAGTGAAGACCAGTGGAAGAGGTAGGAGAAAGGGTGGAGTCTACTATCGGTTGTGACATTAGTTGTGCATGAATTTGCACAAGCATTGGAGGAGATTTATGAGGATTGCGTGATTTGAAGCCAAGGAATTTTAACTTGGATCTCTCATTACACCAACTTGGATTGCGCAATAGAGCGGTAAACAGTGGAGGAGATTTGAACCTGTGACTTGTTCAGAGCTGAGCTAGTTTGTGTGTAGCATGTGATATAGTGCTGAGAGCTGTGAGGAGCTTTGTGCTATGTATTGTTACATGTTCTCTATCATTATAATATACAGATAGTTGGGGGTTTTCAGCTATTAGCTTTCCCCATTACATACTGTGTTATATGTGTGCTTGATTATGTTTTAATGTGCGCATGCGACTGCTTCTATTTCCGCATATTGATGATCAATTGTAGAAGATGTTATGTGTTATGCATGAATTCGAATTAGTGTGTGACCAGGATAATCTCAGTGGATATATCTTCATTATTCAGCAAATTTCTACATGGTATCAAAGCGAATTGATCATCGAGATCCATTATAGTGATTACAATTTTATTTCGGTAGACAGAGTTTGTAACGGGCCAGGTAGCCTCTGGATCCACCCTTTCTCTGAAAGGTGATATATCCAGTAAATTCCCTTACATTCGATCTTTGTGCTAGAAATAATTTGTTATCACAGATCCAGAAGCAGTTGATTTTTGAGCTTGGAATTCGAATTTTGCAGCAGCTTGTTTTCTTGGTGCTGGAGTTGAAATGTCTTTCAACGGTTTGCGACTCGAATATGTTCTTGAAGGCAGTTCGAATTATGTTGCATGGAAATATCGGATGGAGGCGGTATTAGAAGATAATGGGCTAAAGGAGTTCGTAGATATGGATGTCCAAAAGCCTACTGATCCTGCTGAAGTTGACGCTTGGCAAAAGAAGATGGCGAAATGTCGAAGGATTCTGTTGGAGGGTGTGAAGGATCACATTGTATCCAGCCTGCATGGAAAAGCTTCTCCATATTTGATGTGGAAAGCATTGAAAGATCTATTCTAGAGCAAGAGTGACCAAATTAAGCTGGCGCTCAAGGATAAACTCAGAAACATTAAGATGGAGAAAGGCGACAGTATCGCCAAGTACCTCATGAAGTTCACTCAATGCAGAGATGAGCTGGGAAGTGTGGGGGTGACTGTCGATGAAGAGGACTTGGTGGACCTGGCTCTCCTTGGTCTTCTGAAGAGTTGGCATTCCTATCAGGACTCTGTCAATGGTCAGGAGAAGTTGCCGGGATGGGAGCGAATTTGGGCGGATCTCATGCAAGAGGAGATAAGGCGGACTACCAGGGACGGATCTTCATCAAAGGCATCTGATGAAGAAAATTGCGCTTTGGCTGCCAAAGAAAAGAAGTGGAAGAGAAAGAAAGCTTCTCAGTCTGGTGCGAAAGGCAAGAATCAAGACATGTCCAAGGTGAAGTGTTTTCATTGTCACGAGCATGGACACTATGCCACAAATTGTCCACAGAAGAAGAAAAATAAGAAGGCTGCTGGATCTGCAGCGGGAGAGGCATTGGCCTCCCAGTTCGAACTGGTTTTTTCACTGATCGCATGCTTGGTCTCAAGTGTGATGGGATCAGTATGGTTCTTGGACAGTGGTGCGTCATTTCACATGACAGGAGATCGAGATCTGTTTTCAAATCTGGAGGAAAAATATCTTGGAGTGCACATCGAGATGGGCAATGATGGTAGATACAGTGCAACTGGTATCGGTACCATTTCCTTTGAGAGGGAGTCTAGTAAACCCTTCATATTGAAGGAAGTATTGAATGTTCTAGGATTGATGAAAAATCTGATCTCTGTGGCGATGTTGGAAGACAAGGGGTATGATGTGGTCTTCAGCGAAGGAAAGGCTTTCCTATGCAGTAAGACAACTGGAGAGACCCGGAAGATAGGGGTTCGAGTCAAGAACCTTTATCAGTTGCAAGGAGATGGTTGCGCAGCAATGGCATGCAAGGCGGGAGAAGTGGTGATCCGGGATGATGAGGGCGAGCTGTGGCACAGGAGATTGGGCCACCTTCACCATGGCGCTTTGAAGATACTGCAGCAGATTTCTACTGGGCTTCCTAAGGGCACTCTTGCGCAGTCAAATCAGTGCAAGGGGTGTACCTTGGGAAAATATGTGAAAGCCACCTTTCACGAGAAGGATAGTTGCACCACGAAGATCCTTGAGAGAGTTCACACAGACGTGTGTGGTCCTTTCTCAGTGGCTTTGACAGCAAAGCACAAGTACTATGTGATCTTTGTGGATGATTTCTCTCGGAAGTGCTGGATCTTCTTCATGCAGAAGAAGAGCGAGACATATTCAAAGTTCTGTGAATTCAAGGTGCTGGTTGAGAAGGAATCGGGGAAGCATGTGAAGGCTCTTAGGAGCGAAAATGGTGGTGAATTCATCTCTACTGAATTCAAGGACTTTTGCAGCACAGAAGGGATTCGGAGAGAGCTCATCGCACCCCATAACCCACAGCAAAACAGGGTTGCTGAGTGGAAGAACAAAATGATCGTGGGTGCTACACGGGTGATGTTGCATGATCAGGGCCTACCCCTTCACTTGTGGGCTGAGGCATGCAATACTGCAGTGTATGTGCAGAACCGTTGTCCTCACAGGATACTTGGCATGAGTACACCGGAGGAGGCATTTTCTGGCAGGAGGCCTGATATTTCTCATCTGAGGATTTTTGGCTCACCTGTCTACATGCATGTGATGAAGGATGCCAGAAAGAAGCTGGATCCGACCGCAGATGTTGGAATATTTGTGGGGTACACTGATATGCCCCACAACTATCGTGTGTATTTTCCAGACAGTTGCAAGATTGTTGTGCGACGGGATATCAAATTTCAGGAGGAGAAAGCCATGCAGTGTTCGCTTGAGAGGGAGCCACACTTGCATGCAGATGAGGAGCTATTAGTTCCTAAGGAGGAGCTTCTAGATGTGGATCAGCCACAAGAGGAAGTTCATGGAGTGGAAGAGACCACTCATGCAGCGCCAACCATCAGAGAGCGCAAGCGCACTACAGAAGCTGAGCGACTGGCTCGAGATGCAGAGAAGGTTGTAGGACCACCTACAGCACAGCGCAGACAGAGACAGTCACCAAACCGGTACACTGGATACATGGCTCTAGTGAGCAAATGTGTCGTGACAGAGCCATCCTCTTTCGAGGAAGTTGTGGAGGAACCCGCATGGGTAGATGCCATGGTGGATGAGTATGATTCGATTGTCAGAAACAATGCATGGGAGATTGTCCCGCGACCGGAGGGAAAATCAGTGGTGGATTCACGATGGATCTACAAAGTGAAGCAGGTGGCTAACGGGAGTGTGGAGAAGTACAAGGAAAGATTTTTTGCCCGTGGCTTCTCACAGATAGAGGGGATCGATTATGAGGAGACCTTTGCACCTGTCGCAAGGTACTCTTCCATACGGACGATCCTAGCTCTCTCAGCGTAGATGGGATGGCACATCCATCAGATGGATGTGAAGACTGTGTTCCTCAATGGAGTCATTGAGGAGGGAGGTGTACATCGATAGAGCAGCTGAAGGTTTTGAGATCTTCGACGATGAGTCACATGTGTCCGACTCAAGAGAGCACTGTACGAGTTTGAAGCAAGCACCTCGTGCTTGGTACACATGGATAGACGGTTATTTCTGAGTGGATTCTCCAAGAATGTGGATCTCACTTTGCATTCAGAATTGTGTGGTGGAGGAAGTTGTTGATCTGCTTACCCAAAGATGATATTATTTTTGTGAATTGATGGCTGGTGATACTTTCATGCAAGGAGGATCTTGCTAGAGAGTTTGAGATGAAGGACTTGGGCCTCCTTCATTATTTCTGGATTGGAGATTTAGCCGGCGCGGTGGGTGGACTGTTTGTTTCTGGAGGTAGTATGTGGGAGATACTAGAGAAGTTCAACATGCATGTTTGTGGCGCTTCGGTGGTGATACTCTCTTCTGGTGGTTGGAGTCATCCATTGATGCTGCTTGGTGAGTAGTGAATGCCACTGTTTATCGACAGTTGGTGGGGTCGCTTATGTATCTGGTCAATACACGACCCGATATATGCTATGTTGTTAACCAGCTTTCGCAAGCTATGGTTAAGCCTACCAAGCTCTTCTGGAAGGAAGGCAAGCATGTATTGCGTTATCTTAGTTGCACATCGGGATATGGTCTATGGTACAGACAGGAGGTTGGAGCGAAGCTTAGCGGCTTCATTGATGCAGATTGGGCAGGGAGCCCAACGGACCGAAAGAGCACATCTGGAGGAGTTTTCAGTATCGGGTAGACAGCATTTTCCTGGTACAGCAGGAAGCAGAGATCCATGGCACTCATTTCAGCAGAGGCCGAGTACTTGGCAGCAAGCTTGGCTGCATGTGAGGCTATTTGGATGAGGAAGATCCTCGTCGGATTGTTCGGGTCGCACTTGGAGCCTACTGTGATTTATTGTGATAGCCAGAGTTGCATTAAAATCTCGGCTAATCCAGTATTTCATGATAGATCCAAACACATCTAAATCAGGTACCATCATATCAGAGATTGTGTGCAGCGAAGAATCATGTTGCTTTCATATGTTCCCACGGAGGATCAGGATGCTGACATCTTGACGAAGGCGCTCACCTGGACCAAATTCAAATTCCACAGAGGTAGGATAGGGGTTTCAGATAATCCATATCTTGTTGAGAGGGAGTGTTGAAAATGCAATAAGATGATGGAGCTTAGTGAAATGGAGTCGCCTTCACTAAGTGGGCCCGCAGGCTATTTTTGGCGCAAAGTCTATTTTTAGACATATGGAGCATGGTCTAGGAATTGCAGTATGTTATTCTTGGATGATTGGTCGAGTTGGTAAAAATAGATGGACCTTTATTTTTAGACATACAGGTCGAAGTCTATTTTTAGACTGCTTGTCTAAAAATAGGTCAATCAAATATTATTAGCCCTTAATAATATTTGGACTATAAACTTCAGTTTATCCTCTTGCAGCACTTCAGTTGGAGCTACGGATGTGGCCCATGCATCTGACAGAAGGAATTACACTATTCCTATGGGTTTGGTGAGCTCATGCATGGTTGACTTCAGTTAGAACTCAAGTGGCGGAGTTTGGTGGAGTTGATGAGACAATTGGTGGAGTTGTGTTCTGTTTAACTTAGTTGAACTAGTTGTATTTAGTTTAACTGGCTAATACGCTAGAGATGAGTGGAGTGAATTAAATATTATTTAATTCACTAATTATTAACTCATTATTCAACTCAAGAACACATCAGTTTACTACAGTGCATGGACAGTTCAGTGAAGACCAGTGGAAGAGGTAGATGAAAGGGTGAGTTTGCTATTAGTTGCGACATTAGTTGTGCATGAGATTTTTGCACAAGCATTGGAGGAGATTGCCCATGAGGATTGCGCATTTGAAGCCAAGGAGATTCAAACTTGGATCTCTCATTACACCAACTTGGATTGCGCAGTAGAGGCAGGCAAAATAGTGGATGAGTTTTGAACCTGTGACTTGTTCAAAACTGAGCTAGTTTGTGTGTAACTTTTGGAGACAGTACTGAGTACTTGTGAGGAGTATTGTACTGAGATTTTTACATGTTCTCTTCTATTATAATATACAAAATAGCTGGGGGTTTTCAGCTATAAGCTTTCCCCATTACATATTGTGTTTATATGCGCATGTGACTGTTTCTATTTCCGCAAATTGATGATCAATTGTAGAAGAGGTTATGTGTTATTCATGAATTCGAATTAGTGTGTGACCAGGATAATCTTAGTGGATAAATCTTCATTATTCAGAAAATTTCTACAGAATAGCAGCACCTCTAACAACATTATTGAAGAAAGATGCATTCTCATGGACTCCTGAAGCAACTAAGGCCTTTGAACATCTTAAAGAGGCAATGTGCCTAGCACCAGTCTTAGCTACGCCCGACTTCACAAAAACCTTTATTGTGGAATGTGATGCCTCAGGAAATGGAATTGGTGTTGTTTTAATGCAAGAAGGAAGACCCATTGCTTTTGAAAGTCGTCCAATCAAAGGAAAATATTTACAGAAAGCTATTTATGAGAAGGAAATGTTAGCAATACTACATGCACTAAAGAAATGGCGACCTTACCTAATGGGAAGACACTTCAAGGTAAAAAATGATCATGATAGTCTTAAACACTTTTTGGAACAAAGATTATCTTCAGAAGAGCAGAAAAATGGGTCACAAAGATGTTGGGTTATGACTTTGAAATAATATACAAAAAAGGGAAGCTAAATGTTGTTGCAGATGCACTCTCAAGAAAGAATGAAGAGGTGGAAGCATTTCTTTGTGCCATTATTTTATCCAACCAGATTGGATAACCGAATCAAGAGATGAATGGAAGAAGGACGAAGACGTGTGGACACTTATTCAAAAGTTGCAACAAGATCCTAGTACATCTGATACATTTAGTTGGAAAATGATTCCTTATGGTACAAAGATCGCTTATATCTTTGTAAGAATTCCAAACTAAAACAAAAGATTCTTTTGGAATTGCACACTTCTCCTTTAGGAGGACACTCAGGATTTTTAAAAACTTACCACAAGGTGAAGAAATAATTTTTTTGGGATGGCTTGAAATCTGATATTCAAAATTTTGTGGCGGAACGTTTGGTTTGCCAACAGAATAAAGTTGAGACAATTAAGACCCTGGGTCTTCTACAACCTTTATCCCTCCCAAGTCAACGTTGGGAGGAGATTTCAATGGATTTTATCACAGGTTTACCTAAGTTCGAAGGAAAGAGTGTCATCATGGTGGTAGTCGATAGACTTACCAAGTATGCACACTTTTGTTCATTATCTCATCCATTTAAAGTAAGTAAAGTTGGGTTAACAGCATTTATGACACAAATTAAAAGCTATACATGAAACCCAAGGGTTATTTTGTGGACATAAGAGATCCCATTTTTACAGGAAATTTTTGGACCGAATTATTTTCTTGTTTAGGCACTCCACTAGCTCATAGCTCATCTTATCATCCTCAATCCAATGTTCAAACAGAGATAGTTAATAAATTTTTGGAAGGATTTCTTCATTGTTTTTTTATCTTATAAGAAAGCATAATGGGTCAAGTGGTTACCTCTCATTGAATGGTGGTATAAAACTTCCTTCCATATTGTAGCAAAAATGAACCCATTTATGGCACTTTATGGATATCATTCACCATCCATCACATCTTCTTTAAGGGAAAATTATAGGGTTCAAGTATTGGAATACCACATTGAGCATTAACAACAAGTTATCCAACTCTTAAAGGATAACCTCACTTAGTCACATAATCGAATGCAACAAAAGGAAGATCAACATCACATCGAAATAAGTTTTGATGTAGGTGACTGTGTATTTTTACGGCTACAACCATACAAAAAAATGTCCCTCAAGTAAGCTATGAAGGATAATACATTATCGCGAAAGTACTATGGTCCTTACAAAGTTTTGCAAAAGATTGGTACTATGGCATACAAATTGGATCTTCCTATGTCTTCGTGAGTGCATCCAGTTTTCCATGTTTCATGCTTAAAAAAGGTTATAGGGGAAAAACTTCCAGTTCAAAAAATATTGCCAAAACTTGATGAGGAAGGAAAAACCATATTGGAACCTGAAGCAGTCACGGACACAAGAACTTGACAGCTACGAAATCGATCAATTTCAGAGTATCTCATCAAATGGAAGAACTTATCCACTGAAGATTCTACATGGTAGGATGACACTATAAGGTATACTCGTAGTTACCCAATCGTTGAGGACAATACTTTTGAAGGAGAGTACAAATAGTCCCTATATTACTAGTATAGTCCCTTATTGTTGTTAGTGTAACCCCCTTATTGTTATTATTGTACCCTTGTAACCCCCATATTGTTATTATTGTGCCCTTAAATTATTATTGTTAGGTCAGCTAGGATTACATTGTGGCCCCACTAGGATTACATTTTGGCCCCATGGACTCCTATATATAGAAAGGAGGTTTTGTAATTTGAATCATCCAAGAATTTTTCATTCATGTAATGTATTGGAGGTTGCCCCCTCGAAGTGGCGTATTTCTAAGGTGTTGATATCTCTTTTCTTCTATTTTTGGAGTTGGTTTCACAACACATTTCACAATTTCGAAGGCTGAAGGATGATGCTTTGTGCCTTTTAAGTGTGCTCATATGCTCAAAGGGTCAAGAGGGTGCATGGTGCATTATGGAGGCTGAATGGAAAATATTAATACCTTCGGGGTCTACTCATGTGCTCAAGGATGGCGCATTCCTTTGGTTCAATTGAGTTATCCCAAGGAGGGTGCATTCCTTTAGGTCAAAGGAGTGAGCTCAAAGTAATTAAGGCTTGGTTTTGAAGGGAAAAATTTAGAACAAGGAAGGGGATTCGTGCTTTGGGAGTGCACCCAACTCTCAAGGAGGGTGCAGAGTGAAATTTCAAATAATTAAGGGTGTCCATAAAGTATTTGGAGTGAAATCATGTGCTCTTAGCCTTTACGAGCTTGTTTTGCAACCGAAATTTGTCTAAATTTGGATGATTAGTCAAGGGGTGAGAAAGATAAGTTATAGACATAAAACCCTGTGTGACACATACTAAATCATCAATAAAAATTAAACAAGATTAATAAACAATGAATATAAATCAAAAAACAACTTTTTGTACATTTCCCAAGTCTAATCAGTGAAGTGTGAGCGATTGCGACCCGAAAATGTTGTTTTAAAACAACAAAGGTGTTATTACAATGAAATGAATATAGATATGTTCTATTCAATGCAACGACACTTGAGAATATTCAAGAACACTTAATACATATGAAACAACACAAAATGACACCTAACGATCATGGCGACACTTGATATGGCAATGAAGTAGGCTCCAAAATTTGGATGTAGTGAAATTTTGGATGGTGTTGTACTAGCGGCAACATGCCCATATTGGAGTGGTTTAATATTACAAAGGGGCCTTGTGAGGTTATATTTTTGTAAATGCAATCACACCTTACCCTAACCTAGAACTTGTGGAGAACCTGATGTTGCTCATGTTAATGCTTGTACTTGGCATTGGATTTTTGTAAGATATCATGAAATTCTTGTTGGAGTTGTTGGATTCATTCCAAAAATTTGGTTGCTCCATATCCTTTCGTTGAGCATGGGAGGATTCGAAAAATGAATATTCAATGTAATATTCCAACATTAGCATTCAGCTAATTGGAATATTGATTTTTGATTTTTACACCTAGGAGATAAATAAATGGGTAAGGAGGCCCATACATTTCAAAAATAAGAATAAAATCCCTTATGATGTGTAAAGGGGTAATTATAATAGCTAGATTTCACACCCTCATGTGTGAAAAGGGGCATCTGCATGTGGGTGAGGTCAATTTTGAGCAAGTCAACAGTGTTGGGATAAGAGGTGGAGATCATCTTTGGAGACAACACAGTGATAGTGGGAGGAAGATTCCTTGGTGGAGGAAACCCTAATGAGTGGGACCCAAGTTGAGAAGTCTTCCATTCATATATAAGGAGGGAAAGGCAGCCATAACAAGACATGATATGGATTATTGATTTTGTGGTCTGCATGACTATTTTGTTTTCTTCAATTGTTTAGTTAAGATTGTTGTGCTACTTAGCACAAGCCATTCGTGTTTAGGAATTCCTTCTCCTTTCTTGAGAGGCCTCTTGAGGAAGTTTGTACTATATTTCTCCACATCCAAGCTTGAGGCCAAGCTATCTCCTTCAGCTACAATGTTATTTCTGCAGAGTATAACGTTGTGTTGGTGTTGCAGTGGAGGGTTGATAACACCACTTCCAGAGCTTGTTTTTCAAAGGAGGAAGCTTTCTTTCCTTTGGGAGATCAGTGAGGAAGGTTTTGGAGCTGATTTCACATCTTGGAACTTGGCCAACATATTTTCTCTCACCTACAACACAGTATCCCTCAGTGACTGCATTATTTCTATGACCATTTGCGGTGAGGGGTTGTAGTGATTGTTTGGAGGGTGAGATCTTTAGTGTTAGGATCAGAATTTCACTTGGAAGATCCATTGGAGGAGGTTTATTCATATTGTGCAGCATATTTATCCATCTCCATCCATTTCTTGAGTTGCAGCTGCTACTTAGCCCTAGGGCTGCACTCCAACATTCTTGCCTTTTTGTATATTTCAGGAAATCCTTTCCGGATTGCCTTGAAATTGAGTTTGGGAGTCTAGATCTTCTCTCCCAACATTGTATGAGAAATATATTTACATATTTGTGTATTGACACTTCACAACAACATTTATACTTAATAAAATTGTGTTGGCATAGCCTTGGGCATTTTTATATGTAGTAGTGATCTTCATTTTCCTTGTACATGTTCTCTTGAGGCTTGTTTTGCCTAGCTTGAGTGATTATTTCCTCAAGGATTTGTATACATTTTTTGCTATGAGATTAATATGATGGCTATATGGATCTTCTTACATTTTATATGTTGATTTATCACTTCTCTTTCATTATTGTGTTCATATATTGTCGCATCCCCATTTTGGGATATTACAATGGTATCAGAACATAATCTTGGCTCAGACTGTGGAATCTCAGCCATTATGCTATCAAGAAGACAAGAAGAAGAAAATATGAACATAAAAGACAAAAATAAGACACCATTATTTGGAGGAAGAAAGGAGGAGAGACTTTCAAACTTTCTTTCTCAAACTTTGCAGAGCATTCATGGAGATCTTAAAAATATGAGGAGGGAGATGTGTAAAGAATCTCCAAGAGAGTTTGAATTTGAAACAAACTCTATATTTTCATATGATGAGTGTGAGAATATAGCCACACACTATGCTGCACAGTGTAGTCATATGCCCATATTTGCTATGAGGGAGAAAGAAGAAGAAGAAATTCCTAGGAGGAAAACTCTTAGAGATTTACTGTAAGAATATGAATCTCAATCTAAGAGGTTTAGAGATCATATCACTTTTCCAGAGTTTTGCAAGATTAAGGTGGAGGAGCAAGTAGCATGACATGGATAGCTTTTATCTATCTACTTTTGATGGTTCACCTAAATGTTCAGCTAGAGCTTGGGTGGAGGAGCTAGACTCCTATTTGTAGCAGCACCAAATTTCTGAAGATGACGCCATCAAAGTTGCAGCGCTGCATTTTGGAGGTAAGGCCTATGCATGGTGGATATTTGAGTCTTTTTCTTTGAAAAATGCAGATACTTCTTCTTATGCAAGTTTCACTAAGAAATTAGTGGAAATATTTGATGAGAAATATTCTGAAACACATGTGGTGGAGCTAAAACAACAAAAACAAACAAATACTTTGCATGTGTTGGAGGAACCTATAAAATCAACTCCAATTCAGAAAACCATCAAGGAGGCTGACATCTTGCATCATACCTTGATAGAGGAAATACCTCTATCTCATATTCTTTAACAAGAAGGCATGAAGATCCCTTTTTCAAAAGAGGATTCAGTTTTTGAAAAGTTTCCCATTCATATTGGAGAGGAAGAGAAGGTTGGGGGCAACAACGCTATCACATCTAGAGAATATCTAGAAACTCATGCAAAAGTAGAGGGATCACATGCTCCAACAAGAGGGATTCTTGTATCATTGCAAGGAATTCCCCAGGATCTCATATGTGGAGATCAAGGCACAACCCATGATCAGCTTGTGCCATTGATGATAGGATGTAAAACCATGCAGATAAAAGGAGGAGATAGGGAGGATAACCAGCATCATATAATGAGGAGCACACACCCATATCCATTTCAGGAGGTTGATGCAAAAAATAGGGAGGATGGATTGCATAGTGAGGGTAGGGACAAGTCTATCCATCCATATATGCAGTCTACTCTTGATATTGATGTTTCATTGCATGGAGGCATTTCATCGGGGAGACCACCAGATCAACAAATGGTGAGGGATGCTTCACATTTGGATGCATCACTCATTGATTCCAGAAGGGTGAAGACCTTGGGTGAGCTTGATACAGCACTGAGAGTATTGGGTAGACTCAAGGAGAAGAGAGGCATTCTCTCAACATTATCATTACCCACTCTCATTTCAGATTCTGCGCTGTGGCAGGAGCAACATGGGAAGGATAGCAGCCTTTCAACTTTCATCTTTGGCATAAGAGATGTCAAAGAGGAGGACAACCATATGACATATTTTCTTTGTGATAGATCATCAACACTGTCACTATGGAGGATATATCCATATTGGAAATCCCAACTATTGGTGGATTATTCCAAGGATCTTTCTACTTATATGATATTGGATGACCAGTTGCATGAGGAGTGATATTCAGTCAGAGATGGGGTCATCTAATATCATGGTAGGATATTATTATCTATATCTTCCAAGCTCAAGGAGAAGTTACTACAAGTAGCTCATGAAGATTTCCTTTTCAGCCACACTTATTCTATGAGAGCATACCACACCATCATGGAGAGGTAATTTTGGGAAGGCTTTTAGGAGGAGATATATCAACATTTGAGGAGATGCATGAATCATGTAGAGATGGAGGGGATACGTAACCATTTGGGAGAGTTAAGACAACCACCTCTTTTCTCTTTGAGGATGAGAGGGGATTCATCTATGAGCCACTCCATTTGCATGGGCAAAGCATATGGTAAGGATACTGTTTGGTTGCATAATGATTTGTATAATAAATATGTGCATCCCTTAACCAATATGTGAAGGACATTGCTTCAATAAGGAGCATTCCTAATTCTAAAATTCATGGTCTACTTGAGGCCATAAGTAGTTTTGATGATGGCCACTCCCTTAGAGGCCTTGGGGAGATGATATATTATGCAGGGCATGCTCACTTTGCACCATACACCATACACTTTCTCCAAACTTGTGAGGAGATTGGGGCAGCAAGAAAGTGGTTGGGAAGCCCCACATCATGCCATTTTCTGATGCAGTTAAGATTAAAACTACATTGGTTTCATTTGAGGGACCACTATCCTTCTCCTTTGTTACATATGGTAGATAGTATGATTCTCATTTTGATTCCCTATGTTCATGTTGTTCTCATCTTTGTGGAGGGCATGATATGAGGAGGGATACATTGGTTAGATGTGTCCATGGGGAATGAAAATTCCCACATTTTTTATGCTCCATGCTTCAATAGGACTATGGGAGATGGCTTGCCATGTTGTGTTTGGAAACAACAGTTAGAAAAACTGCATTGTGACCACTTGGGGAACTGTTGGTACCTTCCAGCACTACATGAAACCTTCATTATTCCTCTCATGTGGATGGCATATGGTGGTGATTTTCTATTCATCATATATGGGATGGGTTGTGTTGGCATGATTCATAATGTTGGAGAGGAGATCTTTGGAGATCCAGTCTTCTTCTTGCCACTTGAAGGCAACATTATTGCAGCCCAAGATTAGCAGACACTATACACTTATCGTAAGTGGAGAGAAGGACAGTGTAGGGTAGGCTATTTTATCTACCATGTTTAGTTATTCAGCCCACCTACATTGAAGGAGCCAAAGGTGGAGGAGGATTTTCAGGAGTTGCCATGTTGGGAGGTAACTCATTTTGTATGGATGATAGATTGGGGATGGAGGATCCACATGGGAATGATGATTCCCAATGCATTTCATATCCCATGCCTAAAAGGGACCTCTAGACAACACCTTATTGCCTCATTGAGTACTCTACTTATTCATGATGATAGCTATTTAGCTAGCTTGCATGCTTGCATGCTTGGGAGGGGAAATATGGAGATTTATTGATGAGACATCATCTCATTCCTTGGAGAAGTTTATCATATGTGGATGCTACAGTAGGAGGAGGGGCGACTTCTCAGTTCTATCCTTACATTTTCTTGAGGACAAGCAACATTTGGGAGGGGAGGACTGTAATATTCCAAAATTAGCATGCAGCTAATTGGAATATTGATTTTTTATTTTTACACCTAGGAGATAAATAAATGGGTAAGGTGGCCCATAAATTTTAAAAATAAGATCAAAATCCCTTATGATGTGTAAAGGGGTCATTATAATAGTTGGATTTCACTCCCTCATGTGTGAAAAGGGGCATCTGCATGTGGAGAAGGTCAAGTTTGAGCAAGTCAATAGCGCCGGGATATGAGGTGGAGATCATCTTTGGAGATAACGCAGTGATAGTGGGAGGAAGATTCCTTGGTGGAGGAAACCCTAATGAGTGGGACCCAATTTGAGAAGGCTTCCATTCGTATATAAGGAGGGCAAGGCAGACATAGCAAGACACAATATGGATTATTGATTTTGTGGTCTGCATGACTATTGTGCTTTCTTCAACTGTTTATTTGAGATTGTTGTGATGCTTAGCAAAAGGCATTCCTATTTAGGAATTCCTTCTCCTTTCTTGAGAGGCCTCTTGAGGGATTTTGTACTGTATTTCTCCACATCCAGGCTTGAGGCCAAGTTACCTCCTTCAGCTACAATGTTATTTCTGCAGAGTATAACGTGGTGTTGCAGGGTGTTGCAATGGAGGGTTGATAACACCACTTCCAGAGCTTGTTTTTCAGAGGAGGAAGCTTTCTTTCCTTTGGGAGATTAGTGAGGAAGGTTCTGGAGCTGATTTAAAATCCTAGCATTTGGCCAACATATTTTCTCTCACCTACAATACAGTATCGCTCAGTGATTGCGTTATTTCTGTGACCATTTGCAGTGAGGGGTTGTAGTGATTGTTTGGAGGGTGATATTTTCAGTGTTAGGATTAGCATTTCACTTGGAAGATCCATTGGAGGAGGTTTATTCATCTTGTGCAGCATCTTCAGCCATCTCCATCTAGTTCTTGAGTTGCAGCTGCTACTCAGCCCTAGGTCTGCACTTTGACATTTTTGCCTTTTTGCATATTTCAGGAAATCCTTTATGGATTGTCTTGAAATTGAGTTTGGGAGTCTAGATCTTCTCTCCAAAAATTGTATGAGCCATATATTTACATATTTGTGTATTTAAACTTCACAACAATAGTTATACTTAATAAAATTGTGTTTTCATAGCCTTGGGAATTTTTCTGTGTAGCAGTGATCTTCATTTTCCTTGTACATGTTCTCTTGAGGCTTGTTTTGCCTAGTTTGAGTGATTATTTCCTCAAGGGTTTGTATACATTTTCTTCTATGAGATTAATATGATGGATATATGGATCTTATTACATTTTATGTGTTAATTTATCACTGCTCTTTCATTATTGTGTTCATATATTGTTGCATCCCCATTTTAGGATTTTACATTCAATATGAAGTGCTACATCAGTCAGGGCCAATGGTTGGAACCCAAAGCACACATAAAAATTACTATTACTAATAGAGATGTGGAAGGGTTTGTTATGATTATGATAAACATATGTAATGATTTAATCTTGTGTGTGCATATGCTTGGATTCGTACTTGTAAAATATATGCATAATCATCTTGTTGTCCTCTTATGTTTGTCCATCTATTTTGGGATGTAAGGAATATATCTGGTTAGCTTTGTATCCATTAGAAAACATAGAATGGGCCAAGAAGTACTGAGTTAATTTCCATCCATATTTGAAATAATGGTCTAAGGTAGGCAAAAATGAACCCAAATATGCTTAAATAAGAGTTTAGTAGCAACTTCAATTATGATACTTGAATGGTAATCTTAGAGAACCAATTGAAAACAATAAATACACATTTTTTACCATTCCTATTGGAGGGTAAACCTAACATGTAATCCATGAAGATTAAATCTTATTTATTTTCTTGGGTAGGTATAGGAGTGTACAACCCTTTCTTCTTGATGTCTGGCTTAGAAATGGCATAGGCGGTACATATATGATATACTAGTGAGAATCCTATTAGAGATTTTATCAGTAGAATATTTCTGAATTATTTCTACCTTCTTCTCCACACCAAATTTCCCTACTAGCTAACTATAATGTGCTCCCAAGTTAGCTTGGCATACTCACTTGAAGAAATGCAAAGGTGGCCCAAGTAGCACAAGAGTGCATCCTAGAGGTGGAAGTCTAGAACTTATTTACCTACAATCAAATTTTCATATGTAATAGTGAACTAAGAGTCACTATTGAATAATCACAGTCTTTGGGATTTCTTGTTCTCATAATAGTTAAGAATTGTGGTTAGTGCCAAAACTAGTGACTAGTTGAGGTAGTTTGCAACATTCTTGGTTCTACCCTTCTTTTACTTGATGTTCAAGTGGATTTGTTGCAAGTATGTGGATAATTTATAATGAAATTGATTATGTAGCTTTCTTGATGTCTACATGAATTAAAAAGGCCTATGATCAATGCGGATAATCTTCTCCTTCATAAGAATAAAATGCATCGTTTTTCATCATTCCTACATGATGGAGCACATATCCTTTTCATAGCTTTTATATCCAAACAATATTAGAGAGTGTTTCACTATGATAGGCCAATGAATGTCCTTGTTGAGTGAATACTACAGAAATATCATAATCAAAGGAATTTGTCTCAATCTCAAAAGGTTGTTGCAAGCCTAGTAGGGTGATGATTGGTGATTCAAACCAGGAAAACGTTTTTGTAGCTGCACCCTTGGTAACACGAATTAAGGGATAGGTGATATGAGAGAACCCCAAAAAGAATGTTCAATAGAGGTTAGAAAGGCCCAAGAAGCTATAAAATTTATTAGGGTTATCCAGGTTGTCTAATTCCTAATGACTTGAATCTTGGCTAGGTCCACATTCACCCCATGTTCATCCACGGTGTGTCCCCAATACTAAATCCATTCCATGCCAAATAATAATTTCACTAGATAGGAATACAAATTATATTGTTACAGGGTGTCGAAGACCTATTAAGTGGGATGTAGGTGTTATTCCTATATTTTGTGAAAGATGATGGTGTCATCCAAATATAAAACCAAAAAAGAGTCTATGAAAATCTGCAAGATATCATCCATCATTCTCATGAATAATGTTGGAGAATTATTTAAGCCAAAGGGCATAAGTAAATTCAAAAACGAATTCATTAGATTTGAATGTTGTTTTCCATACTTCAGTTTACTTAATCATACTCTGGTGGTATCCTAAATTCATATCAACCTTACTAAAGAGATTGACACTATTAAGTTTATCAATAATATCATCAATATATGGGATCAAGTATCTATTCTTGACATTAATTTTGTTTATGGATTTATAATATATACAAATTCTTCATGTCCCATCCTTCTTCTACACCAACATAATTAGGTTATTTCAAGGTGAGGATCTTGGTCCAATGTGGCCCATTTTGATGAGCTCATGAATAAAAAAAAATTATTTCATTGTTCTCTAAGAGAGAACCAATAATCAATCCAATTGAGTTCTGACCCGACAGTGTAGAGGCAACCCCACAGGTGAAGTGAAGAAATCTTTGTATGTTTCTACAATGTTGTCCACCTACTTTTATTTTGTATATATCCACCATGATGAGGTTATGGTGGTCATAATTACCTTTATTTCACCTTCTAACAAACCATGAAGAGGAATTTTTTTTTATTTTGAGAGATTTCCTTTCCGCACTATTTGTTGAGATCAATGAAATTGCAGTAGTAAAAACTACCTATGGGACCCTATATATTTGACCCCATAGGGTAACAATGAAACTACATGGACAAGGCTTATAAATAACATGGAATTTCCATACATAAGGCTGTGTTGTAAAATCATCACAAACTTTAACTAGAAAACATCACACAATACCTCATCTTTGAACGACTTAATGGCCTAGGATAGGTGACATTGTCGACTAACATGGATGTCTCATCCATGGATTAATCAACCAATATTTTACAATTTTGGGTGTGGCACTATGGAAAAATTCAATATCTTAATGACCTTGAATGATATCAAGATATTTTCACTCCTACTGTCGACAATGAAATGTAGTGGGGTCCCCTTCACCCGCATTTGTGAATGGAGGAGTCAATTCCCTTCCTCGAGATCCTCTTACTCTTTTATTTGAGTCTTTGTGGTCATGATGGTAGAACTAGGTCTTGCATCAAAGATCTACTTTCCTTATCCTTTTCTAAATTATAATCAATCAAAATTCCACTTCTTTTTCTTTAATATTAGCCAAGATTCATTTTTTTGAGCTATATTCATTATTTTTTTCCAAGGGATTTGGTGGAACTAAAACCACATTACACTATCCTTCTTCAACTTCCTATTAACCTTATTTTAATGTGACTTATGCTAGATGTACTGAGGTTAGCTCATTGTTTTTTCCTTTTTTCTAAGAGTTAGGGTTTCCTTTTCCTTGCTTCTGTTGCATAATATTTTATATTTGAACTCTTGTTGATTCCTCTACATTAATTTGTACTCATTTTTTATAGCATGTCAATAAAAGAATCTCGGTGAGGATATGTATATAAAATCCATCTCTTTTTTCATGTACTCGTGTAGGCCACTATGGTACATCAAAACTAAGTTCCACCCAAAGTATCTGATATCTAAATTTGAGTGCAAGGTATGAAAAATATTGGTGTATGCCGAGACCATCTAGTATCTCTCATGCCACAGAGTTGTCCATCCCCTGTGTTGGTCATCATAGTTCCCCATAGGGTAGAATTTCTCAAGGGAATAAAAAAAATCAACCCAAGTGGGTGTTGCATTGAACATCATAGAATCATCCTCATTGTATCCCTCCCAATAACCTTCCCACCAATATTTGACATGTGGAAGGGATTTCAAGAGCGCAAAGGTGATATTTTCATTGCCAATTTTTTTGGATAGAATAAAAGTTCTCTAACATATTTAACCATTTATCCAAAGTATCAACATAGATTTTTCCTTTTAATAAGGGGATATAAAATTTAACTTGTAACTTGAAGGGGTCACACGCCCAAAATTTTCGTTTTTCGAAGGTGCCTCAAATATTTTTGGTAGTTTTTGAAGGATTTGGATGGATTTTTTCACCATATAATTCCTTCATTGTGCAAATGCTTCCTCAAGAAACAACTCGATAAGGTCTCTCGATCCATCGTCCCTCCTTTATTATACCATAGGAGGTTTCTTGTGTTAGAAAAATTGATTGGCATGAGGTGAAACTAGGTTATTACCAAACACTTTGTACTTTGACCTCATCGGGTCCATGCACTAAAAAACAACAAGTAGATTTCTTTGACACAACCAATCCAAGTTGTGAATGAATAAAATTAAAGGTAGGAGAGGAAATGAAATAAAAACATAGTGAAATATAACACACAACACATTAATATTGAGTGAAAACCCAACTTATATTGAAAAGTAAAATAAAAAAACACTATAGAACACAAGCTAACTAGACTGATCGAATCTATCTTTGAAGAGAAAGATATGGTGGTTACATGCATTCAAAAAATGCTATAAAAGAGGATGAAAGAATGGAATTTTAACATAAATAAAGAAACCTAAGGCTCCAAAAAATTAACCTTAGAAGATGAACTACTAAAAGGATTGTGGGCCCTGAGGTGGTTATTTGTTACATAAAATTCCTAGGGTCACAACTTTTGCATACAATTTCCATTTGGGGTGCATCGTATTCCATTGGAAAGAGCTACACAAGGATTACAACTTTTTGTTGGCGACATGGAAACTGCTACCACCATAAATGGCCAAAAAACATTATTTAGGGCCTCAAAGGAGCCATGGATGTTTTGGAATTGAAAAACCATACAAAAACCATTCACATTTGAGGACTGAAAAAGATAACATGGTTCCAAAAGTTGACTTTGGTTGATATAAATATATGGTATTATTTTTACAAATATTTGAACAATTTATTAAATAGAAGATTGTATATCAAAACCAAGAAATTTTTCTTTGGGAAAACTTAATAAAAAAGAATAAAAGAGGGTTATCTCATATTATTTAATGCAATATAACCCTTGATTAAAGTCATAATGCAATAAAAGCATTGAGGGATATAGTGTTTCAACATAATCTAGTGAAAATAGATGATAGTTTATTCTTGTGACATTAAAAAAAAAGAATAAAAATTGTTTTCTCACATTACGATGCATTCAAGAGAAAATAAACTAGGGTTATCTCATATTATGACACTGAAGAAATAATACAAGGGTTTGATATCATATCCACATTTTAACATCATACTTAAAGATTTAATGTTCCATTATGATACTAAAAAATGAAGAAAAGAGAGTTACTTAACTTATAATATGAAAATATATAAATAGAAGATTATTTGAACCCAAACAAAAATGCGAGGTTGTGAAATTTTAAAATGAATTAAAGAGGATTACCTTTTATTATGAAATTCAAGAAAGAGTAGAAGTGGGTTATGTCGCATTGCAGTGGTGTTTTTATGTTGAGAAGGTTAGTGGGTCCAGTCTGAAAATATAATGAAACATGGCCTAAACATATTTGTCTTGATGTTAGTGGGCCCTAGTTTGAAAATGGATGAAAGGTGGTCCATGAAATTTTGAAGGTAGGGGCCTTTAGTGGACGAGTGGTGGCTTATCGACAAGTAGTGGCTTGTTGATTGAGGGAGCGGTGGCTTCCTTTGGGTTGTGGCCTAAACAATTAGGAGTGGTGGCTTTCTTCCGGTAGTGGCTAGAAAAATATTGGAGGTAGGGGAGTCCAATAGGTAGTGGCATGTATAGTTGATGGAGTGGTGGTTTCAAGTAGGTGGTTCCCTACAAAGTTGAGGAAGTGGCGGTTTTTTTTAATTAGTGGCCTAGAGCGAGTGGTTTTTCACATGTATCGCAAATTGAGGCTTGCACACTGGTGGTGCCTAATGATATGATGATGCAAAGAAGAGTTTGCATAATAATAAGAAGTAGATGAAGACAAACATATGGTGGTTTGTCTCCCATAAGGGGTTCCACCTTATATTGTGTGCCCTCTTGTGTGATATTTTTCTATATGATGTTCATGGTTTTCTTGTGTACATACATTGTTTATCTTATGATATAATTTTTTATGTTTAGATCTGTTTATATTGTGTTTCTATCATTGTATGAACAATTAATGTAAAATAAAAGGAAAAAAATGGCAATTTTTGATCCATCATCACAATACTGATTCAACCCCTCCCCCTTTCCACCTCTTAGTATTGTCAATCTCCAAACAATTAGTATTGGAGGGGGTGCTTTCAAGTGTATCTTGACCGCTGGAAGGTGTATCCAGGAAACTTTTAATTTATTTTTTCAGAATGGATCATCAAGTTGTGACCTTACTCAGTGTTGTAAACTTCCAGGTATGGAAAGAAAATGTTAAATATCAATTGTTAGTTTATGGATTTGATGATTGGAAGTTGGTATGTGAAGGTTATGGTAAGAATCCTACCTTAGAGAAAGTGATATAGTTGAATGGAAAATCTAAGTGTGTGATATATGATAATATTCATAATGTAGATCTGGAAAATATAGTGGATCTAACATCTGTAAAGGTGATTTGGGACAAATTTCAGGTGTTGTATGGAGGAGACAATAGTAGCAACAATGAAAATAAATAAAAGCAAAAGAAAAAGAAGATGGGAGCTCAAAACAAAGACTCTCAGCCTAGTGAGGTCCATCTCCCTAGTGCCAGCTCGGTAGATCATAAGGAAAAATAAAAAAATGGAGGCTCAACAGAATGAGGTGTTGTCCAACAAATTAGATATGAAGGAATAAGTAAAGATGAGTTTTTTTTTAGTTACATTTTATACGGATCTGATGATGGCCACATTTAATTAAATAATCAAGATGAGGATAATGTTATGCTTTTCAAATATGAACTCGAGTCATCCATGGTTGGCATAGCCAAGTTATATATTGAAGTAAGTAGGCTGAAATTTGCATGCAAGGACCAAGAAATATTATTACATATATGTGATGACAAGGAGGTTAAGCTCAAAGAGGATATCATCAATTTGAAAACCTGGTTACAAGAGGAAAAGAGAATTGAAGACGTGATGAAAAACTGACAAAAATATAGTAAGGGCTAAGTTTAGAAACTAGAAGGTGGAATTTTCCCAATGAGAAAGGACCTTGAACAAAAATACAAGAAACTAAAGTTGGAGAATAATACCAAGGATTTGGGAAACATTCTTAAGAGCCAAAGATATCCCATGAACAGATATGGTCTCGAATTTCAGAAGGGAGAGTCTAGTAGACATGCACATGCAAACAATGATGCAACACATAGAAAACCTATAGCAGAAAAATGCACCAAGATAAGTAGGAAAAGAGGCAACAAGCAATAGATCCAGGAATAGAAGAAAAGTGTGCCAAGAGGAGAATCTATGTCAAGAATACCATTTTCTCCTAGAGTTGATATTGGAACATTTGAAAGGATAAGCAGCAACCCATTTTCTCCTTTGATGGATGACTTTGAGCGTTATGTCTACCACAACTATGGACATGTTGCAGCTAGTTGTAGAAGTGCAATTTCCAGATCTATTCAGCTAAGTATGAAATATTATGGGAAACAAGGATGTCAAAGAGATTACCAACCATAAGGTATACTATTTCATTTAAAGGTTATTGTTTTTCTTGTAACCTTTTTTTCCTGCAAGGAAGTTGATTGCATATCTAGTCCATGGAGAAGAGGTACGAACATTGGAAGGAAACAATATGACATTTTTAGAAGAATATTTGATCATTTTTCATTGTATCTTGGTCATGTGAGATGTTATGCATGTAAAATTTTTGGTCACATGGCTAGATATTGCAAGCTACTCAATTTGACAAGGAAAACCAAGCAAAAGGAGAAACTAATTCAAAGTAGGCCTAGCAAAAAACCTAAGGAGAATGTGTATGCTAATAAGAATCCTACCAAGGCTTGGAAGAAGAAAGAGAAGTGACCCATGAAGTAGGAGCAACTAATCTACATTTCATTTTACTTTTACCTTATCATATTCATAAAATACCGTAAAAGAGCTACGACGAGTTCATAGCCTCAAGGGGAGCATATGGAAGCAGTATAAAGGCATGAAGAGTTGATGCATATGAGTAGAAACAACAACAAAGTGTGTTTAAGATCCTAAATTCATTATCAATTCCATAGGATCAACATTCCTATTGGAGGTACATGAGCTCAGGGGGAGTTGCACATGGCAATAGGATCTCAAGGGTTGTATCCCCTTTTCACCTTTTTTTCACTCATTTATTTTGCAGCAACTCCATATGTTGTATCTATGAGTGAAAAGGCATGTAAATCAACCTTGTATTTACTTGTTCATGATTATCATTGGAAGGTTGGTTGAGTAGCCCTTGTTGTGGAGAGACTCGTTTGTCTCTAGCATGCATAGAAGAAGTCTTGGTTCAACCTTATCTATGTGCTTATTTATTATTGGAATTTTAGATGAATGTACCTTGGTTTAATTATGAATAGGAATGATTTATTTGTATTATCCATATATGTTCATGCATAGGAGATAGAGCCATGAGTCTTGGCATGCATATCAATAAGTCACTTATATTAGCCATGTAAGCACTACTATGTGCATTTTATTAGACCTATACTATTATTCATATTATCATTTGTAAAATTATTTGAAAGTCACTTTGTCTAGGCATGGATGGGAAATAAAGTCCTTGTCATAATCATGCATAGAAGAAAGTTTTGTGTTAGGCATGTATTGGATAGAAACATTTTATCTCCACTTTGAAAAATAATATGGAGTGTATTGTTGAAGCAATGTATGGGTTGTTGGGTATCGTCAGAATTTCCTTGTAATATCTTTATGAAGACCTATCTGTTGTGGAGTCTTTGGTCAAGGTTGAGTTTTCTCTTGCATGTTGCAAGAAGGCTTCAAGAAGGAAACACAAAATTGAATGACCAACAACTTGAAGAGATGATCATAGTCCCAATACATGTTTAGGGGGAGAATTTTTAGTGAAAGGAAGTAAATGGTGTTGGAATAAAAGCATTGTTGTAGGAGATAAAAGAGTGAGCAACAAATTCCTTGACTCTAATGTCTATCTTGTAAGAGTGTGGTAGTTGCTCAAGTTTAATCAGTTAAAATTTGATATCAACATTTTTTAGTCAGTTTCAACATGGTGATTCAATGATGCTTGGTCACCCTTTGCCATTAATGTCAAAGGGGGAGAGTGACATAACCATTAGGTTAAAGTGAGACTAGTTAGCCATTTAGAAGAAAGAATTTTTTTGTTGTAGTTTTAGGTTGTAACCAAGGACAAAGTTGGAGATTTTTGGTAACATGGTGTCAGAATTGATTTCAACCATGGAGTCAACCATCTATGGAACTAATGTTAACTACTAAGGAGAGATTGTGTTGATTATCAGAAGACTATAGAGGCGTCTATAGGTTGTAAACTTGCTAGGAAATATGTTGAAGAAGTTGGAAACAATTCTAAGCAGAAGATTTTAAGTTTTTCCAAGTTAAAAAAACTACCAAGATCTTTCTTTTGTTAGTAGGCGACACTGTGAAAATTCCAAGATCTAACTCGATCTAATAATTCCTATTGCAAAAACTGAGTGTACTTATCCTATTAAGTAAATTACATTACATAATTAATTCATATAAGAATTATTGAAGAAACTATTAGTCATTAGTGTTTTTCACTTGTTGGTGATGACTAGTTGTAACAGCCAAGTTTTCTAGCAGCTGATCTAAAAATTGTCAAATTTGCCAGCTGGAAAACACCCATAATTTTTTTTTGCCCTCCTACCTTTTCAATCCACCCATGACGAGATGAAACCTCATTATCAAGCCCTATCTAGCCTCAACCATACTAGCTTGTCCATCAGATCCAAAGAAAACAATCCAAATATGCCCAAAGAAGTCTCCCCTAAGTTAGGTAGTGGCACTTTAGGCATTTCTCCCTTGGAAAACTATCCATAAGCCAAAGAAACTCTATATGCTACAGACCAGTCATAATAGACCTTCCCATTCTGCAAATAAAGTTGGTTACACCCTTAAGTCGCACCACTAACAAGCCCTAAAGTCTCAGCAATGCACATGCCCTAGGTCAAACTGATATTAGGTGGTTTTACAGTGTTTCAATGGATCTTTCAAGACCAGAAGTGTACCAACATCACAGAAGATAGTATTTGGCTCAACATGAGAATACAACTGCTTCTCATGTGATTTTGAGCCTGGGATGTAGCTACAGGGCAGAGAGTTGTTTCATTAAGCTCCTGCGATCAGTCAAAGGTTAGTAAATTATGAATGACAAGAAGTGCTTTGCAAATACTAGCCAAACTGCTTGTGATGTATAAAGAGGCACAGAGATATTTGAAAGGCAGAATTACATGTCTCAGAGAAGTTCCCATCTTGAATATTATAAATTTTTCATTCTTCATTTTCTCAAGCATGAAAAGGCAGTGAAAGGAAAAATAACACTATTAAAAGTTGATGAAATGGCATCACTGAGAAAAACCTCTTTCATTTTATAAGCAGAGGGTTGAAGACTGAGAAAACCTCCTTCATTTTATAAGCAGAGGGTTGAAAACTGAGAAGGCCTCCTTCATCTATAAGCAGAGGGCCAGGGATAAATTTTGTTTCTAAGTTTTTCACTAACTAAAAAGGAAAAATTTAGGTACAATGGAAGATAGTTGAAGGTTTCTGAATAAAAATGATGTTAAAGGCAGAGGCAAAGCAGTGATTCTTTTAAAAATTGTTTGCATGAGTTTCACTATTATTAAATTACAATGTGAAGCTAATGGGTTGATCATCAATGAAGAAATATTATTAAGCAGATGGCCAAAGGAGTCAAACAGTCTTGGTCTCAAAATGACTTCTATCATCAAGTATAAAGGAAGCCACTATCAGTATGTTCATCAAACATTCTTCATTGGGTTGAAACAGAGGTTGAAAGGAAACCAGGCATTTGTCAAAGTAGGCCTCCTTCATAAACAAAGTAAAGGGGCTCACCATTGTTTGAGGATGAAAATAAATTATTGCATATGGCAGGGATTCCAAAAGGGGCTGCTCTTAAAAAGGGTGAAATGAATTAAAATTCATGTTTCTTACAGAACTCCTTCATAGAAGAACAAAGGGACAACTTTCCCATGTTCACATTTCAAACCTCAGTTCATCATCCTATGTTTTATCTCCTTAAAATTGAAGACTGGATTATTTTTTCAAATCTAAGGTTAGTTAGTGGCTTTGGTGATGGAGACCTTTTGTAAACAAGATTTTCACTTACAGTTTCAAATGAGTTTTTTTTCACCCACAATCAAAAGAGAAGCTCAAACAGCACCTGCCAGCTCAATCAGTTTCACAATGGGCATGACCACCTCCAAAGCATCAGGAGCAGACACTGTCAGTTTAAGTTTCAAAAGGGTGAAGCTACCTCCTTACAAAATGTCAAAGAAAACCTCACATAACACAATCTGTCTTTCTACAGGTGTCCTTTTTCAATGAGAAAAGCACTAACTGATGTTGATATTCAAAAGGTGTTGCTCTTTCTATTCATAAAGACCTTTTTCAAACTTGTCAAAAGTGACAGCAAATGAGCAACACAAAGAAAAGAGGTGGAAAAGGGATATGGAAATTGCAGCTAAGTTTTTCCCCTAGTAAAAAAGGCAGTATTATTCAAAAGGCACATCTACAGTCATTCACATGGCTCAGAGAAGAATTTCATTTCCACAGTACGGATATCAAAAGAGAAACAATGTTTCATTCCTTAGTGAGAAACAGTGAAAGTTTTAATTCTTACAAAGGTTGCTTTACTTCAAAAAAGAGTCAGGCCTATGAAGGAAGTGGTTCTTGCCACTATGTCTTTTATTTGAAACAACAAAGGAGTCTTGGTTATGTTTTAAAAAAAAGAGCCATGAGCTTCATGTTTTCGTTTCAAACCAAAGGTCTTTTCAAGTGTTTTTAAACCTTCATAAAGCACTTCAAAGGGTTATTGATTTTTTCAAATATAAGGAGCATATTGACCGTTGCAAAGGCTATTTTGCAATTTCAAGGCACGAGCGCTACTCCCTGACCGAGACAAGGATTTCTTGAGCAAAAATCGTAGAGTTTGAAGTTTTTGGACTGCGCGGTGCACCTAGAAAAATGTGTGGTGCGTTCAGGAGTGTTTTTTCATAGCGCAATAACGTCTGCGCGCCTGTAGGCGCCGGTCACGACCGCCCATCATCGACCCGACACCCTGTTTTCTGCACGGCGCTTACCCTTCTGAACGTGTCGGGCATGTTTTAACAAACAAAATGCCTCCAACAAGCTCTGGAAGCTTCTCAAGCTCTTCAACAAAGGCTGTCATCCGTCTTTAAGGTATTTTCGTTTACCCCCTTGATATATTTGAGCTGCTAAATGGTGATGGAAAAAAATGAAACTCTTGGTATAAATCAAGGTGTGTTGGGGTAAATAGTTTGAAGAATATTGTTACAGTGGGATGAAAGTGGAGTGGTCATTTTTGTTTCAAAGAACCTAAAGCTACCCTCAAAAGACTGTGATAAACCATAAAATCTGTCAGCTATATGTAGTGGAGAAAACAGTGGCAAGGAGGGTTCAGTGTTTGGTTTAAAATCCGAGGTTTCTGTGGCTATGATTTCCCAACATTGACATGGTGAAAGTGGTGTGTTTATATTGATGTCAAAAGGCCTAAAAAAATGCCCTCAAAACAGTGTTAGAAGGTGAAGCAGTTTTTGAAAGGAGAACACAGTGTTCCTAAGTTAAAACAGTGAGCCTAATTTAACAACAGTGATCATGCATGAATGACTTTGTCACTGTCAAAAGTCTTCTCTGTGTGGAGAAAAAGAAAAACCAATTCCTCCTTTGATCCATGAAAAGAAATTTAGTGAGTGAACCTGTTAATTCAATTTGAAGGTGTTTTTTCTAACTGTGTGTGAGAAATAGTGAATACAAGGAGGGTGTTTTTGATTGGGAGGAGTTTTTTTTCTCTATATAAATACTAGGCTATCTTGTTTTTTATCAAAACATAAAGGATCCTTGTAAACTTACCCAGCCACAAAAACAATTTGACTATGTGCTTGTTATTTTGATAACTATTTGTTGATTGGCATACAAAGGGAGACAAGCAGTGATTTGTAAGGAGCAGAGAGCTGATATTAAAGAACCATTTCACACAGCATTTGATGCATTTGCCTTGGTCAAACAATGACTAACAAAGAGGGCAGAGTTTTGTGCTTGAGAAGAACTTTCCACAGGCTATTTGAGACAGCTTGGTGTTGCAGAGAGCATTCAAAACAAGATGCCTCCCAGGCAGGATAGTAGGAGTGGCTTGCATAAGAGATTTGAGCCTGTTTCCACTGAAGAAGTGAATGCCCACCCATCAGTCTTGCTCAATTTCCATGAGGTTGGGTGTTTATATTTTTTTCAAAGAGTGAAAGAGGTGAAATTTTTTTCTCCTTTGACACATCTTTGCACTTTTAGGTTTCAAGACAAGCATTTCCAGTTGGCAGGCCTAGACTTCAAATTCTCTCCAAGGTCCATCTCCAAGGCCACTAAAATCCCTTATATTGGGGAGAAGTGGTTTAAACAAAGCCACCTGGACTTAGAATATTACAAGCCATTTCTAAAGCCTGAGCACAGAGATTCATGTCCTGCCATTTTCCCCTTCTCATATCTTTTGACTAGCTACGCCCCCCTCATGAAGATCATCATGAAATACTTCACTTGTGAGGGAAGATTCTCTCGAGTCTATGCCTATCACATTCGACTGCTCATGCATTTCACTAGGGCCAAATTGATAAATCTACCTTTCTTCTTACACAGGAGCATTGAGAAAATGGCCTCCACTGTTCAGAAGAAGCTTCCTTCATAGCAAACAGCCTGCCTCTTCCATCACTCTCTCATCAAAGTCATCATTCTTCATCAGCTTGAAAATAGGGAGGTCTCTTGGGATACTTTCATCACCCATCCAGATTTCTCCACTATCCCTCCAGTTCATACATCCCCTACACCTCCTACTCACCATCCTTCACCTTCTTCTAGCAGACCTATTCCCAAAAAGCTCAAGTTTACCACAGAACAAACAAAGGAGCCTAAAGAAGGAGAAGAGAATGACCATGATGAGGAACAAGGACATGAGCAGGAAGAGGAAAGTGATGATGAGCAACAGCAAGGGGATGAAGAAGAAAGTGCTGATGAGCAGCATCACAGTGAGACAGAACAACAAGGGCATGAAGGTGCTGAACAGGAGAAGCATGAAGGTGATGAACAGGAGCAACATGAAGGTGATGAACAGGGGCAGCCAAAAGATGCTGAACAGGGGCAGCCACAACATGATACACAACAACCACATCATGTTACACAACAGCTACAGGATGAGGGACAGAAGCCTCATAAAAAGGAACAACAACCTCAAGAAGAAGAGGGGAAACATGATAAACATATGAAAAATAGTGAGGAGGACAGCCCTCAAAGAGAGATGCAAAAAGACAGCCTACACATCCATGAAGAGATCCAAGACATTGGCAAAAATGAAGGGCAAAGTGACAAGGGTAAAGAGCCCATGGAGCATGTGCTAGCTGCCTCTCCTAGGCAAGGGGCCATGCTCTCTTCTCCGAAAGTCACCAAGCCTCGGACAACAAAGAAAAGGATTCCTAGAGTTGTAACTCCAAATGTGACTAGGGCCCTCTAAAGCAATGGAAAATTGCCCAAGAAACCCATGGTCGAATTTCCCAAGAGGAAGAGTACTAGAAGAGCCACCCAAAGCAAAGCGAAGGGAAAGGAATAAAGCAATCATGAACAGGAAAGGGAATTCAACATTATCCAAATCCAAAGTGATGATAGTGATAATGAAGCCCGGATCCTATAAAATCTCTTGATCCATAGAGAAAGCCAAATTGATGCCTTGAGGGCTGATCTTCATAGAGCTAGGAACTTCAATCACTTTTTGCAAGTCCAAAACAAGCAAATGAGTATCCATATGGCTGTTTATGAGGCACGGGCAATCAAATACAAGAAGGAGGCCTCCAAAGCAGAAGTGAGGTTGGAAGAAATCATGGGTGAGTTCGATGAAAGTGAAGGCGAAGATCAGCCTAGGCGAAAGAGGCCAAGAACCATGGGGTTAAAAAAGGCCCTTGAGAAACAAAAAGAAGAAGAAGATGCCCTTCTCCAATCTACCCCTCTCACTGCATTGTTCGAACAAGAGATAGAGAAAAATCGGGAAGCATGGCTTGAGAGGGTTAATGATCACTTAGAGAATAAATTGGAGAAGGAAAACATTGACTTGGACCTTCAACACAGGATGACTGGGCATTATAAAAAGCTCAATCAGTTTTCCCGGCGGAAGTTGAAGGCTGCTCAAAACAAACTCAAGGAGGCTAAAGGGAAGCGCACGTCACCAAAATTGAGGAAAGACACCTCAAGGCTCAAAATTTTGGCCTCTACTTCACAACATGTTTCTGAAAACCCTTGAGGGTCATGCTCGCCAAGTTTGGGCGAATTTCAACATATTTTGGTTTTTTTTTCATTTTTGGGTTTTTGGCCAAAACTCATGGGCATCGCCATTTCAGTTTGGGACATCATCAAAGGATGAGAATGGTATCATTGGATGCCATATTTTCAGGGGCACATACTCAGCGATTTTCCAAACAATTAAAGATATTTTTCTCCCCAAAAATGGCGAAAAACACTTGCTTTTTCTACACTTTGCCCCATTTATCAGCAAGGCTTATTTTTTGGGTTTTTACACAAAGGCCTATTTTTGGAGGACTTTAAATGGTAATTTGGGAGAAAACTAGAAATTTTCAGAAATTAGACACTCATAGCTTTCCAACAAGCTATCATGAGCCTCGTTTCGACATCAGGAAGACCTCCAAAGGTTGCCGGAAAGTCAGGGGACCTTTTGCTGATGTATTTTTTGAGTGTTTTTGTAAAAATTGAACCTTTCAAAATTGACCTTTCCTCATGTGCGTTTAGCTATTTTTGTACATGATAGGTGATGAAAAGTCAATTTATTTCCCTCTTTTATCATTTTTTAGATATTTTATGAGATATTTTGTGCCTTGGGCTTTGCAAAGCCTCAAGGACAAAATAAGATATTTTGGATAAGCCAATGAGATTGCAAGTTGAACTAAGAGGTTTTCCTCACTTTGGCCTATATATTCCAAAGGCTTTCATTGTAAACAAGGCTGAACTTGATGAATAGAAGTAATATATGGTCATATAAGCTTTGGAAGAAATACTTGTCTCATGCTTTTGGATAGTTTCTTGGATGCTCTTGGATGATGAAAGAGGATTGTTGTTGGATTCCATGACTTGGTAGAATGGTATAATGTCTCTCTCTCTGTTTTGTTCCCTATTTTTCATTCATAAATCCATGTTCTTGCTTGCTATAGGATAGTAGAGAAAAAAATTGAGACATGCCCTTGGAGGCACCTCAAATTTTCTGTTTCTTCATAGCTTCCATGTTTTCTTCATTCTTAGTCACATTAAAGAATTCTTGATTTCTCTTTAATAACTTAAGAATATTGTTTTCTTGTTTCATTCATGGTTTTATGCATGCTAAGTATGATTTATGGTATGCCCTGCTTACTCATGGCTAGACATAGCTCCATCTATGAAATTTCTTTTTGACTAATTAGATTGTCATTTGTCAAACCAAGGAGGTCTTGTTCTGATCTTGCCCTTTGCCTAAGACTATGCAATATTGTTTTCAAAGTGCCCAATAGCTTGAAGTACTATGTTTAGGAATTCCGACATAGTGATTTGAGTTGTTTGTCTGTCTTAAATGTATTTCCCCAAAGTCTGATAGCCATTTACCAAAGTTAGAGAGTTATATATCTCTATGCATGGCTTGAATGTTTATTTCTATGCATTGATTAGCTTATAGTTACATTTATCATGATTAATGGTTTGCCCTACCATGTTTATGTAAGTTATTAAACTAGCTATGCCTAAAATCCTTTGTTATTCACAAACTTGATGTCCATCTTACTCCATTTTTCCCAAAGATCCATTTTACCTCGAATCAAATCGGCCCTGCAACAACCTTGTATCACCATATAAAAGCTTTCTTGACCTTTTCGACCCCATAGCCCAGTTGATCCGACATATTTTTACCTATCTTAATCTTTGATTAGTTCATCCCTCACAACCTAAAAACCAAAACCAAAAAACCTACTTCATAACTAGCCTAAAATATTTACAGAATAAGCGAACACACAGATATCCCTTAGACAGATAGAGAGAGCCCTCTTTGAGTCCAGGAAGGATAGGTCCTTGGGCTCCAAAGACTGGTTTGATGTTACACTGTCATTTGGCTTGCCAATCAGCCAAATCACAGGACCCTAACATAATGGCGATCACGGTGGGATGCTGAGTGATAAACATACTTAGTTTCCCTAAACCTCTAGAGACCTATGAAAATACTATCTTTTTGACTTATCCCACTACTCACTAACATAATGGTGATCACGGTGGGACTTTGAGTCAAAACATCCTAGGTATCCTTTAGGAACTCTCAAAATCTCAGTCAAACTTAGAAGAGTAGAGTCTGGTTGTCTCACCATCCTAGAAAAATGATGACTCAACTGTAGGACACTCTTACAAACCCTAGGCTACACATAAAAAATCAGAAAACCCAAAAAACTTCCTTAGATTGGTTTTTGACAGTATTGGTGTTGGACCATACACATATACCTCAAAATAACTAAAAATCCACCTGGCGACTCCACTAGCCTCCAGTAGGCCTTACTACTTTACTAAACTCTAGGCGACTATCCGATTGAGCCACCTCATCGCCACCCTAACATAATGGCGATCACGGTGGGACTCTGAGTGATAAACAAACTTAGTTTCCCTGAACCTTTAGAGACCTTTGAAAATACTATCTGATTGACTTATTCCCACCGCTCACTAACATAATGGCGATCACGGTGGGAATTTGAGTCAAAACACCCTAGGTATCCCTTAGGAACTCTCAAAATCTCAGTCAAACTTATAAGAGTAGAATCTAGTTGTCTCACCATCCTAGAAAAATGATGACTCAGCTATAGGACACTCTTACAAACCTTAGGATTACATAAAGAACTCAAAAAAACCACAAAACATTCCCAGATTGGCTTTTCCCCTAGTTACTGGTGGTGGACCATAGCTACGTCTTTACAAAAACAACCAAGTTCCACCTGGTGAATCCACTAGCCTCCAGTAGGCCTAAAAAATCCATCAAAGGCCAAAAAATTCATAAACCATACCTTTCTGCTAACTCATCCTTCCAAAAACTTAAAACTTATGGTGGAAACTCTGTAATCAGTGAAAAACTAAGTATAACTTAGCGATTCAGAAGACCTCACCTAAACATAGGAGACAAGAAGAAGTCTTCTTGCCAAGAGAACCATTATCTTGTCCATACAACCTAGCAAACTGTTGAAACCAAGTGAATCACTCTTCTTTGCAAGTTTCCATCTCAAAGTTTGCTATAAAACTTTTTCCCAAAAGTATCTTTGATAGTGTTGGTGGTGGACCATAGTTCTCATAGAAATCCACCTGGCGACTCCACTAGTCCATCCTTTTTGTTTTGACCATCCTTCACATTAGTAAAACCCTAGAGAGGCCATCCATCCAAAACAATCACAAATACCATCCTCTCTAAACTCTAGACCCGAAATCTGGCTTCACGAAGAATCAACACCAGATCTCATCCGGACCCAAATCCCCCTATCATAGTAGATGACCCAGAGAATAATATGTGGCAAGCTTCTGAAACTAGAAATTTAGCTACCGATAGGTCCATCCGTAAAGCAAGATCAGTTCCTGAACATCTCACTGCCTTGCAGGATTCCCCCTTTGACTTAATATCATCAAAAACCCTTTTTAGAAGCAAGTCACAAAGTAAGATAGAATTTGACAATATTGAGCCCCTAGATCTTCCACAGAGTCCTAGTAGAGAAGCCTCACCTACCACACCTCTCGACTTTCAGCTTCTCCATCACTTTGGCTCCTACCATCCCAGATCTGCTCAAAATCAGATCACTAGTCCAAGTACATCCGCCACACCCATCCAAATCACTGATGTTCAAACCACCTCAGCTCATCCCACAAGCCCTCGTTTTGTACATCATCCATTAGCTCCCGTCATGGAATCCTGGTATGCACCCTTGGTGTTGTCACAACCTTTGGCCCCCTTACAAAATGACTATCAATCCAAAATCCTGCACTTTACTGAAATTGAGACTACCACAACTCAACAACATGTAGATAAGATTAGCGATGCCTTTGAATACATGGAAATAGAAGACAAGACCGTGAGAATGAGGATGTTCACCCAAAGCCTAGGCGGAGAACCCAAAAAATGGTTTAAGAGCTTAACTCCAAACAACATCCACAATCTCCCAGAACTCTACCAAACCTTCATAAACAAGTGGGAAATCTGAAAGAACCCCATTCAAATCCTGTCAGAATATAACAATCTAAAACGGGAAAATGGGGAAAGTGTCCAAGGATACTGCACTAGATTCAACAGTGTGTATAACGCCCTCCCACCTCACTTCAAACCCCCACTTGGCTCAGCCTTGGCGAAGTTCCCCAAAGGCTTTGACCTAGATGTCTGCTCAACTTAGTATTCCTAAATTGAGGTCATAAATTGTCAACCAGGGTTAGTAAAATCACAGCTGAAGTACTATATGTGCCTAGGTATTTGCTTTTTCTACTATTGCCAGGTTTAGTATTTTTCCCAATGTTTTTGGTTTTGTGTTTATTCTAAGAGGGAAAAAGAACTAAGTTTTGGCAGAGAAGCTATTGGTCACACTAAAATAGAGTAAAACCTATTCTAAATTATGTAAGGGCTCTTTGAGAACAAGAAAAATGCAATACTTTAACAAAGGTGTCGAAGAAATCTGAGCAAGAACTCAATAACCTTACAACATGAATTCAGTCCATTCATCTATTGAAATATGTTGAATAATCTCTGAGAAAGGATAAGTTAGTGCCATGAGGTTCTTCATAAACAACCACCTACAAGATTCTGCCAGAGAAATCTTAGATTCCATATTAGAAATTTGTTGGAACATATTTGGAAAATATAGTCTTAACAAAGTTAGGAATTCTACTCTCAAATTAACCTATGACACTGAATTGATCCTATTCTTGAACTTAAATTGTCAGCCTACTAAGCCTATTCTGAAATTGTAGTCCTTGGAATAGTTTGGGAAAAAATGTTATTTCAGACAATTATAAGAGATTGCGTAACAACAAGTCTTTGAATTGATAATTACTAATTTCATTCCTGATGCTGATATTGGAAGAGACAAGAGTAGTTTGTAAATAATGAAGGCCTTAAAATCTAATGGAACAAAACTAGCATACAACCGACTAATAAAACTAACAATATAATGGATAAAGTTTAACTAAAATGCAATCATTCAAACTTGAAAATACAAAAGGACCATAACCGTACTAAATGCCATTATCCTATCTTGAAATATAGTGAATAGAATCCGAGCTAGAGTGCCATTAATCTAACTTGAAATACAAAGGAATGTGAATCAACTAGTGCACCATTAATCTCCGTATACTACAACTACACTTATACTTAAATTAATCAACAAATGTTCCAGCCTGCCTCATTCAAAGCATGGTATTTTTGGAATAATTATAGAATAGACCTACTGCAATATGATGTAATGAGCATAAAAACATATACCCAACAAAACTAAAGAAGATCTGCAACACTACAAATAAATTATGTCTTATCCAGTTAGGACATTTTTGGAAGAGAAGATTAATAAGAACAAGACTAGCCGTGTCAATCGATGTAATTGAGCACAAAAACATAAAAGTTCAAAGAAATGAAACTAACTCAAAATACTACATTTATACTCATTCAATATTAGTAAGATACTTTCAATAATTTGTAAGAACAAGACTAAAACTGTAGGAAGATCCAATGCAAGCAAAGATAAAACACAAAGTTCAGAAAATCGTTTAAACTAGGAATGCAAATAAGGCTAAAAAGTTACTATCTAAGCAATGTGAAAAAGCCTTGATAGTAGGGGCCTCTCTAACACCGAATCAACATACAAATATCCTCAAGATTGCCTCGTATATTGCAATAAAGTGATGCTTCTTTCATTAAAGAAAATTATTTTAAAAACAAGAGTATCACGGTTTTCTCGAGATCTAGCAACAAAACATAAATCTAGCTAGTTGTTTCTGCCTCCCGAGTCATTTTATAAGAAAATTACATAACTTCCCTTTGAGATAAAATAGAAATAAATGTCTTTCCCATCTAAAATCAAATTATAACTCGTGGTGGTCTCATACTATGATTAAAGACATCCGTACAAATTCTGTCCTATTAGAAGTCTCATCTCCTAGTTTTGGTTTCCTACGGCATAACCACTCAGACTCGTCGTACTCGTAGGGGCAAGAAATGATGTGATGAAGTCCGGAATTCACCCATATGTATTTTTCTTTTGAGTATACCTCTGGAACCCGTGAAAACATGAAGACAATCATGTGAATCGATAACTAGCTACTTCGAATGGTCATGATCAGAAGCAATCTAGTCAAAAATTACTACAACAACAAAATCAAGGAAAGTGTAGCAAGTTAGTCAGTTATATACATTCTTAAAAGAAAATTTGAATACATCCTATTGATCGTTTAGGCCTGTAATTGATAAGAACAAAGGAAATGAAGTGAAATGGTGGAAGAAAGGACATCTTTGGGGCTCAACATACCCTACCAGAGTTTTTGCATGTCCTCATGCAATCAACCCATATATTCCGAGACTTCGCTTGTGACATCTAGTTCCCTTCTTCTCGCTTCCCGATAGTTAATGGCCTCCAGGGCTTTATGACCAAATTGAATTCAAATTTATAAATTCCCTCCTCAACTTTTTGTTTTTCTTTCAATATCTCACTAGCCTTGTACAACTTTTCCCATTTGCAAGTAGGCAGGTGTATTCATATCAATTTCAGCTTAACTGCCTCCCTTAAATGTCATTCTCATCTTGATATGCCTACAGTACTTCTAACTCATATTTGCTCCTTCTTAGTACATCAATTGTGATTTGGTGGGCTAGGAGTTCTGCTCTACTTTCGAGGCTCTCTAATGTCTCCTAATATAATTATAAATTTGTTTGGTTGATCCGGGTCTATCTCCTCGGAGTTTCTTCATCAAGATTCGTCTATATTGGTGCTCAGTGATCTATCAGCTTGGTGCCTTCATCCTCAATGTTTATGATTCCCGCTTTGTCGACCCCGTTTTCTTCAATATAAATTTAAGTCTCAGGGCTCTGCCTTGGTTGAGGATGGTCCTTCAATTCCTCTCCTTGCATACCTTCCTTATCATCTTCTCTTTAAGATGTTTCTTGGTTCTCATCAATTTGAATTATCTCTTCACTGTCTCCTCTCGTATAGACTCTACTTAGCTTAGTTTCAACAAAATTTCAGAATTTTTCCTTTTCCCGCTTCTTCTTGTAGGCTTGCCTTCGCATGGAGTCTTTGGTTCTTCAAAGAGATTCCTTACTAGAAACTCATCCCAATTTTCTCCCACTTTTCAAAATGATGTTCAATTAGGATTTTAACGAGGGCTATGGTGGTATGTGCGGTTTCTGTGAGTCTGAAACCCTCTTTTGTAAATTAGGAGGCCATTTTCTTCGGTACTATGAAATAGGAAAATGGGAATTACCTTTTCATCTAAGAAATGCATCACAATGAATATGATAAAGCATAGGTACTTCAAACCTTTCCTCACAAGTTATAAATTTTTGCCAAAATGAGCAACATATTCTGCCATTTATTCTTCAGTGCTGAGCTAGGAATACCCTTCCTAAAAATGGAAACATCCATACCTGGTGTTTTGAGCATTTGCCTCCATGCCTCATTATGAAATTCCCTATTTTTGAACCACCGTTCTCCTTGCCTGGGTAATTCTGTTGCTTCTACAATGAAAGCCTCTGTAATAGTGAATTTAATATCTCCTATTTCGACCTCTGCTCCATTGAAGGACCGTGCAAATTTTTTAGTTATCTCCTTATGAAAACCATTAAAATTTTCCAAGAATTGTAACCACCCAGCCTACTGTAGCATTTATCTGATTTGTGGATAACCCTCCAAATAGTTGGTTCCAACTGGTTCAGATCTTACTATGATACCCATAGCTTCTCTTTTCAACCTTCAATTTACTGCTCTTCTATCCACTGTGAAAATGGCTATTAAAGAGTTGTTTTTGCCCCAAAGGTGTTGTTCTCTGTTTATGCAGTAGGAATTAGCTGTGGAAGGATGATATGAAGAGATTATAGAACGAGTGAAATGTGGTGAGGGTGATTTACACAAATTAATGAGTTTGAGAACCATCATGGGAGAAAATACCGCGGAAACATTTCGTAAGCAATTCAAAATCATCATTGAATACTTCGGCTGGTGACGTGAATGATTAGGTCACTTCAGTACCTAACCGTTAAGTTTTAAATGATGATTTGAAATGGTGGAGTGGAAGGGCTTTTGTCCAAATTTTTTTTGATAGGTTTAATAGCCATGATCAACACGAATAATTAAAACAACTTTTGAATCATACATGACTTAACGATACTAAAAATTTCATAATCTATCATTATACTAATTTTACAATTTTACCTTTGCCTTTCCCTTAATTTTTGTGGTTTTGATATTCTTGGTCCTCCTTTGAAAATGATTGATTCTTCAGTCTTCATAATTCCTTTGATTTTTCTTGTTGACATAGGTGTGCAGGGTCAAGTGTTGCTGGATAATTGCCTTCAGGATATTTGGCTGCAGAATGTCTAACTGGCTGCAGAATGTACTTGTAGGAACTTTGAAACATGAAATGAAATGATTTGAAACATGGATGAAGTGTAGTATGGAATGGATCATGAAATATGGTGGAATGGATCAAGAGTGTGGTGAAATGTAATAGAATGAAATGAATTACAATTGTGAAGTGGAATGAAACATAAAAGTGGTCTGCAATTTATGATTTGTAACACTCAATTTGTAGAAAGAGATCAAATTTAGAAATCTGAGATGGAAATGAAATGGACCATGGAAGGGAGTGAATGAAGTATGGATGAATGGAATGAATGAAATATGAATGAATGGAGTGGATGAAATATGAATGAAGTGAGACATGATGGAGTGAAACTTATGATTTTGTAATGACTGTTTGTAGAAAAACAAATTTGAAAAGCTAAAGTGCCAGAAAGATTATGATTTTCACTTTATCTTTTCTGTATAAACATGCTAATCAGTGATTAGTTTTCATGTTTATACTTTATTTATTTTTTTATTTATTTTTTTATGCTTTTGAATTCAGAAAATTCAAATAAGTTGATGAAGAAGAAAAATTCTTCTTCATTAACTTCACATCACTGTTTTCCTGGAATCTCTTGACAAATTCTTCTCTTGAAAGTGGCTTATGATATAGCTTCAATCTATGACCATTTACAAGAAAAGTGACCTTCTCTTCATCTATTGTCCTGATTTTTATTGCTCCATTGTCAAAAATTCTTATAATTTCATATGGCCCAAGCCAATGTGTTTGGAATTTACCTTGAAAATCCTTGAACTTTGAATCAAACAAGAGAGCCCAGTCACCTTCTTTGAACTTCCTTTCCTTGATGTAATTATCATGCCATCTAGCCCTTTTCTGTTGGACTATACTTTTTTTCTGAACTACATCTTTTATGATCTCATCCAATTCATTAATATTCTCCAATCTGTGCTTTTGTGCCTCTGTTAGATCAAGTCCTAGCTGAACTGCCATTTTAAAAGTTTGTACCTAAAACTCTATGGGAAACAAAACTTGTTTTCCATAAACAAGTTCATAAGGAGTATGGCCTGTTGTGCTTCTCCATGTAGTTCTATAGGCCCACAAAGCTTCAGGAAGCCTGTCTACCCAATCTCTTCTATGTAAATGGACAGTCTTTGTTAAGATCCCGTCAATGACTTTATTGGTAGATTCCACTTGACCATTTTCTTGTGGATGATAAGGAGTAGATTTTCCGTGTCTGATTTTGTACCTCTCCATCATTTGTTCCACTAGATTTGATGTAAATTGAGCTCCTTGATCTGTAATAATTTCCCTTGGAACACCAAAATGAGTAAAAATATCCTCAAAAATAAAATTAACTACAAATGCTTCAGTAGCAGAAATTAATGGCTTGGATTCTACCCATTTGGTAACATAATCAGTGCAAACTAATATATACTTCTTTTGCCTTGATGGAGGACTAATAGGTCCTACAAAATCTAAAGCCCATTTTTCAAAAGGTTCAATATGTACCTGAGGTTGCAATGGCATCTCACCTGAAGGAGAAGGTTTCCCTAACCTTTGGCAACTGTCACACCTTTTGACATACTCTTTAGCATCTTTAAAAAGGGATGGCCAATAGTATCCTAAATGAAGGATCTTATAAGCTATCCTTTTATCAACAAAGTGTCTGCCACAAGGTTCATCATGACATGCCTTGAGGATCTCAGGCATCTCATTTTCCCAAACACATCTCCTAATGATAAAATCTAGACCATTTTTTACAACTCATTAGCAACCCATGAATATTTTGCGCTTTCATAAATGATCTTTCTTTTGTCTCTTGCATTCATTATTGAAGGAAATTTCCCTGAAACTAAATAATTAGCAATGTCAGCAAACCAAGGAGTTTGAGTAGAAATTGCAAAAAGATATTCATCAAGGAATTGATCTTCAATTGGGGTATTGTCTTTGATGTTTTGGAGTCTAGATATGAAATCAGCTACTGTGTTTTGTTTTCCAAGCCTATCTAGAATGGTAATGTTGAATTCTTGTAAAATCAATAACCATCTTATGACTCTGCCATTAGTAATTGATTTTTTCATTAGATATCTAATTGAAGAGTGATCTATGTGAACAAAAGTTTCATAGCCTGTTATATAGTGTCTGAATTTGTTTATGGCATGAACAACATTTAAAAACTCTTTTTCAGTTACAGTATAATTTAACTCTGAAGGAGTCAAATTTTTACTTGTATAATAGATGGCATAAGGAATCAAGTCTTTTTGTCCCAATACTGCTCCTAGAGCTGTATCTGAGGCATCTGTTGAAATATGAAAAGGTAACTTCCAGTTAGGTCCCCTTAAAATAGGTGCTTCAGAGATTTTTGTTTTCAGGGTCTCAAAGGCTAACGGGCAATCAGGATTCCACTTGAATTCACAGTCCTTGGTAAGTAATTTGAAAAGTGGAGATGCTATCTCCGGCGAAGTTTACAAACCTTCGATCCAATCCTGTAAATCCTATAAACTCCTAACATCTTTTCGACAACTTGGAATAGATAAGTAGAGATGATTTCAACTTTCGATTTCAACTTTCGACTCATCAACTCTAATCCCATCCCCTGAAATATGATGCCCCAAAACAATACCGTCAGTAAACATCATGAAACATTTCTCATGACTAAGTGAAAGATTTTCTTCTTGACATCTCTTTAAAACTTTTTCCAAGTTTTCTAAAGCTTCTTCAAATGTGTTTCCATAAACTGTGAAATCATCCATATATACCTTTACACAATCATGTATTAGATCTGAAAAAATTCCTAATACTGCCCTTTGAAATGTTGCAGGTGCATTGCATAATCCAAATGTGGAACACTGTACATAGAGTACCCAAGGAGTTGCAATGGTTTTGTTCGATCTTTCATGCTACTGGATTTGATTATAATCCACTAAACCATTCAAAAATGAGAAGGGCTACTTTTGCCACTAATGTATCTAACACCTGATATATGAAAGGTAAGGGAAAATGATCTTTAAATGTAGCTTTGTTTAATTTCCGGTAGTCAATACATACCATCCATTTACCATTTTTCTTTGGCACAATTACCAAAGGAGAAACCCACTGACTATCTGAAATGGGATAGATAAAGTTAACATTTAACAATTTCTGCAATTCTTCCTTAACAATCTCCCTAAGATTTGGATTCATCCGTCTTTGAGGTTGTCTGATTGGTTTACAATTTTCCTCTATATAGATGTGATGAGTGTAAGTTTTGGGGCTTATCCCTTTCATATCAGTGTACTCCCATGCATACGCAGAAGAATGTCTCTGTAATATCTTGACTAGCTCTTCTTGTTGAGATTTCTCTAGGTTCTTGTTTATGTTTAAAGTTTTGCCTGGAAATATCTCAATTGTAGAGCTGCCAAATTTATCCATAGAATAGAGAGACATCTGCCTTGATGATAAAAACTCAATGTTGGATTCTTCTTGAAATTTTTCATGTTTGTATTCCGAAGAGGATTCAAAGTTTTCTAAGGTATTCAGAATCTGGCTATCTTCACTAATTTCTGAAATTGTGAAGAGAGGTTGTAAGTCTTCTTTATCCTCTATCCATTGAGTATCATCTAATTCTGTAATTGTTTTTGTTGGAGGATACAAGGTAAATTTCTTGGTTGAACTACCATCAGAGATGTACATATCACCGGATCTACAACTAATGAAAGCATCAGCTATAGCTAACCAAGGTCTTCCTAATATAATAGGATGTCCTCCTAGAGTTTTCTTAGGAGTTAGGATCATAAAATCCACAGGATATTCCCAAGAATCTAGGGACACTGGAATGTCTTCTATTACCCCATCAGGTTTGATCACAGATCTGTCTGTTAATTGTAATAATTTGGGTGTAAAAAGAATATTAGGAAGTTTCATTCTATTCATGATTTGTCTACTCATGATACTGATTGCTGCCCCTAAATCAATAAGTGTGTTTTGGATCTCAATTCCATTGATGTGTATTTTAACAACTAGATTTTCTGGGTCTAGATACTTTGGAATGGCAATCTTACCCATCATGAGATCTGTTATTTTTCCTGCCAGTTGAATTTTCTTTTTCTCTCTTATTCTTTTTCCTGTTTTCTTCATGCTCAAATCCTTTATTGTCTTTGCTAAGATTGGAATTTCCTTGATAGATTGCAATAATGGGATCTTAATACAAACATTTCTCAGCTCATCTAGGAAATCATAATTAGGCACCATAATTTGTTTTTCTACACCCCTATCAATTTGTAATCTTTCTGGAAAGGGAGGTGTAGAAGTGGATGTTGAGGGCTGCTCTAATATAGGCGTTGAAATTATTGGTTCTTTTTGTTTTGATTTTTCAATGTTTGGGTCTTGGAAAGTTGTGTTCTCTTCAAGACTTTTATTTACCCGTAGAGAATCTTCCTCAGAACTTTCTTGCTCTTGTATGATTACAGAAGGTTTCCTCTTTTCAAGTATTCTTCCATACCTAAGTTGAACATCAATAAGGTCTAAAGGAGTGATCAAATAAGTTGGAAACTGTTGGCCTTCTATCATGTATGTGTTCTGAGGATTTTTATTGTTGGGGTTTTTTATGGGTTGGGCAGGAAACTGATTTTTTTTTCTGAAGAAATGGTAATGGAAGTGGTTGATTGTGATTTTGTGGATTTTGTTGAGGATTTTGTTAAAAATTTTGTTAAGGAGGGGAATGTGGATATGGTGGATAGGGTGGTGGATATTGATAGTACTGAGAGTATCTTCCATAGGGATTTTGTGCTCCTTGTGCCCAAGTTTGTGATTGATTTTGAAATTGGGGCCAAGGTTGCTACCAAGAATTCCAATTTGGTAAGGGTTATTTATATAGTTGATCATGGAATCCTTGTGTTTGAGGTCCTTGCCAAGGTCTCCTAGAGACAAAATTGAGAGATTCTGTGGAGCTTGTGGAATTTTCTTCTTGAAAGACAGCTTTGAGACTAGGAAGTGAAGGAAAACCCTTGGTCTCATGTTTTTCTGAACAAATTACACAAGTCTCCACAACTTTTGCATCCAAAGAGCACTCTCTCAGGGCATTTTTCTTTCTACATTTGGGACAAAAGATTGCTAAGGCATCAGATTCAATTTTCTTCTTGTTTTGTAACTTAAGGGTGTCTATTTGTTCACTAAGACTCCCTAAAATGTTAGATTTGAATTCATCAAGCATATGTCCTATTTCTGCCCTACTTACTGTCCAGGAAGCAGACTTACTTGCCCTTGCAAGAGCAGGGTCTCTTGGTCCTTTTACAGTTTTAGATTTCCCTCTTGAAAGGTTGATACATAATTCAGCTATTTCAGGTAATGTGAGCTGAGATATATCCCCTTTTTCCATCATGTTAAGGATATTTAACCATTCATCTCTAATTGTCTTCAACAAGAGAGCTTTCAAGGTGTCTTGGTCTAAGTTTTCCATTTTTGCCCTCTTGATGTTATAGTTGAACCTTTCCAACAAATCTTCCATATTTTCATCTTCTTTTTGTAACATTTTAAACACTTCCTCCTTATGGTTGACTGGCATACAGTAATCCAAATACCTCTCTAGAAATTCTTGTTTCATGTCTTCCTATGTCCTAACAGAACTGTTTATCAAACTCATAAACCACTTCAATGCTTCTCCTTTCAATGTTGAAGGAAATAGTTTAAGTTTTTGAGCATCTTGTAAGTAGTCATAAGTTCTACATAGGACTTCAAATTAAAATAGGAAAGTTTCAGGATCTTCAGTTTTAAGTCCATAAACGTTTGGAAGGACAGAGGGTGAAATATTTTTCATAGTTGTATTGGTTTCTTCATCTACTATAGGAAACTCAAAAGAGCTTCCCATTTATCTTCTACCTCTTCCTCTACCTCCTTCACCTTCTGCACCTCTACCTCCTTCTCCTCTAACTCTACCTCTACCCCCTCCAAATAGTGGGGGTGTTCTCCATTAAAAAATCCTCCTCCCCCTTCTTCTCATAGTTGATTCTTCTATGGTTGAAAAGTTTATGTCCTTAAAGGTGGGTTCCTAATATTCTTCAAGATAGGTTCTAAGGTACAAGCAAGGTCTTTTCAATGGGAACATCCCATCTGGTCCCTCTGGAAGTCTAGGATCAGTAAAGGATGGAATGTGGGTTTGAGTTAAAGGTGTGCTGGCTCTTGGTCTTGTTGAAACAAGTGGTGTTCTAGGAATCAAGCTTCTACTTCTTATGAATCTACCCCTTGAGTCTCTTTCTCTATGCATATCATTGTTTTTGGGAGGTAAGAAACAAGGCTACCTAGTTACACTTCCCTGGAAACAACGCCAAAATTTCTGCTCAACTTAGTGTTCCTAAATTGAGGTCATAAATTGTCAACGAGGGTTAGTAAACTGTTGAAGTGAAGTGCACTATATGTGCTTAGGTATTTGTTTCTCACTACGTTGTGTTTAGTGTTTTTCCAATGTTTTTGGTTTTTTGTTTTTTATTCTAAGAGGGAAAAGAACTAAGTTTTGGCAAAGAGAAGTTGTTGGTCACACTAAAATGGAGAAAAACCTATTCTAAATTATGTATGGCTCTTGAGAACAGAAAATGCAATACTTTAACAAGAAAAATAACTCATAGCAAGAACTCAGTAACTCACAACATGAACTCAATAACTCATAACATGAAATCAATCCCATTCATTCATTAGAAATATGTTGGAATAGCTTAAGAAAAGGATAAGTTAGTGCCATGACGTTCTTCTAAATAAACAACCACCTACAAGATCACAGATAAAATCTTATCCATGGTTAGAAATTTGTTGGAACATATTTAGAAAAGACAGCCTGCAACACAGTGAGGAACTCTACTCTAAATTAACCTATGTCACTAAAATTAATTCATTCTACAACTTAAATTGTCACTACTGAGCCTTATTCTGAAATTAGAAGTCTTTTGGAATAGTTTTGGGAAAAAGGCTATCTGCACAATTATAAGAGATTGCAGAATAGTCAAGGCCTTGAACTGATATCACTACTTCCTGTCCATATGATGATGTATTGGAAGAGATTAATAACAAGAGTAGTTTGTAAATAATGAAGGTCGTGAAGTCTAATTCAACTAGCTAATCAAACTTGAAATACAGTGACTATAACTGAACTAGAATTCAATTAAAATAACTTGAAACACAGTGAACATAAACTGAACTAGGGTGCTATTAACCTTCAGAGTATTACAACTAGACTAAATTGCAACTAATCACTGAAATGTTTCAGCTCTGTCTCATTCGGGTGAGTGGTATTTTGGAATAATTCATAGAATAGGACTGGCTGTAACATGTGATGTAAATGAGCATAAAAACGTAAAGTTCACCAAAATGCAATAAGCTCTGAAACACCACAGCTATGTCTCATCCAGTGTTAGTGATATTTTGGAAGAGATTAATAAGAACAAGACTAGCTGTAACAATTGATGTCATGGAGCACAAAAACATAAAGTTCAAAGAAATGCAACTAACTCTTAAAATACTACAGTTATATCTCATTCAATATTAGTGATATTTTGGAATAATTTGTAAGAACAAGACGAGACTGTAGCATCCAATGCAAGTGAACATAAAACACAAAGTTCAAAAATTAAGCTTAAACTAGAATGCAACAAGGCTAAAAGGTCATCTAAACAATGTGCACAAAGCTTCTAAGTAAAGAGGGGCCCTTAACACCGGATATATACAAATCTCCTCAATATTGCCTCTGATATTGCAATAAAACGGTGATTCTTTCAATAAAGAAAAAAATATTTCAAAATAGAGTATTAATATCTTCCTGAGATCTAACAACAAAACATAAATCTAGCTAGTTGTTTCTGCCTCCCGAGTCATTCTTATAAGAAAATTGTTAATAGAGTTTCGATATAAAATAGGAATAACTTTCTTTTCCCAACTAAAATAAAATTAGAACTCGTGTGGTCTCGTACTATGATTAAAGACAACCAGACAAATTTTGTCCTATTAGAAGTCTATCTCCTAGTTTTGGTTTCCCACGTGCATAACCACCTGTAGAATTCTGCTCAGACTTCGTAGGGAGCAAGGAATGATGTGGATGAAGTCTGGAATTCACCCATATGCATTTTTTTTGAGGTGACACTTGGAGCCTGTGAAAACATGAAGACAGCTGTGGAATCGACAACTAGCTACAGAATGTCTGCATTCTGTAGCTATATCTAGTCAAAAATTACTACAACAACAAAACCATGAAAGTGTAGCAAGTTAGTCATTATATACATTCTTAAAGAAACTTTAATTAATCCTATTGATCATTTAGGCCTGTAATTGATAAGGAACAAAGGAAATGAAGTGAAATGTGGTGGAAGAAAAGGACATCTTTGGGGCTCAACACCAGACATGACTTATCAACTAAGAGACAAGGATCCCCCCACCTTAGAGGAAATGCAGAAAGTGTCCATAAGTGCAGAAGCCAACTTTGCAGAAAAGAGAGCTAGGACTAGATCAAAAAGGAAAGTCACATACCGGGATGAGGTCTCCCCTTCAACCCCTTCCTTCGATCCTAGAATAGATGAATTGGTTAACTCCATGGAAAAAATGTGGGAAAATATGAGTGAAAAGACACCCCTTAGGGACAACCAGCCAAACCCTCCAAATAGAAACCAGAACCAAAATTTTAGGAGGGAATAGCCTCAAAACAAACCAAGGGAAAATGATCAGAAAATTAGGCCACCCTTCAATGAAAATTATGTGGAAGAAGATGATAGGGATATAGAACCCATTGATGAAAATAATTTGAACCTCATAGGTTCTGATAACGAGAGTGAGGTTTACCTCACTGTAGACGAGCAAGATTTCTTCTCTCCGAATCAGGACAAAACAAACTATGAAGATCCTGAAGATCCTGCCATAGATTTTCAAAATGCCATCGTAGAAGCTCATAGGCAGTATGACCTTAGAAGAAGAAAAAACCAAGACAGCTCCAAGAAAGGTAGCTCAAACACTACTGAAACCCCTGATACCTTCCTTTAAAAAGTAGTGGATAGCAAAAAAATCGTGGTCAAGAAAACTGACCAAAACAAAGATAAAGCTATTCAAACAAGTCTTGGCTCAGATGCTCCTAGTACCTCCACAAAGATTCCCTAGATGACTATGTCAAACAAAATCCCGAAACAAATTCAACAAACTCAGAACATAGAGAAAGTCGTGGCTGAAAAAGCTGAAGAAAACATGTCTAAACTAAAACTACATTTCAGTTTTGAGGGTGAAATCACCAAAATAAATATCACCATGCCTCTTACCGAGCTTATCACCCAAAACTCTTGCAAATCCCAAGTGTTAAAGGTCCTGAATATAGGAAATGATGCCAACACCCTTAACCTAGTTGATGACAATCCCGAAGTGTTGTTTGGTCCAAAAATAGAAGGGAAATTCCAAGAAGGAACCACTCTTCCCTTTTACATCAGTCTAAATATCCATGACCAAATCCTTCACAATGCTATGCTAGACTTCGGTGCCTCACATAATCTTATGCCGAAGGTTGTAATGGAAAGATTAGGCCTAGAAATCACAAGACCATACAAAGACTTATATTCACTCAATTCTAGTAGAGTCAAATGTCTAGGCTTGATCAAAGATATTTGTTTCAGTTTGGCCCAAGTACTTGCAAAACATCTGATCATGGACATAGTGGTAGCAGACATCCCTCCTGTTAGGGATCTGTAATTTATTAGAAATATTGGCAGAGTCCAATTACAGAAACAACATCGTTTCAACCACTTTGAGATTCTAGGATCTAGCCCTCCTGAATTCGGAGAATGATCTCTCCAAAAAGTGCAGAGATGGATTTGTCTTTGAAGTTTGGGGTAATGATATTAGGCTAGTTATGAAGGCCAAGGGTTTGTTTGTTTTTTGGATGGTTGAGCATGATTACTATTCAAGGTGGAAAGTTCTGAGTGCAAAAAGTTCCAAAGGTGAGAAGTTGTAGGCAATCAGAGTAAGCTTCGGTCAAAAAGATAGACAATTGCATGTTTTAGTCCATTGGGCTATGGAGTCATAATAGGGTTTAATTGGAACAGCAAGAGGCAAGAGTGGTCCATGGGGCAAGTCATCTATGTCTAAGGATATCTTTGAAGATTGATTTATGGAATGGGATGATACAATAGTAAGGAGAAATAAACAGATGCAGAAACAAGAGCAGCCTGTAGAAATTTGAATAACTGATATATTATTCACCGAGATTCTCCTGGTCACACACTATTTTAGCTTCATGCATAATACAGAATCTCTTCTACCATTGATCATCACATGCAGAAATAAAATCAATTGCATGCATACATTAAAACCACAAACAATCACACATATGAACACAATATTTAATGGGAAATCTTAAAGCTGAAAACCCAAACTATCTGTATATTATATGTCATGGAGATCATGTAACAATCATAGTACAAAATCTCCTCACAAGCTCTCATGCACACCCTTAATTGCTACACACTATCAAGCTAGATCTAGCAAAGCTCATGCTCCAACCCTTAGCCACTTGATAGCCAACCTCTATTGTGTTTTCAAAGCTATGGGATGGATTTATTAAATAGATAACCACCTGGCCTGAACTGCGCAATCCTCATGGGCTTACTCCACCTATCTGTGTTGCAAATAGCAACTGTATAGTCACAACTGATAGTTAACCTGCTCTTTCACCTATTTCTGCACTGGTCTCCACTGAAACTGTCCATGCACTGAAGTTAACTGATGTATTCTTTAGTTGATTAATGAGTATTTAATTAGTGAATTAATTAATAATTAATTCACACCACTCTCACTAATTGTATCAATTATTTAAACTGAATAAAAATAGCTCAACTATGTTTAGATTAGTTAAACTGAATACAACTCCACTAACTTCCTCAATCAACTCTACCAAAATCTGTCACATGAGTTCTAACTGAAGTATCCATGCAATAGCTCCACTTAACCCTCAGGAATAGCGTAATTCCTTCTGTCAGCTGCATGTGCCACTTCTAGGCATCAAACTGAAGTGCTCCAAGAGAATAAGGTAATGTTTAGAGTCTAAATATTATTAAGAGCTAATAATATTTAACATATCTATTTTTAGACTGGAAATCTAAAAATAGATTCCGTCCAATATGTCTAAAAATATAAGTCCATCTATTTTTCCCGAATTGACCAACCATCCACAAATAGCATCCTGCAACTCATAGAACATGATCCATATGCCTAAAAATAGACTTTGCGCCAAAAATAGCATGCGAGCCCACTTAGTGAAGGCGACTCCTTTCCACTAAGCTCATCATCTTGTTGCAATCTCAACACTCCCTCTCAACAAGATATGGATTATCTGCAACCCCTATCCTGCCCCTGTGGTATTCGAATTTTCTCCTGGTGAGTGCCTTCGTCAAGATATCAACATCCTGATCCTCCGTGGGAATGTATGAAAGTAACATGACCTTCCGCTGCACACAATATCTGATATGATGATACCGTATGTAAATGTGTTTAGATATATCATGAAATACTGGATTAACCGAGATTTTGATGCAACTCTGATTATCACAATAAATCACAGTAGGCTCTAAGTGTGAACCGAACAACCTGACCAGGATCTTCCTCATCCATATAGCCTCGCATGCACCAACCAGCCGTCATACCACCTCTCGCCGAATTGAGTGCCACGAATATCTACTCTCGCTGTACCAAGAAACCGATGTCGACCCGATACTGTGATGTCGACCCGATACCGAAATCCCTCCGATGTGCTCTTTTCTCATGGCCTCTCGCTCAATCTCGCATCCGTGAAGCTTCACACCCCTTCACCATCCGACGTCCGTACCACAATCCATATCCCGATGTGCCTCGAGATATCTCAATACATGCCTCGCTCGCTTTCTAGAAGAGCTTGGTTGGCTTAACCATAGCTTGTGAAATCGTTCACAAGATAGCATATATCGGGTCGTGTATCGACCCGATACATAAGCGACCCCACCAGCTGTCGATAAACAGTGGCATCCACTACCTCCACCGAAGTAGCATCCTCCTTCCTCCAACCACCAGGAAGAGGAGTATCAACAGGCTTGCAGCCATGCATGTTGAACTTCTCCAGTATCTCCCGGGCATACTTACCCTGAGAAACAAACAGCCCACCACTGCGCTGCCAAATTTCCAATCCCAGGAAATAATGAAGGAGGCCCAAGTCCTTCATCTCAAACTCTTTTGCAAGATCCTCCTTGCATGAGAGTATCAACAGCTCATCACCTGTCAAAATTAAATCATCTACATAAAGTACAATGATCAGCAACTTACCCTCCACCACAATCTGGTATAGGTTAGGATCCGCCTCACTCTTGGAGAATCCAAGTCCGGTGAAATAACCGTCTATCCGTGTGTACCAAGCACGAGGTGCTTGTTTCAACCCATACAACGCTCTCTCGAGCCTGCACATGTGACTCATCAAGATCTCAAAACCTTCGGCCACTCTATGTACACCTCCGAATCAATGACCTACTGAGAACTAGTCCCCACATCCATCCGATGAATGTGCCACCCCATCCGCGCCGCCCGAGAGAGCAAGAATCGTCTCGTATGGAAGAATACCTTGCGGCCAGTGCAAAGGTCCTCTACAATCGATCCCCTCATTCAGAAAACTCTCTGGAAAAATCTGCCTTGTACTTCTCCACACTCCCGTCAGCCCACCGTTTCCACTTGTAGATCCATCTCGAACCCACCACTCGATTCCCTTCCGGTCTCGGACAATCTCCCATGCACTGTTCCCGACAATCGAATCATACTCTTCCACCATGGCATCTACCCATGCGGGGTCCTCCACAGCCTTTCTCGAACAGGATGGCCTCTATCACGAGCACACTTGCTCAAGAGCCAAGGCATCCAAAGAGGACGGTCAAAACAGGACTGTCTCTATCTGCACTGTGATGTAGGTGCTCCTACAACCTTCTCTGCATCTTGAGCCAGTCGCTCAACTTCTGTAGTGCGCTTCTGCCCTCTGATGGTTGGCACTGCATGAGTGGTCTCTTCCACTCCATGAACCTCCTCTTGTGGTTGATACACATCCTGAGACTCATCCTTAGGAACTAATATCTCCTCCTCTGCATGCAAGTGTGGCTCCCTCTCAAGCGAACACTTCATGGCTTTCTCCTCATGAAATTTGATATCCCGTCCCACAACAGTCTTGCGATTGTCTGGAAAATACACACGATAGTTGTGGGGTGTATCAGTGTACCCCACAAATATCCCAACCTCCACAGTCGGCTCCAGCTTCTTCCTGGCATCCTTCATCACATGAATGTAAACAGGTGAACCAAAAATCCTCAAATGGGAAATATCAGGCCTCTTACCAGAAAATGCCTCCTTGGGTGTACTCATGCTAAGTATCTTGCGAGGACAACGGTTCTGCACATATACTGTAGTATTGCATGCCTCTACCCACAAGTGAATGGGTAGGCCCTGATTATGCAACATCACCCGTGCAACACCCATGATCGTTCTGTTCTTCAGCTCAGCAACCCCGTTCTGCTATGGGTTATGAGGTGCTATGAGCTCTCTTTGAATCCCTTCTGTGCTGCAAAAGTCCTTGAATTCACCAGAGATGAATTCACCACCATTGTCGCTCCTAAGAGCCTTCACCTGCTTCCCCGATTCTTTCTCAACCAGTGCCTTGAACTCACAGAACTTTGAGTATGTCTCGCTCTTCTTCTGAATGAAGAAGATCCAGCACTTACGAGAAAATCATCAACAAATATCACATAATACCTATGCTTTGCTGTCGAAGCTACTGAGAAAGGTCCACACACGTATGTGTGAATTCTCTCAAGGATCGTCGTGGCGCGACTATCCTTCTCTTGAAAGGTGGCTTTCACAAATTTTCCCAAGGTACATCCCTTGCACTAATCTGACTGCGCAAGAGTACCCTTAGGAAGCCCAGTAGAAATCTGTTGCAGTAGCTTCAAAGCTCCATGGTGAAGGTGGCCCAATCTCCGGTGCCACAACTCGCCATAATCTCGGATCACCACTCCTTTTGCCTTGCATGCCATTGCTACACAGCCATATACCTGCAATTGATAAAGGTTTTGAACTCGAACCCCTATCCTCTGGGTCTCACCAGTTTCCTTACTGCGCAGGAAAGCCTTTCCCTCGCTAAAGACAACATCATATCCCTTGTCTTCTAACATCGCCACAAAGATAAGATTATTTTTCAATCCTGGAATATGCATCACTTCCTTCAATCTGAAGGATTTACTAGACTCCCTCTCAAATGAAATGGTACCGATACCAGTCGCACTATATCTACCATCATCGCCCATCTCGATGTGCACTCCAATATCTTTCTCATCCAGATCAGTAAACAAATCTCGATATCCTGTCATGTGAAAAGACGCACCACTATACAGAAACCACACTGAACCCATCACACTTGAAACCAAGCATGCGATCAGTGAAAAATCCAGCTCAAACTGCGAGGCTAAGGCCTCTCCAGCTGCAGTCCCAGCAGCCTGCTTATTTTTCTTCTTCTATGGAAAATTAGTGGCGTAATGTCCGTGTTGGTGACAGTGAAAGAACTTCACCTTGGACATGTCCTGCTTCTTGCCTTTCGTACCGGAATGAGAATATTTCTTGCTCTTCCCCTTCTTTGCTTTGGCAGCCAAAGTGTAATTCTCTTCATCAGAGTTATTTGATGATGATCCATCCCTGGTACTCCGCCTTATCTCCTCTTGCACAAGATCTGACCAAAGTCGCTCCCATCCTGGCAGTTTCTCCTAACCATTGACAGAGTCCTGATAGGAATGCCAACTCTTCAGAAGCCCAAGGAGAGCCAAGCTCACCAAGTCCTCATCATCAACAGTAACCCCCACACTTCCCAGCTCATCCCTGCATTGGATGAACTTCGTGAGGTACTTGGGCATACTGTCGCCTTTCTCCATCTTTATGTTTCTGAGTTTGTCCTTGAGCGCCAACTTCCTCTGGTCGCTCTTGCTTTGGAATAAATATATCAAGGCTTTATACATCAGGAATGGAGAAGCCTTACCATGAAGACTAGATACTATGTGATCCTTCACACCCTCCAACAAAATCCTTCGACACTTTGCTGTCTTCTTTTTCCATGCGTCAAGTACGGCAGCATCACTAGAAGTAGGCTTTGGAATTTCTGCATATATGAACTCCTTCAACCCATTGTCATATAGCACCGCTTCCATCCTGTCCTTCCATGAAATATAATTCGAGTTGCCCTCAAGGGCATACTCCAATCGCAATTCGTTGAAAGACATATCAACTTCGATACCAAGAAAACACTGCTGCAAATTCGAATTCCACCAGCACAAAACTCAACCGCTTCAATGTTTTGCAATTTCTCCAATGATCAATATTGCTCTGATACCATGTAGAAATTTGAATAACTGATATATTATTCACCGAGATTCTCCTGATCACACACTATTTTAGCTTCATGCATAATACATAATCTCTTCTACCATTGATCATCACATGCGGAAATAAAATCAATTGCATGCATACATTAAAACCACAAACAATCACACATATGAACACAATATTTAATGGAAAAGCTTAAAGCTGAAAACCCCAACTATCTGTATATTATATGTCATGGAGATCATGTAACAATCATAGTACAAAAGCTCCTCACAAGCTCTCATGCACACCCTCAATTGCTACACACTATCAAGCTAGATCTAGCAAAGCTCATGCTCCAACCCTTAGCCACTTGATAGCTAGCCTCTATTGCATTTTCAATGCTATGGGATGGCTTCATTAAATAGATAAACCACCTGGCCTGAACTGCGCAATCCTCATGGGCTTACTCCACCTATCTGTGTGTTGCAAATAACAACTGTATAGTCACAACTGATAGTTAACCTGCTCTTTCACCTATTTCTGCACTGGTCTCCACTGAAACTGTCCATGCACTGAAGTTAACTGATGTATTCTTTAGTTGATTAATGAGTATTTAATTAGTGAATTAATTAATAATTAATTCACACCACTCTCACTAATTGTATCAATTAGTTAAACTAAATACAAATAGCTCAACTATGTTTAGATTAGTTAAACTGAATACAACTCCACTAACTTCCTCAATCAACTCCACTAAACTCTGTCACATGAGTTCTAACTGAAGTATCCATGCAATAGCTCCAATTAACCCTCAGGAATAGCGTAATTACTTCTGTCAGCTGCATGTGCCACTTCTAGGCATCAAACTGAAGTGCTCCAAGAGAATAAGATAATGTTTAGAGTCTAAATATTATTAAGAGCTAATAATATTTGACATATCTATTTTTAGACTGGCAATCTAAAAATAGATTCCGCCCAATATTTCTAAAAATAGAAGTCCATCTATTTTTCCCGACTTGACCAACCATCCACAAATAGCTTCCTACAACTCATAGAACATGATCCATATGTCTAAAAATAGACATAGTCTAAAAATAGACTTTGCGCCAAAAATAGCCTGCGGGCCCACTTAGTGAAGGCGACTCCTTTCCACTAAGCTCATCATCTTGTTGCAATATCAACACAGCCCAGGATCTGGTAAGTACTTTGAAACTAGCCAGCCTTTCACATGAACTCAAGAAAGACATAAAAGTAAATTAGGATCTGGTAAGTACTTTGAAACTAGTCAGCCTTCGATACACTTTCAATAGAAAAAATCTTAAAACAAGGGGAAACCTGAAGGCAACTTTTGGAGTAGAAACTAGCGGGCTGGGCTCACCAAAAATCCTCTCCTAGCTCTTCTGTACTTGGTTAATTTCAAGACAAATACAAAGATAATGACATAATAGCCTAAGATCTGGTAAGTACTTTGAAACTAGCCAGCTTTTGACACATTCAAAGGGAAACAAACAGATAGTTTGTGGGATCAAACTGGGACCAGGGCTCACCATATCTTCCTCAGTTCATATTCAAAAAACATATACTGCAAATAACATCTAAGAATAACTTTCAACTAAGACAATAAGATGAGGGAACGCCAGCATTCCTATGCTTAAACTGAATCAAATCATTCCTAAATAACACAGATGGAAGAAAACATTTAGATAAAGATTTGCATTCAGAGAAGGTTACCGATATACAGTAGGTCCTAACTCTATGCATGTTGTTCTTTATAAGAGAATTTGCAACACAAATGGGAACATAAACAAAAATAACAAGTTATAATTAGAGAAACATCACCGTCAACATAGACCAGGATCCCATAAATCAGTTTGTATTGATGCTTCAAACCAGTTACAGCTTTAAGTCTAGTGATTTAGGTTAGCAACCATCTACACATCTCAGCCTAACCTATCTATCACCAGCAGAGCTCCAAGAGCCGGTGAATAATATAGAGTTAATGTCTTCTTGGCCCTTGGGGGGATCAATGAAGAAACTGTACAGGTGTTTCATTGTATTAATTGATTTACACCTATGAATTAAGCTCGGTGGGAGCTTTGTTGACCTTTGAGGCTCTGTGTAATGTTTGGAGTAACTCTGCAGATATTTCTGCATTGATTTCCTTGCAGAAGTAACTCTCTGGCTGCACTGAGGCAAAATCTGATCTTCTTCAATAACTTCGGCCTTTGTTTGAATGGTTTGAGGAACAGGTGGCACTATGGTAGCTGAGGAATCAATTTGCCTCAGACTATGGCGGTGGAGTTATTCCTGCTTGATAAAACAGTTTAGGTTTTCTATAAACTGTGTTTTAATTGGGGATTAGGCTTTTGTTATGCGTCTTAGACATAATCCTCATGAAACTGTTTCTAATCCTCTTTTCTGATACATTTAGGTCTTCGACAACTGATACCCTTTGACAGTGTTAAATCCATGGTTTTCTCGCTGATATGCAGGGCTGCGCAATGATGAAACGACATCAACGCCTCATAAAACACCGATGATACGTGAGATTGAAAAGCCCTGCGAATGATTTCCCTGATGAAATGAAGGCAAGAGGATTGTCACCCTCAGCCTGCGAATTTTATTCAGTATGGCGGAAAAGAATTAAACCCTGCAAAATACAAACAGAAGTTATGAAATCCTGTGTATATAGTTTGACTACTTCAGAGGACGTGTGGAAGGAGCGGGGCCATTGGATGGCATCATCCAACGGTCGGGATTAATCGGGGAGATCATAGAATGGGCGGAAGAAAAATTAGATCAGGGCCGTCGATCGCGCAGAGATCGACGGTCGGGAGCGAATGGGGAATTCAAAAACAGAGAATCATTGACCAGGCAATCGAATTAGGGAGACGAAATGTGAATCGTCGATCTGCAGATCAGATCGAGGGCAGAAAATGATTTAATCATCGCGTCGGGACCATATTAAGTAGCGATCATCTTCATCGAGCGACAGCCGTTGGATGGGCGGCTTCAGATCGGACGGTCCATGGTGATATCGCTCGACATCCTCGTCTAAACGATAACGCGTGATGGACGGCAGTTTTCCAAACAGTACAGGGGACGCATGGCGACAAGTGTATGGAATCGCTGGCCATCGGGGTAAAACAACTTTTCGCCGAAGGGCGGTGCGATGGATACTGCCGGTTTTGGGAAACCGGCTTTCGGACGGTGGGGACCACGGAAAGATGCACTCCGCACCGTCCGATCTACAGATCAGATCGACGGTGTGAGATAGTTTAAAAATGGAAATGGCGGAGAAATGAAAAATAATTAAAGCCCAAGTTTTCATTTAAAACAAAGGTTTTAACGTTTTTTCATGGGCAGAATATATAAAATATGATTAGGCGCCCGGCTGCGGGGCCTTTGGGCGTGTGGAGGGTTATATGACCAGAGGTTTTTTTAAAAGGAAGGGAACTTAAGGCTAAACCCGAAGTGCTTAAGTCAAAACAATGTATTTTTATGATTTTTCAACATTTTTTCAAAGGAAATGAGGATTTCGATAAGGCTAAGAAGAGGTCTTAGAACCTTATCAAGGGTTTTTATGTAGTGGAAAGGGAAGAAACATGAAATTGTTGGAATTTCATGGGGAATGAAGGGGTAGAAAAAGAGGTTAGCTTTTAAAGAGGAGGAAGGGGGAAAATGGTGCTTGCAGCAGTATTTCAAGATGGGAACAACAGTAAAGGTTTGGACAGAGGCATGAGGCCTTCAAAAAATCTTCAAGAGCCAACAGTTTTTAGTGAGAAAAATTGTTCCTTGAAGGCTCAAAAATAGATTCAGCCACCTTTCAGGATAATCAAATTTTACAGGTGGCTAAAACCTCCCAAGTATGGAATGCTTTTATCTAGATCTTGGGGAGCCAAGCTCCAAGGAAATATTCAACTAGATATGTCCTATGTCACTATTCCTGTGTTTGACCAAACTAGAATACTCTATCGAGAGTCACACATGAAATACATGATCAGTAACCAAGAGAGGCCAGATGACATCCCGATGCATTCCTTGCATTCCGATCTGAACTCTTTCATTCTACACACTGATGAGGACAGTGAAGAATAGTTAGAAGAATTCAAAACAAACTTAGATCCACCACATCAGCTGCCCCAAGTTCTCTATGATGAACTGGACACCCAAAACTATCATGATCATGAACAGCTATGTCTTGAGGAAAGTGAGTGTGTTCCTTTTGAAACAGGGATAGAGCAAGAAGCACAAACCATTATGTACTATCAAGCAAATCTCTCAAACCGTAGGCAAACATCAGCAGTAACATCAAGAAAATTTTTCAGAACAGAGGCATTAGAAGACTTACATATCACAAACCTCTTCGGAACTCAAGAGCAGGGAAGCTTAATGTTCTTACCATAACTCAAGGATTTACCATCGCATAACTCTACCACTGCAAATGAAACCTTGATTGTAGCCATAAAAACTCAAAATTCAGAAAAAATGACTGATAAACTTCTTATGAGAGGAGATGATGACTGAATTTCGAATACACCTGAGTTACTTGAACTAGCTAACATCCTGTCACTCCACCAAAGACTTAGAACTGCTAGAATTGGAAATCTCATTCAAAATGTTACTTCATATAGAGAAAATAGTGAGAAACACTATGCCACTGCCATCACTCCAAGAAACAACTTCGACAAAAGAAAATACAAAAATCTGAACCAATCAGTAATAGTCAAAGATAAAATAGCTGGTCATAGGATCTGTTTTGATTTTAGAAACACTAATACACATCCTTGTAATAGAAATTTTATCCTTCCTGCCCAAGACCATGATATACCGATGATAAGTGCTTTTAATCATATGTCTTTGCAAGATGATGTTTCAGGTTATAGCCAAATAATTCCCTTGCAAATTAGACAGCTCAAAGATTTTTTCCAGTATGCTGGAAGTAGTTCCAGTTTCAGACTCAGAATTGTAAAACCACCGGATATAAAAAATATGCTCCTAAAAGCCATGTTTCCAGTTCTAAATTTCTGCATTTTGACATACCTTGATGATGTCATCATACATTTCAAAAATGACAAAGAATATCTGCATTACTTGAAAAAGATGTACAGTAAAGGAAGGAGTGGAGATCAGAGGTATAAAGAGATACAACGGGAAGACATGGGTTTGTTCAGAGATTCAAGCATGAATCCTTATGTCATGCTTGAAAGGGAAAACTTTCCAAAATTTTCTTTTCAAGAGCTGAGTGGACCAAGAGTGGTAGGAGATCCTTATGAGGATAAGATGCTTAAGTTTCACCATTTCCAAGATTTCTGAGTTTAGAACATTTTCAATCATTGTATATACCATTGTTTGAAAAATAGATAAAAATAGAAAATTCAAAAACAATAGAAAAATAGAAAAGAGGGCAGATATAAAGAAGGCCCCATGTTCAAAAAATAGTCATCCGGAAAGTGCGCAAGTCTAAATGCCGCTATTAGTGCTCAAATGTCTTGTTGAGTTATCTAGCCTAATCATATCTGAACATGTTTTAAATTTATTTGCTGATAAGTTAGTGAGTGGAAAAGATGGTCAACATTGTGTAAGCTTGACTTATCAAAGAGAGTAGATTAGGAAACGATACTGGTTCCACATGCTCAAAACAAAACCAAAGAGTAAAGTAGGAATGAAAAACAAATTGTGTATCTTGGCCCCACTTTTCTAGATTTCATTTTTTGCAAAATAATACTTGTGTGCAGCTTGTCTTTCATGCCGCAAGTACATGACAAATCAGACTGTCTAACACTGATTTGATCATTTTTCAATTTCATGTTTATATTAGAGGACAAAATCCTGTCAAACAACTTAACCTTGACAGTTGATCTAGCATAGGTAGAGCAATGAAGGAGTTCATCAGCTTAATCTGAACTCCTAGCAGATATAAGTGTAGAACTAGATAGGTTCATTTGATATATATATATATATATATATATATATATATATATAGATATATTGTCAAAGGGTTGCTAGTCCAAATGCACCCATTGGAAGAAATTTTTTTAGGAAAGATAGTGGGGTAGGTATAAATATCATTGATGCTAATCATGTTGTCAATTTTCAGAAATAGCATCAAGGAAGAATGAAATTTGCGCCAATGGATAAGGAACTGGTCTTCATAAGCCAAAGATCTGAAGTTCTGGACACCTCCTGAAAAGGAGCTTCCCTCCCCAAATGGAGCCACTATTAGTCATTAGTATTTTTCACTTGTTGGTGATGACTAGTTGCAACAGCGAAGTTTTCTAGTAGCTGATCTAAAAAATTGTCAAATTTTCCAGCTGGAAAACACCCATAAACATTTTTTTCCCTCCTACCTTTTCAATCTGCCCATGATGAGATGAAACCTCATTATCAATCCCTATCTAGCCTCAGCCATACTAGCTTTTCCATCAACTCCAAAGAAAACAATCCAAATCTGTCCAAAGAAGTCTCCCCTAAGTTAGGTAGTGGCGCTTTAGGCATTTCTCCCTTGGAAAACTATCCATAAGCCAAAGAAACTCTATCTGCTATAGACCAGTCATAACAGACCTTCCCATTCTGAAAATAAAGTTGGTTACACCCTTAAGTCGCGCCACTAACAAGCCCTAAAGTCTCAGCAATGCACATGCCCTAGGTCAAACTGATATTAGGTGGTTTTACAGTTTTTCAATGGATCTTTCAAGAACAGAAGTGTACCAGCATCCCAGAAGATAGTATTTGGCTCAACATGAGAAGACAACTACTTCTCATGTGATTTTGAGCCTGGGATGCAGCTACAGGGCAAAGAGTTGTTTCATTAAGCTCCTGCGATCACAATCAAAGGTTAGTAAATTATGAATGACAAGAAGTTCTTTGAAAATACTAGCCAAACTGCTTGTGATGTCTAAAGAGGCACAGAGATATTTGAAAAGAAGAATTACATGTCTCAGAGAAATGCCCATCTTGACTATTATAAATTTGTCATTCTTCATTTTCTCAAGCATGAAAAGGCAGTGAAAGGAAAAATAACACTGTTAAAAGCTGATGAAATGGAATCACTGAGAAAAACCTCTTTCATTTTATAAGCAGAGAGTTGAAGACTGAGAAAACCTCCTTCATTTTATAAGCAGAGGGTTGAAGACCGAGAAGGCCTCCTTCATCTATAAGCAGAGGGCCAGGGATAAAGTTTGTTTCTAAGTTTTTCACTAACTGAAAAGGCAAAATTTAGGTACAGTGGTAGACAGTTGAAGGTTTCTGAATAAAAATGATGTTAAAGGCAGAGGAAAAGCAGTTATTCTTTTAAAAATTGTTTGCATGAGTTTCACTGTTATTAAATTAAAATGTGAAGCTAATGGGTTGATCATCAATGAAGAAATATTATTAAGCAGATGGCCAAAGGAGTCAAACATTCTTGGTCTCAAAATGACTTCTGCCATCAAGTATAAAGGAAGCCACTATCAGTATGTTCATCAAACATTCTTCATTGGGTTGAAAGAGAGGTTGAAAGGAAACCAGGCACTTGTCAAAGTAGGCCTCCTTCATAAACAAAGTAAAGGGGCTCACCTTTGTTTGAGGATGAAAAGCAATTATTGCATATGGCAAGGATTCCAAAAGGGACTGCACTCAAAAAGGGTGAATTGAATTAAAATTCATGTTTCTTACAGAACTCCTTCACAGAAGAACAAAGGGACAACTTTCCCATGTTCACATTTCAAACCTCAGTTCATCATCCTCTGTTTTATCTCCTTAAAATTGAAGACTGGATTATTTTGTAAAATTTAAGGTTAGTTAGTGGCTTTGGTGATGGAGACCTTTTGTAAATAGGATTTTCACTTACAGTTTCAAATGAGTTTTTTTTTCACCCACAGTCAAAAGAGAAGCTCAAACAACACCTGTCAGCTCAATCAGTTTCACAATGGGCATGACCACCTCCAAAGCATCAGGAGCAGACACTGTCAGTTTAAGTGTCAAAAGGGTGAAGCTACCTCCTTAAAAAATGTCAAAGAAAACCTCACATAACACAATGTGTCTTTCTACAGGTGTTCTTTTTCAATGAGAAAAACACTAAGTGATGTTGATATTCAAAAGGTGTTGCTCTTTCTATTCATAAAGACCTTTTTCAAACTTGTCAAAAGTGACAACAAATGAGCAACACAAAGAAAAGAGGTGGAAAAGGGATATGGAAATTGCAGCTAAGTTTTTCCCCTAGTAAAAAAGGTAGTATTATTCAAAAGGAACATCTACAGTCATTCACATGGCTCGGAGCAGAATTTCATTTCCACAATACGGATATCAAAAGAGAAACAATGTTTCATTCCTTAGTGAGAAACAGTGAAAGTTTTTAATTCCTACAAAGGTTGCTTTACTTCAAAAAAGGGCCAGGCCTATGAAGGAAGTGGTTCTTGCCACTATGTCTTTTATCTGAAACAGAAAAGGAGTCTCGGTTATGTTTTAAAAAAAAGAGCCATGAGCTTCATGTTTTCGTTTCAAACCAAAGGTATTTTCAAGCGTTTTCAAACCTTCATAAAGCACTTCAAAGGGTTATTGATTTTTTCAAATATAAGGAGCAGATTGACCGTTGCAAAGGCTATTTTGCAATTTCAAGGCACGAGCAATACTCCCCTAAGCTGCTCCCTGACCGAGACAAGGATTTATTGAGCAAAAATCGCAGAGTTTGAAGATTTTGGACTACGCGACACGCTTGGAAAAACGCGCAGCACATTCAGGAGTGATTTTGCACAGCGCAATAATGTCTGCACGCCTGTAGGCGTCGGTCACGACCGCCCATCATTGACCCGACACCCTATTTGTTGCGCGGCGCTTACCCTTCTAAACGTGCTGCGCATGTTTTAACAAACAAAACGCCTCCAACAAGCTCTGGAATCTGCTCAAGCTCTTCAACAAAGGTTGTCATCCATCTTTAAGGTATTTTCATTTATCCCCTTGATATATTCGAGCTGCTAAATGGTGATGGAAAAAAATGAAAATATTGGTATAAATCAAGGTGTGTTGGCATAAATAGTTTGAATAATATTGTTACAGTGGGATGAAAGTGGAGTGGTCATTTTTCTTTCAAAGAACCTAAAGCTACCCTCAAAAGACTGTGATAAACCATAAACTCTGTCAGCTATATGTAGTGGAGAAAACAGTGGCAAGGAGGGTTCAGTGTTTGGTTTAAAATCCGAGGTTGTTGTGGCTATGATTGCCCAACATTGACATAGTGAAAGTGGTGTGTTTATATTGATGTCAAAAGGCCTAAAAAACTGCCCTCAAAACAGTGTTAGAAGGTGAAGCAGTTTTTGAAAGGAGAACACAGTGTTTCTAAGTTAAAATAGTGAGCCTAATTTAACAACAGTGATCATGCATGCGTGACTTTGTCACTATCAAAATTCTTCTCTGTGTGGAGAAAAATCAAAACCAATGCCTCCTTTGATCCATGAAACATAATTTAGTGAGTGAAGTTGTTAATTCAATTTGAAGGTGTTTTGTCTAACTATGTGTGAGAAATAGTGAATACAAGGAGGGTGTTTTTGATTGGGAGGAGTGTTTTTCCTCTATCTAAATACTAGGTTGTCTTGTTTTTTATCAAAACATAAAGGATCCTTGTAAACTTACCCAACCACAAAAACAATTTGACTATGTGCTTGTTATTTTGATAACTATTTGTTGATTAGCATACAAAGGGAGACAAGCAGTGATTTGTAAGGAGCAGAGAGCTGATATTAAAGAACCATTTCACACAACATTCGAGAAATTTGCCTTGGTCAAACAGTGACTAACAAAGAGGGCAGAGTTGTGTGCTTGAGAAGAACTTTCCACAGACTATTTGAGACAGCTTGGTGTTGCAGAGAGCATTCAAAACAAGATGCCTCCCAGGCAGGATAGTAGGAGTGGCTTGCATAAGATATTTGAGCCTATTTCCACTGAGGAAGTGAATGCCCACCCATCAGTCTTGTTCAATTTCCATGAGGTTGGGTGTTTAGATTTTTTTCAAAGAGTGCAAGAGGTGAAATTTTTTTCTCCTTTGACACATCTTTGCGCTTTGAGGTTTCAAGACAAGCATTTCCAGTTGGCAGGCCTAGACTTCAAATTCTCTCCAAGGTCCATCTCCAAGGCCACTAAAATCCCTTATATTGGGGAGAAGTGGTTTAAACAAAGCCACCTGGACTCAGAAGATTACAAGCCATTTCTAAAGCCTGAGCACAGAGATTCATGTCCTGCCATTTGCCCCTTCTCATATCTTTTGACTAGCTACGCCCCCCTCATGAAGATCATCATGAAATACTTCACTTGTGAGTGAAGATTCTCTCAAGTCTATGCCTATCACATTCGACTACTCATGCATTTCACTAGGACCAAATTTCTAAATCTTCCTTTCTTCTTACACAGGAGCATTGAGAAAATGGCCTCCACTGTTCAGAAGAAGCCTCCTTCACAACAAACAGCCTGCCTCTTCCATCACTCTCTCATCAAATTCATCATTCTTCATCAACTTGAAAAGAGGTAGGTCTCTTGGGATACTTTCATCACCCATCCGGATTTCTCCACTGTCCCTCTAGTTCATACATCCCTTACACCTCCTACTCACCATCCTTCGCCTTCTTCTAGCAGATCTATTCCCAAAAAGCTCAAGTTTATCATAGAACAAACAAAGGAGCCTGAAGAAGGAGAAGAGCATGACCATGATGAGGAAGAAGGACATGAGCAGGAAGAGGAAAGTGATGATGAGCAGCAGCAAGGGGATGAAGAAGAAAGTGCTGATGAGCAGCATCACAGTGATACAGAACAATAAGGGCATGAAGGTGCTGAACAGGAGCAGCATGAAGGTGATGAACAAGAGTAGAATGAAGGTGATGAATAGGGGCAGCCAAAAGATGATGAACAAGGGTAGCCAAAAGATGCTGAACAGGGGCAGCCACAACATGATACACAGCAGCCACAACATGTTACACAGCAGCTATAGGATGAGGGACAACAACCTCATAAAAAGGAAGAACAACCTCAAGAAGAAGAGGGGCAACATGATAAACATATGCAAAACAGTGACGAGGACAACCCTCAAAGAGAGATGCAAAAAGACAGCCTAGGCATCCATGAAGAGATCCAAGACATTGGAAAAAATGAAGGGCAAAGTGAAAAGGGTAAAGAGCCCATGGAGCATGTGCTAGCTGCCTCTCCTAGGCAAGGGGCCATGCTCTCTTCTCCGAAAGTCGCCATGCCCCAGACAACAAAGAAAAGGGTGCCTACAGTTGTAACTCCAAATGTGACTAGGGCCTTCGAAGCAAGGGAAAATTGCCCAAGAAACCCATGGTCGAATTGCCCAAGAGGAAGAGTACTAGAAGAGCCACCCAAAGCAAAGGGAAGGGCAAGGAAGAAATCAGTCATGAATAGGAAAGGGAATTCGACATCGTCCAAATCCAAAGTGATGATAGTGATAATGAAGCCCGGGTCCTAGAAAATCTCTTGATCCATATAGAAAGCCAAATTGATGTCTTGAGGGCTGATCTTCATAGAGCTAGGAACTTCAATCACTTTTTGCAAGTCCAAAACAAGAAAATGAGTGTCCATATTATTGTTTATGAGACACGGGCAATAAAATACAAGAAGGAGGCCTCAAAAGCACAAGTGAGGTTGGAAGAACTCATGGCTGAGTTCAATGAAAGTGAAGGCGAAGATCAACCTAGGCGAAAGAGGCCAAGAACCATGGGGTTAAAAAAGGCCCTTGAGAAACAAAAAGAAGAAGAAGATGCCTTTCTCTAATCTACCCCTCTCATTGCATTGTTCGAACAAGAGATAAAGAAAAATTGGGAAGCATGGCTTGAGAGGGTTAATGATCACTTGGAGAAGAGATTGGAGAAGACAAATAGGGACTTGGACCTTCAATGAAGGATGGCTGGGCATTATAAAAAGCTCAATCAGTTTGCCCGACGGAAGTTGAAGGCTGCTTAAGACAAACTCAAGGAGGCTAAAGGGAAGTGCCCGGCACAAAAATTGAGGAAAGACACCTCAAGTCTCCAAATTTTGGCCTCTGCTTCACAACATGTTGCTGAAAACCCTTGAGGGTCATGCTCGCCAAGTTTGGGCGAATTTCGACATATTGTGGTTTTTTGTCATTTTTGGGTTTTTGGCCAAAACTCATGGGCAGCACCATTTCAGTTTGGGACATCATCAAAGGATGATAATGGTATCATTGGATGCCATATTTTCAGGGGCACATACTCAGAAATTTTCAGAACAATTGAAGATCTTTTTCTCCCCCAAAATGGCGAAAAACACTTGTTTTTTCTACACTCTGCCCCATTTATAAGCAAGGCTTATTTTTTGGGTTTTTACACATAGGCATATTTTTGGAGGACTTCTAGTGGTCAGTTCTGAGAAAAATAACCATTTTAAGAAATTAGACACTCCGAGCTTTCCAACAAGCTATCATGAGCTTCGTTTCGACATCGGGAAGGCCTCCAAAGGTTGCCGGAAAGTCAGGGGACCTTTTGCTGATGTATTTTTTGAGTATTTTTGTAAAAATTGAACCTTTCAAAATTGACCTTTCCTCATGTGCGTTTAGCTATTTTTGTACATGATAGGTTATGAAAAGTCAATTTATTTCCCTCTTTTAGCATTTTTTAGATATTTTATGAGATATTTTGTGCCTTGGGCTTTGTAAAGCCTCAAGGACAAAATAAGATATTTTGGATAGGCCAATGAGATTGCAAGTTGAACTAAGAGGTTTTCCTCACTTTTGCCTATATATTCCAAAGGCTTTCATTGTAAACAAGGCTGAACTTGATGAATAGAAGCAATATATGGTCATATAATATTTGGAAGAAATACTTGTCTCATGCTTTTGGATAGTTTCTTGGATGTTCTTGGATGATGAAAGAGGATTGTTGTTGGATTCCATGACTTGGTAGAATGGTATAATGTCTTTCTCTCTATTTTGTTCCCTAGTTTTCATTCATAAATCCATGTTCTTGCTTGATATAGGACAATAGAGAAAAAATTTGAGACATGCCCTTGGAGGCACCTCAAATTTCCTGTTTTTTCATAGCTTCCATGTTTTCTTCATTCTTAGTCACATTAAAGAATTCTTGATTTCTCTTTAATAACTTAAGAATATCGTTTGCTTGTTTCATTCATGGTTTTATGCATGCTAAGTATGATTTACGGTATGCCCTGCTTACTCATGGCTAGCCATAGCTCCATCTATGAAATTTTTCTTTAACTGATTATATTATCATTTGTTGAACCAAGGAGGTCTTGTTCTGATCTTGCCCTTTGCCTAAGACTATGCAATCTTGTTTTTAAAGTGCCCAATAGCTTGAAGTACTGTGTTTAGGCGTTCCGACATAGTGATTTGAGTTGTTTGTCTGTCTTAAATGTATTTCCCCAAAGCCTGATAACCATTTCCCAAAGTTAGAGAGTTATATATCTCTATGCATGGCTTGAATGTTTATTTCTATGCATTGATTAGCTTATAGTTACATTTCTCATGATTAATGGTTTGCCCTACCATGTTTATGTCAGCTATTAAACTATCTATGCTTGAAATCCTTTGTTATTCACAAACTTGATGTCCATCTTACTCCATTTTTCCCAAAGATCCATTTTACCTCGAATCAAATCGGCCCTTCAACAACCTTGTATCACCATTTGAAAGCTTTATTGACCTTTTCAACCCCATAGCCCAGTTGATCCGATATCTTTTTACCTATCTTAATCTTTGATCAGTTCATCCCTCACAACCTAAAAACCAAAACCAAAAAACCTACTTCATAACTAGCCTAAAATAAGAACACAATAAGTGAACACACAGATATCCCTTACACAGATAGAGAGAGATGTCTCTGAGTCCAGGAAGGCTAGGTCCTTGGACTCCAAAGATTGGTTTGATGTTACACTATCATTTGGCTTGCCAATCATCCAAATCATGGGACCCTAACAGAAACTACTGAAGAAAACTACACTAAAATTGATTCAGAAACAGGGAAATTAGACAAGGAAATCATTCACACATATGACACCATTATTTTTGGAATAAATGTCCCCAGAAAAACCCAATGCGAGAAAATCGGTGCATCAGCTCTGAGGGTTTTATTATTAAGCAGTAGCAATGTATGAATACATCTCTGAATACCCTCAAGGGTTATTGAATTAAAGAAATAAATATTGGCAAAAGAATATGTGAGAAATACCTCACCAAATCACTGAGTCTTTGGCTGATCCGAATGAGAGAAAAAATTCCCTAAACAGGCTCTGCGCAGCCTCTGTGCAGATTCAGTGCTGGAACTTCTAGTCCCTATGTCACCCCTTCCAGGGTCAGCGTTAGCCCTCCTCCAAGTCATTTTTCCTCTGTGGATCCTAAGGAACAACCTCCTAGTGCCACTTTCCAGATCCTAGCCTCTGAAACTGATCTACCAGAGAATTCTGAAATCCCTTCCTCCTGCCTCTACGCTACCTCCATGTGAGATTATGAAATCACCACGTCAGCCCCTTCCTTCTATGTTGGCTAGGCTAGATCAACTCTTCCTCTCTATGACTGATGCTCCACTGGACTAAGAAAATCTTTCTCTCTGGATGATATCTCTGCCCCTCACTACTCAGATCTCTAGCTCGAATTTCTCAACAAACCGTACCCTAGAAATTTCAAACTCTTAGATCAATTGTCTTTGTGTCCTTTTCAAATGAACCTCAAGCCTTCCTTTTATAATCTTCTCATTGATGAATTAATGACCCAGATTATATTTTATTCGATGGATAAGATTAAAACATGACTTGATCTTTGTTCTAGAAGATTCGAATTCTGTTTTATTAATACCCTTTAATTGTTTAATTTCCCAAGTTTAGAATTGGGGTCCCCATTAAAATAATTCATTATTTTAATAAAACATGAAACGAGTGGAATTTCCACAAACATTTTATGGTTTCTTTGAAATACAAGTTTATAAGCATCCACACCAAATGAGACTTAGAGCACTATCTGATGCTACAAAATTAAACACTCCCTCTTAGCGAGGAAAGTGCTATAACAATAATGCCTACTGCATAATGCTTTGTCCTTGAAGCATCCTCTACACTGTTGAAGTCCATCATTCCCTGCCCTGAAGATTCCACTGTATTTTTTCCCATGATACTGCCACTATCCTTGTTACATATGTACTGTGACTCTCAAGTGTTGCATCTTCCATGCTACTAGAACTGCCACTACTAACACTACATCTGCATTGCAACTCAGCAGCTAAGAGAAACAGCTGAAAAATCACCTATAATTGAATAAGTATTCAGCAGATGCACCTCAATGCTGAAGAATCTAACTGCTGATAACTATTTAGATGTCCCTATGATGCTCTACACTACAGCTGCTCTACACTGTGTATGCTCTGCTCTGTACTGCGTTGCACCACTGTGCACTACATTGTTGTTGTTTCCTCTGCTCCGCACTGCTCCAGAAATGAACGCTACTATCCAATGCACTGTCTTCTCCATCACTCCTCGACTTCACTAAAACTCCTGCATCCCTCTAGTGCTAATTATGGGCTCCCATAGCAAGGTATGATCCATGAGGTAAGCTCCTTAAGGATCCTCCCCAACTGAAGTTCAAAGAAATAAAACTCCATATCACCCCACTTCCCACTAGGAGAAGTGTGGGAACTCATGGCCACCTGATCCTCCTCGATTCTCGTGGCTACAACCTTTGGGTCATGCTTCTCATATTTGTCCCTTTTCTTCAAAGTACATTGAGATGCATAGTGTCCCATCTCGCCACATCTGAAGCATTTAACCTTATAAGCATCACGCTTCGGTTTCCATTGCACCTGTTGTCCCTTCGATGCAAGGGTTGTGTTCTCCTCTTCCTCTACAGATTTCGATCGGTTTCCACTGCTACCATCAAGTTTGCACTTGATGAGGTCTCTCCTTAGCTCTTCCTCTTGAAAAGTTGCACACAAATGCTCCCAACTAGGTAATTTCTCCTGGTCCAATATGCTCTGGACAAACACCTGTCACTCCTTTGTGACACTGTTAAGGGCCATATGTAACATGGTTGCAGTTGTAAGTGTAGCACCTACTGTCGATAGTTGATTCCGGACCTCCTGTAAATTTTTGTAGATGTTCTATGCTTGATGCAAATTTACTATTTATCCCAATATTAGTCAACAATCACATAAACATCAAAGTAAAATGTTGATAGAAGATACCAATAGATCGACAGAAGACAAGACAAAATATATAAGTGTGTAGGTGCATTACGGTGGTCAGTAGGATGTTTCAACCAGCAAAGTATCAATATGTTCAGCCAACCAGAAGTGTCACATAACCCTCTAGGACAGCCAAAACAGTCAACTCAAAAGACAACAAAAAGTCGACGTTGTCAGTCAACGGTCAATGCAAATAGCAGCAAAAGCTACGTCAACCCAGCCAAGTCAAAGTCAACGTACAACCTCGGGAATAGTGCCAAAAAATGTGGATTTAGAAAATCAAAATTTTGGGAGACTTTCAGGTCAATTTGACCTTGCATTGACCAAAGTCAACACTGGTCAACACTGCTGCAGAAACCTTAGGCTGAAAACAGAAAATTATTGCTTGCTGAAATTTTCCCACGTGTGAAGAGAAGAGCCTCCAAGGTGATTGAACCAATCAGATGAGGAGAGAGAAATGTGTGAGGAAGAGATGAGTGAAAATTCCATCCAACGTTGACCAATTTATATCCATCAATGAGGATGTGTGACACAACTGCTGGGGCACAAAACCTTCAGGCCGACCTGCACATATTTTGAATAAATCCAAAATAAATGTCCTGCTCATAGGATCAAGTTGATCTTTAGATCGATCTTGCACCTCTCTAAAAGATGAGTCCAATAAAAATATTGGCATCTTCATCTAAGCATCACAACATGGATTTTGGACCTGGTTTTCCAAAATTAACACTCCCTCTCAACTAGGGAGAACTCCATTCACCTGTGCAATACAAACATCATGTGTCATCCCGCTATAACTTGCTTTGCTAGGTTAGTCACAAAGACATCATTCCTGACTGAAAGATTCAACCCAGAGGTTAGAAGCCTCTATAGGACTCACAAAGAGTCTCATACCAACCCGAAGTTGGTTTATCATACCCGAAGTCAGTTGGAGGTCTGAAACCTCACTTGGACTCAAGAGAGTCATATACTAACCTAAAGTTAGTTTCACTGACCTGAAGTTAGTTAGAGGTCAGAAACCTCACTAGACTTGATCCCAGATCAAGTGGTTGGACATATGCCATCCTAGATAGAGAGTATGACAATCTCTGATGCGTCCATCAGTATTTGCTACTAGTCTCTAGCTTTTCCCACCTCACTGGCCAAATGAGAGGTACTTCCCATGAGCTCAGGACTCAATGGGTAGGATGCATACGGGCACAGATCATGAGAGGTGAACTAACTCAATCATCATAATGGTGGGGAAGAAGCACACCAAAAAGGTTTGACAAGCCTAGCCCTATGGTTGCTTATAGCTCCAAGAAGCTATCCTCAAAGCCCCCTAGAGCTCCAAGAGCTCATTGTCCAACAAGACCCTCAAAATAGGGTCATTCCACAATTCCAAGATTCTCACAGAAGGTTAGGAACATGACCTTCACCAAGGGCATTGTGAGAATATCCGCGACCTGCTCATCAGTTCCTATATGATTGAGCCTTATGGCGCCTCATTGTACCATATCCTGGATAAAGTGGTACCAGCCATCGACATGATTGGATCAATCGTTTAACACAGGATTATCTGACAAATAAATCCCCCTCTGGTTATCACAAAGGATAATGGTAGCATCTAGCACATGCTCGAACAACTCATTAAAGAGATTTCATAACCAAGTGACTTCACAAAAGGCCATACATGCTCCAATGTATTTGGCCTCAGCGGTGCTCAAGGCTATCAACTTCTGCTTCCTACTCAAAGCAGACCTACATGTGAAGCAGCATCTAGATGTGCTCTTGTGATCCACCACATTTCCAACCCAATTGGTGTTAGTATATCCATGGAGTATCATGCTCTCGATAGTGTATCTCATCCATGGTATATCATGCCCCAAAGATATCTCAAGAGTTTCTTAGCACCAACCCAGTGAATGTTATGAGGGTCAACCTTGTGTTGACTCAAAGTGTTCACTAAAAAAAATACGTCCAAACGGGTGTTCAATAAGAACATCAAGGCCCCTACGAGTTGACGATACTCAGTAGGATTTTCTAACATGGGCCCAGCAGCGTTGCCACTCAACTTCTTAAAGCTGAGCTCCATTGGTGTCGACACGGACTTACAGTCCACCATACCAAATCTTTCCAGAAACTTCACAATCTATAAGGAAAATCTCGTCAGGTCTCTGCCATACCTCCAGGCCTAGGAAGTAATGCATCAGTCCTAGGTCCTCCATCTTGAACTCAGCAGCGAGCTCCCTCTTGCACTGATGAATGAGAGGGTCAACACCTGTCACAAATAGGTCATCCACATACAACACTAAAATGAGAGTCTTTTCTCTATCAACCTTGAAGTAAAGGTTCAAATCATCATTACTACGAGTGAAGCACAACTTCTTCAGGTAGCTATCTATCCTCTTGTACCAAGCTCTAGGTGCTTGCTTCAACCCATAGAGGGCTTTTTTTTCAACCTGTAGACATGGGTGTCTCAATCATGGAATTCAAACCCTAGAGGTTGCTCCACATACAACTCTTCCTTTATCGCACCATGCAAAAATGTGGTGTTCACATTCATTTGATGAAGACTCCATCCTTGAATAGCAGCAAGGGATATGATAGATCGGATGGTGTTATATCAGGCCACAGGTGAAAATATATCATCATAGTCTATGCCTTATTTTTGAGAGAATCCAGGGGCAACGAATCTTGACTTGAACTTTTCAGCACTCCCATCAGATCCATGATTGATCTTGTAGAGCCATTTCAAGGTGATAACTGCTTTGTCCTTTGGTCTTGGAACCACATCCCAGACATCATTCTTAATAATGGACTCATATTCTTTGTGCATATCATCCTTCTAGACTTGATGCTTTATGACTTCCTCAAAAGATCCAGGCTTAGATTGTACAATAGTACTCATGGCTGCTAGATACCCTTGGTATGTATTCGGCTTCTTGGTTTCACGGAATGTCCCCCTTGGGGCCATATGTCCCTCAACATCCTCAAGAGTGTCCCTAAGCCATGATGGTCTCTTCCTCATCGAAGGATTTGGATCAATCCGGTCCATCGATCCTTCAACATCAGGCATCATCTCATCCTTTGGTTCTTCTTGATTTCCAAGCCTTGCTTCATGATCTTCCTCAGATCTTAGAAGATTGACTACTTTCCTCAGGGAAGCATCTTTGTCAAGGTAACATCATGGCATATATCCACTTCCCTTTGACCAGGCACATAGACTCTATATGCCTTCGAAGTTTCATCGTAGCCCACAAACATTCCCTTCTTCCTAGAAGCATCCAACTTTCTCCTCTTCTCTTTCGACATATGAAAACTAAAAGGACATCCAAAAAACTCTAAAATGTGAGACATCAAGTTTCTTACTAGAGAAAACCTCTTCATGAGTTTTGGAGTCCAGAGTAGAATGCGAGCATCAGTTTTGTATGTACACAGTAGTGTTCGCAGCTTCTCCCCACATAAACTTTGGTAGACCTTGGTCACATAGCATGGCACGGGCAGCTTCCACAATGGTCTTGTTCTTTCGTTCAGTAATGCCATTCTTCTTAGGAATATAGACAGTTGGGGTCTCCCTCTTTATGCCATCTTCTGTACAAAATTTCTTGAACTCATTCGTCTCATATTCAGTGCCATTATCAGTCTGTCGGATAGTATCACATGTCATCGCTCCCAGTGGACTTCCTCCAACTTGGTAAAGTTTATCAACTCTAAAAAAAATCATGATAGCTTCCTTGAAACTCTTATTCCAGATACACACCTTCCCATCATTGAAAGCCACATTGAAACCTTTGTCTTCCATGGCTAAAATAGACACAAGGTTATTCTTCAAATCAGGTACATAGAGTACATTCTGCAAGCGGAGGACTTGACCTTGAGACAAGTGGAGGGTCGTAGTCCCTGTCCCTTTCAATAGATATGTGGCACTATCTCCAAGGATAATTTTCAGATTAACATCCTTCTCAACCATGTTATAAAGTGCTTCCTTGAACCCAGTGATGTGCCTTGAGGCACCACTATCTATCAATCAAACATCCATAGTGTCGGGTGGAGATGCAGCAGAGAGGGCAGATACAAGAATGAATTCATTTCTTTTATCAACAACATTTGATTCCTCATACCTGGAATTTCTTGACCTTTTGAAAGGTTACCCATTTCCATTGGAGGGAGCCTTCTTCTTCCCCTTGAACCTTTTGTTCCTTTGATTGCCATTCCTCCGCTATTGTTGTTGTCATCATCATTGGGAGAATCCTTCTTGAAAGGGAATTCTCTAGCATAGTGACTTGGCTTGTGACAAGTGTAACACTTGCTTTTCTTTCCTTGGGCCCCTGCTCTTCCTTTGTTCCTAGGACCACCAAAGTTCTTCTTCTTAGTATGAGTAGCAAACGCAACATTTCCTTCATTTTCATATTCCTTCATTCTTGTCTCTTCTTGTACGCATCTCGATAGTACTTCGTCAAAATCAGGCATCACATTGTTATTGAGAATGGTAGTGTTGAATACATGCCATTTGAATGAGAGACCTCCAAGTGTGGTGAGAACCATATCTCAATTAGCTATTGTCTCTACAATATCCAAAAGATTATTCCTAATTTTGGTCAGCTTTAGAAAATATGATTGAACAGACTCATCCCTGCCTTTCTTCATATTCTTCAATTGATTCTTAAAGAATAGGACTTGATTCATATTTTTGGCCTTGAACATGTGGACCAACTTATCATACATCTCCTTGGATGTGCCCAACTCAGATATGTAGGCAAGTAGACTCTTATGAATAGAGTCCCTTATCATCATCTTTGCTTTGATTTCCCCCTTCTTGTACTTTGTTTTGGTAGCAACAACTCCAGTGGATGGAGGCTCTTGAATTTTACCCTACACATAGTCCATGACATCTTAGTCTTCCAACATAAGATCCAATGTCATATTCCAGGCATGGAAGTCATCCTTCCCAGTCAATTTTTCATCAACCTTAAAGCCATTGTAGTTAGAGGAACCCATGCTCTTCTTCGGTGATTGCTACAAACTAGGGCTTTGTCTTCACCTTAGCTCTAATACCATGTAAAGTTTTGTAGATTTTCTATGCTTGATGAAATTTTACTATTTATCCCAATATCAGTCACAAATCACATAAACAACAAAGTAAAATGTTGATAGAACATACCAGTAGATTGACAGAAGACAAGCCAAAATATATAAGTGTGTTGGTGTGTTACAACGATTAGCAGGATGCTTCAACCAACAAAGTCTCAATATGTTCAGCCAACCAGAATTTTCACACAAGCCTCTAGGACAGCCAAAACAATAAACTCAAAATTCAACCAAAATTTAACACTGTCAATCAACGATCAATGCAAACAAAAACAACAGTAGGTAAACACAGCCAAGTCAGAGTCAACGTCCAGCCTCGGGAATAGTGCCAAATAAGGCGGATTCAGAAAATTGAAAGTTTGGGAGAGTTTCAGGTCAATTTGACCTTGCATTCACCAAAGTAAACACTGGTCAACGCTGCTGCAGAAACCCTAGGCCGAAAACAGAAAATTGTTGCTTGTTGAAATTTTCCCATGTGTGAAGAGAAGAGCCTCCAAGGTGATCGAACCAATCAGATGAGGAGAGAGAAATGTGTGAGGATGAGATGAGTGAAAATGTCCTCCAACGTTGACCAATTTATATCCATCAATGAGGTTGTGTGACACAACTGCTGGGGCACAAAACCTTTAGGCTGACCTGCACATATTTTGAATAAATTCAAAATAAATGTTCTTCTCATCGGATCAAGATGAAATTTAGATCGATATTGCAACTCTCCGAAAGAGGAGTCAAATAAAAAGATTGGCATCTTCATCTGAGCATCACAACATGAATTTTGGGCCTATTTGTCCAAAATTAACACCTCGTGAAATTACATAAGGTATGAAGCCACACGCTCACCTTTCTGCATCTTGATATGAATTATTGAAGAAACTACTAAAGAAACCTACACTAAAATTTATTCAAAAATAAGGAAACTAGACAAGAAAATCATTCACACATACGACACAATTATTTTTGGAGTAATGTCATCAGAAAAACCCAATGTGCGAAAACCAATGCCACGGATCTAAGGGCTTTATTATTAAGCAGTAGAAATGTCTGAATACATCTCTGGATACCCTCAAGTGTTATTCAGTTATAAAGATAAATACTGGCATAAAAATATGTGATAAATACCTCCCCCAATCACTAAGTCTCCAGCTAATCCGGATGAGAGAAAAAAATCCCTAGACAGCCTCTATGTAGCCTCTACGCAGATCCAACACTAGAACTTCTAGACACTGTGTAAACCCCTTCCAAACTCAATGTTAGCCCTCCTCCAAGTCATTTTTCCTCTGTGGATTCTAAGGAACAGCCTCCCGGTGCCACTTTCCAGACCTCGGACTCTGAAACTGATCCACCAACAAATTATGAAAACTCTTCCTTCTACCTCTGCACTGCCTCTGTGTGAGCTTACACAGTCACTGCATCAGCCCCTTCCTTCTGCACTGGCTATGCTAGATCACCTCTACCTCTCTCTGAATGATGCTCCACCAGACTAAGAAAATATTTCTCTCTGGATGTTATCTTTTCCCCTCACTGCTCAGATATCTAGCTCAAAATTCTCAGCAAATCACGCCCCATAAATTTCAAACTCTTAGATCAATTTAGTGTCTATGTGTCCTTTTCAAATGATCCTCAAGCCTTCCTTTTAAAATCTTCTCATTGACAAATAAGAAGCTCAGATTAGATTTTTAATACATGGATAAGATTAAAACATGACTTGATCTTCGTTTTTTAGAAGATTCACACTATGTTTTATTAATATCCTTTAATTATTTAATTTTCCTAAGTTTAGACTTAGGGTCCCCATTAAAATAATTAATTATTTTAATAAAACATGTATCAAGTGGAATTTCCACAAATGCTTTCTTGGTTCTTTGAAATACAAGTGTCTAAGCCTCCACACCAAATTTGAGACTTAGAGCACTATCTGATGCTACAAAAATCAACAGACACTGCCTTACTGTTGTGCCCTTGCCTTGCTACGCATGCGACACTTGTTGTATGTTTCCTGTTCAATTCCCATGGCACTACCTATAAGTGTGAAAAAAAACCATGAGCTCCTAAAAGAGGAAATTCCTATGAGAAACGACTTGATTGGGCTTGCTGACATGGTATATAATGTTCAAAATGATCTGGTCATGATTAGCTGTTTGATGTGGTCATGTGCTGATCTGGTCATGGAGTAATATTTTGATACGGTCATGGTCCAAAATGCCTTGATTTAATATGAACGTAATAATTCTTGTGTTAGTGGTCGATTTATTCTAGCAGGAAAGGTTGAATCTTATTTATTGATGTAATGCATCGATCATAAGGTTAGAAAGAGTGTGTATGTAGCATAGTCAAGTGTTGGAGTTTACTGAGCATTGTGTAGAACAATTCACATGGCACCTATAGAAGAGCATATTTGAATGATAGTGCGCAGAGTATAGCCCAGTTCATTTCTAGTTATCTAAGACAAAGTTGGAAAGTACTTGTGCACATGGAGTGAATAGAGATCAAAGAATGGACACTTGTAAAGTGTGTTGTTTGCAAAGATCAAAGGCAAAGTTTATGGCAAAGCTTGTTGCTACTATAAAGACAAAGTGTTAGCATATATTTACTGCATATACAGTGTGTTTGCAAGCATTAGTTGAGTGTATGTCCATTTTTTTGATGTATATGTATGTAAAATGTATTAACTAAATAAGATTTGTATTGTTATATATTGCTAGTGACATGCAGGTTGAGTGCCTATGATATCGGTCAAAATTTTATTTGAAGTGTGAGATTAGAGTCCTTATTGTGTAAAATATGTATTGGTATATGTTTCTATCTAGTGAGAGAGTGTATGGTTGTGCATGAATTGTGATGATCTTGTATTTTATGAGTTGGTATTGCAATGGTGCTTTTAAATTGAGTAAATTCGTGGCTCTAATATGAAAATAAGATTAAATGTGACCTATAAGTGTTTTTGTTGATGTTGGTGGGCCCCAATTTAAAAATGGATGAAAGGTGGTCCATGAGAACTTGAAGGTTGGGGCATTCAGTGAGTGAGTGGTGGCATGTTGGTAAGTAGTTTCTTACTGATTCAAGGAGTGGTGGATTCCTTTGGGTTGTGGGCTGTAAACTTGGGAGTGATGGCTTCCTTCCAGTGGTGGCCATAAAACTATTATGGGTAGGGGCCTCCAGTAGCTATTGGCTTGCATAGTTGAGAGAGTGGTGGCTTCTAGAAGGTTGTGGCTTGTAAAGTTGAGGAAGTGGTGGCTTCCATCATGTAGTGGCCTAGAGTGAGTGGTTGCTCTCATATATCACAATTTGGTTCTTTCACACTGGTGGTGGCCAATGATATAATGTTGTAAGGTGAATTTTCTATAATAATAAGTAGATGAAGACAAGAAGATGGTGGTTTTTCTCCCGAAAGGATTTCCACCTTATATATTGTGTTCTCTTGTGTGATGTTGTTTTATATGCTTCTCATGATAAATTACTTGTGTACATGCATTGTTGCTCTTATGATATAATGTGTTATGTTTATATCTATTTATATTGTGTTTCTATAATTGTATGATCAGTTAATGTGAAAAAAATGAAAAAACTGACAACTATTGATTCACTAGTGCAATACTTATTCACCCCTGCACGCCCCTCTCCATATTGTCAAACTTCCAACACATACAAAAAGTTTTATTATAGAAGATTATGATTCACAATAATGAAATGGTATGTTTTTAAATTCAGAATAGAGAATAAATAGGATATCCTTACATTTCGTTGTTCAAGAAGGAAAGAAAGAGACTTATCTCACATATTAGTGTTTCAAACATATCTTTCCAAAATATAAATCTAGTTTATATTAAGATATGGTAATAGATTTCTAAAATGTAATAAAATAAGACAATGCATACAATCATAGGTTGTGTTGTAGAAAAACAGAGTGTCAGATTGTGAAATTAAAAGAAAATAATAAAATATGGTTACCTTGCAAAAACATAATTTTTTCATTGTTGGCTCAAGGGGTCCTAACCCAGGTTCGGTGTGCAGGGTTTTCCAACAAACCCCTATACTACTGGCCCTTTCGGTAGTGACATGATTTTGCAGGTCAAAATCTCACTTGAAGTAGTATGCATGGGTGATGGAACCAAGTTTCCGCACCCTGAGAAAGGATAGGTAAGGCAAGTAGAGTTGCATTTGGTCCTGCGATACTTTGATCGCTTAATGCTGCACACAGTCAAGAGGGTTTCTATTTGCATCCATGTGCACTAGATCTATGATTATATTCGTTGTTATAATAGTAATTTGGCAACACATAAATAGAACAGAATAGATCGAAGTATAGAAACACACTTACATAGCACTTTGCAGCATAAACACAGAAATACATAGCACATCAATTACCAATAATTCATACACAGATTACTCACAGATTCAGTATTCCATCAATCCTTCTCATTCATTCATTCACACATCAATTATCCCTTACAATTACCTTCCCAACCTGCGCACACAGTAGCAGGGTCCGCACACAGCTGGACTAGGATCTCCGCGCACACAGCCAGCAGGAGTTTGTTCCCCAAAACCCAAAAATATTGCTTAAGCCACAATTTGCAACAATATTTCATCATTCTTGTCCTTTAAAATACAAAATTCTCTTCTATTTATAACAATCTTTCCTAAAATTTCCTATGGTCTACAACCCATGGTTTTCAGACCCCTATTTTACCCTTTTACCCTTTACAATGCTTTCGGGGCTTTGACCTACCCCAAAACCTCTCTTCTAGATTAAATTTAACTAAAATATATCACAAATATCAAAATGGACCAGTCTTCACAGCTTGTTAGGAGACCCCGTTCCAATAGTCCCCCAACACAATCTTGTGACTCGTGCCGAGTCACTATGGTGGTGCGCCTTCCACTTGCGCATGCAAGGTATCAAGAGTGCTGAGGAGCGGAGGGAGTACATCCTGACTTTGAGCCGCAAGTCACTGCATAATGTTGACAAGTGCTAGTGAAGCAGGGCCATCTGGGAGCGTGAAGACTTGCTCTAACAAATGGTGTAGGCGCGCAATGGCAATCTGAACATCCTGAGTTATCTGGAGGGTGGTGGCACCCCATGGTTTCAACCAATCTCTGATGATATGAAGGGCATGGCGACAGTCTGTCACTATGTTCATCGTAGCGTGATGCTGAATGGGGCCTCTGACTTGTTCGAGGGAAGCTTCCGCCTGCTGGAGGTCTTCCAGAGCCTGCTGAAGTAGAGGATGGTTCTGAATCGTTAGCCAGAGTTGTGTAGCTGTGTCAAACAAATGTGCACCCTACGTAAGCTTCTCCTGCATAACCTTAGTTTCTTTTGTGACCCATGCAACCTGCTAGGCCCACGTGTGTCGAGACATTTTATATTGTTGTTGCGTGTCCTGGTTGCGGTGACTAACCTATCACATTACTCTAGAGCTTAATTCTTGGAGTATCATGTGCGATAGCAGTGCCAAATCTAATTAGACGTCCCTAGTGGTTGGATCAGGGGGGAATCAGGGCAGTGCCCGGGAGTGAACATACATTGCTTCTGCTAGGCGGTACTCTAGGTTTGTGGAGCAGTCGTAGCATGTCCCTGTACCGCAGCGTTCCTTCTTGGCGTAAGACCAGCGGTGACCTAACTGTAACACTTCAGGCGGAAGAGCGGGATACCAGCACACCATCTCCTGTGCTTGAAGCCGTGGCCATATCTGGGGTGTGAAGGTAGCAAATTCTCTCTCTGGAAGGCAAGCACTCACATCTCTGACTACTCTCAGCATGCTTAGCAGGGTCCATTTCAGTCACAAGACAACGTTTGCACCAGAGAATGTTGCTGATCGTAAAAAACCAATAGGCTGATAATAGAAGCATATTGCAGAAGAAATAAACAGCCTGCTGCGGAGTTATTCGACCAGCCACATGTTGTTCAAAGCTATTCAATAGAGGAGGAGTTCGTACAGGAAACTTACTGTCGGTAGGTCGCATTAAACTGATCCGAATTGGCTACATTGCTGATCCGCCGCCTCCTTTGTGTAAGTGCGAGGGTCGTTTCTTATCCAAATGGGGTGTACCGCTAGTCATTATTCAGATCTGATGTCTATTCCATGGAGTTTCAGATTGTGAGTGATGTATGTGTGTCATTCGCATGCTTTGAATTAAGGTGGACATGAAGTGCTCTTTAATAGGGCTCTGGTACTAGGTCTGCAAGTTGGCCACCATGCTCTTCGGACCGTGCGCTGCGTCCTTGGGCGGGATGTCCTGGTTCGGTAGAGCCGTGTCAACCGTCTCTATGCCATCTGTTACTTGAAGTGAGCACGTGAGTGTAGGTGGGTTCATACTTGCCCGCACACATATGGCAACAGTAACCAGAGGGGTCTGCTCGAGTAAGATCCGATCGTACCTTTGAGTGTTGTATGCTATCAAGTATCTTCGCAGGACCCATCTGGCAACTGGGATCTCTAACCGCATGATTACCTTATTCCAATATTTCTCCTGAGTGACAAATACCATCCCTTGCACAGGTACTCTACGCGGTGTTAGTGGCAGTATTCCTATCCTGCTTTCCATGGAGACCTTAGGTTCATCAATCTCTTTACGCTCTCCTATGTCACCCTGGTGAGGTAGGGCTCTTTCCGTAGTGGAGATGTGATGGAAATTCTGGGTGGTCTGAAGATATCGCAGCGCAGAGACTTCATGCAGCTGCCCTTGCCAATTCTCCAGTTCTTTGTTAGAGTCAGAAAAACATTCTCTGTCCTTCTCCCAGTAGAGCACTCCTTCGTCTGTGGGGTTCACCCGATCTTCATCCCGCACAGTCAATTTATAAATATGATCTATTTCTTCCTCTTCGTAGGATAGTTTGGTATACTGTGCACCTTCTGCTGGATTGAGTGGCACTATGACACATGTTAATTTGTTTTCAAACACCATGTTGCGCTTCTTGAGATTGATGACACCCGTCATGTCTATGGCCCAGTCTAATCCGAGGAGTGCAGGGTAAGGATCTGCATCTTCCACAATTTCGATTACTTCAAAGTCTGCTAGGGCCTTTACCCCTGCAATGTCAACCATGAATCTTAGCAACCGCCCTAGAGGAATTATTTTTTGTTGATTTTCCATGCACAGCTGGATGGTAGACCATTCCAACTTAGGTTGTCCCATTCATTTCCATGTCTGTTTTGGCAATAAATTTGCATCTGATCCAAGATCCAAGATGACTTGATCCATTTCATAGTCCCCAATCTACATAGTCAGCTGCATTTCTCTTCCAATGCATTTCTTATAGCTATACAGTTTATGTACATCCTTGGTCCCAGTGATGGAATCAAATCATGCTGCGTAGGTATTTAGGAGATTTCCTACAGTCTGCGGGTTTCGTAGCAGCTTCAGACATGCTTTCAAAAAGGGTTCCACTCGCTCTTCTATCTGGGGACCTGTCAATGGTACCTGTTCCTTCATTTTGTCTCGAGGGCCAAGCTCTTCCTTCACTCCCTGGGTGACCATCCTGCTGCGTGTCATGACTTTTACACTTGGAGTCGTATTCCTTAGTTCAGTTTTAACTCGTTGTACGTTCTGCGTAGGGGTGGACTGCTTCTCCTGCATCTTTGCTATTAAAATTGGGCAATCCTTCACCACATTGTCCAGCTGCCAAAAATACTTGCATGATGGTTTGGTGGGATTGGGGCATTCCCTGGAAAAGTGTCCTAGTTCCCCACAATTATAACAGATTAGCTACCCACGTTCTCGTCCTGCGCTTCCTCCTCGACCTCCTCTCCCTTTGGCTGGCGATCCTCCGAAGTGCGCAGAAAGCCTTGGTGATTCAGGGTTTGATTGTACCTTATATAAGTTCCCACGATCCATCATTAAGTCATAAGTACGACAGTTCTGCTCATCATGCCCCACTAATCGGCTGAATCTGCACCATTGTTGCTTTAGTTCTGGGACATACTTACCTAGCCGAGGGCAATGATTCGTATCATGCAGTCCTGCTACCTGACAGTCATCACACCATAGTGCAAATCCGCTTGATCCTGGTTGTGACAGAGAAGGCTCCCTATCGGTCCCTGGGTGTACCGGACAAGGTCTTCCTACCTGCATGTAATCCATAAGTAGCAGGCACTGATCTTTAGTATGGCCGGACACCCAACATCATATGCACCACAAATTTGCGCAACTGTCCCTTCCTCGCTCCTTTTTAAGGTTCTGTATCTCCATATGCATAGCCCTGAGTTGTTCCTGAATATTTTGTACTCTTGCCGTCATATCTTCTCAGGGTGCAGCTTCTAATTTCATAGAGATTTCCACCGCTTTCTCCTACGACTCGAAGGTCTGATGACTCATGGGAATGCGCAAGTGAGGTAACAACATAGCGATGAACCATTCAATATGCTGTTTATCGTCATACTCAAATCCTCCTTCCTTGATTTCCTTTTTTAGTCGTTGATCAGCCTCCCATACTGACTCAGACACACCTTGTTTGAAATCCTTTACTTCTGTTACTAGTTGGGAATAAGATTTCGGTTTCCGGAACTTTTGCTTTAGAGAGTCTTTGATGTCTTGAATAGATTCACTCTCATTCTGAGAAATGTATTACATATACCAGTCCAGGGCCCGGTCCTCAAATGCTAGCAACAGTTGTGCCCTTTTTACCATATCACTTGCCACATTTTGCGCAGTCCAAACGGAATTTACAATGAACCAAAACCAGTCCATATCATCATCCCCTACCCCCTTAAAGGTAGGTAGTTTTAGGTGCATAGCCATATCACTATCTAGGGAAGGTGGAGGTATAGGTGAATTCTTACCTTTATGCGGCCTAGGCAGCGAGGTGGCTGGTTCTTGCAATGGATTATAGGCGGATCTCCCCCCGTCAAGGTTGGTTCGATAGTATTTACCGTTGCGCGTCGTACTCCCGTCTAGGTTTGAGGTCATTCGGTATGACTACATAGAATTCTCTTTTCACACAGTAATATTTTGATCAATAAAGGTAACGTCCTCAGGAATTTTCCCCGAAACCCTTTAAAGAATCGTCACTCAGCTTCAAAATATGAGACAACTAATCAATGGCGAATTCCGTCACAAATCCTCCAAGCACACTATCCACCCAGTGATCTATCATGTGCGTGATAGTATTATCAGTCTTTTCAAGCTGTCGAATCAGCTCCAGGGTCCACTGAGTGACTTGTTCGTCCTTCCAGCACTTCTGGAACTCGACTAGTCTGACCAGCCTCTCCTGAAGCTCGATCGCGAATGTTACAAAGAATATTTCATAGCTTTCTGTCAGAATGTACTTATTTTTCCACTCTTCCGCCATTAGCTTCTCATTGCAGTTTTCTTTTATAGAAAATTCCTGGATCTGTCTTTCAAACCAGTCTTCGATCTCTTTTCTTTCAGGTTTCCAGTATTCTCTTGCCATTACCCAATCCCTTTCTCACAATTTTTTAGATCCCGACAATAGAACCATTTGTTGGCTTGAGGGGTCCTGACCCAGGTTCGGTGTGTAAGTTTTGCCAACAAACCCCTATACTATTGGCCCTTTCGGCAGTGACTTGCTTTCATAGATCAAAGTCTCATCCGAAGTAGTATGGGTGGGTGCTAGAACCAGGTTTCTACACCCTGAGAAAGGATAGGTAAGGCAGGTAGAGTTGTGTTTGGTCCTGCAATACTCAAATAGCTTAATGCTGCACACAGTCAAGAGGGTTTCTATTCACATCCACATGCACTAGATCTATGATTATATTCGTTTTTATAATAGTAATTCGACAACGCATAAACAGAACATAACATATTGAAGTATAGAAACACACTTACACAGCACTTCGTAGCTTAAACACAGAAATATAAAGCACAACAATTACCAATAATTCATACACAAATTACTCACAGATTCAGTATTCCATCAATCCTTCTCATTCATTCATTCACGCATCAATTATCCCTTACAATTCCCTTCCCAACCTGTGCACATAGCAGTAGGGTCCACACACAGCTGAACTAGGATCTCCGCGCACACAGTCAGCAGGAGTCTGTTCCCCAAAACCCAAACAGATTGCTTAAGCCACAATTCGCATCAATATTTCATCATTCTTGTCCTTTACAATACAAAATGCTCTTCTATTTATAACAATCTCTCCTAAACTTTCCTATGGTCCGCAACCCATGGTTTTCGGACCCCTAGTTTACCCTTTTACCCTTTACAACGCTTTCAGGGCTTTGACCCACCCCAAAACCCCTCAGCTAGATTAAATTTAACTAAAACATATCACAAATATCAAAATGGACCAGTCTTCGCAGCTTGTTAGGATACCCTGTTCCAACAGTCATTTTGACATTAATAATGGAATACTCTAAGGGGTTTTACTTTCCATTATGAAATTAATAATTGATTAAAATAAAAAGTCACATGATGTAAATAATAATCTAATGGAAACATTTGATGGATTAGAAATTATAATATTTATGATAATAAATATAGAAAAATATGATTTATTGTTTTATCAATAAATTTATAATTTTAAAATTATATATTTATGATTAAATATATAATAATAATTTATTTATTTTGTTGGCTAACCTAGTGGGATTCGATCCAGTGACATTTTTGTAATGAGTGTCTTAACAATACACCCATCCACAATCAATTTGAAGTTCCATGATCATGTAACAATCAATATCAATATGATTTTATTTTTTTTTGTAAATAGTATTATTAGACTTTGCCAAGGAAGGACTATAACAATCTATTTGTTAGTTCAATATCTATAAATGCAAATTATAATGATTAAATTTAAAAAAAAATCAATATTATTAAAAAAAATGTTTTTTTAAATATTTGATTGGACCATAATTTGAAGTTATTATTGCATTTTTTCCACTATACAATGTCATGTAGATAATTGCATCAATAATTTATGGATACAATTACAATATTCATACCATGTTTTTTAAATTTTTTTATTATGATTTATGATTTTCTAACAATAACTTGCGCATAAATCCCTTTGCATTGAAATGAGTCGATTCATTAACTTTACACCATATTTAGATTCAATGTAGATAAGGTTGTGTTGTCAAGATAAATTCCCTATGCCGATAGAGGAGATCTCTCTAGACCTAGAGTGGGTCTAGCAACAAGAGATTCTTTCTAAGGCAAAGCCACTTTAACTAGCATTTACAATGTGACAAGAAAAGAGACATAAGTACCTTTTTTCCAACGTTGCACTTGAGTCCGTTGATGATGAACTTGAGCCATGGTCCTTTTAGGTTCACTCCCTGCTACTGATGGCACGCGAATACCGACAGATGGTCAAGAGGCAACAACAAATGTAATACAATACATAATAATTGTAAAAATTAGCTATCTAGCAGATCAAGGAGTACCAAAATATTTGCATAAACATTTAGACAAATATAGAAAGCAAATATCAGATGTTATTATTGATAAATACAAAAGGAGGGCTTACAACCCAAGCCTTGATGTTGGAGGCGTCGTTTGGTGAAAATACGAGTCCTTCACTGAAGCTATAAATCATTCCTTCTCTCGAACAATTAGGCATTATCACAATGCTAAGATGGAGGGAACGAGAGTTCAAATGAGTCTGACAGTGAACAACCAAGCTCTAAAGTTGTGGGAATGAGGGATGTGAATTTATAGGAAGGGATAAGAGGTTGAGAGCTCATGAAAGGAGGAGGAAGGCCCACTTTCTAAGGGATGAATCCCCATGGATGAGATCAAACCTCTAAAATTAGAGAGCTTGACCTTATCATCACCATTTAACAACCAACTCACCGCCCTTGAGCTTCTAGAGGTTGAAGCTTCTCCTCCATTTGAGGAAACACTACCAGAAAGGAGATCAACATAGTTTTCCAAGAAATAAGGGCGTTGATAGCGCTAAGCCAGAATTGTGAAAATGGAATCAGTGCAGTCATGGCACCAGGGAAAGCGCTGACCCAGGAAACTAGTAATTTGACCAGTTTTCTTCAATAATATTCCAAGGAAGTCTTATTTGGATCTTGAGGGGATATGTTAACATATTTATTGATGGTGGAAACATTGCACAAGATCTGTCACAGGGAATTTCAGGATCAGGGATGGGAAAATGAGAACGGTGACTAATTACTGTGTAACAGATGCCCCCTAAAGCATGAAGGCAAAACAGGGAGTGATGGCTAAAATTCTTTATGGACCAAGGAAAAGAATACAGACCACCTCCAAAAAACCAGCCAAATCAAAATTTTTACAATATATGACATCTCTGGTATGAATATGCCTAACCACATAACTTTTCACTAGGCATCAAATAACACATGAACCCATGGCATGGTCGCAGCCATCCATCTAAAGAGATCATAGAAATGTATCTGCGGTATGGATGCAACCATTCGTATAGATAGGATCATAAATACTCAATAACTCCGTGCATCCTGGATAAAAAATCATATGTGACCCAAGGTCTTCACCATGATGTCAATCAACCAAGTCTACGAATCTAGCCATGCAAATAAATGTGTTGGTGTCGAACATGGTAGAAACCATTCGATCGAAGGCCAATGATTTGAACCTGTTGTCAAACACAAATAAATTTCCATTGAGGTATGCAAGCTCCAAGGTACTGAAAGAAGTTTCTAAATGACCTTCCCAAATAATGAGCTGAATTCGACAGGAAGTGATTTGTCGAAGGAGAGCCATGATGATTCCCACATCATCGACATGAAACAATAGATATCTAAAGATGAGAGGAGTGATTCAGGATTGTAACAGAGGAGGTCAAATAAGCAAAGGACGTTTGACAAGACTTCTCTTGAACATATTGGCGACACAACTTCGGAGTGTGGCAATATTTGACTCAAATACGATCAGAGGTCATGTTGAAAAGATTGGGTAATCAAAAGAGAGTCATAAAAATTTCCCAAACCCATGGAGGAAAAGTGATGAATGTAGGATGTCCCCAACCCGACACGAACTGCAGATGAGTGTCATGTTCAAGAGTGACAAGCTACCCAAAATACACAAAGGATGTTCAGTTTCAATTTTCTCCCATTATTGCTAACGAGTACCTCTTTATTTTTTATAGCCAACGTGAAGAGGATATCATATGTTAAGTGTGTAAGTTCATTCTTCAAATTAATCCATCCTAGTAAGTTTAATGAGCCCTAGGAAGGAGTAACTTGGTCTTGTCATGTTGACAAGTCTTTCATCGTTTAATCTTTAATGAGTCAAAAAAAAGGGTAACTCACTGACTTTTCATGTTTAAGGAGTTTGAAAAGAAACAAAAAGGAAACTCCATCAGGTCCCCTTTCGTAAATCGTTTCTCAAATCTGAAATTTATTGTAATATCCAAAAATAGGGAAAATCTACAATGTTATGAATATCTTATAATATTCCCAAATTAGAGATCCAACAATACATGAACACACATTGTAAACACAGAAAATATGATAATGACATGAGAGGGATCAATATACAGCCATCATTTTATTAATGAATCAGCAACAATGTACAAAATATCATGAGGGACAAGCCACTCAAGCCATAAGAACAAGTCTCCAATGATCAAAACAATAGATACATGAGATGTTGCAACTATATATAATGCCAGAGAGTATTCACTGCGCAGTATATATTAGTGTAGCTGCTTATATAGATTTATATACATGAAATATGGCTGATAGAAACAAATAAATTCCCAACAATGAAGATATGTGCTCCAATACAAGATTTATAGCCAACTCGGAAAGGATTGCTAGAAATATCGGAAAACATACAATGTGAAAAATAACCCTGGGATTAATGTGCCACTACAAACTGGATCTGATATGAAATGAGGCTATGACATATCTTAAATTATAATTTCCTCCTCCAATGGTATCTCTGATTATAAGGCCGATCCCTCTACTCAGAAATAGACCCTCCTGATGAGCTCAATAAACCCTCCCAGCAACTGCCTCCAAAAATAACGCAATTCAGGATGGTGACTACGCTGTGAGGGATAGCAGATGGTTGGCCTGATGCCAAATATGTAGAAATATTCCCGAGAGCCTTATTAATAATCCTCCAATGAATAGACAAGCTTTCCACTGAAAAATAAGCCCGAAAATGACTCTAAGAGATCCTCCTTTGTTGCACCCTGCAACACAACCCAGCTCTAAAAAGAAACTGCGTTGTAGCTGAAGGAGGTAGCTTGGCCAAAATGCTGGAATGAGGAAATGTAGCCCAAAGAACCTCTCCTTCCCTAAGGATGAGGTAGGTATTCACGACTAGGAACACCCTTGTGCTAAATAGCACTGCAACCCTACTAAACAGCAAGAGGAAGCAAAGTCTCAACAGACCAAAGCAAATAATAATCAAAACATGAATACAATGGCTGCCCTCCTCTCCATATATAGCAAGTGCACCTCTCCACAATGGGTCCCATCCATATGTTCCACCAAGCTCATGCAAGTTGTCCTCCATTAAAACTGCACAGTCCATCAACGAGATACAATGTATCTAGACAGTGCATGTGGACTTGGTCAAATATGACTGAATCAATATGATCCAATCCTGTTCACACCTATAGGTGCTTAATCCAGCTGCTTATTCTTCCTCTTTTCACATTAGGAATGTTATTCTTCCTTCTAAAGAGGTTAATGGGCCTCCATACCCATTTTATTCATCTACCTAGAGATAATTCTAACTATAATGTTCCTTTTAGCTTGAGGCTAAAATTTGGGAACATTACAGGTATAAAAAAAATATGTGAGAGAACCTCTTGACCATGTTCGATCAAGTTATTCCTTTTTCGTAAATAGTAAATCTCAGCCCGAAAAAGTGGTAAATGTATACTGAGATCACGTAAATTCATTCACGTTAACGATTTCGAAATAACAAGTACTCGACAATCTTTTCATTTTTCGAGAGTCAAAAAAGAGTTGAAAGTTGACTCCATAGGGGCTCCCTTTTTGTAAACATTTAACGAGCCTGAAAAAGAGATAAAATATAACTCGTTCACATCAGAAATAATCATCAACAGTGTGGAAGTATTGTACTACACAGAAATATAAAACATCATGGATATCGAGGAAAAGTAATAAAATATTGGATTTTTTTTTCAAAAATTTATAAATAGACCAAAAAAAAATCATTTTCACCTTTCTCTTTTCAGAAGAGAAATTTGTCCATTTTCCCTCAGAAATTTAAAATCGGTGGTGGGGCCGATGCAAGACACCATTAGTTGATCCGTCAGTGTCAGGTAAGAGCTCTAAGCCTCCTTTTCATTTTGATTTAATTAATTTTTCATTTTGTTTCAGAAATAGGAATATTTTGGGAAGTATTTCAAGTTTTAAAATTGTCTGGGACCAACGTGATTTCGAGCTATCGGGGTTGTGCTAGTCGTGTTTAGCCCGTTAAGGCAGCACGCTACCAGCGTCAAATTAATTTGGACAGTCGAGCTGGATGCAGGAAGGATTTAAAACAATAAATCCACCCTTCTCTATGGTTAATTTCCAAAAATACTATGGTGAAAGCTCGTAAATTCCCATTTAAACATGTTTTGCAAGTGCTTTCCTTAGAGATGTCGATCGAGTGGAAAGAATGAGGCCATGAGGTGGAAGACCATCAAGAATTGCAGGATCAAAATTGCATCAATGCATTGTGAAATTACGGTTTGTTGAAATTCTTTCAAACATCCAGGCTAAGAGCTCAATTGGAGCTGCTCCAATACTTGATCAGTATATGGGATTTGGACCTACATAGTATTAATCATTGGGGACCAAGAGTTAGAGCTAGATGTGATGGACATCTATTTCATCACTGGACCGGCCATCAGGTAGTAGATCCAACTTTCCCGAGCTTAGAAAAGAGAGTGTGCCACTATGCATGAGCTCAGACGCCCGCCCTGCTCAAAAATAGAGAGAGCGGAAGGTAGATATGTTTCTTCCATCATACATGCTTCCCCGCGCACAATTATACACGCATTACTAGAGTGGAGCCTGTGTTGCATGAGGCAACGAAGTCTCACTTCTAATATGCGTGGACTGTTTGGCCCCAAGAATGTTCATTGTGCGGTTACCGGCCAACATGAAGTTGTTTTGAAGTAACTGCGCAAGACAGGGTGACTGAAACAATCTGGGTAAGGGTACATTCTAGTGACCTTATTTCTAGAGAGAGTGACCCTGTTTCAATACTAGTGGCTAAAGATCCATGATCCAGCTCTGAGGGACCTGAGGCTGATGAGATTGTGCGACATTATGTCCCGACACGATGGGGGCCAACAAATGCATTTCCCCACAACTTTTTTCAATTGGCTGCAGTGTCAACTTATTGTAGTTGAGGACAACGCATATGCCGACATCGACTTCAGAAGAGATCTAGATCTTCCTATTCTACCAGGCACACAGTAGACCGATGCAGGTAATTTTTTTTTAACATATTTTACTTTTTGAATGTTTTTTTATGTATCCAGAAACATAAACTTATGATGTTTTTATAGATATGGGTCCTCAAAGACCACCTCGTATGTCACTGATTGCGTGGAGGGTAGCCCACCCAGCAAATCATGCTCCTTATGAGGAGGGAGCAGATACACTAGACAATTTGGAGCAGAACTCGGTTGGCCTTACAAGAGGCATTCCAGATTATGCTACATTCGATGAGATTCCTCTGCGCCTTGAGAGTCATACGGTTGGAGTTCCGGGCAGAATACGTCGATTACTCTGGTGAGTGATTTGAGTAGTCACCTGCTACCAAGAGCACCATGTGGGTAGATAACATCCCTGTTTTTACCTTTTTGTACTGATGTAGGCTCAGAGAGCCATTTTTGTGACAGATTTTTTTTTTTTTGATATTTTGGATGTAACACACTTGAAAGACTAATATATATATATATATATACATGTTTCGACGGCTACTTGTGTATCACGATGATGTCTTGATTTTACATATTGCGGAAATGTCTATCTAATACATGGTTTTGCTAATGTATCTGTTAATGTATTTAAATTTCTTGGAATATGTTGATATGTGATAAAATCAAAATGTATTTCCAATAATCTAACATGAAAATACATACGCAAAATCTGAGTATTGTGCACATAATAATGACCATTTAATTGTAACACAATGAGTTGTGAGTCCAACTTAACAACCAAATCTCTAATCCCAATATCAATGGAATCCGATAATAGCTTGATCACCACAATATATTTGATAATATTTTTAGTTGTTCAACCCAAACAAATACCTTGTAAATTAATTAACTCGCCATCAAGGGAAAAGAGTGCCCATCATGTAGAAGATAGGTTATGTGTGCTACGACAAGCACCATCAGAAAAACCAATGTAATGATTCGAATACATATGTAAACCAAGTGGAACACAAGGTAAGCAGAGGAAACATGTCTGCAAGGAAAAAAATCCAATCAAAGCACACTAATAAATAAAACACTAATGTACAAAGTATCACACTTATGATTAAGCGTAATATTTTTTTAGATAGAGCCCATTTTGGGGGCTTAGCCAATGGATTTCCTTTGTAATCTGCTAGCTCATAAACCAAAACTCGTTAAATCATATAAGTGGTGAGCCCTCGTATTGCACCAAGAATGCTGCAACTCCCAGTGGCCTCCCTACTTTACTTTATCAACCGGGGGTTCGTACAAACTTGGAGGTGACAGTATTATATACACAACAGATGCATTATACTCATGGAATCCTCCTCTGAGCTCTACGAAAGGGTGCTACTTCTAGGGTTTCTAGGTGAACTCTGTCACACTTCTAGAATTAGGCCTAGGGATAAAAATTATTCAAAGCCATGGCACTATCAGCAAGTATATAATTATACCATAGTAACCAAGTACATTTAACTATTCTGAAATGAAGGAAATCTACTTATTAGACTATGATAAGAATTGTAAAGCAACCTAGGTACCTTGGATGAAGTAAATTGTTGAATTGAAATGAAAAAAAGGAACTAATATAATCACACTTAGCTAGGCCAAATGGCTAAACACATTCTACTTAATCTATGCTCTATATATCATGATTTTATTCATGCAACTATTCATGACCTAACTATGCTTGAAAATGTGTTGTTTTGCAGCTAGGAGAAGGAAGTGCTAAGGTGGCTAATGGAAGGCTTGAACACATGGGGGAAATTTTGGAGGTGTATGAGTGGTTCTTGCAGGTTTATAAGGTGTCCATGGTGGTTTTTTGGCTTAAGGAGGGTTCCACAAGTGTTGTTATAAGAGCTTCTACAGGTTTCCTATAGTGCTACAGGCAAGTCCTAAATTGCTACAGGAAGTAGGTTGAGGGAAATACGAGGCCAAAAAGAGGTGGAAAAAGGCTAGGAAAGGTGGTGTGAAATTGGATGAATATGAATATGAGGTGGCACACCCCTTGAAAAAGCTCAGAGCCCCTTGGGAGGCCTGTCTTGCACCCCTTGGGTTTGCTCACGGTGTAGGGATGAAAAATCCGAAAACAGGGTTGATGGTGATTTTTCTGAACAGAGAGCTAAAGGAAGATGAGAGATGAAGATGGATATGTTTGTGGAATTCTCCTTGGCTATGCTACCTATTCCTGCAATCAAATTACCTATTCATGCAATAAATATGGACAAATGCATGATAAAGACAATGAAAAATATGACTTGAATTTGTAAAGAAAATCTATTCTAATATTAGAAGAAGATATCTACCATAGCATACTAAAAATTTTCATTTAATTACATCAACTAATCTCATATATTCCAAGAAATCATAAAATAAAAAGAATTTTTGGTCTGCGGGGAAGGTCTACCCTCCTCAATCTCTATTGACAGAGGTGAGAGGGGGAGGCTTGAATCACAAATTTATGGATTTTATCACCTAATCTACCACTCATGTAAGCAGACTAAATCTACAGCAAAAGACAAATGGAATAAAACTAAAATAGTAAATGAAAATACCAAAAAACTAGCTAACCATTCATAAGAAAAACTAGCTAAATGACATGAAAGGAAAGAATGATTACACAAGAGAGGCTGAGGCACATGGATTGGGCCTTAACCCACAAGCCTAGCTCTATGGAAGACAATCAGTAAGGCAAAGTCTGAATACTCATTTCATTTCAAGAAGACAGTCTCATTACATCCATGAAAGTCTTGAAAAACTGATTACAATAACAAAGAGCCTAATGGCTTTCTCCAAAATCCAAATCCTAGTGAGATATTGCTCAAATCTGTTTAACCTAAAGGGTAGCTACCAACAACTCCCTAGAAAATAGGCAATGAGTCCACTTGACTCAAAGTGAAGTATGGATTTGAGTGTACTTGGTCTTGAGTTTGCTTGGCTGCCTTTGATTTTGATTTGTTGCAGGGAATATCGAGGATCCCTTCGCTTCGTTTGGGAGTTAAGGAGGGTGGACAACTCCCTAGAATCTCTCCTTGCTCTCTACTCCGAGTCTTTATGACAAAATCTTCAAAAAAATTCCATATCTTCATGTTTTTCCTGCATTTAACCTTATTTTAGGTGCTTGAAGTATGTTAGCCTCAATCACCACCTACGTTAGCATCATAAGACCATAATACAATAAAAAATGCAAGAAATGAGATTTAATAAGGTAGAAAGGTGACCATTAACCCCTCCAAATGTAAATAATGATGGAGCTCATCATCACCCCCCTACTAAATGGTTTCTCATCCTCTGAGAAACTAATCCTCCTTCTGTATTTCCTTTAAAGCCTTGATGGTCCCTCTGACTTCCCAAGGAAGAAGTGTTGGAGTCCCCTCACGAGGGTAAAACCCATCATTTTTTTTTGCTTCTTCCCATTCTTTGTTATGTTCATCTTGGTATGTCCCATCTCTCAGCCCCAAAAACAAGGGTGGACTGAGCTTTAGATCAAGCCATTGAATATTTCTTCCCTTCATAGTCCTCTTGTACAGTGGTTCCCTTTCCAAGGCACCTCTTAATATTTATGGGGTATGGTACTCCATGTTTCTAAGGTTGTGAGGGAGGTTGTTCCATCTCCTCTGGCTAGCCATGATGCACTAATATCCTAATATCCTAGAAACATCATCAAAGTGGGATATTAGCTGAGCTTGTGTATGGAGGTACCTTTCATCTAGTTCAGGATACCTTTCAATCTTCATATGGTTATTGACGACTCCTCTAGGACTGAAAAACTCTTCCCTAATGTGTAAGGGTTCTTTGTTTTCTTTTCTCATAACCCTCCTCATATCTTGTTCTCTTGTCGCCTCATGCACCATCAATGATGCTAAAGCCATTAATTTCACATCCCCCATTCTAGGATTGGGGTCCCAAATGTTTAAATCTGTTAACACCAGGTTATGCATATAAAACTCTGCCATCTTTTCTTTGTCAGACATGCCAGCTTGATTTTAGAAATCAATGAATTTTCTACAATTTTGGAAAGGTAGGGATCCATGAGAGGCTAAATTTTTAATTTGAAAGAGGAGCCACTACTCCTTAAGGTAAACTGCGGATGAATCTAAAGGATACCTGTGTTGAATTGCCTCCATGCACAAATCTTCCATGGTGGTCACTTTTTTACCTTTTTGTTGAAGCTACTCTTTTGGGGCTACATTCTCTCCCTGTGCTTTCTGAATTTGCTTCTTCAAAAATGACTCTTTGAGCCTCACATCAGATAAATATTTTCCCAATTTAGCCACTTTTCTCTCCATGATCCCTATATCATACACTCCTTTAGATGTGGCAAGCTTCATCCAATGATGAGTTTTTTCCCTCTCTTCCTCCAACTGATAAAACAAGATAATTTTGAATTTTCGAGGAATTAATCTACCCCCCTCAATGTAGGTGTAGTAAGAGCTGCAATTGGGTTGAGGGCTCAGGTTTGACACCATTGCAACATCTTTTGGATTTGATTTTTGTGAGGTGGCCTCTTCTTTATTCTCTTTTCCTCCCTCTTTTTCATCATTTATTTCCTCTTGTGTCCTACCCTCAACGTCCTTAACCTCTTGTACTTTTGTGGATTTTTTTCCCTCCTCAACCAAGGCATTTTTCTTTAATTTTGTACCATTGCTGGAGTTTCCTATAAAAAAAACAGATTTTCCTGTAGCAAACTCTATTTTTCTTATTGAAGGCTCACTTCTTCCTTAGTTTCACTTTTTTTACTCCTTAAAGGGTCAGTGGAGGTTGCATGAAGTGTGTGGGATGCTAACCTGGCTGAATTTCTTCTTATATATGTTACAGGGGTCCTTATGGGTGAAGTGACTTCTTGTACCCTTCCTTCCTCTAATCTGATTTCTTCCTCTTTTTGTGGTGATTCTTCAAGGGTGATAGGGCTCTTGGTGGGATTTTGTGGCTTTCCTTGTCTCACCCTCTGACTTTTCCTTGTTTTGAAGTTCATAGGTGTCTGCCTCTTTCTTTTTGTTTTAATAGGTGTTCTCAAAGCAGTTAGAGTGGTAGCTACCTCTTGGTCTATGATGTCAGGTGACATGCTTGTGTCTTGAGGGGAGGTTTCATGGCTTATGATAGGGTCCATATCTCCTTTTTCCTCGGTCTTTCTTTCCTCCATTCCTTCAGCTTCTTCTTGTTCTCTTTCTGTTGTCTCTATGTTCTCTGTTTCAATTTCTATCTCATCCTTTTCATCTTTGTTTTTTGCCTCCCCTTCCTCTTCTTATTCCTCTCTTTTTTCTGCCTCTTCTTCCTCCTCTTCTAATTCTTATTCTATAGGGCTATAAGAAAAGTTTTTCCCTGTTTGGGTAGCTATAAATACTTCCACATCCATGTCTATAAAATAGGACCAAGATATAAATAGGTTTAGCCTTCTCAAAGCATCATCTATAATTAATTTTATCAGGCCTTGATGGGCCAAATGATGATACTTCCTCTATCTCACTTTATGGCTCATATCAGTGATGACATTTAAGAGGAAGTGAGGGACACTTAGTATTTTTCAAGTGGAAGCTCTCCTTGGAACCTAAGTTCATTTAAAAACTTGAAGTGATACTCATAAACCACACTCAATATGCCCTCACAAGAGATGAATTTCATGATGTGGAAGGAACCTTCATCCCAGGGGTATGGAAGGCTCTCTCTTCTCACACCATTTTTATCTTCAATATACTTTTCTCTAGGTAAGAAGAAATTATTTTTGGCCGTAGTGCTAGGAATTTTTTCCTTGACCCATTTGACTCCTAAGGGCAAGGTGGTAACTCAGCTTATCAGTTCAGGAGATAAAGTGATGGATAGTCCTCTAATCATAGTGGTGGCTCTTTATTTAGAATGTGATTGTAGGGCTACTCCAAATTTTTAGCTATCTCATCATCATAACCTTTCAGTAGCTCGAAGAACCCTAACCATTGGTGATTTTAGAAGATTTCCATAACCTGAGGGTGTTGCCTAATTATTTTAATATCTGTAGCCTCCCTTCTGTTGAATTCCCATCCCATTTTAATTTTTTGAGGTGAAGGTGGTGAGAGGTTTTAGATGTAAGCCTTGGAGATGGAGGGCTTGAAGAAAAACACAAGTTTTTATTTTTATTTTTATCCTTTAACTATCACCTATATTTTTGTTGATTGTGAATTACATGGAGGAATTTCAGTGATGGAGGATGACAATCCACTTACCTTGGTCCTTTTCTATTTTGGTTTGATATATGGGGGATTTGGGAAGCCAGTCCACCTATAGGAAACTTTTTGCTGCCCTCTAAGCCTCTACTAATGTACTGCTGAAGTTTCCTATAGCAAAACATTGTTTCTGGTAGCACGATGGTGCATGCAAACCTAAAATTCGATTTTTCTCCTTTGATGGCTCCCACTGATCTCCTACACTTGATGCTCTTCAAAATTCTCAAAACAATGGTGGAAATGAGACAAATATTACCTTTATTGGAATTTTTAACCAAATTTGGAGCGTTTGGTGACTTGTACTCAACTCGCATTTCCTCTTAGAGACCATTGGCCCCCACTATAGTTAATCATTTCTGACCTAGTGATCACTTCCCTCCGTACTCATCCAACCTCACTTGACTCGATTTGACATGCCCAGGTGACATGCACATTTACTTTTCCCTCAGTTGCACTTTATGAAGGTGGCCAAGTTAAATGGCCACCTTTTTTCTTTTTAAACTTCTAAATATTGACATTTAACTATTTTTGCCATTATGGATGCACAACGAGGGGTGAGAGGCCATACATGAGCTTACCTGGCATTGGTGAAATGCTACAGGAGCTGGTGCAAGGAGTTGGAGCTGGCGATGGCAGCTGGAGTCTTCTATTTTTTGTGTCTTTATATATTTTTTTGTTTTCTGAGTGAGCTGCTTATTTTTCTGAGTGAGCTTCTTACCCTTTTTTTATTTATTTATTTTGCAGGTGTTTCATGGAGAGCTTCAGATGTCATGGCTAGTGTTCTTTTCCCTTTGGATTCTGTCGATGGTTCCCTGGAGTCATCTGCATCAGATCTTCTTCATCTTTGGCCTTGTTGTGCCACACACATATTTGCTACAGGAAACTCTCTGATATCTGTAGCAGTTTTTTCCTCGCCTCTTCTTGCTTTAGTTGGTTTAGGAATGGAGGGATATGGGTTATCGAGGCTATGTATAAGGTCATGGGATGAACGGAGTGGAGGGTAGGCAAAAGAAATGGTTCTTATGCCAAATTTTTAATGATTTAGCTGCTCAAGTTGAAACATAGGGTTTAGATAGGGAAACCTTGTGCATGGAGTGAAATAGGGTGTTGGGATTTGTATGAATAGGAAAAACACATATTTTCATGCCCAAACTAAAGTTTAGAAACCATTTAGACAAAAATATTCTTCATAAGTGAGTTTCCTATAGCATTTACAGGAGTTTCCTGTAGTGTTACAGGAATCTTGTAGCTGCCTGTTTTGCCTGTAGCAATTCCAAATTTGGGGAAAAAATGAACTTGTTGCCTATTTTGTGGATGAAATGGATGAAGGGATGGATGATGGAGTGGCTTATGGAGTGTGTGAGTAGAGAAAAATAAATAATGAAGAGAAATTTCTCCTTTAGATTCTAGAAACCATCTTCAATTGTGAACCTGCAAAACATAAAAACACATAAATGCGTAGGTATTTTTTTCTTTTTTTTTTCTTGAAGGAAAGTGGGCTACCTCCACAAAGGTTTTCCACCCAAAGGCTTGCCTTGGGCACCCCAAATAGGTTTTCACCCAAGGATCTTTTATTCTCTGTTTTTTTCTTTGTTTTTTTTTTTGCTCCAGGATTGCCTCATGGAGGTTTTCAACCCTGTAGTTGGCCTAGGGCACCTCAGAGAGGTTTTCACCCATGCCTCTTTATTATTTTTTTCTTCTTTTTATTTATTTATTTAGGAGACATTGGAAACTATGGAGTTTCCCATGACATACACCTCCCTCCTTCTTCCCTTGAAATGGGCTTCTTGTAAACCTTGAGTCTATAGCCATTAACAAGTAGGGGAATCCCTTCCTCATCTATGGTTCTGATATGAACTGTGCCATTATCATAGCATTTTTCCACTTTGTAGGGTCCTAGCCATATTTTCAACAGTTTTCCTTTGAAGTCCTTAAACCTTGAGTCATACAACAGGGTCCAATCTCCTTCTTGAAAGGTATTTTCCTTAATGTTCTTGTCATGCCAGACCTTCCTTTGCAGCTGATTGAACTCTGTGTGGAGGAGTGCTTGCATCCTGAGCTCATCCAATGCATTTAATTGAAAAAACATCTACTTTTGATTATTTGAGATGTCTAAGTCTAGCTCAGCTACCATCCTCAATGTGTTGAATTCAAACTCAACTGAAAGTAGAGCTTTCTTGCCATAGAATAGGTCATAAGGAGTGAATCTTGTTGTTGTTTTCCAGGTAGTGTTGTAGGCCCAAGTAGATTCTACCAATTTGTTTGCCCAATATTTCTTGTTGCTGCTAACAACCTTGGTGAGGATACTCTCTAAGGTTGTTATGAAACGAGCTCCTAAAATAGAAGAAAAGAGATATCAACGCCTTAGAATAAGCCACTTTGAGGGGGAAACCTCCTTTAAATTACATAAATGAACATTGATGAGATACTCCTTAAATTGATTGATTTCGTAGCCGCTGAGTTCTGTTTCCCATACTACGTGTTCCAATATGATTTTTCCTTCCTCATAAAGTTCTGGCAATATTGTTTGAACTGGACGTTTTTCACCTATAACCTTCTCTAAGCATGAAACATGGAAAACTGGATGCACTCGAGAAGAAGCAGGAAGCTCCAATTTGTATGCCATAGTAACAATATTTTGCAACACCTTGTAAGGACCATAGTACTTTTGCGATAATTTATATCATTCTTAGCTTGCTTGAGGGACATTTTTTTGTATGGTTGTAGCCGTAAAAATAACCAGTCTCCTACATCAAAAATTCTCTCACTGCGATGTCGATTTGCATGTTGTTTCATTCAATTTTGTGCCAAACTAAGGTTATCCTTTAAGAGTTGGAGAACTTGTTGTTGATGCTCGATGTGATCTTCCACTTATTGAACCTTATAATTTTCTCTTAAATATGATGTGATGGATGATGGATGATATCCATAATGTTCCATAAAAGGGGTCATTTTTGTTGTAGTTGGAAGGAAGCGTTATACCACCACTTAGCCAGAGGTAACCACTTGACCCATTGTGTTTGTTTATTAGATACAAAACAATGAAGACATCCTTCCAACTTTTTTTTCACTATCTCAGTATTCTGATCGGTTTGAGGATGATAAGATGAGCTACGAGCTAGTTGAGTACCCAAACCAGAAAATAATTATGTCCAAAAATTTCCAGTAAAAATGGGATCCCTATCGCTTACAATAATATTTGGGTTTCCATGCAGCTTTTGAATTGTTTCCATAAATGCAGTAGCAACTGTACTTTATTTAAATGGATGATATAATGCACAAAAGTGTGCATACTTGGTAAGTCTATCAACTACCACCATGATGACACTCTTTCCTTTGGACTTAGGTAAACCTATGATAAAATCCATTTAAATCTCCTCCAAACGTTGACTTGGAATGGATAAAGGTTGTAGAATACCCGGGGTCTTAATTGTCTCAACTTTATTTTGCTGGCAAACAAAATATTCCGCGACAAAATTTTGAAAATAATATTTAAGGCCATCCCAAAAAAATATTTCTTGACCTGTGGTAAGTTTTTAAAAATCCTGAGTATCATCCTAAGTGAGAAGTGTGCAATTCCAAAATAATATTTGGTTTCAATTTGGAATTCTTGCAAAGATATAAGCGATCTTTTTACCATAAGCAATCATTTTTCCAACTAAATGTATCATATGTACTAAGATCTTGCTGTAACGTTTGAATGATTTTCCACACTTCTTCGTCCTTCTTCCATTCATCCCTTGCTTTGGTTATCCAATCTAGTTGGATAATAGAAATGGCACAAAGAAATGCTTCCACCTCTTCATCCTTTCTTGACAGTGCATCTACAACAACATTTAACTTCCCTTTTTTGTAGATGTTTTCAAAGTCATAACCCAACATCTTTGTGACCCATTTTTTCCGCTCTTCTGATGATAGTCTTTTTTCCAAAAATTATTTAAGACTATCATGATCATTTTTTACCTTGAAGTGTCTTCCCATTAGGTAAGGTCGTCATTTCTTTAGTGCATGTAGTATTTCCAACATTTCCTTCTCATAAATAGCTTTCTGTAAATACTTTCCTTTGATTGGGAGACTTTGAAAAGAAATGGGTCTTCCTTCTTGCATTAAAACATCACCAATTCCATTTCCTTAGGCATCACATTCCACAATAAAGGTTTTTGTGAAGTTTGGCGTAGCTAAGACCGGTGCTAGGAACATTGCCTCTTTAAGATGTTCAAAGGCCTTTTTTACTTAAGAGTCCATGAAAATGCATCTTTCTTCAATAATGTTAATAAAGAGGTGCTTAATCCCTTAATAAAGAGGTGCTGCTATTCTCCCATAATTCTTATCAAACTTATGATAATACCCTATTAACCCAAGAAATCCTCGCAACTGCTTTATGGTCGTGGGAACTTTCCATTCCTTAATGGATTTAATTTTGTTAGGTCTACTTTAACACCCTCGTGAGATATAATATGACCCAGATATTCCACCTCTTGTACTCCAAAGAAACATTTGGATGTTTTTGCATATAATTGTTTCTCCTGAAATAGTTTGAGCACCCTGTCAACATGTTGAACATGATCCTTCCAAGTCTTGTTGTAGATTAGTATATCATTAAAAAACACTAGCACAAATTTTCTAAGGAAGGGTTTGAAAATGGAATTCATCAACCCTTGAAATGTAGAAGATGCACTGGTAAGGCCAAAAGGCATGAACAAAAACTCATAATGACCCTCATCTATTCTAAATGCTATTTTTGCAATATCTCCAGTCTTCATTCTAATTTGGTGATATCCTGAATGAGGATCCAACTTGGTAAAATGAATTCCTCCATGTAATTCATCCAATAATTCATCAATCATAGGAATGGGAAATTTATATTTAATAGTGAGCTTATTGATCTCCCTATAATCCAGACACATGCGCCATGATCCATCCTTCTCATGCACCAATACTATTGGAGTAGAGAAATAACTTTGACTCGGTTGAATTATGTCAACCTCTAACATTTCTGTAGTCAGACGTTCAATTTCGCTCTTTTGGACATAAGGATGTATGTAAGGACTGATGTTTGGAGAAACACTTCCTTGAATCAAATGAATAACATTTTCATGATCACGAATAGGTGGGAGTCCTTTGAGAGTTTCAAAAACCTTGGAATGATTGTCCAAATTTTTTTGGAGATATGGAGAAATAAATGATTTTGATGTTGGAACTTCTAGTGAGCGTAATTGTGCAATTATGCCTTGTTTCTCTTTATTCAGAACCTTTGTCATGACATTAGAGCTTATTATATTTTTAGGCTTCCTTGCAATACCCTATAATTCAACTTCCTTTCCTTCCGAAAAAAATTTCAAGAAAAGTTCTTGAAAATTAAAAGCTACCGTCCCCAAATATTGTAACCATTGTACTCCTGGTACAACATCAAAACCTCCCATTATAATGGAAAGAATTGGACTATTCAATACATATTCCCCCATGGTTAGCTTGATATTATGGCATTTTCTAGAGAAATTTATAGTTCCTCCATTTGCAACCATCACTTGACATTCTGGTGCTGGGTATAGGGAGAAATTCAATTCAGTGGCTACCTTACAATGAATAAAATTATGGGTACTAGCCGATTCAATCAACACTATTACCCTTTTCTTCTTGATATGTCCTTATATCTTGAGATTTTGAGGAATGGTAATTCTTGCCAATGCATTACAAGATATGGTCAAATTCATTTCTTCTTTCTCTAGGGTTGGTTCTTGGTGTATATCCTCTTCTTTTGAAGTTTCTTGTTCATTTTCTTCCTCCTCTTCATAATCTATGTAAAATAATTTCTTCTCGGCACACTTATGACCTTTAGTGTATTTTCTATCACAACTATAGAAAAGCCCTTTTGTTCTTTTTTCTTCCAATTTTTGTGGTGTTAACCTTGTAGGTTGTGGAAGTTTAGGAGTAGCAATACTTTCATCTTTATAGATGTGAGTGGTAGGTTTCCTTGTCTCCATAATTTTACATTCAATGTTTCTTGCCAAACTGAATGCCTTATCCAATGAATCAGTTTCCCAAAGGAAAACCTCATGTTGGATGTTATCCTTTAAAGTCCCTATGAATTCATCAATCCTTTGTTCCTCTGGAATATCAACTACCCTTATATTCAATTTTTGGAAGTCCTCAATGTACTCCATCACTAAGCCCTTTTGTTTGAGATTTATCAATTGGCTAAAGAAGGTGTTACTCTTTGTATCCTCATAATGTGTTATCATTTCCTCCGTAAAAATTGACCTAGTGATAATTTTTTTACGGGAGCAAAGCCATTGATACCATACAAATGTATTTTGTACTAAATATAAAGTTGCAAGGCGTACATTTTGTGTGTTTTTCACATTATTGAGATAAAAATATTGCTCCATGTTATAGTATCCATGTTACGGGAATATCGCGGGTCTTCAATCCAACATTATAGTTTATGAAATCACGATTAAAATTTATTTTTTTCTTACCATGAGCTTCCTCTACTATCTTTTCACCATTAGGAACCATTTCTTGTATCAACTTTGTCAAACCTTCCATGTCTTCTTTTAGATCATTCTTCATATCTTCCATGTTGTCTTTCATTTTTTCTTCCCTGCATTGCATGCCATTCTTCAAACCATCCATCCTAGCTTCCACTCATTTATTCAAACCATCCATATTAGCTTCCACAACATTCTTCAAACCATCCATCTTAGCTTCCACACATTTCTTTAAACTTCCATTTCATTTTTTTTTGTTCTTTGCGAGAGGGAAATTTGGTGCACTTGCTCTTGTAATTTTGATATATCATGTTGCACTTCTTCCTCTTAATGAGCCATAGTAGAGTATTCTTAGGGCTTAATGGGTGTTGAATTATTTTTAGGGGGTATTTTAGAACCCAATACTGATATATATGCTTCAATATGCCCTTGGAATCACTTCAAACATATTTTTCAAACAATACTTATGCAATTTGAAAAAAAATACACACCATTTTCTTTCTTTTGAGGAGCTCGATGTTGAAACTGAATTATCTCTGTGATTTAAGATCTTCAATACCTGAAATTAGGTCCTATAGTAGCCCTCTAAATATTCTTCCGAATTCCACAAGTTCGACCTCATTTGGATTCTTCAAGACAAAGTTAAGCCCAATATTCCTCAATGACCTAATTATGGACTATTTTAGTAGAGTGAACTTGTACGTCATGCCACGTGTCACTGTTTCCTCCTTAGGATCTGAAATTGATACAAAGGAAACTAAAGTTCGTGTAACTCCAGCCACTTTTTCCTGAATTCCAATCCGATGCTCATAGGGAGATTTATGATGATTTTCCCAAGGTCACCTCTTTTATATGAAATTTGGGAGCCTGCAAAAACCCTAATTTCCAAACATCACATCTCCAAAAATATTGTGAACCAAGATATGAAATATTTACAAGACGTTCCTCAAGATTTATTTGAAATGGGTTTTTTGTTTTAGTGTCTGAACCCTCGTATAAAAAATGTTATAGCTAAAATTCCATGATGACTTGTTTGAAGCAGCGAAACCCTAGAATCCAAAGCTCTAATACTAAATGTTATGAAACCATATCCAAAAACAGAATAAAAGAGAGATCAACACCTTAGAATAAGCCACTTAGAGGGGAAAACCTCATTTACATTACATAAATGAATAATTCTTGGATGATACAAATGAAAAAACCTCCTTTCTATATATAGGAGTCCATGGGGTCACAATATAATCCTAGCCAACCTAACAATAATAATGTAAGGGCACCATAATAACAATATGGGGGTTATAGGGGTACAAAAATAACAATAAGAGGGATACACTAACAACAATAAAGGACTCCACTAGTAATATAGGGACCTAACAAAGTCTATGTTAGTTACTTCCACTTGGCCATTCGCCTGAGGGTGGTAGGCTGTAGAAGTCTTATGCTTAGTATTGTGCCTCTTAAGAATATTCTCAATGATATGAGAAGTAAATTGTAAAACTTTTAAAACACATTCTCCCTCAGAAATTCTTCTACTTTCTCCTCGGTTGCTACCTTCACAACCTTTGTTTCAGCCCACTTTGTCAAGTAGTAAGTGCAGACTTTGATATAATTTTTATGTCCATATGGTGGATCCATAGGTCCAATGAAGTCCATGCCCCATTTATCAAATGGCTCAAGGGCCACTTGGGGGTGCAAAGGCATATCATTCCTTTGTGTATGTTTCCCCATCCTTTGGCACTGGTCGCACCTACTAGTGTATCTTCTGGAATCCTAGTGAAGGGTAGGCCAATAGTATCATGCCTATAAAATTTTGAAATCAGTCCTTTTTGCAGAAAAGTGGCCTCCACATGGGCTATCGTGGTATGCAGAGAGGATATCAAAAACTTCTTCCTCCCTCACACATCTTCTGAGGATTTGGTCAGGGCCTAGCTTGGAAAGATTCCCCCAATCCATGTGAAAGGGGTGCTTTTTCTAATGATCTTGCTTTTCTCTCTGAATGAGAGATTAGGAGGGAACTTTCTAGCAGCCAAGTAGTTAACTATGTCAGAAAAACATGGTGAGAGTGATGATATAGCGAAGAGATGTTCATATGGTAGCTGGTCATCCACCATTTCTTCTTCACCTACAGATAGAGCTAACCTGGATTAAAAATATGCAACAACATTATCCTTTCTAGGTTTATCTACAATAGTTATGTCAAACTACTATAAAACTAACAACCATCTAATTATCCTAGCATTAACATCTACTTTATTCATTAAATATTTGATGGTTGCATGGTTGATTGAAAAAAGGTTTGATACCCAGTTACATGATCAGGAGTTCATAATTTTTTCTCAAAATTTAAAATTATAAGATTGGGTTGAAACTAGGATGGTTGTGTAGATCTCGTCTTCTTGATTTTGGCACCACAAACAGTTCAAAAAACCAATATAGTATGAGGGAGATATCGCATTCTAATCAAAATGCCAAACATGTAAATTGCAATAGTTTAACCAGGTTTGACTGGGATGCACAGTCAGAAAATGGGTGGAAGTACAGTCAACAAAAGGGAATATTCTGAGGAATATTCCTTTCCTCAGAACCAATCAGGGTTTGACAAGTTTCATTTTTTTATTCGATGAATGGGTTTTGGAGGGCCAATTAAAGGGTGCCACGTGGCTGGCCCTAAGGCCGACACATGTCGCCGAGATTCCATGGTAAAATTTTGGTTGGGTCTGCAGGGCTCGACCCTGAGACCTCCCATCGGGCATGCACATGGCTTACCATCCTCGCTACACATTCTAACTTAACACTATATGGTTACATGTTTATGTTTTGGTTTGTTGCAAAACAGTTTGGGGGTTGGAACCACTAGCGGTTCCATAACATTATGTCACATGGCATTAAACATTAAACGTTACAACCCGTGGTCTATATGTAACCTCCAACTGTAGTCTCTACCAACGGTTCACATGACATGGTTACATTGCAACGTTTAAAATGTTAACTCCATGAATAAGACACTAACCTCTGACGGTTATGAAACCTGTGGGTTTTGGGTTGGCATGTGGCCACCCCAACCGCTAAGTTAAATGTTTCAGTTATTTCAGCGGAATATTCGGAGCGTGCCTAAAAAATGGCAGAAATTGCTAAATTATCTCTAGTTAAGTGGAGTTCTCCACTTTTAGTGGAGATTTTCTAGGTGAAACTGGGCAAAAGAGTAGGAGACTCAATTTTCGCCCACTCTGAGTGAATGAAGAGTCATTTTTGACTAATTGGAGAATTTTGGAGCCATTGGTGCATAGAAAACAACCATTAGATAACTGTAACTACATGCAATAGAAAAAATTTGAGGATAATGAAATATGGACATGCCATTGGGAGTTGGACCAACAGATGTAGCCGAGGAGGTGTGAACTGTCTCATCATGACTACTGTGTAAATTTCATGTGGTGACTTATTTCTCTATTTTACACTGATGTTCAATGTTATTTAAGATTGTTTTATGCTTCTAATTCACTTACAATCATCTACAATTCATGGTTAAAATCCTAAATCTTATGCAAACTAATGAGACAAGTATGCACATGTTTTTAAATTGAAAAGACACTTAGCACAACAAAAATAATACAGTCATTTCAGATCAGATTGGTATCAAAGCTAGAGTTTATTCTCTGGTGTTTTTTAGTGCAAATAATTGTTTAACTATTTGCACGTTTTAGATGATTACTAGGCTCAAGCTCAAAAGAGGAGAAGGCAAATTGGTGGAAGTAGAAGGGTCTTAGAAAGAGCCAAAGAAAAGGAGAGAAATATTTCCACAATATCCACCACCTACTTCACCTCCAAAAGAAGAAGAGGCTTCATTAAGCATGCCTCATGAGGAAGGATAAATCCATGAAGAATTTGATCCCAAAGAGGAAGAAAGAGTGTCCACGAAAGCATTTCATGACATGACTGAGATGGTTAGAATCCTTTATCAAGAAAGGAATGAGAGACTAGAAGGAGAATGATCTAAAATTCACAAGGAAGGACAAGGATCTTCAGGAGGTCACCTGATGAATATAAGTCAAAGAAGGGAAATGGAGGAAATGGAGGCAATGGAGAGCTATCATCCTCACCCTCATCATCATCATCCTCTAATTCTTCTTCAGTACATCAGCCACACAAGTCAAAGAACACTGATAAAAGTCCTTTTTTAAAACTTGATGTTAAGTTTGAATTGCCAATGTTCAATGGTGAAGTCAAGGTATAAAATCTTGATAATTGGATTATTCAATTGGAGGTCTATTTTAGGATACAAAACCTTCAAGATGATAATACAAAAATTCAATTAGCTTCATTGATAATGGAAGGTGCAACACTTGTTTGGTGGGAAGCCAAGACAAAGGAGGAAATCAATAAACATGGTAAGATTATTCTATCATGGTCAGATTTCATTACTGATATTAAACAACAGTTTTATCCATTAGCTCATATGCATAAAGCCATCATGAACTAGCAAAACTTTAGGCAATTAAAGGGACAAAATGTCCAAGAATACACCCAAGAATTTAGGAGAAGATCTCTCTTATTAGGGGTAGATTTTCAGATCCAAGATACTTTGATCAAGTACATAGGAGGCTTACATAGCTACCTAAAACATACTATCTCATGTTTAACCCCACTATTCTAGATGAAGTATGTGTTCATGCCACACATCTAGAAGCTAGAGGGAAGAACATTTTTGAAGAGGGTAGAAAGAAACCTTTTAAGGGTAAAGCCAAAGAAAAGACCTCAAAAGGTAAAACAAAAACAATGCATCTGTTAAGAAAGAGGGAGGAAAAGTGGTTTGTAAACATTGTTCAAAAGAAGGCCACGATGAAACTCATTTTTGGAAATTACATCCTGAATTGAGGCCAAAGAAACCTAATAACAAAGGGAAACAGAAAACTGCTGCTACAACTCAACATTATTTAGGATATGATTGAGGTGATGAATCTAAGATTACAACCATGGGATTGAATAACATGAAGGTAAAATAAATTGAAACTAAACCCAGTACCAATACATCAAATCATCACATACATACTCCAAATGAAGAAGAAAGAATATAAATGTTTCATGTGAGGGTCAAATCCATGCATACGGCCAAGATTGACACACTGTTTGACAGTGGGTCACAAGAAAAATTAATCTCTAAAGACTTGGTCAAGAAAATTAACCTTGTGACAATAACACATCCAAAACCATATCCATTGGGTTGGATTTATAAAGATTCAAATCTACAGGTTTCAAAGAAATGTATATGGCAGTTTGTAATCACTACAAATTTTGTTGACACAGTTGAATTAGATGTGGTTCCGCTTGACATCACTGGTATTGTATTAGGGAGTCCTTACTTGTATGATAGTAAAGAGATCTTCCATCTCCATGAGAAAAAATATCATTTATTCAAAGATGGAAATGAGTTCATTGTTAGAGCACATCGCAAGAAGACAAACATTGCTATGGTAAATGTTGGACAGGTAAAGAGGCTGGTAAATTCAAGTAAGAATTTTGTTCTTCTTATTATTAAGCCTTAAGATTATATTAATCATGAATCATTTGAGCTATGTGTTCCTAAGTTTAAATCAGATTTATATGATGTAGTTAATGCACATCATGAGATGTTTCAGGAGCTAACATGATTGCCTCCAAAAAGGGAGATTCAACATGAGATTCAGTTGCAACAAGATTGTCCTCTTCCAAACATCAGTATTTATCGCATGTTGATAATGGAGAATTCTGAAATAAAGAAGAAAATCAAAGAGATGTTGGACAAAGGAATCATAAGGCCAAGTACCTCGCCATGCAGTTCACCTATGGTCTTGATACCAAAGAAAGAGGGGACTTGGCGCATGCATGTAGATTTTCGAGCTTTGAACAAGATTACGTTAAAAAATCGTTACCCACTCCCAAGAATAGATTATTTTCTTGATTAGATGAAATAAGAAATTTTTTTCACTATGTTATATTTACGAAGTGGATATCATCAAGTAAGAATTGCAGAAAGTGATATATGGAAAACTGCATTCAAAACCAAACAAGGACTCTTTGAGTGGCTAGTTATGCCTTTTGGTTTGTGCAATGCATCAGCAAATTTAATGTGTGTTATGGATAGTTTTTTGCATCCATTCCTTGATGAATATGTTATTGTCTACTTATATTACATTTTTGTTTTCAGCAAAACAAGAGAAGATCATGTTTTGCATGTGAATAGAGTGCTTGATATTTTGAAGAAAGAGAAATTGTTTCTTAAGATGTCAAAGTGTGAGTTTGGAAAGACTTCTTTGGTCTATTTGGGACATATTATAGGAGGAGGGGGATTGAGGATTGATTATTATAAAGTGGAAGCCATTGTGAATTGGCCCACACCCAAAACAGTAACTGAGGTAAGAAGTTTCTTAGGTGCAGCTCAATATTGGAGAAAATTTATTACTAACTTTTCTTCCATCGCAGCTCCTATGCATGCAGTGACAAGTGTAAATAAAGGCTTCCAATGGGGAGGAAAACAAAAAAAATCTTTCGAATCTTTAAAATACAAGATCAGTTCAGCTCCAAGCCTTGCATTACCAAATTTGAGACATCCAGGGGCACAATACTTTTGTAGCATGGTAAGCCGCATTTCATTCTGAAACATTTAATGGTGTTGTGACTAATCATCCTACATATGACAAAGAAATATATGTGTTGGTATAAAGTGCCAAGAAGTGGAAAAACTAATTGATGGGTAAAGATACTATTTTGCATATTGATAACCAACCATTACATTACTTGCAGTCGCAAAACAAATTGCAGGAATCAAGAAATTTCAGGTGGATGAGATTTCTTTGACAGTTTCACTTGGTTATAAGGTACAAGAAAGGGATTTTCAATAAAGTTTCTGATATGCTTTTAAGACCAATCATTAGTGCATCTAATTTACTAAAAAATGATTCTATTGTACATGAGAGTTACATCGAACAATATGCACCTGACATTGATTTTCAAGATGTGTATGCTAGTGTTATCACTCCTCTTATTTTCAAAATCTCATGCTTGAAAATCAGTCATAATACTCCTTCAAATTTTCTTAGGTTGCAAGATATCATAAAATGATATATTTTATGGTGTATTTAAGTTTAGAAAACTTTGGATAAGGTCTTAGAAATTATTCCAAGTCACATCGGAGGAGTTTTTTTTGAGTAGACACTTTGAAATGATCATAAGTCTGAAATTTTTCCATTTGTCACCAAACTGTCTGAGTCTGTAGCAAATATAGCACGAAATTAACATAATTTGCTACGGAAACACCTAGTAGTTCCGTAGCAAAACTGACACTTGTCAAATAAAAGTGCTATGAAATATCTGCCAATATTTAACGGTTTAAAGAGTAATTATGAATGGATAAGTGTTTGAAAATTTCAAGGACCTGCTGACAGACTTGAGCCATCATTTAAAAGTCGTACACTTTCTCATATCACTCATCTTTTGTCTTACACTATCTCATTCTACTTTTGAATTTATCTCTCATACCTTTTGTTTTGTTTTTTCCGCACTCATCATTTGCTACCTGTTAGCCCCATATGATTTCCTTGACAAAGCAAGCAAGGGGCTAATTTGTTGTATAAGCCTACAAGGAATGCATTTCCCAGGTAAACACATCATCCTTGCAGCCTTTTCATGTCCCCTACCTATAGTTGTTGCCCTTTGCTGTTACGGAGTCTATGAGCCTCAATGATTGCTAAATATCCTGCAAATAAGCCCTGCATTACTCCTCATGCCCCTGCAAAATGTCCATTTTCCCCTTTTTCCCTCTTTCTATCAATGTGCCCATTCTCCCCTCTTTTCCCCTATTAACCCTCTAAACCTCCTGAGGATCCCCTTTAAATCCCATTTTAGCCCTTTTTTAAAACCTTTTTACACTTTCCTCCCTATCGTTACCCTTTATAGGCTTCAAAATGCATTAAAAAGGTTAAAAACCCACTTGGAAAAGTTATATAAAGCCTAGCCCCTTTTCTGCTGGCCCCCGCCCTTTTCCTTCCACGTGATCATAACACTAAAACCACCCGCCAGTCCTCAAAGGCACTTATCTCAGTGGGTTATCGGGAGTAGTTATAACTGTTGATTTGAGCAGAACGGACGACGATCGCCACCCCCGCAGCAACCACCGTTAACCATCCATTACCGATCCTCGCATCTTGACCGTCCGTTCCCGGAGATCTAACGGTTCGGATTTTACCCGCCTGTGGACCCCGCCCGCATGCACTATTCAGAAACAACCCGATTTTCATCGCACCGCTAATGGGGGTCGGGTGGTTTTTCCTCATTGCCCGGCGATTCCATACACCTTCTGCCACGTTTCCCCGCGTACGGCCCCGAAACCGCCCTCCATCGCACATTAAATTTTGACTCAGGACATCGTGTGATATCGTTGAGAGTCGTTGGATCTGGAGCAACCCATCTAACAGCTGTCGCTCCACCGAGATGCTCATGATTTAACCCACGGTCACCGTACCCCTGGCCCACCGTTCGTCGTCCTCTGCTGTGTTTCCCACCATTGATCTCCTTTGAGATTTGACGGTCCAGATTGGTCTCCTCCCCACTGCTGACCCTTCCGCTGTCGACCGATCCCGCCACGTCACCTCCACGCATCCATCTGTACGTTCGTCCACCCCCGTGACATATATCCATTCCGAGGCCAAATTTCATCGTTTTTACATTAAATTGTCTGCTCCGATGTCTTCCCATGCAGTGCCACGATTACTCCCACAGTAGCCTCTGCGTTCGATATCTTCATCCACACCATGCTACCCTAGTCATAGTCATCCACATCATCCGCTCCCAGCCATGGTTTTCGTAACAAGTTTCGTGCTTTTTGTAGGGTTTCAGGTTGTGTTAAAGGCGCCACGGTCCATATGAACAACTTCAATGTAAAATACAGACAGATTGAATCCGGAACCGGGCACCACCATGAACACAAAGATCAAATGCCGGGCGTACTGTACTGAATGAGGAGCGCAGTTCAGACTCCGCAAATATTTCCGGCGCCATTAAAGCCCGTTTCTCCCACTGACAGAGACCGTCAAAGTGGCAAGGAGTATTAGCACAAGAGTTAGAGAGTTCTTATGTACATCATTGAAGATCTTAAGTCCTAATCCAGTATTTTAAAGGGAAAAATCAGATTGAAAGCCCAGGGATCACGCAGAAGGTACAACACGCAGAAAACAATGCATATCAGGGGTTTACACAACAGCAGCATGTTTTTCCTCCGTAAGGACAGAAGCGCCCATACAGTGTTCAATCTATGCCGTGTTATGGAGAGATTTTCTACCCTGCAACAGCCTCAGTACTATCAGAATATTTACTTCATCAGTATGGCAGATCTCTTTATCATTCCTTTATCTTTCTTTATTCACCAATAGCACCACACAATACTGCAGTCATAATGCATCAGAGTCACATCAAAGTAAGCCTCAGCCAGAAGAAGATCATTTGTGCACCCGAAAAATGCCAAAGATTAAACCACAAGATTCATACAGAATGGGCTCCGACCCTCTTTCTTTTCAGAAGTTTAATACTGCATTTAGTTCTTCACCTACCTCCTTTGTTTCCCTTTAGCTATAAATTCATGAGGAACTCATTGTAATGGTTGTTGATCAGTTATCAGAGAAATGCAAGTAGTTTCTTTGAGACACAGTCTCTGTGTAAAGATTGTAAGATAGGTTTAAGGATATGTTTTCAGACTGAGTATTCAGCTATTGGCAATATTGTACTTGATTGGTATTGTTACTTAATATGACAAGCACATTTCTTTGGATCCTGATCTGAAGCAGTGGTGTTGTTTTCCTATCTCTGTGTTTACATTCATTTCATTTCATTTCTACTGGCTTGGATAAGAAGTTTGGCATAGGATTTACCCTTGTTAGGTACCCTATGTTCCTGCTCTCCTTGCCATTTATGTTTTTCTTCTGAATGTATTATCTGAGAAATGATTTCAGTTGGTTTAACCAGTGTAGTGGATGTTATTACCTGCTCTCTGATGTATGAATTAAATGAATTCAGTTCTTAGATGTTTGTTGTTATTGATTTAGTTGGAATATTTGGGAACACTGGGGATTAGAGTTAGCCCTGCCCACTAGGATCCTTGTACGACCTGCTGATTAGTAACTTTGTGCTCTGAAATCTGTGTTATCTCCTCCCATCCTACTTTCCATATCACGTAATCATATTGAAAGATCCTATGTTTCAGATGACTAGCCCAATTGAAAGCCTGCCTATTGAGTAGCAAGAAAATCCTTTCCTGACTCCATTGCCCAATGGTTCTGAATGTTTCCTGGAATATTTCACCATCTGGCTTATCCCTCTTTTCTCATCCTGGTCTTACATTGAACCCTTCTTTCCTGATAACCAACAACCAAAACAAACAAATCAAACAAACAACCTATGCCTATAACTAGCCTAAAATCATAACTTTGAGCTTCATAGACATAAACCTTTGCTCAAACTAGAAAAATCCCTCTCTGGACCCAGGAGGGCTAGATCCTGAGGTCTGAAAGTGGTTCTGATGTTGTCTCATCTTTTGGTCTTGCGAATCTGGCCAAAAAATGGGAACCCCAACATAATGGCGACTCCACTGGGGAACTGAGTGCATTACACCTTAAACATCCTTAAGCATCCAAAGACCTAAAATCTCTGGTTAGGTTGGTAGTTAAACCCTCCTATTCTCACATCAACCTCTACACCATTTTTTGTATTTTCTCATACTCTTGGACAGAGTCTGGAAAGGGCTAGGTAGCCTCCAGATCTCACACTCTTTCAGAGGTGACATATCTGGTAAATTCTCTCCCAATCAATCTCTGGTTAGAGTTTGCTGTTTTTGAAGATATCCTCGAAAGGGACATCTCAAGAGCACTGTGGTGGACAGTGTCCCCTCCAAAACTCCCTAAACCTTTCCACCTGGCGACTCCAATATTCCATAAACATTTCAAAGACTCCACTGGTGATCAGTAGGCCTGCTGATTATCTTGGTGCACATTTGACTCCATTGGAAGACCAACCTCCTTAAAAACATCACCATGGTATAAGTAACGAGTAGGGTTAGGTTGCTTAAGAAGAAAACAACATTCTGGCTTCTAGAACCATTCATACAAGAGCTTACCCTAACCCAGACCCACCTGAAATAGTTAACAATCTTGAGAGTATCCTCAAGGGAGCTCATACACCTAAAGGATCAACTGTTTCCAGTCACATCTATAGAGCTAATTCTTCACCAGAAGATCTTACAGCTCTATCACACTTTCACCTTGACCTAGACCTACCTAACAGCTTATCTAGAACTAGGTCATTCAGTGGCTTAGACCAGCCAGACCCTGAGCTTCCTGATTCACCACGGCAAGGTGGTAGACACCTTGGGAATAGACAGACCCCTCCATCAACACCTCCTGATATACATTTCATACAGAACGTGGGGCTCAGTCACCCTAGTTCTACTCATCAGTCCTCTGCTGGTCATAATATCCCTGTAATCCATATACCCGCTGCGCAGGCCCCTTTAGCGCATCAAAATATCATCATGGCAGCCTGGTATGCACCTCTGGTTTTGCCCCAGCCTCTAGTACCCTTACCGAATGATTATCAGTCTAAGATTCCACACTTCACTGCAAAGGAGTCCATCACAGCCCAGCAACATGTAGATAAGATGGAGGATTCCTTTGACTACATGGAAATTGATGATGATACAGTCAAAATGAGGATCTTTTCCCAAAGCTTAGGGGGTGATGTGAAGAAATGGTTTAAGGGCCTACCTCCAGGTAGCATCAATGATCTTCCGGGCTTATATCAGACCTTCATAAACAAATGGGAAACTAGGGCGAACCCTCGCCAACTCCTAGAATAATACATGACCCTTAAGAGAAACGTAGGAGAGAGTGTTCACGATTACACGACGAGGTTCAACAACATTTATAATGCTCTCCTCCACATATGAAACCTCCACAAGGCATGGCCCTAGAAAAATACCCTGAATGCTTCGATGCTGACATGGCCTACGAGCTTAGGGATAAGGAGTAAAACACACTGGAGGACATGCAGAAAGGAGCAGTGAATATAGAAGCCAACCTGATTGAGAAAAGAGCAAGACTGAAATATGAGAGAAGGGTAATGTACAGAGAAGACAATGTAGCTTCCACATCTGACCAAAATTATGATAAGTTGTCTAAAAATGTGGAAAGGTTACAACAAATGATGGAAAAAATGGTTGTCACAGTCAGTAACCAGAATAGAAACCAAAACCAGAACCAAAACTTTAGAAGAAACAATAATGCTCCCAACAGACAAAGAGAGTCAGACCAGCAAGTTATTCCCCCATTCCAAGAGAATTTTCTTGATGAAGATGAGGGAATTATAGAAGAGTATGAGGGAAACACAATTAATATGTTTGAAACAGAAGATTCAATCCATAACTATTATTCAAGAGAAGATCAACCTTCACCCTCTGGTTGGGAGGAAGAATGGTTGGAATCTGAAGATTACAGATTAGGATTTGAAAATGCTATGATGCAGGTCAGAGAATAGTATGAAATCAGAAGAAAAAAGAGTCAAGAAACTGCCAAACCCAAATCTTCTGAGACTACCATAAAAAAGAGACCTGAGAAATCTTCCAAAGCAACTGCTGAAAGTAGCAAACCATCAGCTGAAAGTTATGGGAAAAATGGAGAAAAAGACAACCAAAACACTAATGCACAAGGTGAACCAGCTAGCAGCACTAGCACTGCAGCTAGTGCTCCTGATAAAACGGTCAAAAACACTGTACATAACGAAAATCATCCCACTGATTTAGCCACTAAGGTAGTGGCAAATAGAACAGAGACGAGTATCCCAAAGAGTCAGTCCACTTTCGATTTGGAAAGTGAGATTGCAAGAATTAAAATCTTTGTCCCACTTTCTAAGCTGGCCACTCAAGATGTATATAAGGGCCAGATTTTGAAGGCTTTGAACCTTAGTGAGAATGGTGACTCTGTCAATTTGAATGATTATCAGCTTGCCCTCTTGTTTGGTCCTAAGATAGAGGGGAAGTTTCAGGAGGGGGTAGTTCCACCTTTCTATATCAGTCTCAACATTCATGACAAGATCCTGCATAATGCAATGCACGATTCTGGAGCATCTCACAACCTAATGCCTAAGGTAGTCATGGAGAGGTTGGGTCTAGAGATAACCAGACCTTACAAAGATTTATACTCTTTCGACTCTAGCAGAGTAAAATTCCTAGGCCTGACCAAAGAATTATGTGTGAGCTTGACTCAAATCCCAGCCAAATGTATGGTCATGGATGCTGTGGTGGAAAACGCGCCACCCAAGTATGGCATGTTATTATCAAGATCACGGGGAGCCAAGCTGCAGGGTACAATGCAAATAGATGGCTCATATGCCACAATCCCAATCTTTGGCTAGCTTAGAAAACTGTATAGGGAGGCACAGATGAAATTCCTAGTCAATAGCCCCAAAAAACCAAAGAATTCACCTGTCTATTCTGTACATACAGACCCTGATTCCTTCATCTTTTGTAATGACGAATCTTTAGAAGGGTCAGAGTCCCAAAATAGAGACACAAACGGAGAGGCAAAAGCTGTTGATTTTAACATAATGGCTGCTCTGGATTTAGAGGAAAACGAAGAAGAAAATCGCAACGAAACCTGTAGGGTATGCGGTGGAGACCTAGCCCCGAGTGAAACAGAAACAGAGCGTAAGCAGCCCTCTGGCCAGATCCCTGAAACTCATACATTTCACGAGGAACAAGGTGATCCACAACCCCGCACAGACCCTGTAGAGCAACATAATGGTGAGCCCAGCCATAGGGAAAGGAGTAATAACGAAAACGAAAATGAACCCCTGTGGGTGATGAACTTTTATGGGTCATGCACCAAGAGAACTGTCGGAGCGAGGGTATGGTTACACAATACAGAAAACGACCATACAGAGAGTCATCCCTGCAACCTGCACTTCAAATGTACAAACAACGTCGCAGAATATGAGGCCCTGATCTTAGGTCTAAATCTATTGAAAAAATTAGGAGCCCGTAGGATTAATGTACGTGGAGATTCTGAGTTGGTGATAAAATAGGTAAACGGGGAGTACACAGTGAAACATCCTAGGCTGAGAGCATATAGGAATGACACCATGGATCTACTGAAAACGTTTGTCGAATACAGATTAGTGTTCGTTCCTAGGAGTCAAAATGTCATTGCAAACGGATTAGCTTGCCTAGCCAGTTCCTACCCCAAGCCTCCCACTGACCAACAAATCATCACTCAAACCAAATTTAGACCTGCTGTGCCAGACAACGAAAAATGTTGGCAAGTCTTTGAAGGTGATAAACAGATCGAAGATTTTTTGATAGGCAGAAACGAGTTTGAGTTTTCCGATTCAGACTCTAAATCTGACCATAGCTGCCTAACTGAAGAATCCTCAGATGAGGAAGACACACCCTGTAATATAGAAATAAACTATTTAGATGAACGGACTGGAAACCCAGACCGAAAATGTGAAAACGCAGATAGTGAGGAAATGGAGGTGCTGCAGGCCAAATATAAGAATATACCCAGAGGTCTGGCACCCTTAGAGGACCTTTTTGACTTTAATGATGTCGCAAAAAATCCTGCTATAGAACATGCAGACTCTGAGGTGGAAGAATGCAACATAGGCACTGAAGATAAACCCAAAATGATTAAACTGGCTAAGTCTCTACCTGCAAACATGAAGAAGAAATACATTGAACTTTTCAAGGAATTCATTGATGTGTTTGCATGGAGCTATGAGGACTTAAAGGCCTATGAAACAAACATCATCCAGCACAAAATAACCTTGAAAGAAAATCAGAAGACCTTCAGACAAAAGCTTCGTAGGATCAATCCTAAACAACTGCCAGCAGTAGAAAAAGAGATTAAGAGGATGTATGAAGCAGGTATAATTGTGCTCGTGAGGTTCTCTGATTGGGTATCCAACTTAATGGCTGTGAGGAAGAAAATAGGTGAAATTCGACTGTGTATAGACTTCAGGAATCTTAATAGGGCCTCACTCAAAGACAATTACCCTTTGCCTAAAATGGAACATATCCTTCAGAAGGTAGTGGGCTCTAAAATAATCTCCTTGCTGGATGGCTTTTCAGGTTATAACCAAGTCTTATTGATCCTAGAAGACCAACTCAAAACAGCTTTTACCACTCCATGGGGTACCTTCATGTATGTGAAGATGCCTTTTGGATTGATGAATCCTGGAGCCACCTTCCAAAGAGCGATGGACATAGCTTTTTCAGATGAGATAGGGCACTTCATTGTTATCTACTTGGATGACATAACAATATTTTCTAAGACTGAAGAAGAACACCTGAAACATCTGAGGAAAGTATTCGAAAAGTGTAGAAGGTTTGGTCTGTCTTTGAATCCCAAAAAGACTGTTTTTGGGCTACATGAGGGTAAACTCCTCGGCCACATTATATCCAAGAAGGGAATCAGGATAGACCCACAACGAGTTGAGGGAATACTGCAGATCACACACCCCAAGAACATCAAGGAATTGCAGTCTTTCATTAGGAAGATTAACTTCCTTAGGAGGTTTATTCCAAATCTGGTTGAACACCTTAGGAACATGACTAACATGCCGAAGAAAGGTGCAGGAGTTAAATGGACTGTGGGAGCTAAAAAATCTTTTGAATCTGTGAAACTTGCACTCACCCAAGCTCCCGTCCTAATCAACCCAGATTTCTCCAAATATTTCCTGATATTTTCATTTGCCTCTGAGCATACAGTGGCTGCAGTCTTACTGCAGAAAAACACAGAGTGGATGGAACAACCAATTGCCTTCTTTAGCAAAGCACTCAGAGATTCACCCTTGAAATATAACATCATGGAGAAATAGGCCTATGCTCTAATTAAGGCCTTGAAAGACTTCAGGGTGTACATATTGCATTCTCACACTGTGGCTTATGTGCCCAACATCATAGTCAAAGACATACTGTCCCAAGACCCAGATGGGAAAAGGGGCAAATGGATAGTTGTGATCTTAGAGTATGAACTTGAGATAAAACCCACCAAACTGATCAAAGGTCAGGGCTTAGCTAAATTAATGGCTGAATCCAACCTACAAGCCCTAGATATTAACATGATAAATACCTTGGATGAGAAACAAGAATTGTCTGGTCCCACTGTTGAGGAAAAATTTCAGAGCTCTCCTTGGTATTCTAACATTCTGTATGTGCTTACACACCTCAATGCCCCTCTCGGATTATCAAAGACCAAGGCCAGATTCTTAAAACTAAAAACCAGAAGTTACTGCATTATGAATGAAAACTTATACTGGAAGAATCCTAATGGCCTATTACTTAAATGTTTGACTGAAAATGAGGCAGAGAGGGTTAAACAAGAATTCCACGCTGGAGAATGTGGAGGCCACCTGAGTTGGAAAGGCACTGCAAAAAAAATACTCAGAGCTGGCTATTATTGGCCCACACTCTTCAATGATGTTCACAAAATGATAGTTTCCTGTCACAAATGTCAGATCTTTGAGGGCAAAAGAAAAATCCTCCCTTTACCCCTACAACCTATCACTGTCGAAGGTCCCTTTCTGCAATGGGGCCTAGATTTCATAGGGGAGATTCACCCTGCTTCTTTTGCTCAACACAAATGGATCCTAACAGCCACAGATTATTTCACTAGGTGGATAGAGGCTGTGCCCACTAGGAAAGCCACAGACTCAGTCATCATTAGTTTCCTAGAAAGTCACATCCTCTCTCAGTTCGGCTGCCCAAGGAAAATAATCATTGACAATGCTACTACTTTTGGATCCAAAAAGATGGTTGATTTTTGTCTCAGGTACCAAATAGCACTTGGTCATTCAACTTCCTATTACCCTCAAGGTAATGGATTAGCTGAATCATCAAACAAGAGCCTAGTGATCATCATCAAGAAGCTGTTGGAAGAGAACAAAAAATCATGGCATAACAAGCTAGTACATGCTTTGTGGGCTGACAGGCTTACAACAAAGAAGTCCATTGGCATGTCACCATTCCAGCTGGTCTATGGTACGGAAGAAGTATTCCCTACCAGGCTTGGGATACCAGTGATCAAGCTGATCCAGGAGATCCAAACAGAAGAAGACAGCATGGTGAGGAGAATAAATCAGACAATCCATCTCCAACAAACAAGGGAAGAGGTTTACAACAGAGTAGTGAAATTTCAAGAGAACATAAAGAAATTGTTTGACAAAGGAACCAAAGCTGCTGATTTCAAAGTTAGAGATAAGGTTTTGAAGTGGGATTCGAGAAGAGAGGATAAAGGAAAGCACGGCAAATTTGACAGTTTGTGGCAAGGTCCATACCTCATCCAGGCCACTGTGGGTCCCAATGCTTTCTTATTACAAGAATTAGATGGCACTGAGCTGTTTTGGGGTCCTGTCAATGGCAGGATGCTCAAACATTACTTCTGCTAATTTATGATTTCCAGTCTCCATTTCCATTGTACATACCATTGCAGTTTTTATTTTCCAAAAAAAAAGTGAAAATGTTTCAAAAAAACAGAGGATAATAAGAGGTTCAGACATGCTTAAAACATGAACCTCTGATGTGCAAAAGATTGGCTCTACTAAGCTCGAAACCTGAGCCAAATCAAGTAAAGCAGCTGGTCCTAACATGCTCAAAATCTAAAGTAGCAAAGAAGAAAGAAGAATCAACTCTAACATGCCCAAAACCAGAGCTGAGATGAAGAAAGAAGTGACTCTAACACGCTCAAATCTTGAAGTGACAATGGGAAAGAAGGATGTTTCAAGTTGCAGATCCCAAGCCTTCATAGTTTTCTTTTCAGTTTTCTGCAAATTTTGTCCATGTGCAACTGCCTTCATGCCTTGGATCCACAGCAAGTCAGACAGTCTAGTCCTGGCTTGACTGTTTTTCAATTTCCTGTCTTAGAATGTGGAGAAGAAATCTGCTAGACAATTTAATCCCAACAGATATTAGATTAGGTAGAGAAACACATGAAACCAACAGTTTAATCTGGTCTCATGGAGCAATAAGGGTAGATTTAGAATAGGTTTATTTTTTGTTAACAAAATAAAATGATATAAAATGGTTTGCTAGCTCAAATGCACCCTAGAAGAAGAAGAAATGCTAGGATCGTAGTATGGGTAGGTAGATGGTTGAGGAAATTTTTTCTGCTGATGTAATGTCTACATATTGTGGCAGCTGATCAATGAAAGAAAAGGATGTGCCAAGCAGTAGGCAACTAGCCTACTCCAAAGATCTATTCTCTGAATTCTTGACTGCTTCAAGAAGAAGCCATCCCCATGTGGAGCCACTGTTAGCCCCTTATGATTTCCTTGACAAAGCAAGCAAGGGGCTAATTTGTTGTATAAACCTGCAAGGAATGCATTTCCTAGGTAAACACATCATCCTTGCAGCCTTTTCATGTCCCCTACCTATAGCTGTTGCCCTCTGATGTTACGGAGTCTATGAGCCTCAATGATTGCTAAATATCCTGCTCCAAAGCCCTGCATTACTCCTCATGCCCCTAAAAAGTGTCCCTTTTCCCCTTTTTCCCTCTTTCTATCAATGTGCCCATGCTCCCCTCTTTTCCCCTATTAACCCTCTAAACCTCTTGAGGATCCCCTTTAAATCCCATTTTAGCCCTTTGTTTAAACCTTTTTACCCTTTCCTCCCTATCATTACCCTTTATAGGCTTCAAAATGCATTAAAAAGGTTAAAAACCCACTTGGAAAAGTTATATCAAGACTAGCCCCTTTTCTGCTGGCCCCCGCCCTTTTCCTTCCACGTGATCATAACACTGGAACCACCCGCCAGTCCTCAAAGGCGCTTATCTCAGCGGGTTATCAGGAGTAGTTATAATCTTTTATCTAAGCAGGACAGACATCGATCGCCACCCCCACAGCAACCACCATTAAAACCATCCATTAACGATCCTCGCATATTGACCATCCGTTCCCTGCAGATCTAACAGTTCATATTTTACCCACCTGTGGACCCCGCCCGCGCGCACTATTCAGAAACAACCCGGTTTTCATCGCACCGCTAATGGGGGTCGAGCGTTTTTTCCTCATTGCCCAGCGATTCCATACACCTTCTGTCGCGTGTCACCGCGTACAGCCCCGAAACCACCCTCCATCACGCATTAACTTTCGACTCAGGATGCCACGCAATATCGTTGAGAGCCGTTGGATCTGGAGCAGCCCATCTAACGGTTGTCGCTCCACCAAGATGCTCTTGATTTAACCCACGGTCACCGTACCCCTGGCCCACCGTTCGTCGTCCTCCGCTGTGTTTCCCACTGTCGATCTCCTTTGAGATCTGACGGTCCAGATTGGTCTCCTCCCCACTGTTGACCCTTCCGCTGTCGACCGATCCTGCCATGTCACCTCCACGCATCCCTCCGTACGTTCGTCAACCCCCGTGACATATATCCATTCCGAGGCCAAATTTCATCGTTTTTACGTTAAATTGTCTGCTCTGATTTCTTCCCATGCAGTTCTCGCTGTGCCACGTTTACTCCCACAGTAGCCTCTGTGTTCGATATATTCATCCACACCATGCTACCCTGGTCATAGTCATCCACATCATCCGCTCCGAGTCATGGTTTTCGTAACAAGTTTCATGTTTTTTGTAGGGTTTCAGGTTGCGTGAAAGGCGCCACGGTCCATATGAACAACTTCAATGGTGGGTTGCGCAGACAGGATTGAATCTGGAAACTGGTACCACCATGAAATTTTGAAAGAGGGTGGCTGACAGGACTTGCATTGAAGAAGAGTAGAGCTCGGACTCCGCAAATCTTTCCAGCGCCATTAAAGCTCGTTTCTCCCACTGACAAAGACTGTCGAAGCGGAAAGGAGTATTAGCACAAGAGTTAGAGAGTTCTTATGTACATCATTGAAGATCTTAAGTCCTAATCCAGCATTTTAAAGGGAAAAATCAGATTGAAAGCCCAGGGATCACGCAGAAGGTACAACACGCAGAAAACAATGCATATCAGGGGTTTACACAACAGCAACATGTTTTTCCTCCATAAGGACAGAAGCGCCCATACAGTGTTCAATCTATGCCGTGTTCTGGAGAGATTTTCTACCCTGCAACAGCCTCAGTACTATCAGAGCATTTACTTCATTAGTATGGCAGATCTCTTTATCATTCCTTTATCTTTGTTTATTCACCAATAGCACCACACAGTACTGCAGTCAGAATGCATCAGAGTCACATCAGAGTAAGCCTCAGCCAGAAGAAGATCATTTGTGCACCCGACAAACACCAGAGATTAATGCACAGGATTCATACAGAATGGGCTCCGACCCTCTTTCTTTTCAGAAGTTTAATACTGCATTTAGTTCTTCACCTACCTCCTCTGTTTCCCTTTAGCTATAAATTCATGAGGAACTCATTGTAATGGTTGTTGATCAGTTATCAGAGAACTGCAAGTAGTTTCTTTGAGACACAGTCTCTGTGTAAAGATTGCAAGATAGGTTTAAGGATATGTTTTCAGACTGAGTATTTAGCTATTGGAAATATTGTACTTGAATGGTATTGTTACTTAATATGAAAAGCACATTTCTTTGGATCCTGATCTGAAGCAGTGGTGATGTTTTCCTATCTCTGTGTTTACATTCATTTCATTTCATTTCTACTGGCTTGCATCAGAAGTTTGGCATAGGATTTACCCTTGTTAGGTACCCTATGTTCCTGCTCTCCTTGCCATTTATGTTTTTCTTCTGAATGTATTATCTGAGAAATGATTTAAGTTGGTTTAACCAGTGTAGTGGATGTTATTTCCTGCTCTCTGATGTATGAATTAAATGAATTCAGTTCTTAGATGTTTCTTGTTATTGATTTAGTTGGAAGATTTGGGAACAATGGGGATTAGAGTTAGCCCTTCCCACTAGGATCCTTGTATGACCTGTTGATCAGTAACTTTGTGCTCTAAAATCTGTGTTATCTCCTCCCCTCCTACTTTCCATATCACGTAATCATCTTGAAAGATCCTATGTTTCAGATGACTAGCCCAATTGAAAGCCTTCCTATTGAGTAGCAAGCAAATCCTTTCCTGTCTCCATTTCCCAATGGTTCTGAATGTTTCTTGGAATATTTCACCATCTGCCTTATCCCTCTTTGCTCATCCTGGTCTTACATTGAACCCTTATTTCTTGATAACCAGCAACCAAAACAAACAAATCAAACAAACAACATGTGCCTATAACTAGCCTAAAATCATAACTTTGAGCTTCATAGACATAAACCTTTGCTCAAACTAGAGAGATCCCTCTCTGGACCTAGGAGGGCTAGATCCTGAGGTCTGAAAGTGGTTCTGATGTTGTCTCATCTTTTGGTCTTGCCAATCTGGCCAAAACATGGGAACCCCAACACTACCAAAGCAGCTCTCTGTCAAGAAGATCCCTAATAGAAACCCTTCTTGTATATTAACTTATCTCCATTTAGATGCTCTCCGTCATCAAGCATTTTATCCAAAACATGTGTAAAGTATAAGGGAGGCTACCACTGAAACATATAGGAAATGGCTACAGCTACTCCCAGGAAGGTTTATAAAGGAGGTTTTCCATTCCTCTATGAACCTACAGTGCCAGATTTGGTTTTAGGAGATGAACATTTCACCGAGTTATTTGGAAAGGCGGGGTGTATTGAATTCTTTCAGAAACTGCAAGGGCATCATCAACAGGTATCACGAGACTTTGTGGAAAATTTCAGAGGCACATTTACAAAGGTAGGCTGTTTTCATATCCCAATTTCACCTGATAGCATCTCTAAAGCAACAGGGATCCCGAGAAATGGAGAGGAATGGTTTAAAGCCACCAAATTTGACTTGAAAATTTGTGATGATTATTTACAGCCGGAGCATGTAGAGATTAAAATGACTGAAGGAATTCCTAGAAGCTGTCTTAAAGATGAATTTTCCAAGCTGCTAATGGTCATACAAAAATATTTTACATGTGAAGGTCGTTTTCAGACAATTTACATGTATCATTTCAAATTATTGATTCATTTCACAGGGAAGAAATTGATAGATATTCCATTCTATCTCTTTATAAGTCTTGGGAAAATGGAAAACAAGGTACAAGGAAATTCTGAAAGGTATGAAACTTCCATTTTCCACCATGGTTTGATGAAGTTTCTAGTTTTTGAGGAATTAAAAAAACTAAATAGAGATTGGGAAACATTCCTGTTCATGAATGCATATGAACTAGATATCTTATCTCCAAGAAAAGCTTCCAAGCTTAAAACTTCTCCTTCCAAGCAAGAAATGGGTGACAATGCTACTATAGAATTAGAAGGAAATCAACATGAAGGTTTAAAGGTTTCAGATAAAGACTTGGTGGAACAAACTGAGTTATTCCAGGACATATCACTACCTCCAGCGACTAGAACTAGAAAGAGGACTATCAAACATGTTATAGAAAACAAGACTAAATCTAAAGCCAAGAGAGTTAAAGGAAATGCTGAAGGAGATGTTAATGATAAGGGAAGACTTGAAGAACTTCTACAGGCTATAGACATTACAGAAACTCCTGTGGTGAGATAAGCTAAAGTTAAAAATTCTAAAACCAGAGGTAAGGGACTCATAGTCAAAAAATTAGATTTCTCTTCAAAAGATTTAGCTTTTCTTTTCAAACCCCGAAAACCTCTCACTAGGTCACAAATATTAGAAACTATTATTATTGGTGATAGTAAACAGAAGGAAGATAAAGGTAAAGGAGAAATGGCAAAGGAAGTTATTGTTATGTCACCTAGTGAGACAAAGGCTATCAAGGATAAGAAGACAGGAAAATCTAAAGGTAAGTTTCAAAATAAAATTGAGACAGGTTTTTTCTAAAAGACAGAGTGAGGATAAAGAAGAAACCGCCAAACGGAGAAAAGGAAAAGACAAGGCCATAGAGAAGACTAAAAAAGAGATTTTGGAAGAACAATTGAAAGCTGTCAAAGATGAATTGGCTGAGACAAAGAAAGATCTGGAAGGATATAAGAAAGATAGAGAGATTATAGATGAGGTAGAGAAGAAAGTAACTGAATAGGTTATTCATTTTGAGACTTCCATTGCAAAAGCCAAGAATCTCTTGAAAAGGACACAACCTTTACGCATCATAGTTTCACACACAAGGAAGAGGAATTTATGTTTACAAGAAGAGAAGATAAACCTACAGAGACAAGTGAAAGAATTAAAATAAGAATTGGAATTGATGAAAACAAAATCAAAGAAAGGAGATTTGGAAAGAGGAATCACGAACAAAATTGTTTGAAACCACTAATAAATAAGAAGGTAGAAATTAGATCATCATATTTTTGTCTTATATTATCAATGAACTATATGCAGCCATATTTTTATACTTTTTTGAAGCTCGGATACAAGTTTTTTCAAATTTCCAAAGTTTTAGGTAATTCCGCAGTAAGTGTCAGGCTTGAAGCCCAATTTTTACTGCAGAATTTCTAAAGGTTTCATTTTTCTTTTGAAAGACATAAACTGATGGGAGTGAGAAGTTTTGAAGGTCACGATTTTTTTTTTTATAATTGAACATCTTCCAATGGTTAAAAATAGCAAAAGAATTTCACATATCAATTTTTGATGTGCGCTACAAAAACAAGCTGTTTTCGTAGCTCAAAACAAAGTTTGACAGTAAGGACAATTTTCATGACAAATGATGAAAAAGAGTGAAAGGGGTTAAGCATGTATAAATTTATTCATCATCAAGGTGTCAAAGGGTATCAAGATGACAAAGAGTATCAGTTTTTCCAAGTGGATATTTTCAGTTTGAAGAGTTTGAAAGAGACTAGCCAACATGTGCCATGTCATCAAACTAAATTATTTTAAATGAAGAGAAGAGTTACCTCATGAAGACAATCATGATATAAATGTTTTGTTAATGGCTAGCATGGTAAAGAGATTAGATTACTTTCAAAGAAGACTTGGATCAGTTTAGTTTAAATGTAATAAATAAGTGTTTAAGTCCTAGTAGGACTCTTAGTCTTATTTCGAATAGGTGTCAGTCCTAGTCTCTAGAATCTAGTTTATGGTTAGATTTAAGTGTCAGTTAAAGGTTAAATTGTCTAGCCACTTGGCAGACTAATTGTAAAGGCTAAAAGCCTATAAATAGTGTAAACTTCAATGTATCTAAGGTTGGAAAATATTATCAGAATAGTCTACTTTTGTAAACGCTTTGGTGGAGCTGATATATACAGAAGAAATTTAACTTTTATGAAGCTGAGATTCTTAGTGTACTTCAGTGAGCTTTATCTTCTATCATGTGTTTTACTTCCATATTTTTTATGCTTATACTCAGAATTCATGGGAACATGCTTTGACTTCCTTTAAGTGTTAATTTATGGTGAATTGAGTTCTTAGGTCCTATCTGTGGATGGTTTTATTCAATGTTTGATGCTTATTACTCAGAATTCATGGTCATTCATGCTCTGACTTCATTTAAGTATTAAACTTGGATAAATCTATGTTAAATACTCTCCTTTCAATACCTTGATGTATCATGACTTGGAATTCATGCACACATGCTCTGATTTCCTTTGAACCTCAAGATATTGAGACTTTCCTGAATGTGTTATCCTTTCATTGAAGTATATACAAGCCTCAATTTTATAAGAAGAGCTATTTTTTTATCTTATCCCTATCACTGACTCCATATCCCAATGATAGCTTGTCTTCATATTTTAACCTGCAAACATAAAAAACCACAAACCATAGAGTTAGCCATCTATATTTATACAAAATCATTAAACCTTGAGAGAGCCCTCTCAGGTTGAGGAGGCTAAGCCTCAGCTAAAAGATTGGTTTGAGATAGTTACACAGAGGTAGTCTGATCAGCAGCATATCGGGGTCCTATTTTGGTGATAACAGCTAGTTTGAGTGAAGGGAATCAAGTTGAAAAAAAATATTTTCACATGCATAACAATTTGTTGTTTCATTTGCGAAAGCTATGTATTCCACAAGGAGAGAGGCTAAGTGTCATGAGAGAATCTCATTCATCTCTTATTGTTGGAAACTTTGGGGTAAGAAAAATAGTGACGCATCTACAGAGGTATTGCTATTGGCCTCGCATAATAGATAGTGTGTCACATTTTATAAGAGGTTGTTATATGTGTGCAACAAGTAAGCCTAGAAATAGGAATGTTGGTATGTACACGCCACTACCGGTACCATCAAGGCCATGGGAGAGTTTCTCCATGGATTTTTTTGGAGGTCTACCTATGTCAAGAAAACATCATGATTATCTTTATGTAGTTATGGATAGATTCAATAAAGTGTGTATACTTATGGCATGTAAGAAAAGCATTACTGCTAAACAAACTGTTGAACTTTATTTTCAACATGTTTGGGTTCATTTTGGATTGCCAACTTCTATTGTTAGTGATAGAGATTCCAGGTTCATTGGGAATTTTTGGTCAAATATACACTAGAAAATTTGGTGGAAATTCCAACGGCCAATTCGTCACTATTCTGACACATAGTCGTCGCAAGAGCGACAGTTCGGGGGCGGGCAAAACGTGGTTTACCATACTGTCGCAGTTCCAACACAATTAAAAGTGTCACACTATCGACACCTTTTCCGTCTCTTCCAAACAAGTGTCACTCTTCCGACGTTTCCCAATCCGTTGCACTTCCGACCTTTGTAAACTGTCGCACTTCCGACGAAATGTGGTCCGACGTTTTGAACGTCGCTCTTCCGACGTTTGTAAACTGTCACAATTACGATGAAATGTGGTCCGACATTTTGAACGTCGCTCTTCCGACGTTTTTAAACTGTCGCAATTCCGACGCAATGTGGTCTGACGTTTTGGACGTCGCTCTTCCGACGGTTGTAAACTGTCACAATTCCGACGAAATGTGGTCCGACGTTTTGGACGTCGCTCTTTCGACGTTTGTAAATGATCGCAATTCCGACGAAATGTGGTCTGATGTTTTGAACGTCGCTCGTCCGACATTTTTATACTATCGCTCTTCCGAAGTTTATAATCTATCACAATTTCGATGCTTACAAGGCGTCGGTATAGCGACAGCAGGTTCAATTAAAAATAAAATAAAAATGAAACTTTAAAAGAGAAAAAACGTTGTTTTGAATATATTATATGAAGTAAAACAGTCCATGAAGTCATTACATTTTCACATCTGAAGATTGGAACCCAAATATCCATCCAGAAAAGTGGAAGTCCCACCCCAGACAGTGATAGAAAAATACCCCATGTCACATACTGGGACTTGATATAAAACCCAGTAACGGTCCACATGGAGATTATCGACAATCTGAGAAAGCATCCAAATATGCCCGAGGCATCTATAAGAAAGTGAAATAGCAGTATGTAGAATAGTAAAGCAACGGATAGAGTACGTACCGACGTCCATTGTTCCAAATACAAATTAAAGTACCCAAAATCCTTGAACAGAGAAAAACGCTAATCATGTGAGGAGTGTGATATGTCCAAAATATAAAAAGACCATCAGACCATATCAATAAACCAACAACATAGACCAGCATAGCTAGTTTTGAAGGTAGAGTGATAAACATTAATCATTTTTTTTTCACAAGAGAAAAAACGATGTTTTGAATATATTATATGAAGTAAAACAGTCCATGAAGTCATTACATTTTCACATCTGAAGATTGGATCCCAAATATCCATCCAGAAAAGTGGAAGTCCCACCCCAGACAGTGATAGAAAAATACCCCATGTCACATACAGGGACTTGATATAAAACCCAGTAACGGTCCACATGGAGATTATCGACAATCTGAGAAAGCATCCAAATATGGCCGAGGCATCTATAAGAAAGTGAAATAGCAGTATGTAGAATAGTAAAGCAACAGATAGAGTATCGACGTCCATTGTTCCAAATACAAATTAAAGTACCCAAAATCCTTGAACAGAGAAAAACGTTAATCATGTGAGGAGTGTGATATGTCAAAAATATAAAAAGACCATCATACCATATCAATAAACCAGCAACATAGACCAGCATCGCTAGTTTTGAAGGCAGAGTGATAAACATTAATCATTTTTTTTTCACAAGAGAAAAAGCGATGTTTTGAATATATTATATGAAGTAAAACAGTCCATGAATTCATTACATTTTCACATCTGAAGATTGGAACCCAAATATCCATCCAGAAAAGTGGAAGTCCCACCCCAGACAATGATAGAAAAATACCCCATGTCACATACATGGATTTGATATAAAACCCAGTAATGGTCCACATGGAGATTATCGACAATCTGAGAAAGCATCCAAATATGCCCGAGGCATCTATAAGAAAGTGAAATAGCAGTATGTAGAATAGTAAAGAAACAGATAGAGTACTGACGTCCATTGTTCCAAATACAAATTAAAGTACCCAAAGTCCATGAACAGAGAAAAACGATAATCATGTGAGGAGTGTGATATGTCCAAAATATAAAAAGACCATCAAACCATATCAATAAACTAGCAACATAGACCAACATCACTAGTTTTGAAGGCAAAGTGATAAACATTAATCATTTTTTTTTCACAAGGGAAAAAATGTTGTTTTGAATATATTATATGAAGAAAAACAGTCCATGAAGTCATTACATTTTCACATCTGAAGATTGGAACCCAAATATCCATCCAAAAAAGTGGAAGTCCCACCCCAGACAATGATAGAAAAATACCATATACATACGGGGACATGATATAAATGATAATGGTCCACATGAGTGATTATCGACAATGCGAGAAAGCATCCAAATATGCCCGAGGCATCTATAAGAAAGTGAAATAGCAGTATGTAGAATAGTAAAGCAACAGATAGAGTACCGATGTCCATTGTTCCAAATACAAATTAAAGTACCCAAAATCCTTGAACAGAGTAAAACGCTAATCATGTGAGGAGTGTGATAACCCTCTGCAGAAACCCAGGCTCGCTTGTAAGATCAGGCTCGCTTGATTCCAAAATTGGTAACCATCTGTTGCATCCGAGATGTAAGGTTCAGGCTCGCTTGTTTCCATTAGTAGCCCGCTACAGCATCCACCCTGTTCATAGCAAAAAGGTTCCTGTAGATATACAGAGAAAGTATAATACGTAGACCATATAAACATGGCTCTGTATTTCAAAAAACAGGTTTAAAATAGAAACAGGGCAACATTTTTTTTTCTAAGTAAATTTAATCTATTAACAGTGGGAATAAAATTACACCAAAGTCAAAATCATTGCCCAGACTCATGGCAAATTTGTCATCAAAAAATAAAAAAATTAAGAAGACTGCCCTCATATGGGGAAACCAGTCTTGAACGTTTAATTTACAGAATTCAAAAATATTACAAAGGTCCAGCACAGTAAAATAATCTAAAAGTAGCCCAATTAAGTGGGTCGTGAAGCAAGAAAAACAAATTAACGAAACTACTCCTTCAGCTCCTCGACGATTCGGCACCATCCTTCGGAAGGTCCAGGATCACTAGGTGCTACCTCCACATTCATGCCACGGCTCCCCTCTTGAAGGCTCGAATGTTGGCCGGCTTTTTCCGAGCTTAGACCCGCCAAACGAGTGCATTCTTCCTCCCTTTGGGCCTCCTCGCGGAAAACCATAGTGACTGAAGCTATAATTCATGGGCGGTTGAGAGAGAAATTAAAGGAAAATTTCACAGTGTGCGTCGTGGGAGAAGGTGAACTAGCGGTGGGGAAACGAGGAGCAGGGGAATCCATACACTGGCCAGATCCTACAACCCGACCCCGCCCACTCCTATTATTTGGATAGCGACCTGCATAATCACTGGATTGGCCGGAAGACAACTCGGTTGAGGGGCTGGAGGGAGCGCGCAGGAGTTGACCTCTAGTGCTCCCCCTGCGGCAATGCATCCTTTGATGCACGCGAGGCATGGGTGCAGTCTCACTAGCAGTGGGCACAAGAGGAGATGGAGAAGAAGAATTCCAAGAAACAGAGGAAGACAGACAAGGACCAGACCGAGAGAAATGAAGATATGCAGCAAGGTCTACGCAGCAGTTCAGCTGGCCACTTCTCCTTCTCGTCACAGTGAGCAGGCAGTGTAACCTAGCAACCGGCTCGTCTGAAAAACCATAGCGAAATGCCATTTTATCAATGCAATGCAATCGAAGGACACTCATCATAATTAATCTTTGATCATTAATGAGAGCCGAAGGCTGGATCATATTGGAGCATGCAGAATCACTAACGGGAGTGGAGGTCCGATCTTGAACAGTGTTAAAATTTAATGCGATTTGATGTGAAAACCTTGGAATTTAATTGAACAGCATTAAATCTTAATGCGATTGATATGAAATCGCCACATCCATGTCCCATTGCCTTAAATGCCATCGAATGCACCCGCAGCTGGGAGCAGGGCAAATTTTTATTGAGGACATGTGGTAGAAATTGATTGGAGCGGATATTTTTTTGGGCCGCTCGCGTAGTGGAAATCCGGACCCGAAAAAGATTAGGGCGAATTTGATAAGAAATTCACGTCACAACTCTCCCTTCGTACGCCAGCCCAACTTCGTACCCGAAAAATATTAGGGCAGAATTCATTTGGTTTTCGCGTCACAAAATTGGCCGATGTCAGCAGGCTATTTTGGAACGCGAATTTGGTTTGAATTGTGGTTTATCGCCATTTGAAGTCCGGCGGGCTCGACTTAAGAACAATTTTGTTTGATCCCATCTTATAAAATTTGTGTTGGTTTTATTTGATAATACACATATTTATAATAAATCATGGGAATACCACACTAAACATGTGGAAAATTTATACAAATTATTGAGAACAATCATTTTTATGTAAAAATATCCAAATGTGCTTTTGGGAAATAAGAATTCGAGTATTTGGTTCATATTGTTTTAAAGGAAGGGGTGAAGTTGGAGCCTCAAAAGATGCAAGCTATTAAAAAATGACCTATTCCTAAGAAAATCAAGGTTCCTAGAAGATTTTTTAGACTTACATGATATTATTGATCATTTGTTAAGAATTATGCATGCATTTCAAGTCCACTCACATATCTCTTGAAGAAAATATCATTTATATGTAATGATGAGGCTACTTTGGCATTCTCTCTTTCAATGGATGCCATGTCTTCTACACCAACATCAGTTGCACCTACTTTTGGTAAAACATTCATAGTAGAGTGTGAGGCACTAGGACAAGGAATTTACGTAACATTAACACAATAAGGGATATCATTGGCTTTTAAAAGCAAGGAATTAAAAGAAAATATTTGGTGAAATCTACGTATGAAAAATAAATGGAAGCAATATTACATGCAATAAAAAATGGGGATAGTATATCACTGGGAGGTACTTTAAAGTCAAGATATACCATGATAGCATAAAGTATTTTTTGAAGCTATGGATTTCATTGGAAGATTAACGAAAATGAGGAGAAAAAATGCAAAGTTTTAATTTTGAGATAATCTGCAAAAAGGGTAAGGAAAATTTAGTACATGATGCTCTTTCTAAAATAGAAGAGGCCTCAAATTTATATCCAATTACATTTTCTATTCCTAGGTGGCTAGAAGAAGCTTGACATAATGGAAAAATGACAATAGTACTAAACAAAAACTAAAATTTATAAAGGATGGGATGAACTCTATGGAGCATTGGGAGTGAAAGAGAGATATACTTTGGTGCAAATGTAGAATATTTTTATGCACGCAAGCATATTTGAATAAAAAAATATTAAAGGAGTCCCATGTCTCTCTGATGGTAGGACGCAGGGTTCCTTAAAACATCTCAAAGGATCAAAAAATATATTTTTGGAAGGAATGAAGAAAGATATTCAAAATTTTGTAAGAGAAGGTCAGGTTTGCATAATAAATAAAGAGAGATAGTAAAATCTCTAGGGTTACTTCAACCATTCCACATACATATTCAAAGACTAGAAGATATATCAATAGAATTTATTACAGGGTTACTGAAATATAAGGTAAGTATTACATTTTTGTGGTCATTTATATAGACAAATTTTGTAGATTTTTTTTGTAGAGCTCAAAGTACATAAAAAACAAGCCAAGTGGCAGAAGTGTCCGTGAAAGAAATTCATAGTCTTCATGGTTTTCCTAAAGTAATAGTAACAAGAAACTTTTGGAAATAATTATTTAATATGAGTGGAGAAAAACTAGCTGCCATGAGTTCTACATATCAAACACAATCAAATGGTCAAACAAAAATAGTTAACAAATGTTTTTAAGGTTATCTACAATGTTACTCTTTAGAAAAGCAACTTAGTATGCCATAATTAATAATCATTCCTTGTTCACTTTTGTTAATAGGTTTATGTCAGACGATGATGCAGGGGCATTAGGCACTAGCCAGAAATGTAGGAGGTTTTGTCCACATGTTGTGGCTAGGAGGGTTCGAAAACATTTGAGTTGTAATAGCTAGGTGTCAATACCTCAGCTGACTGTATTACTTAGACTAGTTAGAGTTGTAAGAGTCGAACAGTTTCGGTTAGTTGAATTATTATAATTAGAACTTTTGATTTCTAGAACGGTCCTCTCAGAGGAACCGAAGGGCCATATGTTATGTATATAAATTTTAATTCCTCGGATGAATAAAAGTAGAGAGGGAAGAGGAGAGTAGAGAGGGGATTTCTGCAATAAACCTCTGTGTGTGAACAATTGTTTCTAGTTAAATGATTTCCAAGCTTACTTGCCATTGAATTATCTCGAACTGCTAATTGTGAAGAATTGTTTAACTGTGAGGCGATTGGGTACTGATAATTCCATTCTTCTATCTTTGAATTCCCGTAAATCATTGGATAACCCTGTGAACTCACCCCACCCAAAGGCAAGGTCTGTGTAGAGAACTGGGGTCGTGAACACTGTTCAAATATAAAAATCCCGCTTAATAAAGAGACAAGATTGTTGTGCTTTCGGAACCTAACCCGAGGATTGGACATGAGTTAACAAACAAAAGGATAGCGGAACCAGACTTGCACCCGTGGTCAAGCCCTGTACCAAAACCACGAGCGGAATCACAAAAGTGGGTTGCCCATATCGCACCACTTTTGCGGAGTAGGCGGTATTTCCTATTCGCGAGCGATTCCATAGGGAATGTGACACGTGGCGAAGTGACCCCCGGAAAACCACCGTTTAACCCGCGCCATCGCACGTTAAAGCCCGACGTTGGAAGCCGAGCGAAATTGCCAAGAGTCGTTGATTTGGAGAAGGGCCATCGGACGGTGGTTGCACGTTGAACTTGCCCAGAGGTTAACTAAGGTGTGCGGAGGATAGCCAGGTACAATACGAGTGTTTGATTGGTTATTGATATATATAGGTGGGGCCGGAGTATAATGAAATTTTTTAATTAAACGATTGGCGGATAATTAGCATAAGTCTGGAGCGTGATTGTTGTAAGGCTGGGTGGTGAAATATAGAGCCGAAAGTTCATTACAATTTATTTATTTAAAAAGAAACGTGGAGTATAAATACAAAGTGTTGAAAGTTAAACATTGGTTATAAGGCTTGGAGATAATATAAAGTCGGGAATATAAATTAAAGTCCAACCATTGTGGATAGTATTTATTTATCAAATTCTATGAATTTCTATGAATTTGATAAATAAACACGAAGAAAGAAGAAGTCAATTAAGACTCAGGATGGAGGAAAAGAACGGGGTAAACCAAGGGAAAATGCTGACAGAGAGATTGTAGACACACCAGCTCTCTTTAGGGGTCCAATTTCAGTTTTGTTGCGTCACACGATGATCTCTCTTCTCTGGCATTTACTTGTATTGAGGATCACTATTCTAGGAATAAGGAGATATTTTCTCCAAAAATAACCCTAGCCAAACATTGTCAATGCATCAAGGATATCTTTCTATGCTTCATAAGTACATATGTTCTACTTCTAAATCATGTCTTGGAAGTGGTTGTTTTGCTAGAAATTATTCACCAGTTGGTTTCATACCAAAGTCTTTTTCACATTTTCAGCATCCAATACATGAAAAAGATAATGGTTTAAAACAGCATAAATATTTGAAATTTTGCAAGAATTGTCTAGCACACTTTGAATATGAATTTTGAAGTCAAGTGCATGATGCTGTATATGATCAAGTGTCATTTTGAATACCAAATGTTTCACAAGAAACTTCTCAACATGCTACCCTGCAGTAAGGATTAAATGACAATATTGCATCAACTATTTCCATAATAAAAGTGCACCTCAGCCATAAGACTAAACAATTACAAATGTTGTAGATCTAACAAGACCACACAATCAAATGTATTCCACAAGGCCAATACTATATGAAAAATGAAAAGGATTTTGCAACCAAAAATACCTTAGGCAACTAATTCAATTAGATACACCAAACCATCAGCAAAAAGTAAAACCAGCCTACTTGGCCCCAATATTTTCAACTGTGTCCTCTAATTCAACCAATAAAAGGCCAAAACCATAGCATTGAGATACATTTCATTACACTGTCAATAACAATAAAATTTGACTCAACCATAACCCTTTCCTTTTATTGTTGTGAAAATCTTTATGCATTACTCTAATGTGGCTAGTCCATAGGCCAAGTAGACCACTAGGTAACAAATATGTTTCCTTTCACCTTTGAGTTTTCAAATTATGCCTACCAAATCTAAGACATTTAAGAGGGGGAACTAATATAACGTTAAAAAGAAAACCAGAGCACACATCTACAAATTACCTCCTTAGCTACTGTCACACCATCATTAACTATTTTCGGAGAACCATGCTTGCTCTCCAAGACAACATTTTGCCCTTTTCCCCAAGGGTGACTCCAACAAGATCAGCAAGTTTGTTCACAACGCTTGCAAGACAAATTGACAATGCTTTCAGTAAGTGTGCAATTGAATGCCGGACCATATGCCAAAACAACCCTACATGAAAAATTAAAATAACACATTAAAATCGAATATAAGTGGACAAGGAAAGATCCACCGCAGTGAAGTTTCACGTGCAAGTGACCTTCCTTTAAACATAATTTTTTCTCTGGCCTGCAATTTTTTTGTCACTGAGCCATCCTTGTTGAAGTACAACTCATTTTCCATAGCTCTTTTATTAACTACCTTCTCTCTGTCGCGTAATCTCAGATTCCCTCTTATGCTTGAGCGATTAAAGGAAATGGGTGAAAAAACTGAAAGAGAAGACAATTGTCTGCCATAATTAACAAACATTGCACCCAAATTCTTCCCCTTTCCATTGTTACCCAATGAGGTAGATGTGGCAATTGTTGTCATACTGCCCAAAGTAGAGGCCATCTTCTCTTATGCTGAATATAGAATTACAATATCTTCATATTAGTATGAACCTTAAAAAACATGACTCCCATTGCTAAAAACCATTTTTAAGTTGTAACAGGCAAACTAAACAACTATCACAACTTTTGGAAACTTCTGGAGCATTAAGAGAGAAACAACCAAAGATAAATACAACCACAATCCTCATTTTAATGAGACCGGATTATATATTTGCATTAAGATAATAGAAAGAAATCACAACTACATTAAGGCCAGCACAAAAAAATCTTTAACCAGTGTCTCTCATGGCCTTCAGGTTGCCATGCTAGAGGTTGCATATTTTTAATTTAAATTCTTGACCTCTCGTGCCCATCTATGAATGCATCCAATGGGATATCTACCTCAAATTCTCCTTTATATCCCCAAAAACAAATTCCCTACTATAAGAGCACCAGTATTGATGGATCACCCCACACCATCCCACCCACTAGAAACGGTGAAAAAGGAAACCCGAGAAAACTTCTGAAATATCTCAAGATGACTATATGGGTGGTTCTTATGAATCAACCAACCATTGAGAACATGCTCATCAATCCAAACCATGAGTATTATGTGACAATATTCAAGCAGGCACTGAATCGGATTTCTGAAGCTATGTTAGAGAAACCCTAAACTCTCACTGAAAATAGGTGAAATGTGGCACCACTCGGAGATTGACATGTGCCAATTGGTACAAGTGGTAGACAATTGGCATGCTCAAACAACGAGGTGATGCAGGAATGACATGAGGGAGAAAATATCAGAAAAGCCCCAAATCTGGAGAACTAAAGCTCATCACCAACCTGAGATTAACAACTTTACATGATGTAACCTATGAAATCGTAAATGGAGAAATCATAGTAACAATAAAGTAACCTATGTAACAATAAAGTCGGATTCATCCTGGGAGTGGTAATGGGAGAAATCATAGTGAACAACAGGAAACATGTAGAGTTGCTTACAATCAAATAGATGAAAAAACACATAAAAAAAACCTAGATAATAATCATGAACAAGCTTAATATTGAATTATGAACTGTAAAGGAACTTACAAAATGTGACAGTACGAACCTAGTCAAGCGCACAAGCAAAAATATCCTGGACATGACCCTGGTTGACAAGTTGTATTTCTCATGATGCAAGAGGATTTGTACCTGCACTGCCAAGTCAATCAAAATCCATCATTATCTATACAATAAATACAAGTAGTTGATGTAGTATTTTTTACTCTAAGATGCATTCTTATGATAATGTTAGAACATATGTTGAAAATGTCAAAACATACCTGAATAAGCTCCTCTTCGTTTCAAGAACAATTTATTGGAGTCTCATGAACTTGGAACAAGCCTCCCACGATCTGAAAGAGTAGCAACTAAGTCAACAATGACTTTTTTGTTGCTACGCTGGATCGAGGGAGGTTTGCTCCAAGATTAAATCACTCCAATAAATTATTTTCTACTAAACAGGGCCAACCACGTGAAGGTGGAAGCTCTTATGGCCCCTCCCCCCCCCCTCACATCACTCTCAATTCCCCAATACCCAATCTATATTTCATTTTTTACTTTCATGAGCATAAAAAAAAAATTCAATAACTAATAAAAAAAAATTCAACAAAAAGTACGCAAGGAAACATTGCAATTAATGCTTGACATAAAAATAGTATGATAAATGAGTTTTTTATATAACGCAAAAAATTTTCCAAGTATGGTAACGTTTGTCTTATAATAATACAATATTTTACATTATCGAATTTTCTTTTTCTTCTTCCTATTTCTAAAGCTCCTAATTACATCATCAATATCATCATGCTCTGCTCCTGTTTCGTGCCTTTCGACCCGCACTGCTGACCTAGTTACGTAGTCACGATGTCTGGTCTCATCCAGTGACGGGGCATCGCCTACAAAAACAGATAATATTATATTTTAATTGTCCTTTTTTAAATATCATTGAAATATTTCGGTAATATTAATAAAAAAAATTGCAATGAGATTATTTACCTGGTGCACCAGTTGTCGCCGCTGACCTAGTTGTGTAGTCATGATGTCTGGTCTCATCCAGTGATGGGGCATCGCCTACAAAAATAGATAATATTAAATTTTAATTGTCAGTTTTTAAATATCATTGAACTAGTTCGGTAATATTAATAAAAAAATTTTCAATGAGATTATTTACCTTGTGCACCAGTTGTCGCCGTTGGGACTGTTGCCCTGTCTTCCTCTCTGGTGGTAAGATCCTCAAGGGAAACATTCTCTGTCATTTAAACAAAAAATGTTATAAGGACAACCATCAAGGTATAATTAGAAAAAAATATAAGTGGAAATTAATTACCGTCACGACCCTCACTGATAGTAGCATTGTCGGCTTGGTCCCCACTACAATGATCAGGTTGCACGTGAGGATCATCTACATCTGGCTCTAAAACTGGGTTATTTGCCTCGTCGGTAGTGCTGCTCCCCTGATTTAAACAAAGTTGTTAGACATTAAATTTATGGACGAAAAAAAACATATTGAAAGGTTAATGTTTTACCTTATCAGGCATTCTGGATCTTGGGACTTGCCCCAAGCTTCTGCGACGTTCAACTACGGCTTGATAGCCGAAATGGAAAGCGATATTTTTATCTTCCTCTGTAGTTTCTGTTCCGAAGTCATCACCCTACATTACATATGATTGTGTATTTTAATCATATTTGATAGGATTACAAAAACGTTGGAAGGCGATACAATTAATTATAAGATGTTTAGCTACTTAATTACAATTCTTGCGACTAATTTCAAGTAGCCGCCCTGGCCTAGCTTGTGATGGCCCTTTTTTTCAATCCTAGCTTTGGTTGCCTTCGAGGTGTCAGGAAACCTAGCATCAAAATATTGAGGTCAGATATGACGTAGCACACTTTTATTTTAGACATAGAGAAAATTAAAGCTATTGAATTAAAGTTGTAATTTACCTTGCGGGTCCAGTTGGCATTTTTTCTTCTTTCTTTGCCCTTTTCTCTTTTCCGTCATGGATGAGTGCTCTCCACTCACTCTCTGGAACTGTGAGAGGACGCTCATATCTAGGGTTAAATTGCAATTGCGTCCTATAGGTGTCCCTAGTATATTTCAAATATTTGCCGGCTACCCGAGCCACCGCTGTTCTGTCAAATGTGCCGACCCCAAAAAGGGCTTCTAGATAATCTAGAAGTTCTTTTTTCAGGTTGGAATTCTGGGAATTCCACCCTGTGCGTATGGTTGGGCCAAAAATTACCAACGCATGGCTCTCCAGAAACTTGTAGAACTCATTGTTTCCTACACAGAAAAAAAGAAAGAAGATATTATCATTAATTTAAAAATAAAAATCATGATAAATATGTTTTAGATAAAGTACATGAAATAGTTAAAATATTAAAATTTACCTGGGAGTTGTACATGCTTTATAGGAACACCTTCATCGTTCACCAACAACGTGCCATTAATGGTCCCTGTGGAGCTGACACGTGTAGCTCCAGGAAACGCAATAATGTAGTTGGCCATATCATCCTCATCATTGCCAACACGTTCAGCGGTTGGCTGGGTGTCTGCTTGGGCAGGGTGTGTTTCTTGGCTGGCACCTAAAGGAGTAGAAGGTGTACGAGAGGGTTTTTGGGCAATCTCTTGCCCTTGTGTCCCACTACCACCAACACCGGGTTCAGCAAGTGCCAGAAAACGCTACATACAAAAGAAATTTTTGTTAGTTTAGTCAATGTAAAAATTAAAAATCAAACTATCATAATTCATCTCATGCAGAAAAAAAAAAAAATATCCTTTTGACTTTTTATTATTACCTGATATCTTTCTAGGTGGCTCATAAGATGTTTTATCCTCTCTTCTGTTTCAGGTGTTTGAGGCACATCTATCAAAGTATTAAATTCCGGCCTTGCATCTCGTGCCTTTTTTTGCAACAAGAACACTGGAGATAGGGATGAAGAAAGCTCTTCCTAAAAGAGGGAATCATTAGGCGTACCATAGCTATATGTCTGCATATTTGAACAAAATTAATATTATTTCAATTATGTAAATAACTAAAATACTTGAAAATAGAGCAATGCTGGCACTTTACATGTTCTTCCGCTGGCCTCTTTCTGCGATCATCCCGTCTCAGGGTTGTTCCTGCACTACTCTGATCAGTCTGCCATATTGCAATAAAATTATAAATGTAAAAACTTGAAAACAATATCTAACTTGAAAACACAAAATGAAAACTGAAATAATTTCTAATAAGACACCGGAAGACAAAGTTAGAGTTTCAAATATGCCTTGCATTGAATTCAGTCCTAGAAACATGTCATTGCACATTAAGGCACCCAAACAAGAGACGAGTTGACAATGAAGACCTTATTGAATATATTGTTGGAGAAAATTCTAGTAAACTTGTTATGAATACCTTGAGGATATTTTTGTAGAAACATTGTTGAAGCTGATGGTATAGCATTGTTGGAGACGATCTTGAAGGGCCTTGAAGTGAAGCTTTTGGAGAAACTATTGAAAAATTCTTAGAGCATTTAAGTAAGGCACTTTCTATCTTCCATAACCTTTTTCCTTTCAATATCCTTTAAATGATTTTTTTGATATTTAATGTTTGAAATCACGTTATAATTCCTTGATTGTATGTGTTTGGGGACTTTCCCTTTGAAATCACCCAAAAATACCCTGGCAATTTTATCTTCAGGATGCATGTCTGACCCTATTGTTCAATATTTTGATTGATAGTAGTAAACATAGAGAGTTAGGGGGCTCTTGACTTGGTTTGGTTGGGCCATTAGATCCCTAACATCTAATAGGGATAACCCCCCTTGAGTTGGAGGAGAGCTAGCCCGAAGTGAAAAGAGGTTGGTGAGGTGATAATGGGGCTATTGAATTACACATGGTATCACACTTTAGCTTTAGGACTTTATCTTGAGAAGTGCGAGATTTTGCTATATCCATTCTCAAATTGTTTACAACACTATTGTTAAGAACTAATAAGAAGTGATGTTGAGGGGTTTTTGGGTATAAGAAACAATACCATTTAAAAACTAGGGTTCTCAGTCCTTGGCATTCCTTCACCTGGGCCTAGGGGCACACTACAATAATTTCACACTAAACCATGCAAACTTAAAAGTAACTTAACAGATCCATAAAGTAATAATAATCATAATTCCTAATTTCCTATTGTACGAAATGATGCAAATTATTCAAACATGAAGCAATGAAGACATGCAATGTCTGAATTTCAAGATTGATGAACCAATACAAGAAGTTAGAAACTACAAGTTTGATTCAATACTCTGTGTCCTAACTCCAAGAAGGAATCTAGTTTGTAGGAATGAAGAGATTGTTATCTTTACAATCCCATCCCAACATCAAATTCAGTGATAAGTTTCTATGAGGTTCTGGATCAAGGAAACATTCACTCCACGAATGATATATTTAAGTAGGCTTCTCCTATTCTGGGAAAATACCATACCTATAAAGCATTCACTTGCATGTATAAAGGGAAAGGAAAACATGTTTTCATACAACGGTGACAAAGGCATCTTGGGGAAAGGTATCTTCACTTTTTATTTATGTTGTTCACCCACACCACTCTCGTGTTTTCACTAATCCTGTTTTTTCATTTTTGGATTCAAATTAAGTTAAGGCCTTAAGTATTTTTTGACCTTTAGGTGTAGTTTTTATAAGTGGCATGTATGGATTTTCCATTAATTCTGCACTTTTTCTCTTCATGCGCATGTTTCCCTGGAAATCAAATGCATGATTTAGTCCCATACATTTAAAAAGTTGTTGGATCAACTCCATTGGCAATATCATGTTTCCTATTCAATAAAAATTTATCTCAGTTAGGGTAGGTAGGAAGGTTTTCCCTTTGTATTAATAGGGCACTTCTAGCTTGCATTTTTATTATATCTTTCAAATTTAGTGTCGTTTCAATTAGGGCATGAATTTTTGCCACTTTCAAGGTGAGAATGAACAAAGAAATTTTTTTGTGATGGATGACTGTATATGACTCCATGGCCAGAGGAAAATGCACTAATCTACTTCTTCAAATATCTATAGTTCTCATTCACCTCATACAGAGATGGTCCCTGATTTTGAGCCAAATGTTGCAGCAAAAAGTCCCCCCCTCCATAATTTGATATTCAATGGAAATTTCTTAAATTGATGATGGGGCATGATTATGGAACATTGGCACATACATATGTAATGGAATTCCAAGATCATGATATATGTTTGCATATGTTTATGGAGGTGGTGGAGAAAAAAAGAGCTCAAATAGAGCTGAAAATTTTCACATAAAAAGGACTGTGGGATTGACTAATGGTTCCATTTAAAAAATGATATCTAGACAGAGAATAAGTGTAGCATGCAAACATGCATTGAAAATCCATCTGAGTTTGCATTGTATTACTTATGATGGATTCAAATTTGGGTTTCAAAATGCCAGGTTATGGCATGATTTTGTCGAAAAACCCTTAGTTGGATTCTCATGTTGGTTTAATTTATATTTTAAGTTTGTTTTGCAGTATTTGGGTGATAGTAACTCATGAACTAGGTTACCAATGTGTAACAATCATATTTCAAGAATAAAGTTGTGTTTTTTTTATATTATTATTATTATCTATTAGCTACGAGTATTGACACCTAATGCCTAGAATTTTGACATCTTGACAGCATGGATAATTTCGAAAATGTTTCTAGTAATGTTAACATAATAAATATCATTACGTGCCTTCACTTTTGTCACCATAATAGACCTGTGATATGGACTCATCACACAACTTCATATGCTATGTCCCAACAAGTTCAAACTGGTTGAACCTACCTCATGGTGTGGTTATTAAGGACAAGTTGCTTGGTATATCACTCGATAGCATAGACCGCGTTGCAGTTCTAAAAAGAATCCTCAAGTGTCAAAAAAACTTCACAATATGTTCTACTATAAGGCCTTTTGGGATACCTGAAATAATATATGTATCATTGATGAATTTTAAAGTATGACAAGATCCAGAGGGAAAGGAAATCAATGGAAGAGTGATCCACCAATGAGAACCTAGAATTTAGCATCAGATGAGTTAGAGTCTAGGAAATTGAAACCCTATAATTTTAATTAGTGATGAAGGACATCACATAGGTAATTATATTCTCATGTAGAATAATCTGTTAATTCAAATTTAAACTACATAATATGAAAGGCATACCATAAATTTTTCCACGTAAGTCCAAACAACCTATAAAAAGGGAAAACCTTCTTTTTCCATGGGAAATAATTTACCTTTCCTTTTTCAAGATAATCTAAATCACAAAAAATATGAACTACTCTGCACACATTCTTGGATAATGTGAAAGTGGAAAAGGAATACCCTACACAAGTGATGCACACATGTACATTTGAACACTAATAGATTTTTGTAGTTTAAATGCAATGCTTGTTTTCATTTAAATGTAGGGTTTTTAAAGCAGGGAGAAATAATGGCTGCCAAATTAATAAGCGTTTCTTTGGGAAAAAATTAAATCTTGTATTGGGTGATGAAGATAATAGAGGGTATTGAATCTTGATTCTTGACATCTAGAGAGAACCCTACAGCTTAACACAATCCAATGGAATTGACCAAAAAAACCCAAATAGAGTCAACCCTACTATAGGAGGAAGGGCCTGCAGTAAGAACTTACCATTTTGCAAGAGCTGAGGGCGAATGCAGGGCGAATGTTGTTTGCAAGAGCTGAGGGCGAATGCAGGGTGAATGTTGTTCTGCAAGAGCTCAGGGCGAATGTTGAGGGCGAATGCTGTTCTGCAAGAGCTGAGGGTGAATGCTGAGGGCGAATGTTGTTCTGCAAGAGCGGAGGGCGAATGCGCGCGTGATATCAGACCTTAATGTAGCACACATGTACATTTGAACAATAATATATTTTTGTAGTTGAAATGCAATGCTTGTTTTCATTTAAATGTAGGGTTTTTAAAGCAGGGAGAAATAATTGCTACCAAATTAATAAGCGTTTCTTTGGGAAAAATTTAAATCTTGTATTGGGTGATGAAGATAATAGAGGGTATTGAATCTTGATTCTTGAAATCTAGAGAGAACCCTACAGCCTAACACAATCCAATGGAATTGACCAAAAAAACCCAAATAGATTCAACCCTACTATAGGAGGAAGGGCCTGCAGTAAGAAATTACCATTTTGTAAGAGCTGAGGGCGAATGTTGTTCTGCAAGAGCTGAGGGCGAACGATGAGGGTGAATGCTGAGGACAAATTTTGTTCTACAAGAGCGGAGGGTGAATGCTGAGGGTGAATGTTGTTTTGCAAGGGCGGAGGGCGAATGCGCACGTGATATCAAACGTTAATGTAGCTATTGCGACGAATACGAAACAATAAAATCATTCTTATGTAGCGCGCATATAAGTTTTGTATTTTTATGTAGCGCGCATATAAGTTTCGTATTTTTATGTAGCGCGCATATAAGTTTCGTATTTTTATGTAGCGCACATATAAGTGTCGTTATACCGACAACGGAAAAAGCTTACTGGGACGACTGCCTCCAAACGTCGCAATTGCGAAACTTAGACATTGTGTCGTACTTGCGACGTTTGGAGGAAGCCATCGCAATACCGACGCTTTGGGCCATAGTGTCGAAATTGCGACGTCTTCCTCCAAACGTCGCAATTGCGACACTTTGTCTAAGTTTCGGTATTGCGACACTTTTCTATAAACGTCGGTATAGCGATGGTTTCGGGCGAGATGGAAAAAATTTGGGGAAATTTCCGACATTTGGTCAAAAGCGTCGGAACCAAGTGTCGGAATTTCCGCCAAATGTAGTAGTGATATGGAATAGAGTGGACACAAAGTTCAAAAAGAGTGTTGATTTTCATCCACAAACAGATGGACAAACCGAGGTGGTGAACAGAACCATTGTGCATCTATTGAGAGGATATTGCAACAAACATCATAAGTTGTGGGATGAGCAACTGCATTACATTCAACATGCTTACAACTGGGCAAAGCACTCTTCTACACAAACCTCACCTTTTGAGGTATGCTTTGGGTATTTTCCAAAATCGCCATTAGAATTCATCTTTGGGAAGGATGTTGCAATTGATGGCCATAGTGACATTGATAAGGCTCGAAATTTCATTGAGAACATTCATATTATACATCAAAAATTTCGAGAGCATCTTGGGAAAATTCAAAGAAAATACAAAGAAAGGCATGAAAACATCGAGTTGATCAAAATTTTCAAGAGAGAGATGAGGTAGGGTTGCACATTAGCAAAGAAAGGATGCAAGGGGAAGGTAAAAATCTCAAAACCATTCACTATGTTCCATTCAAGATCATAAAACAAGTTGGTAATAATGCATTCCAACTTGACTTGCCTTCTTATGTGCAAATGTATTCAGTTGTTAATGTTGAAAACTTATGTTTGTATGAGCCACATTTGATCGATGATCAAGGAAGTGATGTTCAACTACCTTCTATTGAATATTTCTCGCAAGAATTTCTGGAGGAGCTCAAAGAAGATACAATTATTGACAAGATGACAGGAGCATCCAAGAGGGGAAGTGTTGACTACCTTCGAGTTGGGCTCAAAGGCACTAAACCAAGCAAGGAAAAATGGATGGAGGTTGGAAAGGTGAGTTAACTATACCCTCATATACTCAATAGATAATCAAGTCTTTTGGGGTCCAAAAGCTTCCCAATGGGGAGGAGTGATCAGGAGTTCATAAATTTTGCTCAAAATTCAAATTTACAATATTGGGTTGAAACTAGGATGGTTTTGTATATCTCATCTTCCTAATTTCGGTGCCATGAATGGTTCGAAAAATCGATGTCGTATGAGGGAGAAATCACGTTCTGATCAAAATTCCAAACAAGTAAATTGTGACAGTTTAACCAGGTTTGACTAGGATGCACAGTTAGCAAATGGGTAGAGGTATGGTTATCGAAAGGGAATATTATGAGGAATATTCCTTTCCACATAACTAATTAGGGTTTGACAAGTGTCATTGTTTTATCCGATGAATGGGTTTTGGAGGGTCAATTAAAGGGCACCACGTGGCTAGCCCTAAAGTTAGCACATGTCCCCAAGACTGCATGGTACAATTTAGGTTGGGTCCGTAGGACTCGACCCTGAGACCTCCCACCGGACACGCGAGTGGCTTACCACGCGCGCTACGCATTAGAACTTAACACTATATGGTTACATGTTTATGTTATGGTTTGTTGCAAAATAGCTTGGGGGTTGGAACCGCCAGTGGTCCCAACTAGCCAACGGTTCCATAGCGTTATGTCACATGGCGTTAAACATTAAATGTTACAACCTGTAGTCTATACATAACATCCACCAATGGTTCCCATGACACAGTCACATTTCAACATTTAAAATGTTAACTCCCTGGATAAGGCGCTAACATCCGACGGTTATGAAACACGCGGGTTTGGGGTTGGCATGTGGCCAACCCAACCGCTAAGTTAAATGTTATGGTTATTTTGGCAGAATATTTGGAGCATACCTAAAAAATGGTGGAAATTGCTAAATTAGCTCCAGTTAAGTGGAGTTCTCCACTTTTAGTGGAGCTTTTCTAGGTGAAACTGGGAAAAAGAGTAGGAGACTCAATTTTCGCCCATTCCGAGTGAATGAAGAGTCATTTTTGACTAATTGGAGCATTTTAGAGTCATTGGTGTAGATAAAACAACCATTAGAGCACTGTAAATACATATAATAGAAACATTTTGAGCATAATGAAAGATGGACATGCCATTGGGAGTTGGACCAGCAGATGTAGCCCAGGAGGGGTGAACTGCTTCATCATGCCTACTGTGTAAATTTCATGTGGTGACCTATTTCTTTGTTTTACACTATTGTTCATTGTTATTTAAGCTTGTTTTATTCTTCTAATTCACTAAAAATCATCTACAATTTATGGTTAAAATCGTCAATCCTTATGCAAACTAATGAGACAAGTATGCACATGTTTTTAAACTGAAAAGATACTTAGCAAAAAAATAATAATATAGTCATTTCATATCATTACATAATGTCTAAATTTGTTTAAAGCATGGATAATGGCTAAAATCTCCTTCTCTGTGACAGTAAAATTTAGCTCAAACTTAGACAAGTTCTTACTGATGAAATAAATTGCATAAGGTAATTTTTCTTCTAACTATCCTAATGCTGCCCCAACAACCTTTTCAGATGCATTTATGTGGATGTGAAAAGGCAGGGTCGAACTTGGACCTCAAAGAATGGGGGAAGTTGTCAACTTTCCCTTAATGAGCTCAAAAGCCTCTTGACAAGGACTAGACCAAATAAAATCAGAAACTTTGGCCAATAAACCAAATAATGGTGAATCCATCTTACTAAAATATTTGATGAATATTCCATAATAACCATCAAACCCTAAGAACCTTCTGACATATCTCTGCTTTTGAGGAGCAGGTACCCTTTTTATAATTATGATTTTTCTCGGGTCCACTTGTATTCCAGCTTCGAAGATTGAGTGTCCTAATACTACTCCTACTCTCTTCAGGAATTCACACTTTTATGGGCTTAGGGAGGGATGCATCTCAATGCACCTTCTCATTAATTTACCCAAATTGGAGAGAGATTCCTGGAATTCATCCCCATATGGTGTGAAATCATCCATGTAGATTTCAACAGAGTCATCGACTAGCTCAGAGAAAATACTCAGGACAAATCTTTGGAAGGAAGCTAGGGCATTGCACAACCCAAAGGGTAGGACCCTGTAAGTGAAGGTACCCCAAGGGAAGGTGAAAGTAGTATTATTTCGGTCTTCAGGGCCGATTTGAATCTGATTGTACCCACTAAACCATGTAAGAAGGAAAATAACTTCTTCCCTACAAGGCCATCCAAGACTTGGTCTATAAAGGGAAAATGGAAATGGTCCTTCTTGGTAGCTTTGTTAAGTAACCGATAATCAACACAAATTTTCCATTTTCCATTCTTCTTTGGGACTAGGACAAGGGGAGATACCCACTCAATGCCTGATATAGGATAAATGAAACCTGCATCCAATAGTTTCTGCAACTCTTCCTTGACTATGTCCTTCAGAGCTGGTTTCATCCTTATTTGGGGTTGTCACACAGGCTTGCATCCTTCTTTGATGTAAATATGATGTCTGCATACTAAAGGATGCACCCCTTTCATGTCCTTGTAATCACAATCAAATGCATCTAGGTTTTCTCTTAAAAGTTGGCATATCTGCTTTTCTTCTTCATCCGAAAGGTTTGAATTGATTTTCAGAGATCTAGATGGGCCAAACTCAATAGCCTTGGTTATTTCATAGGTTGAATCGACTGAGTGCACTCCCATCTAAGGTTGGATTTCAAATTCTTTGACTAGGTTTTCAAGAGGATTGTTCGTGGAGGACTAGTTTTGAATGACATATGTTATCACCAAATTGAGTCATTTTGGGCTGCTTCAATGGTCAACTTGGAGTAACTATTTCAAACCACTTATAACTGGAAATTAGAATTTCTAGTCTGAGAGGGCTCTCTCAAATTGATAAAGGATATTCAATGAACAACTTGAAAGTAGATGGCTAACTCTGAATTGGATTGAATGTGTTTTTTTGTAGGTGAAAGATGTATAAGGTTTACTACCATTGGCCTTATGGAGTCAATATGAAATCTAAGTCACAAGTCAATCTATCTCATGGAAGCTGAGGAAATTTTATTCTTATAAAACCACACATGAAGGACATAATAGCAAGCTATATGCATACAGGAAATTGGAGCATGTCACCATGAATTCCAAGTGATTATACATAAGCAAAACTATTAAAACATGACAAAACAGAAGACTAGGTGTATAAAGTAAGTTGGAGCATGTAATCATGAATTCCAAGTGATTATACAACTAGAAAACTGGAGAGAAAGTAAAATACTGATATAAGAAACATACATAAGAACACATAGAAGAATCTCAAGTCTGAAATAGGCTGCTGCAATTGTATATTACTGATAGACAAAGATTACAAGAGTAGTGCTTTCATAACATCTCCCAACACTTTCTAACTCTAAAAATATCTCCTTTATAGAGTGAGGACTCATAAAAATGATATACCACCTTACTCCCCTCGAATTCCCACCTCATAGACCTATTTCAAACATCATTCCATCACTTGGATACTTCCTAGGGATATTTCTGTTTTGTAGAGTTTGAATACAAAAAGGACTCTTATTTCATTAATATTTCAACAAATCAATTTAATAACCCTTATCAACTACAACCAACTAATTTTATGAGTGTAATAGAGTGCTGATGTGTCATTATGCCATGTGGATGCTGAGATGGACCTCCTCCAAGTCGAATTTTTACAATTTTTTCACAAATCTGGTTAGTGAAAATTCTGAAACATAGACTTCAAAGATGAGTGTATAATTTCCAAACCCTGATGGCTTTACAGAAACTGAGAGAGGTTTTTGTAGATGGACATGTGCTGAAGAAAAAAATCTTTCCGATTTCCAAAATACATTTTCATTTGGTCTGAAATCAAACTTCAATTTGACTACTAAAAAATTCATATTCAGAAATTTCGTAGTGTGTTTTAGTAACATGGGGAAAATGGCTTTTCCATCAATATTATTGACTTGTTTGCTGTTATAACACCTTCATCATGTCATGAGACCTTGCAACCATCGATATCCCTCCTTAAAATATGCCAAAACTGAGTTTAAATGCAAAAAAACACCTACAGGAAGTTTCGTAGAGTTTTTCTAGCTTCAAGCCTAAAGTACGCTACGAAAACTCCTAAAAAAGGCAGAATTTGAAGTTTAGAAATGAACTCATATTTCTGAATTCTTAATAGAGTTTTCAAAACTAGAGGAGGTTTTTGTAGATCAAAATGTTTTGAAGAGAAACCTCTCTTGGTTTTTTAAATACCATCTCCAGTTGTCCGGCATCTTCATTTGAACAACATGTATAAAAGATATCATTTTTGGGATTCAAATGCATTAATTTAGTCATTCATCTATGATCATTTCCACGAGAGTTAGTCATAACTGACTAATTTCTCATGATTTTTGAATATTCCACTTAGCACTCATTGCATTGGGTGATGCTCAAAGAGGTGAAGAAGTGGGATTGAAACTAGTGAAATGAATCACATAGCGTCAACCATCACTTTTGGGGCTCTCCCGATCATCACAAAGTGGATAGGTGATGAGTCCACTTGACTTCAAGTGAAGTGTGGCATTGAGTGCACTTTTTCTTGAGTTTTCTTGGTTGCCTTTGATTTCAAGTTGTTGGAGGGAATCACGAGGATCCCTTGGCTACATTTGGGAGTTAAGGAGGGTGGACAACCCCCTAGAATCTCTCATTGTTGTCTACTCTGAGTCTTTATGAAAAAATATTCACAAAAATGCCATATCAACATGATTTTCTTACATTTAACCTTATGTTAGGTACTCGAAGTATGATAGCCTCAATCAACACCTACACTAGCATCATAGGACCATAATATAATAAAAAATGAAAGAAAATAGATTTAATAAGGCAAAAAGGTGACCATAAACCCTCCAAATGTACCTAATGATGGAGCTCATCAATAGGGCCCATGCCACATTGGCGCGAGCTTTCCTACTCCCAATTTATCGTGTACTTGGTCATAAATCAAGACCAAGTCACCTTCAGAGAAAACACGAGGGTTAAAGGATTTTTAATTTTGAAACTTAACTCATCGTTTATGTGCTTCAAGAACTAAAGAAGCAAGCCCACGGGTCTCATTGAGATGCTCAGGGTACAGTAGACGTTCCTCTTCCGGAAAAGTACTAGGAAGTAGTTTGAAAACTAACTTTAGAAAAGGAATCCCACACTTGATCGGAGTGTGGCATATAGACCATACACCAATTGGAATGGTGTGAATCCAGTGGTAGTCTTAGCAGAGGTTCAGTATGCCCACAGAGATGAGAAGAGCATGAGGTGCGAATCTCGCTTTTGCTTCCCAATGGTTCATTGAAGCATAGTCACCAAGAATTTGTTGACAACCTCAACTTGGCCATTGGCATGTGGATAATAATGGGTGGAGCTATCGTTATGTAACCCTAACTGAGAAACAAGCTCTGCCATCATATGATTATAAAAATGAGAGCCATGATTAGTGAAAATCGATTTTGGGACACCAAACCAATATATGACATGTTTTAACAAGAATTGTGCCGCAGTTAGACCTTCATTATCTTATGTAGGCATCTCTTTGGCCTATTTAGTGAAATAATTGATGGCAACAATGACATAACCATGCCCCTCGACCGAGCGAGGGTTACAAGTCATGAAATCTATGCCCCATTTCGCAAAAGGTCTGACGGTCACAACAAGGTGCAAGGGTGAGGGTGGGGCATGCAATTTCTGAGAGTATATCTGGTAGTCATGGTATTTTCATATTGCAATAATGCAGTCTTTAAAAATAGACGACCAAAAATACCGTGAACGAAGGATATTTTGAGTGGGAGAAAAACTAGACATGTGACCACCACAAGCCCCGGAGTGGTAGTATTTGAGAGCTTTCTCAGCTTCCTCGAGAGTTAAACATCGATGAAGGAGAGAGTCAATAGCAGTGCGATAGAGGGTGTCTCCAACGATACAGTAAGGTTGGGACTGGTAGCGAATTTGTTGTCACTCAGAGTGCGATAGCTCTGGATGAAAATTTTGGGTTTGAAGATAGACGATGATGTCTCCATACCATGGATCAAGAGTATTAATGAGAAAGAGAGTCTCATCAAGGATGAATCATTAAGAGGAGAGGGATCATCCATGGTGGGAAGATAAAAAATAAACTCAACAAAGACCAGGGATTTATTAGACTTAGCAACAACGAATTCTAAGTCAAACTCTTGAAGGATGATGATCCATTTTGAGTACTTTCCCTAAATCAACTGACATGTGAGAATGTAATTCATGGGGTTGCGATCAGAAAATACTAAATTTTTGTGCAAGAGAAAGTAATGACGAAAACGTTGAACAACATGGAAAACATCCAGTGCCAGTTTCTCTACATTAGCATAAAAGGTCTCAACATTAAAGAGATTGTGATTCAAGTAGTACACTACATGCTCTTCACCATCGTCATCATCCTGAACCAGCACCATACCAATAGTGTTGTCAGCGGTGGCCAAATATAGGCAGTAATTGCAGTGATAATTGGGAGGATGAAGTAGTGGAGCACTGAAGAGGGCTCGTTTCAACGCATTGAAAGAGCTTCGGGAGCTTTGGGAAATTTCGTCCCATAAGAATGAGATTCCCTTTTTCAATAAGCGAGTAAATCCTTTGGAAATCTCATCATAATTCATTACGAAGAGACAACGTAAATTGGCTTTCCCCTGCAAACTCTGCAGTTGATGAATATAAGAGGGAGGAGGAAAATTGATGATTGCCTCAACTTTAAGAGGATCGATGCGGATGCCTTCTTTGCACAACATGAAATCTAGGAGCTGAACATATTTCACGCAGAATACACACTTATGAGGATTCAACCTGATATTAGAGTGTTGGCAGCGGAGGAATATGGATCTAAGGTGTTTCGAGTGATCTCGACGTTTCATAGAATGAGTAGAAAGTTCATTGAGATATGGCTGAACTGTGTGCTTGACTTCATGAAAACCATACGAAATAGCTCGCTAGAAGGTGGCCCCGAGATTCTTTAAGCCAAAAGGAACCCTTTTATAGGAAAATGTCCCCCATGGATAGATAAATGCGATTTTGTGTTAATCAACTGGAGAAATGTTAATCTAGTTATAGCGAGAGAAACTGTCCTTAAAGGAAAAAATCTCACTCCTAGCACATTCATCAATGATATGGTCAATAAAAGGAGTGGGGTAATTGTCCTTAGGACAAGATTGATTCATATCATGCTAACCCGAATGGTCCCTTGTTTCTTATTAACGAGAGCAATATTCGAGACCTAATATGTTAATGGTATAGGGTCAATAAAACCAATTTTGAGAAGTTTTTCAACTTCACCCTTTATGGCAACAAACTTTCTTGGGTGCACTGGACGAAGTCATTGACGAACAGGCTTAGAATCCGGATAGGTGGAAATTTCATGTAAAATGATACTCAGATCAATGTTGGGCATCTCTTTGTATGACCACACAAAGACATTGCAGAATTACTGAAAAAGCTCAGTATAAATATTCATCTCATCAGGAGAACAAGATGGACCGATGTGAACATTCTCGAAAATCCCTGGTTTGACAGATATGTCGATCAGAATAGTTGGAGTGATATTTCCCATGTTCCCTTCGGACAACACTTCATTAATCAATGTTTGATTTTGAAGTGGGTCAGTCGGTACTGGAGAAGCATGGGATTCTAGGCAGGCGAAGATGTCACCTAGGATTGGGAGAAATGAGGAACGATGATGTCTATCATCCCACGGAGTTTCTTCGAGAGACGTTACCTCCACGATACTTTTGTCAGCAGGGAAAGTCTCATTCAAGGGATCATCATATTCCCAAGAACCAAACTAGAAAGACTATGCCTAAGTGTTTAGAGAGGAAACCACATGATCGTTGGTTCCAGATGCAACCTCAAAAGCCGTGAGAATACATTGATACATTTTCTCAGCCAGGCTTAGAGGCATAAAGTCACCAAAACTATTAGTTATATGGGATTGAGAACAATCCATGGATCATGACTAGACAAAATAATATTAATGGAGGTGAAATTCATAGGTGGGAGTGGAAAAATCTTATAAGGGACGAGACTTTGAATAGACCCAATCCGATGTTCTCATAAGGATTAGCAGTCTTCCCAACATACAAAATGTTGAATGCTGAGGAATCAGAGGGGAAGAAAGCCAATTGATCGAGAGTCACTATCTTTCCTTGATGAGCAAAACATAGGACACGAAAAAGGGTGGAGACCACTCATACCATAGCGTTCGTCCAACTATGTCCAAGAAGGAGATTATAATTCAAGTTGGCATCTACCACTTCAACTTACATGGTTACCATTTTCCCCTCCAACAAGATGGGAAATGCCTTAAGAAAACCATACGGCCGAGAAAATCTACCATCTAAAGCTTCCAAGGTATTTAGGGACTGACTTGATGGGGGAGACTCGATGGCTTTCCAACATGCGATAGACATGATGCAGGTTGGAGTGCCTTCATCAATGATAGTCCGATGAATATTTTTTCCAATGATGGTAACCTGAATCAGAAAAGCTACCTGAGAAGCGACGCAAGGAACGAAATTCTTGAGATATAAAGTAATCAAATTAGAATTTATGGGATAAATCCCTTCAATAGTGGAAAGTAGTACCTTTCGTTGTGATGGGCACAACTGAAGGACCTCCAAAGCTGACATCACCAAAGTTGCTTGAGCTAGATCTTCTACAATATTGTAGTGTTGTGAAGCTCTCGCATTCGGATTATAAGAATATTTCAAAAGAACACCTTTTGGGGGTGGTCAGATGATGGAGTCACTACTCGGTCTCTCAATATAGAGAGGACCAAAGGTAGGGGGCATGGAAGAGGAAGGGTGATTTGTAACTTCTGATTCCACAAGAGCCTTGGATGGATTCAGGTAGTCTTTTATTCTCATGGTAATGGAAATAGGTTGTGTTCCAACCATGAAAACCTGAGAGCTTCCAGACAATTGAGCTTGATCTAACATTTTCATATGCTAAGAAGGGAACAAGTGTAGCTTTTCCCCTTGTTGCCCCGGAACATGATATGGAAAGTAGCTTCCCAACCACTTTGTTGCTGCCTCTATCTGCTCATCTGCCTGGGGGTAATAATTGATACTTGGTGTCAACTGGGTACACCCCAAACAAAACAACACCTGCCCAAAGCCATCCAAGATATGGCTATCTCTATCACTGACTATGGTATTAAGAAGACTATGAAGTCCAAGGAGAGGCTTGCCCTCTTGTAGAGAAATGTACTGTAAATAAATGGAAAAGGAATGTAAATACTTTGTTAGTTTACCAATGAGTATAAAGATACAATCCTTGCCATGTATTGTTGGCAAGCTAGTGGTGAAGTCCATAGAATGACTCTCCCATGTCCCTCACGAAAAAGTAAGTGACTGTAACAACCTTTTAGGATGTTTTTTTTCCTCCTCATTCTTCAGGAAAGCTACGCATTTCTTGATATGCTGGAGCACATCCTCCTTGAGACCCTTCCATGAGAATATCTCCCTAATGGCCTGATATATCCTGATGAAACCTTGGTGGCCAAAAAAGGGGCGAATCATATGCTACATGTAGAATTTTCCCCTTGAGCTTAGAATCTCTAGTCAAGAATATTTGATCCTGGTAATATATGACTCCATCCATCACTCTATACCTCTCATTAGTCACTAGCCCATCAAGTACTTCACATGTGAAGTAGTTCTTGGAATACTCCACCAATAGTTGGGCTTCCCAATTTGGATCCACACTCATCAATGACAGCACTGATGGCCTCTATGATAAGTCATCTGTCATCTCATTGCTTCCCTCTTTGACATCTTCAATTTCAAAGCCACATGCCAGAATTCTGCTATCCCACTTTTGTTGCCTCCCTTGCAGCTACTTTTTCTCAAGAAAAGATTGAAGTTTATGGTGGTCAATCTTTACTTGGAAGTTATTTCTCATCCAAAACTTCCTGAGTTTGGCCAATGCATGCATGGAGGCCAACAATCCCTTACCATATATGGAAGACTCCTTCTTATGTGGAAGTATCTCCTAACTCTCAAAGGCTATGGAATATCCCCCTTGCACCATAACTGTGCCATCAGCCACTCTTGAAGCATCACCTCTCAGCGCAAAAGGATTGGTGAGAGTTGGTAATACCGATACCGAAAAAACATTCATCTCCTCCTTGAGCCAATCAAAGGCCCTCTACGTTGTGCTGGTTCCATCCAAGGCTCCCATATTAGCTAGATATGTAACTGGTGGTACTTGTTGTGAGAAATATTTAACCAAATTCTGGTCCGGGGGCTTTCCTAGTGGAATGCCTCCAAATAATATAGCATCATGGTCTAGAGTAGACGACATATATGGGTGGACTGATTTTTCCTTACTTCCTCTATGAAAATAAATCTCCATCTTATGTGCGGAGACTTCTGGAGGTGGATAGGTGTGCATGCCCCTCATCATTAGATGCTTACCGCTCTTCTTATCTATCCATTCCATCTGCAAGGTATCCCAATCTGTGGTGACCTTCCCTAGTGTAATCAACCACTGCACACCCAATATCACATTGGTGTCAAGAATATCGACCACAAAGAAGAGACCAGTCAAAGTGTATGTCCCCAAGGTTACAGACAATGCCGGAACATACTTCACACATTGCATGGTTCTAGCTCCTGGAACCAAAACTGAGAATCCGTCAAAAAAATTAGTGGGAATAGTCCTCCTATACACTAAAAGAGCATCAATAAAATTGTGGGTATCCCCACTGTCTATCAATACTGATACCTGCTGCCCCTGAACTATACCTCGGACTCTCAAAGTCAGATACTTGGTTACCCCCCGTAAATATGAAAGGGTCCCTCCAATTGGAGCAAATGCCCCATTTCCACCTCTTGGTTGTGGTGGATCCTCTCCTAGTGCTACATCACTGATGTCTACTTCTGGATCCTCTTCTTCCTCCTCCTCACTATCTGAGAATACCTCAATATAGTGTGCCTTCCCAGTAGCACACCGATGCCCTGGTACCCATGGTTCTTGGCAAGTGAAGCAAAGATTCCTGCTCCTCAAATATCTTTGGACATCATCACTAAGAGGTCCTTTGTTCTGGTTCACCTTTGGGGGAAGAACCTTCACATCATTCCCCTTTGACTGAAAAGTGGGCTTTTGCTAAAATGGAGCTCTTGCTCTTGGTAAATCATATTGTAAGCCCCTAGCCCTCTCAATGGAATCTTGGAGTGTAGTTGGTCTAGTCGAATTTACCAACCCATGTAGAGGCACTGTTAGCCCATCAATGAACATATAAACTCTCCTAGTTGTATATAAATTTGGCAACATGACGGAAAGTTTTAGAAATTCAGAGATATAGGTCTCTGGATTTCCTAACTACTTGAGCTTGGATAGCTCAACAAAGGGTGCCTCTATATCTCTCCGATCAAATATTTCTACTAACCTCCGGGTGAATTCTACATATGTAATCACATTGCCATGTCCCAATGTAGAAATACCGTGAAACCACCATTCATGTGCCTCACCTTCAAGGTGCAGCGCTATTATCCTAATATCTTCAATCTTTGGTACTTAGGTCAACAGGAAATAGATGTCTAGTTTCTCCACCCAAGACTTGGCTTACACTTGGATGACCCATCAAAAGCAGGCAGAAATAATCTACCCATAGTACGTCGCAAATCATTGTTTTGCATGTACCCTCCACTCCTATTTTTATTATGGGGTCTCTTGTTTTCCTTGATCTCACAGAACTCCTAAAATTTTAGATTCTCTTTGAATCTTTGAGATTGAGAGTCAACTCTATAAATTAATATTCAAGGGCGTCTTGTGTGAAAATTATACTCCAGTGTATTGGTTTATTTTCTCATACTTGATTTAATTAATACAAGTTATTTCCATAGATTCGATTCAGAAAATACCGAAAATAAACACAATTACAGCCTACACATGCAGATCATTTACTAAATGATATGCTCATGCAACAAAGTGACACATGGATTTTTGGGCATAAGTCCCTGGAAAAACCCAAAGCGGGAAAACCAGTGCAGAATATATGAGGGTTTATTATTATGCAGTTATGAGTACAAAAAATATGGGTTCCAGATCTAGAAACCCCGATAGAGAATAAAATAAATCAAATATGAAGCTAACCTGAAGTTCTAGTGCCACATATTAGACTGATCCACATCCTCAAATGGGATTTACAAGACTTAGCTAGGATCTGACCCTAGAAATCCTCAGTGCCACTCCTGAAGCCCTGAAGTTACCTCTGAAGGTCTGCGTCAGCCTCTGCGTGGCTCTTAGAGGGCCTTCATCTCCCCTGGAGGGTCTACGCTACCCCTGCGCTACCTTTTCTAGGCCCGCATCAACCCTCGTGGCCCCAACTACCTCTACGTTGCCTCTACGCTTCCCCTGCTGGACTGTGTGGCTCTGAGGCCCCTCTGCGCTACCCTTGTTGCTGCTCCTCTTCCTCTTGATGTCTCTTGGATCTTGGGATCAGATCATCCCCTTGGCCAATACTACCCCTCACTGCAGGAAATTCCTTCGACAATTATTAGCAAACCCGCCCTAGAATTCCAGATCTATTCCTAAGTTTTGCAACTGTGTGTGTCTTCCAACTGACCCTCAAGCCTTTCTCTTATACTTTTTTGTTGAACCATTCAATGGTTAAGATTGAAACATCCATCAACGACTGAGATTAAAATAATTCTTGATCCATGTGACTTAAGACAATTTCATCGCATGTGTTAATTAATTCACTTTAATTATTTTATTTTCATAAGTTAGACTTAGGAAATCCATTAAAAATAATTAATTATTTGAATAAATTGAACACCATCTGAAATTTCTCAAATCATTTTCTAGGTTTTGGAGATCAAGTGTTTCCTAACCCCTCCATAAAATTTTAGGGCTAGAGCACACCCAATGCTACACCAACTTATACAAAATCTCAACATCTTGTTCTTGGGGTCCTCCACCTCCATTTCCCACTGCTAGGAATGTAGGCATAGTGTAGCATTGGGAAACTTGCTGCCTTACTGGTTTTTCACACCAGTGATGTGAAATGCAAGAGCTTTCTCCATGTATAAACCCTCTTGGGGTCTCCTTTTTTCTTTCCATCCTCATCTCCTTGATTTCTTTGGAAATTTCTTGCATGGTTTGGAGAAGAAGCTTTGGAAACTCCTTTTCATCCATTTCTCCTAATATTGGAGTCTTGCCTTTTTCTTCTTCATTTCTTGTATAATCAAACCTTCATCTTCTATTGATGTACTTCTTATCTCTTTCTTTGAGAGGCTCTTCTTCTTCTGATGACATAGATGCGATGTCTCACAGGCTGAGCCAAGATTATGCTCTGATACCACTGCAATATTCCAAATTAGGAAAACCATAATTATAGAAAATAAAACTGGAAAATGTAGTAAAATATCAATAAATCAATATGAGAAAATCATAGAGCCATTTTATTATATTTCATAGCAGAAATGAGTACAAGATCTTGAGGAAAAAGACACTCAAGCTAAGCCAAAACAAGCCTCAAATGACTCAGTACATAAAACATGAGATATTGCTGCTACACAAAATGTTGGAAGGCCATGATTGTGAAGTCCTATAGAGAATAAATACAGGGTAAAACTAAGAATACATAGAACTGCTGATATAGTGCTTATAAAATGTCGGGATCAGAGATCTAGGCTTTATAGCATAATTCCAAGATAAGCTAGAAGGGGTTTCCGAAAATACACAATATGAAAATTGTAGCCCTAGGGATGAATTATGCATTGAAACTGAATAAATAGTGGGAGGTGGATGGCATGCTATGAAAATGGATAATACTCCTCCCTACTGATCCTCCGGATGAAGGCCTGTTTCCCTCACTAAAAAACAAGCTCAAAAACTTGGGTACTTAACCCTCCACTGCAACTTCCCTGCAAATAACACAGTTCCTGAAGGAGACTGCACTGATGAATATAGATGAAGCTTGGCTTGATGTCAGATGGCGGAATTAACCTCAAAGGAACCTCTCCTGAGTGGGCACTCAAAGTCCCTCAAGGATGAGGGTGGGATTTCCACTTCGAAACACCCTTGTGCTAAACAACACCACAGACTCCGCTAAATAGCTGAAGTGTGAAGAAAGTCTTAAATGAAAAAAAATAAACAATATTCAGAATGGATTCTATGGCTTCCATCCCCTTCCTTATATTCTTTGTGAGCTTTCTCACCCTTGGTCCCACTCATTAAAGATGCTACTCTCATAGAGACTTCCTCCCATTATGACTGTGTTGTCCTCTAATAACTCTCCACTACCTCCATGACATCATTATTGATTTGGTCAAAGTTGACCTCATCCACATGATTTAACCCCTATTCACACCCAAAAGTGCTTTATTCATTTGATACAATGATCCACATGATAGTCATCAGTAATTTTTACTATCTGAAGATGGCTAAATATTAGTCCTAGATTTCTAAAAACAAGATTCCTAAATATTGTGAGTTTTAGAATCTCACTGCCTTCATTGTCTTTGTCACAAATTTTTCATTATATTACTATTTACCAGTTCATGTTTAACCTGTCATTCCTAAAGAGCCCCTCATGGGCTTATGCCACTCATCTAGTTCCTTTTTCCCACCTATCACACCAGCACTCTGTTTTGATTTTTCCCCACTACTTCACTTCCATCTAGGGTTACCAATTAGCCTATCTTTTCCCATTTTCATCAGGCTCCTCAAACCTGGATTGTCTCAGAATACCTCTATGATCTCTTTAGATCAACCAAGTACATCCATTTCTATATATTCAAACACACCAATTGGTCCAAAAACTCTATTTTTACACTATTGAGATCCCAAGCCTAATTTCGGTCAAAATACCAAGTTAAAACCTTCCCACTAGATCATTAGGGTTTTCCTAGGTTATAGGGTCTTCATTGGTATTTTAAGTTCATTAGGGGAATTTTGAGGTCTAAAATGGGCCTCCTAAGGAAAATGTACAATCAAAATTCACTTTATGAGAACCAATCACATTTTAGGGGATGACATCATCCCTAATGGTTGAGGTGGCATTGCTTGAGTTAAAAGTACTCACTTGTCACATTCTCAATGATGGATCAAGAAAGAGAAGAAGATCTCCAAAGGAGGTTATTTTGTTAATTTTCAAGTATTGCAAAAGGTAAATGTGCTTGAAATTTCTGCAGGAATCTCATAAAGTAAATCAACAAAGGAAATTGATAGGGTAATTGATGAGTTTCTAAAGGAAACCAGGGAGCACTGTGTCTAAAGGGGAGATCAAAGTTTCTAAACCTGATTAAATCAATAGTGTGCCAAACAGAAGCCCAATGCAACAATACTCATAAAGGAAGGGCAAGCTCTCATCTCAGCCATTTACATTCAGTGGTTAAAGGATAGAAGAACATGGTATAAGCTCCAAGGTAAATATAAAAGGTTTTGAAGGTACTACCACTATGTAAAAGTCTAAAGTTGTCAAAGTGAGTTTACAATGTTCAAAGGTCAGAGGGAAAAGTAAGTTTGTTCACCTGCTAAAGTAAAAATATTCAAAGACAAAATCCAACCAAAGAAGGTGAGCCTTGTCACTCAAAAAAAGTCTGCAGAATAGGGAGGTTAAGAAATGTCAAATCATAAGCTTAGAAACCTGCAAAACAAAAGGGTTAAAGAAATATTAGTGAAAAGTTAAAGGGTTTAACAACATTAGCAAAGTGGTTTTTCTAATTTCAATTTATTTTCCTCAGCTATAAAGGCCCTTTTCCACCCTTCAGTTACTCATTTTGTTTTAAAAGATCATCAAAGGCAGTCAAAGAAGAAATTTTGAAATTATGGCAAATTTTAGGCAAGATTGCCATGTGTTATGCTCCTGGGACCTTGTGCTATGGGTATGTAGCTTTTTTCTCCGTAAGGATTGTCTTCACGATGCGCACCTGTGATCGCGCGCTATGTGTTCGGTCTGTGCAGACCCGACAACCCGACAGAACCGGCATGCATAACTCACCAGACAGGCCCGAGCGCTGCGCGTTAAACTTGGAAGCCCGTGTAGAGCTCACTCAACAAGCCCGGACGCTATGCGTTCAACTCATAAGCCCATGTAGAACTCACTCAACAAGCCCAGACACTCTGCGTTAAACTCAGAAGCCCATGTAGAGCTCACCCAACAGGCTCAGGCGCTATGCGTTCAACCCGTGCTGCGCATTCACAAGAAGCTCTCCTAATTGGCCCAACATTGTGCACTTGTGCTACGCGTTTGGCCAAGAGGGGCTATGCATCAGTCCAAGATGCTCAAAAAAACTCCTAAAAATCACTTCCAAGGGTTTCCTAACACCTCTTAGGGGTAAGTACAAAACACCTCCTCACTTTCAAGTTTCTTGTCTTTGGATTAGAGGAATAAACCCTAGAAATTTCCATCAATTTCACAAAGCAGAATTAGGGTTTTGGCCTTCAAGGCAACAGTAAAAAAACAAAATTTCAAGGGAAGCTAATAGTGACAGTGGTGAGGGAGGCCAAAGGCTTAGAAGACATTAGCGCAAGGGTGGAAGAGTAAATAGATTTAAGCCACTAAATACCAAGGATTTGATGGCCTCTCCTTTAACAATTTCCTATTTTCAGAATGTGGGTTGTTTTGACTATGTGAAAAGGTACAACAGGTCCAAAGTCACCCCAAGTTGACCAGGATTTTTATTCTTAACCTCCATGACCATCAAGTAAATTTAGCAGCGGTAAAATTTGAGCTATCCACTAATACCATTGCTATGGCCATTGGGATATCTAGTGTGGGAGAAAAGTGGTTCAAGAAGGCTAATTTATACCTGAGCCATTATCAACCTTTCTTGAAACCTAGATACCAAGATGACTACAAATCCCTTTGTCCCTTTTCACATCTACTGAAGAGATATGCGCCCTTGATGATAGTTATCATGAAATATTTTACATGTGAGGGGAGGTTTTCTAGGCTCTATTCATACCACATAAGATTGCTCATGCACTTCACTAGGGCCAAGTTGCTACATTTTCCCTATTATCTCTATAGGAGTATTGATAAGATGTCTTATATTATGCAAAATAGAAATCCTTCACAACAAATATAGAGTCTCTTTCACCATTCCCTCATCAAGATGGTTGTGTTATATCAATTAGAGCAATAGGGTATTCCATGGGAGGTGTTCATCACCCATGAGGTTTTTACAAACCCACAGCCCCATCCTCAGCAAAATTTTCCCTCATCATCTTCTACTAACCATGCTTCACCATATAGCCATGTACCCTCACCTCAAGAAAACTCTTCTTCCTCACCCTCTCCCAATGTATCAAATAAAGAGGGAAGTGGCAGTGAACAAGCAAGTGATGATGAAGAAGAAGGCAGTGATAAAGAGGCAGATGATGAAGAAGAAGGCAGTGATAAAGAGGCAGATGATGAAGAAGAAGAAAATATAGAGGCATATGATGAGGAAGAGGAAAATGATGAAGAAGAGGCAGAGGTTAGCAATGAAGAAGAGGACAGTAAAGAGGTAGATGAAAATGAAGATGAAAATATAAGTGATGAGGAAAGTAGCCTAGAAAATGATGATTGAGTTGAAAATAGCCCACTAGTCAATGAGAAGAATGGAAATGAATAAATGAGTGAAGAGGCTAACAGTGATGAAGAAACTAATGGTGACACCTCTGATTGTGAGAACACAAATAATGATAAAGGCCATGATGATGTTGGAAATCAAAAGGTCAGTAAAGAGGATGATAACAGCAGTGAAAATCACAACAATAATGCTAGCAGCAGTAATGAGGAAGGCAGTGACAATTATGACAACAATCCTAATGGCCAAGGAGATGATAATGATGAGAGTGAAACTAGCTCATAGAACCTAGATGATAATGAAGTTGATATCACTGAAGGAGAAAGGGATGATGATGCAAATGAAGATCATAGCAGTGATGTCAACATGGGAGGAAAAGAAACTGAGGATGATAAAGGCAGTCAAGAACACAGTGCAAAAGACATCAATGCAGCGATCAACGAGGAAAATAAAATCAGTCTTGAGGTCAGCCATGGTGAGGGAATTCAGGTGGACAAATTTGAGCTTTTCCCTCTCACATATCAAAGAGGAAAGAGGCAATTTTTTGCTGCCTCTAAAAGGCAAGGGACCATACCATCCTCCTCAGTGAAGAAGCTTGAAAAAGGCAAAAAAAAGATCAAAGAAGAAGAAAGAGAAGATCAGCATGAGGTTGAGAGAGAGTTTGAAATCATTCATATTGACAGTGGCGAGGAAAATGAAGCAAGGATCACAAAATTGATACTCCAGAACAAAAATTCCCAAATTGAAGACCTCCAAGCAAACCTAGATAGGGCTAATACTGTGAATAATGCCCTTGAGATGGAGAACATATAGCTAGGGGCACAAAAATCCATTTATGAAGCTAGAGCAATTAGAGCCCGGAAAGAATCTCAAAGGGCACAGGTAAAGTTAGAGGAATTCATGGGCACCTATGAGTAAAGTGAAGATGAGGAAGGACAATCTAGAAGAAGAACAAGAACAATGGGTTTAAAGAAGGCCTTGGCAAGACAAAGAGAGCAAAAATCTACCTTGGTAAAGAAGCTCCCTCTAAGTGAGCTACTTGCCATGGAGATAGAATATGATCAGAAGCCATGGCTAGAAAGAGAAAACACACACTTGGAGGCAAAATTGGAGAAGGAAAATAGAGACCTTTACCTCCAAAGGAAGATGACCAAACACTATGCACTTAGAAACCAAATTGCAAGTGCCAAGCTCAAAATACCCCTTGCCAAAATTCAAGCCCTCAAGGAGGAAAATGGTCAAGAAAAGCTCAACCTTCTTGTTGATGCTTCCATGCAAGCATCCTAGACATAACAAGGAAGATGATTGCAAATTTTGGGAACTTTTTGGAAATTTTGGTTTTTTGTTGATTTGGAGGGCCAAGGGGGTAGCACCCTTGGTGCTACGCTTTTTATTAGGGAATATTAAGGAGGAAAGGCTTACATTTTTGGAATCCTCAGCTCAATTACAACATGCTCACCAAGTTTCAGGTCAATTTTATTTTCTTTGGTCCTCCAAAAGGGTAAAAAACACCCTAATTTTCACCTTTCTGCCTAGTTTTCAGGACATGTGCTGCGCCTTTACCAGTCTTGGAATTTTTTCTTTTTGAATAGGTTACAAGGGCCCAATCAGAAAAAAAAAGGGCATTTCTTGAAATTAAACTCAAAAATCTTTCCAAAGAGCCATCACGGAGCCCATTCTGACATCGGGAAGGCCTTCAAAACCTTGCTGAAATTTGACCCAGTTTTCTTGCTCATGTGTTGCGCCCTTAGCATGGAAATGCATCCTAAGACTTAGTGTTGCACCCTTATAGTCAAAAAGTCAACAATGTACGCTTGGAAAGTTTTTGGAAGCTTGGCAGAGCCTAAATGTCAATTTTTTTTCCAAAAATGCCCGAAAAGATATTTTGTATTGGATATTTTGTGCCTTGGGCCTTGCAAGGTCTCAAAGGACAAAAGTGACATTTATGATTAACTAATAGGATTCTAGAGACTTAATTAGGGTTTATTCCTCTAATTCATGATAAATAGAGCATGGAGTCTTCATTGTATATGTTGGATATTTGCTGAGCATGCTATGAGATAGACCTAGAGTTTATTGGTGAAACTGGTCTTTGGTGCCTTGTGATGGTGTTGGATTGTGCTTCCATGGATCAAGCTCACTCTTAGGATTCATTAAGCTTGTTTAAGTGGTGATGTGTTCCATTTTTATTTTTGTTTTCTTAAGTTATTCATTGCATTTATGGTTCATTCAGTTATAGAACATAAAATAGAGAATAGGATTTACCTTCTTGGTACCCTACTTTTGTCTACTTTCTTAACTTCCATGTTTTCTTCCTTAAAGTTATGCTAAATAAATCATTAAGTGCTTCTTTAGTGTTACTGATATGTTATGTTAGAATTCTATCTGTTTGCAAGTAAGTTTTAGAGAATCCTTCATTGCTCTCTTAGCTTACTTAACTGTTGTTTTTTAAGATTTTCTTAGCTTAGTTGATATTGAGGAATCCTTCATTGATCTTCAAGTTTTCATTATGCTATCATATTAGAAGATTTTTCTTGTTTATTGGTTTGTTAAAGGATCCTTTATTTCCCATTTAACTCACTATATTCATAACTCCATGTTACTTCACTCTCCCTTGACCTAATTAGATCCATTTGATCTTGCCAACTTGCCCTTTGAACTATCCTTGACTCATTTTTACACATTTCAAGACTTTTGCAGACTCCATAGCCTAATGGATTGATATTACCCACTCTATTAACCTACTTAACAATTTTCCCAACCAGCCAAACAAACAAGTTAACCCTAAAACTTAACAACTAGCCTAAAATCAAACCTAAAAAGCAAACAAGTTCATATTCTTTGCACAAAATAGAGAGAGCCCTCTCTGAGTCCAGGAAGGCTAGGTCTCAAGACTCCAAAGACCGGTGTGATGTTACCCCTGTTCATTTTTTCTCACCAATCTAATGAATTACGGGTTCCTAACATAATTGCGATCACGATGGGACCTTCTGAGTAAGTAACAAGCTTATATATCCTTTGAAAATTCAGAAGCCCTTGTCAAAAAGAATCTAATTGTTTCACCATCCTAACAAAATGATGACTCAACTGGAGGACACTCAGTAAACCTTAGGGATACATATAGGAACTTAGAAAACCCCAAAACATCCCTAGATTGGTTTTTGTAAATTATTGGTGGTGGACCACATATACCTATCCTCAAAATAATAAAAAATATCCACTTGGCGACTCCACTAGCCTCCGGTAGGCCTACTAACTCTACTACTCTCATAGACTTCCCTCGGATTGTATCAAACCAACCTTGAGCAGTTTAGAAGCCTATTCACACACTGTGTGAGTTCAACAAACAATAAGGGAGGTTAGCCTTCCGAAAGTAATCATAAGCTTTCAACCTCTCTACACTTTGGGTTCAAAATATGGCTTCACATAGGATCAGTACCAGATCTCACCTGGACCCAAAACCTCCTACCATAGTTGAATACCCAGAAAGGATTTTGTGGCAAAATTACAGAACTGAAGATCATTAGGGGAATTTTGAGGTCTAAAATGGGCCTCCTAAGGAAATAATAAAATAATAGCTAAACCAATAAAATAATATTTATGAATTTGCAATTCAATTTTTGCACCAAAATCCACGTAACCATGGTTAAATTCAATTCAAAAGTTGTACCAAAATAAAATTAATAAAAAAATTGTATTGATGTGACTATAAATAAGAATGAGATTTCCAAGAAAAAGTCATTATTACTGAACAATTAATGCATTTGTCCTTTGTACTTATAATTTAAAATATAAATATAAATTTATAAATTCTTAATTATATTATATACTATTAATTAAAATTTATATTATTTAAATTGTATAACAACATGTAATTAATATACTATATAAAAATAATATAATATAATAAATGTATAGGGATATGCACTGTTTCTTTCAAGAAATATGAAATGACAATAATATATTTTTATTCAAAAAGTGTGAAATGACATTTATTATGAATACTTTACTCTGACTTTAAAAGTACTTAGAGCACTACCATGGTTAACCATGAGTTTTTATCCACCATTAAGAATGTGACAAGTAAGTACATTTAACTCAATCAATGCCACCTCAACCATTAGGGATGATGTCATCCCCTAAAATGTGATTAGTTCTCATAAAGTGAATTTTGATTGTACATTTTCCTTAGGAGGCCCATTTTAGACCTCAAAATTCCCCTAATGTTCAACTACTGTTAGGACCATTCATAGAGAAATTTTTGTCCCTGAACATCTTATAGCCTTTCAAGATCCCCAATTTGACTTACACCATACAAGAAACCTTTTCCGAATTACGTCACAAAGTGGGATTGACCAGATTGACCTTGAGCCCATAGATTTGCAGTAGAGTCCTAACGGAGAAGCCTCTCCTTCCACTCCTCGTGATTTTCAACTTCTCCACCACTTTGGCTCTTTTCATTCCAAGTCTGCTCAAAATCATTTTGTTGGTCCAAGTAATTCCACCACACCCATTCATAGCGCCATTGTGAAAAACACACTACTTCATCCTACACCACCTCTCACAAACACTCCCCTTGAAAAGCCTCCTTTGATTCCATTAGCTCCCATCATGGCAGCATGGTACGCCCCTCTAGTACTACCACAACCTCTGATACCTTTGCCAAATGACTACCAATATAGAATTCCCCACTTTACCAGAGTTGAATCTACCACTGCCCAACAACTTGTAGATAGGATGAATGATGCTTTTGACTACATGTAATTAGAAGAAGAGACCATAAAAGTGAGGATTTTTTCCCAAATCTTAGGAGGAGAATCCAAGAAATGGTTCAAAGTCTTGACTCCTAATAGCATACATGATCTCCCTTCCCTTTATCAGACATTCATAAACAAGTGGGAAATCCAGAAAAACCCTCTCCAAATCCTTTCATAATATACCAACCTTAAGAGAAATGTCGGGGAAAGTGTCCAAAAATATTGCACTAGGTTTAATAGTGTTTACAATGCCCTCCCGCCAAACATGAAATCCCCACAAGGCTTAGATTTAGAAAAATTTCCGGAAGGTTTTGATCCAGACATGGCCTATCAATTAAGAGAGAGAGATCCCCTAACTTTAGAAGGCATGCAAAGGGGAGTTGTGAGTGTAGAGGCCAACCTGATTGAAAAAATGGCTAGGATGAGATCAGAAAAGAGAGTCACCTACAAAGATGAAACCATGTCCTCAATCTCTTCATCTGATGCCAAAATTGACAGCCTAGTTATAACAATGGAAAGAATGATGGAGAGGATAAACTTGAACTAAATAGCACCTCCTAGGGAAAACCAATCAAATACCCAAAACAAAAATAGGAATCAGAACTTCAGAAGAGACCCACCCCAAATCAGACAGAGGGAAAATGACCAAAAAATTAGACCTCCTTTCCAAGACAATTATGTGGATGAGGAGGAAAGAGAAATAGAACAACTGGAAGAAAAACATGTAAGATTGATAGGCTCTAGTAATGAGGGTGATGTTTTTCTCACCGAAGAAGAACAACGTTTCTTTTCCTCAGATCAAATTGAAACAAACTATGAGGATTTTGAAGATTACCAATTAGGATTTGAAAATTCCATAATGGAGGTCCATAGGCAATATGACCTTAGGATAAAAAAGAATCAAGAAGCCCCAAAGAAAAACAAAACAGACACTGCTGTTAGGAAGACCCTTGAAAACATTCCTAAGAAGACAGCAGACAGCACCAGCACCATGGCCAGGAAAACTGATCCAAACAGAGACAAAACTAGCCAACCAAGTGGTGACACAAGCTGCCCTAGTTCCTCTACTAGTGGCCCTAAGAAAACTCTTTTGTCCAAAGTCCAAAATTAGAATCAACAAACTAAACTTGTAGAAAACATTATGGCTGATAAAACTGATGTAAATATGCCCAAAACACAAGTATCTTTCAACTTTGAGGGAGAGATTGCTAAAATCAAGATAACCATACCTCTCACTGAATTGATAACCCAAGATATGTACAGGTCCCAAGTTTCGAAGATTTTGAACATGGGAAATGATACCGATACTCTAAAATTGAAAGATGACAAACCAGAGCTGTTGTTTGGACCTGATGTAGAGGGAAAATACCAAGAAGGGGCTATTCCCCCTTTCTATGTCAGCTTAAACATACATGAAAAAATCTTACATAATGCCATGCTAGACTTTGACTCCTCTCACAACCTCATGCCAAAGGTAGTGATGGAGAGATTAGGCCTAGAAATAACCAAACCTTACAAATACCTGTATTCTTTCGATTCAAGTAGAGTCAAGTGTTTGGGTATAATCAAGGATTTATGTGTCAATCTGGCACAAACCCCTGCTAAGGGCCTGGTCATGGACATAGTAGTAGCTCACATTCCCCCAAATTATGGCATGATTTTATCTACATCATGGGGAGCCAAGCTTCAGGGGAACCTCCAACTTGACATGTCATATGCTACCATCCCTATTTTTAACGAAACAAGGAGATTGTACCAGGAATCACACATGAAGTTTATGGTTAGCAGCCAAGAAAGGCCAAACAATATGCCTCTTTATTCCATCCATTCAGATATTGACTCATTCATTTTATATAATGAAGAAGACATTGACGAAATGTTAAATGAAGTTGAGGCAGATTCGGACATACCACAATAGTCAAACCAGGCACTACAGGAAGAACTCAATAGCCAAAACTCTAGTAGCTCAGAACAACAACATAATGGCAAAGTTGAACTTAACTTTCTACAATCTGAAAAATGAAATTGCAATACCAAAACCAAGCTTAGAGTCTGAACAAGGTTGCCCAAAAGAATAACAAACACCAGATACAAAACCTTTTCCTTATGCTAATGGAGAAATGCTGGAACACTTTCATATAGCCGAACTTTCTAGGGATCTGGATCAAAGGGACCTTAAGGTATTGAAAAACATAGATAACTCATCGCCAAAGGGTTTTGTCACTTTGGAAGAGTTGGTGGTTTCCAATAATGTTGTTAATAAGCCTAAAGTAGTATCTATTGAGGCTAATATAGAAGAGTACAACATAGGCAGCCTAAAAAAGCCCAAAACAATCAAGTTATCCAAAACTTTGCCACCTCACATAAAACATAAATACATAGAGTTGTGCAAAGAATTTAAAGATGTTTTTGCATATGGTGATGAGAGCTTAAAGCCTTATGACACAAACATTATTCAAAGTAGGATTCCTCTCAAAGAAGACCACAAACCTTTTAAGTAGATTGTGTCAGTAAGAAAGAAAGTGAAGGGGTATATGCTATGTATAGACTTTAGGTACCTAGACAAAACCCCTCTGAAGGACAAATACCCTTTTCCTAATATAAATCATACACTGCTAAGGGTAGAAGGTTTTAACAAAATTTCATTGCTTGATAGTGTTTCATATTACAATTAGGCGATAATACTCCCAACTGATCAACACAAAGCCACTTTCAAAGCTCCTTGGGGCACCTATATAAATGACCAAATGCTTTCTAGGTTAAGCAATGCAAAAGCTACTTTCCAAAAAGCCATGGCTCCTGATTTAAGCTACTTTACTATGATATACATTGATGCCATCATTGTCTGTTTCAAAACTGATAAAGACTACCTACTTCACCTAAGAAGGGTCTTTGACATAGACAAAGCACATGAGCCAGACTCAAGGAGAAAATACAAAGGAGAGCATGGCTAGTTTGAAAATTTGTGGAAAAATCCTCACATCATGCATTCAAATGAAGGTAACAATGTTTTATGTTTACAAGAGTTGGATGAAGAAGAGGTATTCGAAGGTCCTGTCAATGGCAGGATGCTCAAACACTATTTTTGACAAATTTCCTAGTTTGAAGCTTTCATTCATTGTACATAACATTGATTGATGAAAAATTAGGAAAAACAAAAACAAAAAAATAGAAAAGAAGAAAAAGAGGGAAAATTTAAAGAAGAGGTACAACCCCATACCCAAAAAATAGTTTTGTTGAAAGTGAGCAAGTCTAAATGCCACTACTTGTCTGGAAAGAAGAGTCATGTTCAGTCATCTAGCCTAATCATGGCTAAATATGTTTTGAATTTCTGTTGTTAGGTTAGTGAAAGAAGGCTTGTCAAACCATCTAAGCTTGGCTTGTCAGTAGGAATAGATTAGGAGGAAAAAATGATGGTTCTCAAATGCTCAAATTTGAACCAAAGAGAAAGATAGGGATGAATAAAAAATGATGAAACACAACCCTCATACTTTCCAGTTTTTTTTATACAAAAATAATGTCTATGTGCAACTTGTCTGAATGCCATGGCCCATGGAAAATCAGATTGATCAATCCCGGTTTAGTCATGTTTTTCAATTTCATGTCAGTAGATTAGAGAAGAATTTTTTTTCAAAAAACTTAATCTTGACAAATAAGTAGACTAGGTAGAGAATAAGAGAGTTCATTAGCCTAATCTGAACTCTTGGGAGTGATAAGGGTACAAGTAGGTAGTTTTGTTTTATGCTTTCAAAGAAAAACGAATGTCAAGGGTTTTCCAGTCCAAGTGCACCCAAAGGAAGAAAAAATGTTAGGCAAGGTATGATGGGTAGGTAGAGATGAGGTTAAAGCAAGCATGTCTTTAATATTCTTAAGATCATAACTTCAATGAAACATCAGCAAATGAAAGAAGATAAATCTGCCCAATGGATGAGGCACTGGCCTTCAAAACTCAGAGATTTGAGCTTTGAGGTCCTGGAAACCTCCTGAAAAGGAGCTGCCCTCTCCAAGTTGAGCCACTGTTAGTCATCAATGATTTTTACTATCTGAATATGACTAAATATTGGTCCTAGATTTCTAAAAACAAGATTCCTGAATATTGTGAGTTTTAGAAATCTCACTGCCTTCATTATCCTTGTCACAGATTTTTCATTATTATACTATTTACCAGTTCATTATTAACTTGCCATTCCTAAAGAGCCCTTCATGGGCTTATGCCACTCATCTAGTTCCTTTTTCTAGTTCCTTTTTCCCACCTATCACACCAACACTCTGTTTTGATTTTGCCCCACTACTTCACTTCCATCTAGGGTTACCAATTAGTCTATCTTTTCCCATGTTCATCAAGTTCCTCAAACCTGGATGGTCTCAGAAATACCTCTACGAGCTCTTTAGATCAACCAAGTACATCCATTTCTATATATTCAAACACACCAATTGGTCAAAAAACTCTGTTTTTATACTATTGAGATCCCAAGCCTAATTTCGGTCAAAAGAATAAGTTAAAACCTTCCCACTAGAACATTAGGGTTTTCCTAGGTTATAGGGTCTTCATTGGTATTTTAAGCTCTGTTATTCTTATGCTAAGACCTGGTTCTAATGAAACATAATAACAACACATGATGGCTCAAGAAAGAGCAGAAGATCTCCAAATGAGGTTATTTTGTTAATTTTCAAGTCTTGCAAAAGGTAAATGTGCTTGACATTTCTGCAGAAATGTCATAAAGTAAATCAACAAAGGAAATTGATAGGGTAACTGATGAGTTTCTAAAGGAAAGCAGGGAGCACTGTGTCTAAAGGGGAGATCAAAGTTTCTAAACCTGATTAAATCAACAGTGTGCCAAAAAGAAGCCCAATGCAGCAAGACTCATAAAGGAGGGGAAATCTCTCATCTCATCCATTTACGTTCAGTGGTTAAAGGATAGAAGAACATGGTATAAGATCCAAGGTAAATATAAAATGTTTTGAAGGTAATATCATTGTGTAAAAGTCTAAAGTTGTCAAAGTGAGTTCAGCATGTTCAAAGGTCAGAGGGAAAAGTAAGTTTGTTCACCTGCTAAAGTAAAAATGTTCAAAGACATAAGCCAAACAAAGAAGGTGAGCCTTATCACTCAAAAAAATTCTTCAGAACAGGGAGGTTAAGAGCATCAATGGACAGGTGTCAAATCATAAACTTAGACACCTGCAAAACAAAAGGGTTAAAGAAATATCAGTGAAAAGTTAAAGGGTTTAACAACATTAGCAAAGTGGGTTTTCTTATTTCAATTTATTTTCCTCAACTATAAAGGCCCTTTTCCACCCTTCAGTTACTCATTTTGTTTTAAAATATCATCAAAGGCGGTCAAAGAAGAAATTTTGAAATTCTGGAAAAGTTTAGGCAAGATTTCCCTGTGATATTCTCCCGGGACCCTGTGCTATACGCCTGTAGGTTTTTTCTCCGTAAGGATTGTCTTTGCGTTGTGCACCTGTGATCATGCACTATGAATTCACTCCGTGCAGACTTGTCAGCCTAATAGGACTGGCATGCAGAGCTCACCCGATAGGCACGAGCGTTACGCGTTCAACCCGACAACCCGTGCAGAGCTTACCCGATAGGCCCAGGTGCTACGCGTTCAACTCGACAGCCCGTGCAAAGCTCACCTGATAGGCCTGGGTGCTACACGTTCAACCCGTGCTACACGTTCACAAGAAGCTTGCTCGACTGGCTCGACGTTGAGCGCTTGTGCTACGCGTTTAGCCAGGAGGGCCTATGCATCAGTCTAAGACCATAATTTGCTCAAAAAACTCCTAAAAATGACTTCCAAGGGTTTCCTAACACCTCTAAGGGGTAAGTAAAAAACACCTCCTCACTTTCAATTTTCTTGTCTTTTGGATTAGAGGAATAAACCCTAGAAATTTCCATCAATTTCACAAAGTAGAATTAGGGTTTTAGCCTTCAAGGCAACAATAAAAAGAAAAAATGTCAAGGGAAGATAATAGTGACAATGGTTAGGGAGGCCAAGGGCCTATAATATAGAAGTGCAAGGGTGGAAGAGTAAATATATTTGAGCCACTAAATACCAAGGAGTTGATGGCCTCTCCTATGACAGTTTCCTATTTTCAAAATGTGGGTTGTTTTGACTTCTGTGAAAAGGTACAACAGGTCCAAAGTCACCCTGAGTTGACCACGACTTTTATCCTTGACCTCCATGACCATCAAGTAAATTTAGCAGGATTAAACTTTGAGGTATCCACCAATACCACTGCTATGGCCACTGGGATACCTAATGTGGGAGAAAAGTGGTTCAAGCAGGCTAATTTGGACTTGAGCCATTATCAGCCTTTCCTGAAACCTAGATACCAAGATGACTGCAAATACCTTTTTCCCTTTTCACATCTGCTAGAGAGATATGTGCCCCTAATGAGATTTATCATAAAATATTTTACATGTGAGGGGAGGTTTTCTAGGCTCTATACATACCACATAATATTGATCATGCACTTCACTAGGGCTAAGCTGATACATTTGCCCTATTATCTCTATAGGAGTATTGATAAGATGTCTTATATTATGAAAAAGAGACATCCTTCACAACAAATGTAGAGTTTCTTTCACCATTCCCTCATCAAGATGGTTGTGTTATATCAATTAGAGCAATAGGGTATTCCATGGGAGGTGTTCATCGCCCATGAAGTTTTCACAAACCCACAACCCCATCCTCAGCAAAATTTTTCCTCATCATCTCATACTCCCCCTTCTACTCCCCCATAATCTTCTACTAACCATGCTTCACCATATGCCCATATACACTCACCTCAAGAAAACTCTTCTTCCTCACCCTCTCCCAATGTATCAAATCAAGAGGGAAGTGGCAGTGAACAAGCAAGTGATGATGAAGAAGGCAGTGATAAAGAGGCAGATGAAGAAGAAGAAGGCACTGATAAAGAGGCGGATGATGAAGAAGAAGACAATACAGAGGCAAATGGTGAGGAAGAGGAAAATGATGAAGAAGAGGCAGAGGTCAGCAATGAAGAAGAGGAAGAGGTCAACAATGAAGAGGAGGAAAGTAAAGAGGTAGATGAAAATGAAGATGAAAATGCAAGTGATGAGGAAAGTAGCCCAGAAAATGATGATTGTGTTGAAAACAACCCACTAGTCAATGAGGAGAATGAAAATGCAGAAATCAGTGAAGAGGCTAACAGTGATGAAGAAACTAATGGTGACACCTCTGACAGTGAGAACACAAATAATGATAAAGGCCATGATGATGTTGGAAACCAAAAGGTCAGTAAAGAGGCTAATAACAACAGTGAAAATCACAGCAATAATGCTAGCAACAGTAATGAGGAAGGCAGTGACAATAATGATAGTAGTCCTAATGGCCAAGGAGATGATAATGATGAGGGAAACACTCGCTCATAGAACCTAGATGATAATGAAGCTGATATCAGTGAAGGAGAAAGATATGATGATGCAAATGAAGATCACAACAACGATGTCAGCATCGGAGGAAAAGAAACTGAGGATGATAAAGGCAGTCAAGAACATAGTGCAGAAGACATCAATGCAGAGATAAATGAGGAAAAGAAAAGTAGTCTTGAGGTCAGACATGGGGAGGGAATTTAGGTGGAAAAATTTGAGCTTTTCCCTCTCACATATCAAAGAGGAAAGAAGCATGTGTTTTCTACCTCTAAAAGGCAAGGAACCATGCCATCCTCCTCAACTAAGAAGCTTGACAAAGGAAAACAAAAGATCAAAGAAGAAGAAAGAGAAGATCAGCATGAGGTTGAGAGAGAGTTTGAAATCATTCATATTGATAGTAACGAGGAAAATGAAGCAAGGATCACAAACTTGCTCCTCCAGAATCAAAGTGCCCAAATTGAAGACCTCCAAGAAAACCTAGATAGGGCCAAGACTGTGAATAATGCCCTTGAGATGGAGAATAGATAGCTAAGGGCACAAAAAGCCATTTATGAAGCTAGAGAAATTAGAGCCCGGAAAGAAGCTCAAAGGGCACAGGTAAAGTTAGAGGAATTCATGGGCACCTATGAGGAAAGTGAAGATGAGGAAGGACAATCTAGAAGAAGACCAAGAACCATGGGTTTAAAGAAGGCCTTGGCAAGACAAAGAGAGTAAGAATCCACCTTGGCAGTGAAGCTTCCCTCTAAGTGAGCTGCTTGCCATGGAGATAGAATATGATCGGGAGCCATGTCTAGAAATACCAAACACACACTTGGAGGAAAAATTGGAGAAGGAAAATAGAGACCTTGACCTCCAAAGGAAGATTACCAAACACTATGCACTTAGAAACCAAATTGCAAGGGCCAAGCTAAAAAGAACCCTTTACAAAATTCAAGCCCTCAAGGAAGAAAATGGTCAATAAAATATCAACCTTCTTGCTGATGCTTCCATGAAAGCATCCTAGACATAACAAGTAAGATGATTGCAAATTTTGGGAACTTTTTGGAAATTTTGTTTTTTTCTGATTTGGAGGGCCAAGGGGGTAGCACCCTTGGTGCTACGCATTTTCATAGGGCATCTTCGGGAAGAAAGGCTTACATTTTTGAAATCCACAGCTCAATTACAACATGCTCACCGTGTTTCAGTTCAATTGGAGTTGTTTTGGTCCTCCAAAAGGGTCAAAAACACCCTAATTTTCACCTTTCTGCCTAGTTTTCAAGACATGTGTTGCAACTTTACCAGTATTGGTAGTTTTTATTTTTGAACAATTTACAAGGGTCCAATAAGAAAACTAAGGGAATTTCTAGAAAGTAGATTCAACAAGATTTCCAACGAGTTATCACGGAGCCCATTCTGACATCGGGAAGGCCTTCAAAAACTTGTTGCACATTGACCTAGTTTTCTTGCTCATGTGCTGCACCCTTGGCATGGAAATGCATGCTAAAACTTAGTGCTATGCTGTGACAGTAAAAAATTCAACAATGTACGCTTGGAAAGTTTTTGGAGGCTTGCTAGAGCCCAAATGTCAATTTTTTTTTCCAAAAATGCCCGAAAAGATATTTTGTGCCTTGGGCCTGGCAAGGTCTCAAAGGACAAAAGTGACATTTATGATTAACTAATAGGCTTCTAGAGACTTAATTAGGTTTTATTCCTCCAATGCATGATAAATATATCATGGAGGCTTCATTGTATATGTTGGATATTTGTTGATCATGCTATGAGATAGACCTGGATTTTATTGGTGAAACTGGTCTTTGGTGCCTTGTGATGGTGTTGGATTGTGCTTCCATGGATCAAGCTCACTCTTAGGATTCATTAAGCTTGTTTAAATGGTGATTTATTCCATTTTTATGTTTTTTTTCTTAAGTTATTCATTGTTTTTATGGTTCATTTAGTTATAGAACAGAAAATAGAGAATAGGATTTACTTTCTTGGTACCCTACTTCTGCCTGCTTTCTTAAATTCCATGTTTTCTTCCTCAAAGTTCTGATAAAGAAATCCTGAAATGATTCTTTAGTGTTACTGATATGTTATGTTAGAATGCTATATGTTTGCAAGTTTTAGAGAATACTTCACTGCTCTCTTAGCTTACTTAACTATTGTTTTTTAAGATTTGCGTAGCTTAGTTGATATTGAGGAATCCTTCATTGCTCTTCAAGTTTTCATTATGATATCATCTTAGAATATTTTTCTTGTTTATTGGTTTGCTAAAGGATCCTTTATTACCCATTTAACTCACTATATTCACAACTCCATGTTACTTCACTCTCCCTTGACCTAATTAGATCCATTTGATCTTGCCAACTTTCCCTTTGAACTATCCTTTACTCATTTTTACACATTTCAAGACTTGCAGACTCTATAGCCCAATGGATTGATATTCCCCACTCTATTAAGCTACTTAAAAACTTTCCCAACCATCCAAACAAACAAACAAACCCTAAAACTTAACAACTAGCCTAAAATCAAACCTAAAATGCAAACAAGTTCATATCCTTTGCACAAAATAGAGAGAGCCCTCTCTGAGTCCAGGAAGGCTAGGTCCTAGGACTCCAAAGACTGGTCTGGAATTACTGTTGTTCATTTTTTCTCACCAATCTAACAAATTACAGGGTCCTAACACCACATTCACATTAGAAGTGGTTTTATTCCTACTAAATTTTCGGGTCTCTCTACACTCTTATTCATCTATCTTATTGACAAAAACAAAAATTAATATTACAACTAGTAGAAAGCTAATTAGGAATATTACATCCAGGGTAAGGTCCCTGCTAAACATGAGGTCCAGTTTGCAATCCCTGATGAACGTAGGGTCTGACCTGTGGACCCTGCTAAACCTAGGGTCCAGCCTCTAGTCCCTGCTGAAACTAGGGTCTAGCCCGTGGCCCCTGCTGAACATAGGGTCCATCCTATGGTCCTTGCTGAACATGGGGTCCTGCCCGAGGTCTCAATTAGGAATGATGTTACTGAGGAATCTGCTGATATTGAGTACCAGGTTGAGGCCCAGACTGGGGTTGCTAGTACTAACCTTGAGGAAATCGCTGGTATTGAGTACCAAGATGATTGAGGAGAGGACTAGATTGACCCAGAAGGATATTCATACCAGTTTGTGCATAAGAACCAAACTGAGGATTGGTCACAACAACACTCACCAAAGGCTGGGGCTATTCGCTGTATTTCTAAGACATGTTCGGTTGAGGAACATACTGATATTTTACATTTGAATGTTGAACATAAGGGATGCTAGGTTTTTTAACATACGAATATGATACGTTCAGTTATTGAAGAGGCTGTTGATCTTGGGAATACTGAAGGTGAAGGTTGTCCTGCCTCAGGAATAGATCCATAAATCGGTTGCCCCCCACCCAAAAGGGGAGGTATGTAAAGAGGGTTAGACTGCCCCCCCAGGCACGAAAAAAATTGTGGATTTTCCACTTAGTGGTGGAACTACAGTAATCGTAGATGGTGAATAAGGGACATAGGATCCGATCAAAACTATCATTTGACCAATGGGGATTGTTTGTTGCAAAATAAGTTGACATACGACTACCATATTAAAAATGAATGGGGAAGAAGAGGGAGTAATTCTCGTTTACCAAACATGATCTAAGAATAAAGGTGTACCACTAGAAGCTCTAGAAATAAGGTTTCCTAAAGAGGTATAACCATGCGGGAGCGTGGACGCAACCTGAATTGAAGGTATTTCGGTCCTACTACCTGAATCGTGAGGTGTGGAACCGAACAACTCGCTTTAGAATGGAAACACCAATGAAGCAGCTTCTGAGGTATAAGTGCCAATAGTTCCTGTTAGTGACCTATAAATATAGGATTCATAATTTTGACTTGAATGATGGTAATCTTGTAAATATTTACATACTTTTCCTTCTGCAAGTTGTATTCCCATATTTTGTAAAAAATAAAAAAATCAAAAAATCAAAAAGAAGGTAAAAAGTTCTAAAAGAACAATCAAAGGACTTAGAAAAAATAATAGACCCCAAAAGAAAAAGATGAATAAAACATGAAAGTGTGCAAGTCTAAATGCCACTAATTTTACCTTTTGTAGTTGATTATGGCAGAATGACAATAAATGCCATAATCCATGATGACTTAAACAGTTTAATCTTGACTTGTCATGTTTCAATTTCACTCACTGTAGATAGAGAATAAAGAATTGTCATATAGTTTAATCATGACAATTCAGTAGTTAGATAGAGAATAAGTGAATCCAACAGTTTAATCTGGATTCTTGGATGAAATAAGTGTGGAATTAGATAGTTTTATTGCTTTCAGAAAGAATAAATGTTGTAAAGGTTGCTAGCTCAAATGCACCTAATCAAAATGGAAGAAAAAATGTTAGCAGTTAAAATTGGGTAGGTAGAAGAAGGTGAGAAGCATCATTGTAAATATTACTCACTAGGGCTAAAAATAACTAACTTCCCTTCCTCATATCCATTTATCATTCTAAACTATCAGTCAGAAAGGCTCAAGGCATTTCCTTGACTTCTGTTGGGATCAGACCCAAGGCTCTATGGCTGATTAGTTGAAAATGTTAAATGTATGTATTAATCCCACATATCACATCATTTTCCATTCATGCATTCATTTACCAGGAAAAATCATAAGTAAAAACCTCATTTTTTACTTAATGATTCTCTAATCCCCATTTTATTAACTTCCTACATATTATGAAGTATAAAACCCTCAAAATGACATTTTATCCTAATTAGAAGTGATGAAATTATCATAAATGCAAGTTTTGCTTTGATCTTCACTTTTCTTGGTCATAATTGTATGTTTTGAGCATTCACTTTTCCCTTTTCATATTAACACCTAACATATTTTATTAACTCCCTATCAATTATCCTAGTCCTATTAATATAGTTCCCTTTTATTTAATATCCCAAAAAACCATTAAATAAATGCTTTTGTGTCAAAGATATTAAGCACATGTTGAAAAACATCCCGAAGTTACCCCTTTGACACAAAACTACCCATAAAAATATTTCCCCTCTCCCCTATAGTTTTAGACCTTTGATAAATATGAAACTATATAATAAAAATAATATTGCAAATGCGCTATTTATTTACACAATGTATATATAGAACAACGAAGAAAAGGAAGTGTATTCACCTTTACCCTCATAAGATTTACCCATGGTGAAAGCTTTAGCCTTATCCCATTTTCCCGATACATATTCCCCTACCACAATATTAAACCCTAGTTAATGTAATAACTCGTCCATTCCATGTATAAAATCCTTTTATACATAAATTTTATTAAACATAAACGAAGCCTCCTCGCATTCGTTCCTGACCCTCCGATCATCCTAATCCCTTTCATTCGACGTTCCGAAATAAACTTGATAAATCCTCCCCTGTCCCTACCATTTCCTATCGGATTGATTTTAAACCGTCGATCTCCACTTACCGAATCAACGACGCAGATCATAGTACCTGGTCCCACCTTATTTCCTCGCATTTTCCCGATGCATCTCAGCCATTCACTTCACTTAACCAAATCCAATGGCGAAGATCCCATATCTCATTTCTAAAGTGATCGGGTGAAGTTTCCAAAAAAAATTACGAAAAATGTTGATGCCACAGAAGGACTATGATAACAAAATCAGGGCTTATGCCAAAGAGCAAGTCAACAAACCTTTGCCACAATGGTCTCCTTCTGGTAAAGTCATTTTGGAATATTTTGAAAACTTGTTCTTTTTTCAAAATGAGATCAAACATATTTTCATGGTTAAGCCCAATTTTGCTAAGTATACAGAGGCATATGAAAGTTACAGGAAACTGAAGAGTATGAGAATTCCCAGTGCAGAGCAATGGCAGGAATTCACTGATTTATTATAAAAATTTGCAGTCAAAGTATATCAAGGTGAAAAATCAGTGGTTAAAGAGTATCAGTGGTCAAAGTGTATCAATAAAAACAAGAAGTTACTGCTGGTTATTTTTAATTTATAGCAGTAAACAATGAGTAAATAGAGTAAAAGAGTATCAGAGAAAAACGTGAAAGAGGAGGAGTACACTACAAGTCATCTTCCACAATATATTGTCCCAAGTGCCAGCAATACTTCCAGCAAGACAAATAATCTGTTTGATTAGATAAATTGTTCTATTTTTCTTGTAAAAGAGGACAACTTGCCCATCTGTTTTGCAACTGTCCCTCTTCTTATGTAATAATTCCTATTTTCTCTTGAGATATTCTCTCAAACTTTTGAGATATTTTGTAAACAATTTACTTGTATAAATACTTCATTATTTGAAGTATTTTGTGTGGAATAAAATTATCAAGACTACTATAGACTTTTTTGTTGAAACATTGGGATTTTATGTGAGTTAAGTTGAAGTAGTAGGCTAGAAACTGAAGCAAATAGACATCATAACTAATGATCCTCATGTTGATCAGATGAGTATTGTATCTTCCAGTTTTCATTGTTTATTTCTTTAAGTTTCATTCATACATCTTGTGTTATTTTCTATATTAAATGAATAACTAGGAAAGGTATTACAGAATCAGTGTAAAAAGCTCTCTGTTTTTACTAGTTTTCATGTTTATGTTTTCTGCTGATTTCCAGACTTTAGAATTCTTCATTTCTCTTTAGTCTCGTTTGACCTCAATTTCCCTCTTATTTTTCTGTGATCTAAGGATTCTTAACTGCCCTTAGTCCAGATCATACCACTTCATCAAAATAGCCTTTTCAAACCCTCTGAAGATCATCTATCTTGCCCTTAGTATATTTTTTCTTTTGATCTTAGTTTTCTAGTCTTGTTTGCTATAAATTTGACCCCATTGCCCAATGGTTAGGTAGATATTTCTATGGTTTCCCTTTTAGTCCTTTATTCCCACCAACATTCAAAAAATCAAACCAAATTTTCCACACATAGCTAGCCTAAAATCCATTACAAAACAAAGCTAAATCTTGAGGAGAGATCCCTCTCCGGAATTTAGGAAGGCTAGATCCTAGATTTCAAAAGAGGTTCTTGGTTACCCCTGGTTTTCTTTAACTATAAACCAAAATCCCATGACCTAAGAATTACTAGGGTGATAACAGATCCATGAAGAGTTCCTTGAGGACCGCTCATGAATGGAACATCATCAACATTGGATGTTATTTCATCAAGAAATAAATGACAGATAGTAGAGCGATATGCTACTGTAGAAGTGCGAAAGAGGATTCTGGGTTGATCAAAAGCTTGATAAGGTTGTTGAGGCGAGACTACAATTAGATCAAAGAGCGGATTTTTAGGAAATGGTGAGAACTATGCAGATGGTTCGGGGCTTTCCGACTCAGAGTCTTCTGATGTCATCCAAGGGGAATAGATCAGTGATGGTCGAGATGAGATGGGTTGAACACTGATGACAATCTCAAGTTTATCACCTTGCGCTTCAAGGGGCCCAACCGAAAACTGGTGGACCTCAGGAGGAGGTTCTTGAGATCTGTCAAAGGAGGGAATATGTGAATTTGATGATTCAACCAACATTAGGGGAATTTTGAGGTCTACAATGGGCCTCCTAAGGAAATTATAATATAATAGTGGAAATAATAAAATAATATTAGATTACATCATCAAATTTCAGAGGAAAAAAAATAAAAAAACTACTTTTTCAACTTATCTCCCTATGCGTTTACTCAAATTTGAAATGGCAACACTCTTTGGATGCAGACTTTGATTCCTCATCCAAGGATTACCCATGTTGCATACTTTCAATGGACCCTACTACACGAAAAATGAGAAATACATGAAAAACTTGATTGCAATAACGTTTTTTCATGTATTTCTCATTTTTCATGTAGCAAGGTCCATCGAAAGTATGCAACATGGGTACTCTGTGGATGAGGAATTAAATTTTACATCCAAGGAATACTCTCACTCTAAATTTTATTAAAATATTAGGGATATAAGTTGAAAATACAAGTTGAAAAAGTAGTTTTGTTATTTTATTATTTTTTAATCTTTTTAATTTTTTGCCCCAAAAATGGTGAATCATCCCCCATGGTTGACATCATCATCTTGAATCCTATTGGTTCTTATAAAGTTTATTTTGTTTGTACATTTTTCTTAGGAGGCCCATTTTAGACCTCATAATTTCTCTAATGGATGAACTTTCAAAGCAAGATCAAAGAAGGAAGAGGTGAACAAATTCACAATTTACCAAGAAATAATGAGGTTGGAGAAATACATGGGTAAGATTTTTTCTTGGGCAGTTACTTTTAGAATTAATAAAAATAAAATAAAAAAGGGTCTGCTAGGCATAAAGTTTTACCAAGCATCCGTGAACTGCAATATACACCTTGGTGATAAATGATAGAAAAAATTATCGAGGATTTAACATACGGCAACCAGTCTACCTAAATGTTGTGTTCAGTGTATCATGTTTACAAGGCAGTTGACTCGGTTACCTATGGTAGGCTTGCAACCTAGTGGTGTCTCCCTAAATATACGCAACGGTACGTGGGAGTCTAGTCTGTATTAGTGTTGTATAATGCATAACTGTTCGGTGAGAGCCCCCAAAATATACTTCTCATACATCAATATACTTCCATACGTGGGACAGGATATAACCCCCGGGTTGCAACACATACGGTTAGCGATAGCTTCTAAGTTTTACAATGCCGGAACACGTCTCTAGCCTAGACCACTAAATATTCTAGTTAGTTACAATGCTCCTTAAGGTAAATTGATTTCATTTTAAGTTGATCTTGATTAAAGTTTCAATTTCAAGGCTCAAAATGATGTCACCTAAATCTAAAAACACAATATTCTTTCTAATGCAAAGCTCTCTTAACTAACATTTAGAATGCGACAAGAAAAGAGACAAAAGTACCTTTTTCCCAACACTACGCTTGAGTCCATTGATGATGACCTTGATCCACGATCCTTTTAGGCCTGCTCCCTAATATTGATGGTGCACGAATACCTACGGATGATCAAGAGGCACCAAAAAACATAATACAATACATAATAATTGCAAACATTAGCTATCTAACAGATCAAGGAGTACCATAATATTTGCATAAACATTTAGACAAATATAGAAAGAAAACATGAAATTTTATTATTAATAAATACAAAAGGATAGCTTACAACCCAGGCCTTGATGTTGGAGGCATCCTTTGGTGAAAATCTAAGTCCTTCACCGAAGCTCTAAATCATTCCTTCTCCTGAACACTTAAGCGTTATCACAATGCTAGGATGCAAGGGAACGAGAGTTCAAACGAGTCTGACAATGACCAACCAAGCTCTAAAGTTGTGGGAATGAGGGATGTGTATCTATAGGAAGGGAGAAGAGGTTTGGAGCCCATGAAAGGAGGAGGAAGGCCCACTTTCTAAGGGATGAAACCCCATGGATGAGATAAAAGCTCTAAAATCAGAGAGCTCGAACTTATCACCACCGTTTAACAACCAAATCGCTACCCTTGAGCTTCTAGAGGTCGAAGCTTCTCCTCCATTTGAGGAAACTCTGCCAGAAAGGGGATAATTTTTGTTTTCCAAGGAATAACAGCATTGATAGTGCTACGAAAAAACTATGAAAAGGACATCAACATGGTCATGGCACCAGGAAAAGTGCTGACTCGGAAAACTAGGAATTTGACCAAGTTTCTTCAGTAATCTTCCATGGAAGTCTTCTTTGGATCTTCAAGGGATATGTTAACATATTTCTTGATGGTGGAAACATTGCACAGGATCTATCATGGGGCATTTTAGGATAAGGGATGGGAAAATGAGCATGGTGACAAATTACTGTGTAATAGGTTGTTGGCCTAAAACCATATTTAGGAAAACCAATGGTACAAAGATTTCGAAGAAGGGGCATTGTTTGACGTTAATCCTAGAGATATCACAACTCTCGTCGATTCTATTCTTCTTCTTCTTCTGAAGTTTTTGGTGAATAAATAATTTCACATATTTTCATTATTTTGATTCAAGATTTTAGAGAAGCAATCTTTCATTGGTTATGCGAATGGAAATTATTGTAACCCAAAAAAATTTTTCCTTCTTTGCAATGTTTGCTATTTTTTTTTATCAATTTCCTACTTGTCTTAAAACCTTATTTTGGGTGAGTGTTCACAATTTATCCACATATTTCATTCTTTTCGAAGAATGGTTCATGCCCTATGTTTTTCATATTAACCCAAATTCCGATAAAATAAATTATTTTTATTTTAAATTTTAAATTTGAATAGTAATTTTATTTAAATAAATTTCATAATTTAACCCCATTAGTTTATATTTAAAAACCTATTTGAGGTTATAGCATGATATCCATACCGTAGTCTAATCCATGTGCCCACTGCGTAGATAACATCATCAAATGACACCATATATAAAAGACTATTTTGATACATTCTGAGCGAATGTGGGATAAAATTAGCATGAAATCCAGGCCGAACACCCATTCCAAAGCTCGAATGACCTTCTTAATAGTCTATGATATAATATGTCCCCTCGTGGAACGATGGGTGGTTGGTTCTTTTGGAATTTATCCTTTTTACTTGGTTTCAAATCTTATTAGAGGACACTTTTGGTCCATTATGATCTTGGCTTAAGGAGAAATCTCTTCTTATTCGTGATTTTTTACTCTTATTAAATCATATGTTTATCGTATATCTAGTTTCTGTGTTGTTGAATATACTCTCAATGTATCCTTGCCTTGCTTAAATTAGTCCAAAAAAATTTAATCCTGGCCTTGCCTAGATTAATCCAACACAGATTCACCATACATTACTATATATATATATATATATATATATATATATATATATTCTCCAAGCTCTACATTATTCCCATTACATTTGATAGCTATTTCAACCTAGCCTTTTATAAAATGTTGTGTATAATTATTTATTTGCATGCGATATAAAGTTGTGTGGGCTTAAAAAACAATATATGAGTTTTCATTATGCTATGACGATATATATGGCGAGACTGAATCAAACAATTGAAGTATAATAGCAAATACAGTGCAACGAAGCTCGAGACGTGATGGTTTGTTTTAGGATCAAATCAATGGCTATTATTTATTTCTGCCCCCTTCCCACACTCAAGCTCAATATTTAAAGAAAAGGGGGTAAGGGGGGTTCCAAAATATTAAACCACTTATTTTAGAGCGTAAACGATTTTTTTTGTAGCACATGGTCAACATTTGGTCAAAATTTGTGGCAGTTTTCGGATAATAAATTTCCAGGGCAATGAAGGTGAATTTAGAAAAATTAAAACATGCTTTTTTTTTTTTTTGTAAAATGACCAAAATTGAGTATCATGCAGGAAGAATCTAAAATTTGCGAAGAATTTTTCAAGGTTTTACTAAAGATGAATTTGCCAGAGTTGTGCATGGCCGATTTTCCAAAAACGCCTAATCCCAAATAAATCAGCTAAGTGAGAACTTGATTGGTGGCATGAGATGGCAAAGTTATATGATGGATCATGGGAGTATTCCATTTATCCAAGAGAAAATCCTGATTGCAATTAAGTAATGTTGGACTCGAAATGCAGAATACGCAAGCTTCTAGTGCAAGGCCATATTTTGTTTTGTGTTTTACGATTTTGAGTTTTGAAAATATAATATGTTGCTCTCTTTTTGAGCTTGTTTTATTACAATGATGTCAATCAATTAATTACCTATAAATTCTAATGAAAAACTTGGCTAGGACTAAAAATAAGTGCAGGTGCCTTCAAGAAATAATCAGTGATTTTTTTATTATAGGTTATTGATGTGAGAACGCAATCATTTGGAAATAAACACAAGGTTTAAAACTTCATACTTCATGTATAAGAAGGAGAATTCATTGATTCACAGATATTGTTGTAATGTTAGGAGAAAATGCAATAAGAAAGACCACTTGCATGTACATGTTGTCTCGATTATTGAACCCAAATACAATGGAGAACTTGTTGGCAACCCAATAGTCTCCCCTCTCATTTTTGGAAAATGATACAGGCCTCTCCTTAAATTTATCTTTGGGTTTTTATTTTTCTTCTTTCTCTTTGATTTTGTATGATTGTAATGGTCTTGGTGTATAGATTTCTTTTTTTAAATGATGATATGACATATCCTTGGTGACAAGTGTGTTATTAAAATTTACATTTACAAGATTTGTTTTCAATATTGGCTTGATGGAACTGTCTCTCATTCAGTAGTAATATAAAAACTTCATCTCTTTATACTATTCGAATGAGTTATTAAGGTCTATTACTCTATATTGCATGTGAATGTTAGAGTGAAAATGATTGCTACAAGTCATAATTTTGTAGTATCCCTACCTTATTTTAATTTTCATATTATAATGTTCTTCTAAAACTTCATTTCATATTTTTGGTTGAACTATGTATATGCTCAATATCTACATTTGGTTTAGGTTAATGTATGGTTATCCTTTTATGGATTATAAACCTTATATTAAATTTGTGTTGAATTGCTATTAAAAATGTTTATTTCCTATGTGTGCCATACGATGACCATATCACATGGGACTTGGATTAATTTATTGGTTGGATGACCGTCTTATGAATATGAGCCTATGTTCTTATATATGGTGGTATTTCAAAAATTCTCGATCTGCAATTATGAGAAATTATGTTATTGGGCTAATGGTTTTTCCATTAACATTTGTATTAGGGTTTTATGGTGATTTGGAATTATTTTTAGGGATGTTAATCTTTATTTGCACCAACTATTTCAAATCTACTACTCACAGTTGCTCATACCTTGCTACCATTATTCTCTCTATACTATCCTCCCACTTGTCGATGTCTAAGTTAAACTTTTGGGTTTTCGAGGACACATACTCTTGGTTGTTTCATTGTTTCCCTCATCCTTCTATGACTCCTTTGTGAGATAGGGTTTGGCCACCTACTTGTTGTGTCCACCCTCTCTGTTTCACCTTAATTCTCGGTTGAAACTCTCTCAAATTTTAGCCATGGGTTGCTTTATCTGGTTAGAATCCATTAGGTTAGAAATGGTAGAGGCATACGAAGAATGTGAAAAATTGTTTCTCCAAGTTGGCTAGTGGGAATTCCTTTAGTTTTTTCAGGGTTACAATAATGGGGTTGTTAAATATTTTTCCTCATTTTGAAGGAAATATAGCTCGAGTGGGTGATCTGGAGTTTTCCATCAATTTTGATTTCATTACAGAAGTTGCCCATATCCATGCAGAGGGAGTGAAATGGCCCAAAAATTGTGAAGTATGTGACATCCCATGGAAGAAACTTCTTGTAAGTAAAAATTATGTATAACATGTGTGAGGTAGGAAAATTTTATCTTTGAAACTTAAATGGAATAATTTAGTTCTTGTTTTGCATCAATATGTTACTTGTGAAGGGTGATACAATTTGGTTTTCATCTAGCATATAAGGTTTTTCCCCTTTTATTTGTATAGAATATTAACTGAAATGTCACACACATACCAGTCACTATGCAAGAACTCTAAAATATCACTATTTCATCAATATTTATCTACATTATGGTTAGACACAAGTTGAAAAAGGCAAGGGATTAATGTGATCATTTCTTAGAGTGAAATGGTTTTGATAAAAACCAACTTCCGAAATACTCTGAAACCCCAAGTATCTCTACACCTAATATTCCTCCCTTGGATAATCTTGTTCAGTCACCATCTCATCATTCATTACAGAATGATTGTGAAGAATCATTTAATGAACAAACCCTTGTGTTTTATATGGCAATAGGGGTGAAACCTTCAAACCTACTTTTCGTTTAACCAAAAACATGGGAAAATGTACCACTGTCTGTCATAGGGAATTAAAATAGGAATTTAAGGATAAAAGAGAGGTGAAACCCTCCAAGGTGATTCTTCATCCAAAAACCATAGCTATAGAACCTGCACATGAATAAGATTTAAATTAAGCACAATAAAATCCTCAATATAAGGTCAAAATTAAATAATTCAGAGGAAAATTGCTTGAGCAAGTAGAAACAAGCATATGAACGCTCTTATAAAGGAAGTGTTTGTTGATTTGGAAGCTTTGATCGAGCCTTCACCAAAGAAAACCAAACCTCGGGTTGAATATTTTGTAGATCATAGTAAGTTTGAGCTTGATGTTAATAGCATACTCAAAAGACTTATCACATTCCTTTTGATTCTTACCCTACTTTGCTGGACCTATACTATCATCAATAGTTCCTATTTATTATACATTGCTTGAATGGTTATATTAATCAACTAATGCAAGAGAATTAACAACTTAGGGCTTCATGTCAAGATTGTCAAGATAGGGAAACACATAGGGAATACAAATCTTCTAGCACTAAAAATAAATCATAGGCTAAAGATACACATTATCATCAAGCTATCGAAGGTCAAAGTAGCTATATAATCTAATATAGATGACTTTAGGCATGATAAGTAATGGTTTTATTGTTATCTATGATCTATATTTTTGAATTTTTCTAGGTATGTGTTTATTTAATTTGTTTTACTAAATTAAAAAAGGGAGTTGCTACAAAATCCTTGATTCTGTAGAAATCATATCTTATTATCAATATAATGTCTAATCATGGTTTGTTTGTTACAATAGGTCCTATGATTTTGGTGAATGTTGGATTTGGATCCTATGAAGAAGGATATACTTGATTTGCCTGTACCTATTGCAAGTTGTGCATGGATGCCATGTCAGTCGTTTGCCTTCTTATTTTACTTTTTACAATTCGGCTAACAAACTAAGAATACAATTTCAATTATTTTTGTAACATAATAGTTTGATACTTTTTAGGAATATTTTTTGGATACCATGAGGTATCTTGAACTATATGAAAACTATGAATTTTCTATAGTAGGGGAAAGGGATCTATAGGAGGAGGTACTTGTAGTAATACAGAGTGAAATTTTGGAGAAAAAAATTATTTTTCTTAAATTGTACGTGACTATGAAATAGTTTTGAATTACACTATGAGTTTTAAGACTTTGTTTTATTTAGTCAATTAAGTATTATGCCTTCAATCATTCCATAGTCATTGGTATCTATCTTCTTCTGGATTCTGTGTAATTTGATTTCTCAGAATACAATAGACAATAGTTATTGTTTGTGATATTTTATTCTATAAACAATTAGTAATTTATTGTATTTATTTTTTGTCTTATGCTGATTTTATTTGTAAATTTTTTTATATGTTCAATATCACTTCCAATGACTTGTGACATAATATTGATAGCAGATATGGGCATATATCTAGTCAAGGTTCCTATCATTTTATTCAAGAAATTTAGAACTTAGATAATATCATCTTTCTCATATGAAATGAAGTTATGTTTATGTTGTAGTGATTTATGAGTTTATATATCCATTTCAATTATTTTCTTACAAGTTTGATTCATAAACAAGTAATTGGATGATTATCCCTTCTATGAGGTTGTTACAATAACCCTTCATATCTCGACTAAGGAATAGAAAGTATAGAACATTAATTAAACTATTTTGCATTGATACTTGATGTTAATCATAAGAAAAAATATAGCTTGATATGCATTTGGTCAAAAGATAAGAGACCTACATTTTAGCAGTTGCCCATATTTTGTTTCACATTAAGGATTACTTTCTCGTTTTAATTTTAATTTATAATTTCATATATAAATTTAAATTAGGAATTATATTTTTATTGTTTCCAGAGAAAATTATATTTAAATTCATTTTGTACCACTTACATTCAACTCTGGTCTCTATAATAGTTGTATCATTATTTTTTTATTATTTGTCAAATCTTAGTATATTCTTTTGCTAATGATTATTTGCTTTTTGTATAATATTCCTTTGAGTAACGTTTATTTTTTATTTTTTATTATATAATTAGTATTTTAGATTTATTTTACTTTTAGTAATGTTTAACTATTAAATTGTATTTTATCATTTAACTCATAATTTTAGGTACATTTAACAATATTTTTAGTTCTACGTAGGTAGTATAGATTAGGATTAGTTTTTAGTTCTACGAAGCGTTAAAAACCATAGAGAATGACCACAAAAAACAACTATCGCTATTTAAAGAGATTTTGTTTGATTCAGTTCTCCCTTGTTGACTATGTTCCAAAAAACCTGAATCAACAAAATAGCATTAGAAGGAGGACCCTTCCTATTGAAAATTGTAACTAGTTTAAGTCTTTGTAATGAAATAATTGTAACAATAACATTGTATATTATTTAAAAATAAAGAAAAAATAAAGAAAGAGAAATCTTATTTTATTTTGGAGTATGATTTTCATGCTCAAGTTTGAGTAAAAAGCATGTTCTTCATGCTTTTAGGTTTTCTAGGTCTTTTAATAGGTCTTTCTAGAATAAAGAATATTATTGGTCATGTGTCATAGTATCTTTTGGACTCATTGTAATAAATAAATATATTTATTTTATCAAGAAAAATCCATTTTGTATCCCAAGATTAACTTGGTCCAAGAGAAAGATCAAGTTGCCTTAAAGGAAGGATATTTGACCCATTAAGGAGGCTATACATATAAGGAGCTCGACCTCATTTGAGACACTCCTCCAATTCAAGTTCGATATGAAATAGTGAAGGAGAAGAAGAGCTATAAGGATGAAGGAATGAAGGAAAAAACAAAGTTTCTTGGGCTAAATATCTCTCTCCACACATGCGAAGATAAGCTTCTGTGAAGCTACTGTTGTAGGAGGCCGAAATTACAAGGCTGAAATTTTGAGAAGTAGTTGCACGACTAAAATTTTGGGATGAAGTTATAGTAGGTTGAATTTTGAAAGATTCCTTGGAGAGTATCATGTTGGGGGTTGAGCTGGTGCTTGGAAGGGTTTTTGGATTTGTTCTTTGGGTCTTGGAAGTCTCTTTATAAGCATAATATTCTAAAGAAGAAGAGAAAAATGATTATGGGTTTTCCCCTTGGAGGGGTTTTTCCCTCGCTTGGAGCCTATATCTTGTGTACTTTGTCTTGTTGTGATATTCATTGTTTTGGTAATTGCGTGATGAAAAATATTCAATAAAGTAATAAAATTGAAAAACATATCACAAGTAATTATCAAATTAAGGAAAATCATCTATAATACATAAGTCTCCTGATTTTCCAACATGGTATCAGAGAAAAGGTGCAAGGAGACTTAAGATCACATTTTAGTTGGTACTATGGAAAGGGTTATAAGGAAGGGTTCAAGTTTCTTGTAAATATTACTACATCTATCAAGGATTTCCTATTGGATATCATCTCCAAACTCTAAAAGGAAGTAGTACATTTAATTTTCTTCTTCTCTTTATCTGACACTTTCAAGGATGAGAATGTATGGGTTATTGACAATAGTTCTTCCATACATATGAATAGAGAATGAAATAAAATTCAAACCCTATCTAAGGGTAACTCATCTAATTCAATTTAAATTGGAGACAAAAGAAGTTATCCAGTGAAAGGGATTGGATATACTTCATTGGAGCTCCAGTATAGTGAAAGTATTCACCTCAACAATATTTTATATGTTCCAGGTTTGAAGAAAAACTTAATTTCTATTTCTTGTCTAGAGGATAAGGGTGATATATTTTCTTTTTTTGATGGCAAGGTTTTGGTTTGTGGTAAGGGATCTAGTAATTATGATGCTAGGGTGATTGAGATTCATGAGGGGAGATTTAAATATATAATTTTACACCACTATCTCATGCACTAGTCCACTTGGATGTGATTCCTTTCGAAATATGACATAGAAAGTGTGGACACCTTCATTATAAGATTTTACCATCTCTATGTCAAATGGTCAATGAAATCCCAAAATTGAAGGAACAACATGGAGGGATCTGCAAGGGATGTGCTCCAGGAAAGAATGTGAAGAGTCCATTTCAACAAGTGATACCAGATCTAAGGAATTTTTGGATCTCATACATTTAGATGTTTGTGGAACTATGGTAGTTAAGTATCTTAGTGGGAATCAATATTATGTAACATTAATTTATTATTTCTCAAGGAAGACTTGGTTATACCTTCTCAAGAACAAGGATGAGGTTTTAAAAAAGTTTCAAGAGTGAAAGAATGAAGCGGAGAGCCAAACTGAGAGAAATATCAAGACTCTAAGGTCAGAAAATGGTGGAGAATACACCTCCAAAGAGCCAATATCTTTCTGCAAGGAAGCTAGGATCAAGAGGGAGCTTAGCCTTCCCTATAATCCTAAGAAAAATGGTGTGGCTAAGAAGAAGAATACAAATATCGAAGAATGTGTGAGGGTCATGCTACATGATCAATATATCCCTAAATTCCTAGGGGGAGAAGAAAGTATGAAAACTATTTACTTGTAGAGCCAAAGTTCTCATAGAATACTAAAAAAATGACTCCAGGAGAAGCATTTACAGGAAAGATGCCAAGTGTGGATCACCTTTGAATATTTGGGTGTACTATATATATTCATATACCCAAGGACAAGAGAAATAACTTGGATCCTACTAGTTTAAAGGGCATATTTCTTGGGTATAGTTTTTCATCAAAGGCATATAGAATCTATATTAAGGAGGATCATGGAGTTGAAGTAAGCAGAGATTTCATCTTGATGAGAGCATATCTTACAAGAAATCAAAGACTATTATGATTTACTCTAATGAAGAAGAGATACCAATATTTAAGGATATCTTAAGGGACAATGATGGTCAAGATCAGACATCTACTCAAGAATATGTTGAAGGTTCCAGTGAGCCAATACAGCAAGTGATTATTCCTGAAAATTGAAAGAGTATTGCTTGGTTGAGAACTACTCTACATGAAGTAGAAGGACATGTGACATTAGGGACCTAAAAGGAAAGTAAAATACCAAAGAGGTATTTTGTGTATGTTGCATATGTGACAAGGATTATTCAAGTGGAACCTTCATCTTGTGAAGATGCAACTAAACTTCAAGAGTGGAGGAATGCAATGTGGGAAGAATACCAATCCATAATGAATAATGATTTTTGGGATACTTCCCTTAAGCCAAGTGACAAGTCTATAGTCACTTAAAAATGGATTTACAAGATAAATAACACTACAAATGGGAGCGCTGATAAATATAAAGTAAGGTTTGCAACAAGAGGCTTCTCATAGAAACAAGGGATTGCTTATGAGGAAAAATTTGCTCCCAGAACTAGATATGCAACAATTTGTTTTGTTGGTTTCTACTATGGGATGGAACATCCATAAAATGGATGTCAAGAAATTTTTTTTGAATGGGGCCATTGTTGAGGAGGTTTACATTGAGCATCCTCAAGGATTTGAAATAAATCAGAGGAGACTCATGTCTGTAGGTTGAAGAAATCTCTATATGGCTTAAAGCAAGCACCTAGAGCTTGGTATGCAATAATGGATGCATAACTATTGAGATCTGGTTTTACTAAGAGTACTACAGATCCTAACCTATGTCAAGGTGATATAGAATATAGTTACCGATTAAATAGATAACTGAATTGGTACCTAATTTTATTGAGGTAACAAGAAAAACACCTGATTTTGAAATGTGGTGATGCAGAATCACTTTTTTTTTTAAACATGTTTTTGTAACTTTAATTTTTTTTTTTTTTTTTTTGTGTCATGCTTTTTATGCCAATTTTGAATAGTGGTGGTGTATCATCACCAACATTTTTTTAGAGGATTGATTTTGACACTATACATTTTCTAATGTCTTCTTCTTCCCTAAGATGTTTATTTTTAAGCACATTTATGTACTTGTGTTTTGAAAAGAAAAAAATATATATATTTTTTTTAAATAAAAATTTGTAATGAAATCTTCATTTTTTCACATAGATAAAAAAATGAAAAAATGGTCAATATTATAAAGTTTATATTTTCTACATGTTTATGTATTTTTAATTAATATTTCAATTCACATAAAATAATTGTCGCTAAAAAACCAATATTTTGAACCATATAACAAAAAAACACAATTTTTCAATATAAATAGAATGCAAAAAATACACTTTTAGAGACTTTTTGTTAAAAAAACATGTTAAATAAACTATTTTTTTGGGAAAATATTAACAAAAAAACTTAAGAAAATAGCATTTGTATTGAATTTTATGTCAAAAAATAATATTAATCCCATGTGTTTTTGCAAAAAATAAGGATTCTTCTCATAAAATATCAAAGTCTAAACATTACAAGTAAAACTGATTAATAGATCTCAAAACTGAGCTTTATTTGCAAGCATAACTTAAAGATCATCAACAATATCAACTAATCCATGTTCAACATCTTCTAGAACATCATTGATGTCTTCTTCCGCAACATTTTCTACTTCATTTTGGTCATTGTCATCTTCTAATGGATCTTTCATGTCTGCAAATCTCCCAAAGTGTCTGTTTCCAATCATTCCATATAATGGTCGTTGAGGTTCCTTTGTTTTTTTGCCACACGTGATTTATTAAAATCCCCTTTCCTCAAACCAACTTATTGCTTCGCATTTGGAAGGAATTCAAGAGTGTTAATTCTTTGTTGAATAAATTTGCATTGCACTGGGTCTTTCTCAATGGCAATGCAATTTCTTATTTTTGGTAGACCACATGCTAGTGTTGTACCTAATCATCAAGCACAAAAGAAATAAATAAGAAAATTAGTATAAAGACATAAAAAGTAAAAAATAAAATATTTAAATTCAAATTTTTATAATAAAACTTACCTGAACCCGAGAATAAATCCAAAACCCAATCTCCTTCATTTGAACACATATCTATAAGATAATTAATCAATACTTGCGGTTTTTGATAAATGTTAACTATATCTCCTTTTGCATCTTTATCCTCATATGTTAGTTTTCTTACAACTGCATCATGAACCAATACTTGATTATGACTCTTCCCATCTACTCGATTCATAAGAATATGCTTATAGTTATCATCTTTTTTCCAACATTCAACATGGATGAAATCACAATCATTTATAATAGGTTGATCTTCGGAAGAAACAATATTTGACTTCTGTCTGTAACATAACATAGTAAGAGTTCAATTAAATTGTACATAAGTCAAAAAAATTTAAAAATAATCAAACATGCAATTTCAAAGTCATAACATGTAAGTTGCATTCTTGAGTTTGTTTTTCACTTGAAGCTTTTTAATAACATTGCAAACTGTGTGTCTGAATGAAATGTCACAAATCACCAAAGTGGTGATGTTGTCACTTCTTGAAAACCCGTAACCACTTTACTAAAAACTTGATAAGTACATGGTTCACTATCATATTCAATGTTTGGGAAATTGAAACCATGAGGAATATCTGTAATAACTTGGGCATATTCCCTTTTAAGTGTTAGTGATGCAATGTCTTCACAGTACCTTATATTATTTGATATTGGATACTGTCAAGCCCATTCCAAATGTAATGATTAAGCGTAGGATCAAGTTTTTTCCAACTTATTTTTTTCAATAAAGCTTTTGAAAGTATCTAGTACTCCATTTCTATCCTTCTTCGACATCTTTAATGACATAAAAGTATATATATATATATATATAAGTAATAAAATAAAAATAGTTTAAATATGATTAAAATGAATGTATAAATCAACATACCTTATTGAATGCAATATAAAAATATTTAAGTGTTGTTGTAGAACTTGCTTCTGGGTAGTGGCGCACAACATCATCCCAACTGTCTTCATTCACAATTTTAACCATATGTTCTTGAATTTTCATAAAAATATTATGACTGAATAATAAAGTTAAAACTATTAGTATAGTGACATGTATAAAAAATTCTACCAACAACATTATGTTTTATTTAAAATAAAATTATAATGAAATGAAAATAAGAAATAATTCAAGAAACTTACTTTTGAAATTCTACACACATTTCATCCATTGATAATTCACTCGACTTCACATGGGCTAGTACTGATTTGAATAGTTTCTCATCCTTCACACCTTTCATTGTTCTCCAATGTGTGATAGTCATATCCTCTAGAATTTGCTTCATTTCAAGACCCGTCTTACTGTTGGTACATATTATGGGTTTACTCTTTTTAACCTTCTGATTTTTTATGGAAATATTCTCTCACCGCTCAAAAATCTCATCAATCAAATCCCATATCTCCCCAGTTCTAAATGCCAACTGAAAAATGTTATCCATGCTTTTGAATATACTTGAATGCATTTTTCCATCTTTTGCTTTGATTTTTTCATCAATTTGATAACCTGTTTCCATTAAAAATTCCTTCCAAAATGTTAGAGTAACTTGTGTCTAGTTATTGGGATATTCCTAAATCAACTGTCTTTTAGCCTCTACTGAATAGTTCCCTCCCATTACATAATACTTATAATCAAAACATTTTGTCTTGTCAAATGCGTGTTTGTTGGGAACTTGACGCGGATAAAAAAGAACCACATAATCCACCACATGTGCGTATGGATTGAACCTGAACAATGTTTCCAGATTATGTACATGTAGGTGATGGACCTTTCTAATTTGATATTGAGATTTTCCTTCATCTGGCCTATAAAAATGGCTGACATTAAGCTCAAATGTTTGGCCACCAAGAATTAATTTATTCTTCCTCAACTCATATCGAATGACATTTTGTTTTGTTTTAATAATGCCATCCTCTAACTCAACACCTGGTGTTATGATTTCTCTGCTTCCGTTAGAGCTTTTAGTTTGTTCTTCACCGCTGCTCATGACTTTTACAGGTTGACCAATATTTGATTTCCTCTTCTTATTGGTTAACATATCAGTTCTTTTATAAACAAGCTCTTCATCATTAGGTAAAAGAGAGACATCTTTGGCCATTTTTCCTTTTGGTATATGATTTGTTTTCTCCTTTTGCATAATAGTTCTAATCTCCTCCTCGCTAATTCTATCATAATTTTTAGCTTCATGTTCCACATTTTCAAAAGAAACATGTTCAGGTTTACTAGATTGACCCACCTTAGTGACTCTTGGTTGATCCCTTCTTTTTACTATTGCAATGTCACGAGCTATTGACCTTTGCTTCAATCTCTTTTCCTCTGCTTTGTCTGTGTGGAAAGTGTTGATCACAGTCATAACATTTGGCTCCATAAAATAAATACCTTGAAACATGTTTGAAAGACGCGGAGAAAAATCCTATGAAACAATATAAAACATGTCAATGATAAATAATTTATAAAAAATGAATGATCCTTACAATAATGCATAGCGTAAATATAAATAAGCGTACTTACAATGATATTTTCAATGTTGCTTGAGATTTCTTTAGCCTCTACCGAATGGTTTCCTCCAATTAATAATACTTATAATCAAAAACATTTGTCTTATCAAATGCCTGTTTTTTGGGAACTTGATGTGGATCAACAAAAACCACATAATCCACCACATGCGCATATGGATTGAACCTGAACAATGTTTTCAGATTATGTACATGTAGGTGATGGGCCTTTCTAATTTGATATTGAGATTGTCCGTCATCTAGCCTATAAAATTGGCTGACATTAAGCGCAAATGTTTGGCCACCAAGAATTAATTTATTCTTCCTCAACTCATATCGAATGGCATTTTGTTTCGTTTTAATAATGCGATCCTCTAACTCAGCACCTGGTGTTATGATTTCTCTGCTTCTGTTAGAGCTTTCAGTTTGTTCTTCACTGCTGCTCATGACTTTTACAGGTTGACCAATATTTGATTTCCTCTTCTTATTGGTTAACATATCAGTTCTTTTATAAACAAGCTCTTCATCATCAAGTAAAAGAGAGACATATTTGGCCATTTTTCTTTTTGGTGTATGTTTTTTTTTCTCTTTTTGCACAACAGTTCTAATCTCCTCCTCACTAATTCTATCATAATTTTCAGTTTCATGTTCCACATATTCAAAAGAAACATGTTTAGGTTTACTAGATTGACCCACCTTAGTGACTCTTGGTTTATCCCCTCTTTGTACTATTGCAATGTCATGAGCTATTGATCTTTGCTTCAATCTCCTTTCCTCTGCTTTGTCTGTGTGGAAAGTGTTGATCACAGTCATAACATTTGGCTCCATAAAATAAACACCTTCAAACATGTTTGAAAGACTCGGAACAAAATCCTATGAAACAAAATAAAACATGTTAATGATCAATAATTTATAAAAAAATGAATGATCCTTACAATAATGCATAGCGTAAATATAAATAAGCATACTTACAATGTTATTTTCAATGTTCTTTGTAAATATCTAACCTTCTCACATTTATTAGCCTCCCTTACAAGAATATAAATAGTGTTTGTATTCGGGACCATACATATGTCTCATACTTTGCCAATCACTTCATATGGTTCATTTAAGTCAATCATACTACAAACTAGATAGATATGTATATTAGCCTTCGTTTCATTGTCTTCCAGATACCATGAGAAATCAGTTTTATTTATTTCCTCGACGTTCTTCCAATCATGAATAAGCTTTAATGAATGTGGTGGGCCACTTGTTTGACTTTTATTAGTGTGTGCAACAATCTCCTTATTGCATCTAGCAGTATCCATAGTGCGTCCAGCTGCAACTTTAGATTTGGGAGTTGTATCCATAGTGCGTCCAACTACAACTTTAGATTTGGGAGTTGCAGCCCTAGGTGTAGAAACATTCACATAAATCTTTTTTGATGTCATTTTCTTGATAAAAAGTAATATATATATTAGTTAATGAAAAAACACATAACTTAGTTAATCAATTTTTTTTTTAAGTTTGCCAATATAAATTTAAAATTTACCAAAAAATAATGTCTATAAAATAAATTAAAAAAACAAGATTTATTTGTAAAACTACTAAATTGTATAAACCAATAAAAATAACTATAGAAAATTTTCATTTAAAACCAAAATATTAAAAATCATATATATATAGTTTGAGTACATTTTATAAAAAAATTAAAATTGGTTTAAAATTGTATAAAACAATTTAAAAAAAAAATAAAAAACACAAAAAAAATATTTACTATTTAACAAATGTTAAAATATTTTTTTTTTATAAGTTAAAAAGAAAATAAAATAAAAAAATTAATGTTAATTTTTTGTTTTAATTTTAATTGTTTTTTTGTTTTATTTCGTTTTATATTAAACAACAATTTTTTTAATATAATTGTTTTAATTTAAAAAAAATTAAAAACAAATTAAACGTAGTATATATATATATATATATATATATATATATTTTAAATTACAAATTGAATAGTTTTTAATTATGATTATAAAACATATATATTAATTACAATTATAATTAAATTGAATAGTTTTAATTATAATTTTTAAAACATATATATAAATTTAAATTTATATATTAAACAATATATTTTTTTATTATAAATGTTTTATTTTTTAAAATTTTTTTAAAAAAATTGGTTTTATATATATATATATATATATTTTAAATTAAAAAAATTAATTTTTGGCCGGCCGCCGGGGGCCAGAGGCTGGTGGAGCAGCCCTCCACGGCGCCGCCCGACCAACCTCCGACGACTGGGTGGTGGCTGGCCGAGTGGCGCCGTGGAGGGTTGTCGAGCTGGGGGCTGGAGACCGGTTGCGCAGCCCTCCATGGCGCCTCTCAGCCGGAGGCTGGCTAGGCAGCCCTCCACAGCGTCGCCCAGCCGGCCTCCGGCCCTCGGTGAGCGGCCAAAATATAATTTTTTAATTTAAAAAAAAACAATAACTATATTTTTTATTTTTATTTTTTTAAACCAATATAATATATAAAAAAAAATATATTTTTTATTTTTAAGAAAAATAAAAAAAATATAATAAAAAAAAATTATTGTTTAATATAAACCAAAAAAACAATAAAATACAAATTTATATTAATATTTTATAATTTAAACAAAACCATATAACTTTTTTTTTTTTTTAAATTAAAACAATTATAATAAAAAAAAATTTTGTTTAATAAAAAATTTAAAACTATTCAAGTTATAATTAAAAAACAAAAAAAAAAACATATAATTGTTTTATAATATGATGATGATGATGATGATGATGATGATGACGATGGTGGTGGTGGTGGTGGTGGTGGTGGTTAACATCCACTGAGACCATTCTTTGGTCTATCGAACCTAAAGAAAAGAGTTATTTAATTTGATTTAAGATTTTATTCCTATGCTCAAAAAGCTTGGAGAGAAGCCTCCTGAGCTCACTATAATTTTGACATCTTAAAAGGCTAGGAAGGTCAGTATTGCAAAAAATATTATGAAATTGAGCTCTAATGTGGTTCTACGCAGGGCACTCTAAGAGGAAGTGATTTTCATCCTCAATGTTCATATTCTCACAGAGATGGAAGATCCTTTCCAACCATGGCGTTTTAGGAACTGTCCAACAACCTGTTTCACTATGGAGCTCATGAGAGTTCGTTCTAATCTTGGCTATATTATTTTTCTTCTTTGAGCTAGTTAAAACATAGAGATACTTTTGATCTTCTAAGGTGGGGTTGTGACCTCCTTATAATACCTTAATTTTCTTTTAGCTGCTATATCTTTCTCACACCACATTTTTTCTTTGAACTTAGAAGTAACAATTTTTTTAATGTTATTGATGTTTTGCAAAGCAAAATTCTCGTCGATCTCCCAATGGTTTAACCAGGCCCTCGTGTCTTTATACCAACCTCGTTTAAGCCTTAGGTGGTTTTGGCTAGAATTTAAAGCTAGCTTAGGAAGTCTATGGTCTCCTATGCTATTGAGCTTGTGCTTGTAAAACAGAAGCCTAGTCATAGCTAGGCTCTTGATAGGGGAAAGACCCACTTCTATAAGGAGAATAAGATGGGGTGTATTGCTTTTAATTTTAAGGTTATACATTATAAAACGATTCTTGATTTGCTCAATCTTTCTCTAAGATTCTCTAGAGATGCTGCAACCCCAAACCTCACATCCATATAAGATAACAAGAGTGACTAAAGTTTCAAAGAGGAACTTCTTTCTATCCCGCATTATGAGGTTTTTCGTTTTAAAATGATTTTAAAGACCAAAATAAGCTTTCCACCCCCCATTAATCCTTTTCTGAATGCTATAGTTCCAATTGAGCTTGTGATGAATATCATTTCCTAGGTACTTGTAAGAAGACACTTCCTCCAAGTTACTATTGTCATACATAAAATTAGCATAAGTGTCCTTCTTGGATTTGATAATCATAACTTTTGTTTTGTTAGTGTTAACAGACATACCCATGGTAGAGCAAAAATCCTTAAGAAGTCTAAGTTTTTTATCAAGATCATATGGGCACCTTGCGAGAAGAACAATATCATCAACATAGAGAAGAAGGATGATGACTATCCCAGCTAAGATCGTGCCAGCACATCTTGCTTCCTCTAAACATTCTAGCTTGTGTATGTAAATGCCAAATAGGGTAGGGGAGAGGGGGAAACCTTGTTTAACTCCGATATTACACTTAATATCTTTTGACCACCCGTCATTGCTCTTTAACTTGGCAATTACATTCTCATATAACCTTATAGCGGTCGCTCTTAGCTCGAAAGGAACATTTATCTCTTCTAATCTATTCCATAGGCTATTTCTAGGAATCGTATCGAAAGCCTTTCTAAAGTCCACAAAGCAATAGAAGAGATTGGATTTATCATTGTGGCTTTCCTCCACAATGATCTGAAGCATAAAGAGGTGGTCCATTGTTGAGTGTTGCCTTCTAAAACCTCCTTGGCCTTTAGCTCGCTTACCTTCACTTTCAAGCCAAATGCTCAACTTCTTTTCCAAAATAATACCATATAACTTGGCTAAGAGAGGGCTGATCATAATTGTTTGATAATTAGAGGGGTTATTTATATCCCCACTTTTAAAAATAGGGATAATCAGGGTCTGAGTCCAAGGTTTAGGGAACCCTTGCTTGACCGCTTGGTTGAAAAGCTTGTGGATGTGGGGGATGAGGACAGAACCTCCAATTTTTAATATTTCCACCCAGTAACCTTCAATGTCTTTAGCTTTCCCATTTTCCAGGCGTTTAACCCCAAAATCAATGTCTTATAATGAGAAAACTTCTTTCGTTATGAGCAGGGTTTCAAAATCCCTGGCATTTGGAGATTCATAAAGCTTTTTAAGATAAGAATTCTAGTCGTGTAAAGAAATTTTATTATTATCTTTAGTTTTCCTAGTTAGAATCTACCTCCAGAATTTCTTAGGAGCCACCTTAGAGAGGTGTAAGAGATTCTCTTTTCTTTTACGAATATATTGCCATTTTTTCCTTTTACTTAGGGCTTTGTAGATTTTTATCTCGTTAATTTTGAGAGATTCATCAACATCTTCCTTAATTTCTCTCCTCGCACTTTTATAATCTTTGTCATACCATGGGTTGGTTTTGCTATTTCTTTTATTACTTGAGACTTCAATTGAGAACTTGTTAATAGAATATGAGAGGGTTGTAGTAAAATTATGATAGAGGTCATTTATGTTGTTTATACTAGATAAAGGAAGAAAATTAGTTTTTAACTCATTTTGGAAGAGATCATTTTTATTTCTATCAAAGATTAAGTTCTTTTGACCATAAGGATTATCTTCTATGGGATATCTATGCATAAAAAATTTGAGAATTATGAGTAAAGGCCTATGATCAGAGTCAGGCTCATGGTCGTCTAAGATGTCAAAATTTATTATTTTGTTGTATAAAGGGAGATCGGAAATAACATAGTGTACCACGCTCCTGCCAAGCCCATGGATGTAGGTCATATTTCTAGAATTGGGCCACTTCTTTAGACCATTGAAAATTATGATATCCTGAGCACTACAGAGCAAAGCTTGACTAGCTCTGACCCAAACAAATTATCCCCAAGGTCTTCAGAGCTCCTTTTGTACTGGCTAGCCAGAGTAAGGTCTTCGTCTAACCAAAAAGGTTTGCGGTTGGAATGATTGCTTAGAAGAATAGCTTGGTTGCTTGAAGTTTGAGCATTAAAGTCACCCATTAAAAGGATATTGCCTTCATTCCTTAAGCTAGAAATATCATTCTCTAAACCATTGTAAGGGCTATTTTTATCTAGATTCTTTTTCCTATAGAAGTTAGAATTAATGGGAGAAAAATAAAATATTTCTATGTAGTTATTTTTATCATTAATGTTAGTAATCTCAATCCAACTATATTAGTTTTAAGAGTCGTTTTTATAAATCCTAGCATGGGGGAAGATTTTCTTCTTAAGATTCGTTTTTATAAATCCTAGCATGGGGGGAGATGTTATTTTTAAGAGTCGTTTTTATAAATCCTAGCATGGGGGGAGATGTTCTTCTTAAGAGTCGTTTTTATAAATCCTAGCATGGGGGGAGATGTTCTTTTTAAGAGTCGATTTTATAAATCCTAGAAATATCGGTAAAATATTTCAACACAAACAATTTATTAAAATGTTTTTAAATACATTTTAGACAAATATTTTGTACGAAATATTTGAAACAAAAATTTTGGAGGGAAAGTTTTTTGCGAAATTTTTTGGGGGGGAAATTTGGAGGGAAATTTTCAGTCATTAAGCTATATATTGTAATTGGGAGAGGCATTTGTATCACTCAACATCTTCTTGTTGAAAGCAATGGGTTCTTCTGATAGCGAATTTTTTCTATCTACAACATCAACTTCTTCGTCATGTAACAACTCTATTCAGATTGATGAAAATAGCAGGAGTTCTTTCACCATGAATAGAGAGTCTAAAATTCAGCCTGGTCATAATCCTAAGGATGATGAGAATATAATTGATGAGACGTAGCAAAAAGAAATTTATGTAAATCGAGAGTCAGTTGTTCCACTTACTCTTAATCCTAACGATTATGAAAGCAATAGTGATGAAGGGCATGATGAAGAATTTCCAGAGTCAAAATTTTCACTACGTCCTAATGTTCCTTTTCGCCACTTATGCATTGAACCAAAGATGAAAATAAGCACGAGAATTGAAGCTCCTATAAATGCAGTATCCTAATTAGGATTATGAAGGCACCACTAATGAAGGGAGAGATGAAGAATATCCACTTCTTCCTAATCCTAAGGATTATGTGAGCACCACAGATGAAGAGGGGAATAAAGAATTTGCAAAGTAAAAATATGAAATTTGTCCTAATCCTAAGGATTATGCTAGCACCATTGATGAAGAGGGGAATGAAGAATTTCCAGATTCAAAATATCCACTTCATCCTAATCCTAAGGATTATGGCAGCACCATTGATGAAGAGGGGAATGAAGAATTTGCAGCGTCAAAATATCCACTCTGTCATAATCCTAAGGATTATGCCAGCACCACTGATGAAAAGGGGAATGATAAAATTCTAGAGTCAAAATATTCACTTCGTCCTAATCCTAAGGATTATGCTAGCACCACTGATGAAGAGGGAAATGAAAAATTTGAAGCATCAAAATATCCACTCCATCCTAATCCTAAGGATTATGTGAGCACCACTAATGAAGAGGGGGATGAAAAAATTCCGAAGTCAAAATATCCACTTCGTCCTAATCCTAAGGATTATGCGAGCACCACAGATGAAGAGGGGAATGAAGAAATTGCAAAGTCAAAATATCCACTTCATCCTAATCCTAAGGATTATTCCAGCACCAGTGATGAAGAGGGGAATGAAGAATTTGCAGCGTCAAAATATCCACTTCTTTTGAATCCTAAGGATTATGCTAGCAGCACTGATGAAGAGGGGGGTGAATTTCCTGAGTCAAAATTTTCACTTCATCCTAATCGTAATGATTATAAGAGCACCAATGATGAAGGGGGGGATGAATAATTTCCAATAAATATAGATTCAATGCATCCACTTAATCCCGAATCCTAAGGATTGTGAGAGCACCAGTGAGGAAGGGGAGGGACGAGATGAAGAAATTATATTGAATACAGATTCAAGCTTCCACTTAAGCCTAATCCCAAGGATTATGAGAGCACCACTGAGGAAGGGGAGGATGAATATTTTATTGCAAATGATAATTTTAGAGGAACATATCTGAATAATGCATTTTCTCTAAGTGATCGTTTCAAAGACACCCATGGTGATGAAGAATTGAATCCTCCCAGTGAAGAATCTGAAAGCATCGATCAAGATGGTGAAGAATTTGGTCTGAGTCAGGGTTACAAAAAGTGCAGATGATTTTTGTGAAATTTTTTCTTCAAGTGAGGATGGTAATGAAAATTTTCTAGGCAGTGATGTTGATGAATTTCTTAACTATGTTGAGAATGATGATAGTGGGGATAATATTCCTCCTAATGTTGATGAAACTGCTTTTACAAAGGATGATGGAATGATGATGTCGTTGCAATAAAATACTGTAATTAGGGGTAGGAGTAGACCTTTTCATATCAATCCAAAATATTCCAGCTATACAAGGGTGAGGACAACATATCTCACAAAAGGAAGTTTTGTTGTTCATTTGATTTCAAGTGAATGTTGTCGAAGGGATTACTTGAAGCATATCGATTTCAACTTTTCTTTGGAGAAAAGGAAAACATATATGTCAATGAATAAAAGCATGCAAAATTCATATGTAGTTTCTTGCATGCAATCTACACTAATAGGTTATGATTATCATATTTGGAATGTATTGCTCTATAGAAAGGATTTCAAAATGTTGCATTCAATTGGTAATTGTCATTTGTCAAGAATCCAAGAAAAACTGGAAAAGGATCCCACATATTATTCAGAAGTACATTATAAACGGGAGGTTGGGCTGTTAGCAAATACTGCTATGTCATGGATGAAAGACTTCTTTTCAAAGCATGGAGAGTGTCTTCCAAATAAATACACAATACATATTCCAAATAATTTCTCAAGACAAGAAATATTCATCTTATACATAGATTATGCAGAAGCTGCTGAAGGAGTTGGTAATTTTATTACATGTTCTTATTTTACAAGGGTATGGAAAAACAAATTCAACAATGTTCGTATTCCTAGGAATACAAGGATGGGGGTTTGCAGCACATGTGATTCTATTAAAGAAAAAAAAGATAAATGTCAAGGGCCATAAAGGGGTATGCGTTCAAAACATTGTTTTTTAAAAATAGTTATGAACTATGAAAATATATTTATTCATATGTTTCTTTTATTTTATGTACAAATTTCGTTGTCAAAGAACTTCAAGAGCATCGCAATCAGCAAAAAAGTGAAAGGAAAAAGTTGTATAAACGTCGAAAGAAGTGTTATGATAATCCAAATAAATATCTAAGTTTGATAATTGATGGTATGGACCAAAAGAAAACACTTCTTTCACATTTTTTCTGCACGCCACAAAAATTACAAGAGGAAAATTTCATTCAGTTCCACTTGGTTGGTTGTATGGTATTTAATGAGAAGATGTTTCCAAGAGTTTTATTCATAGCTCAAAATATTCATAATGATGCAAATATGACCATAACTATAATCCATGATGTGGTTACTCATTGGTCTGGTATTCTTCCTGAAGTTCTGTATGTACAATTAGACAACACAAGCCGTGAAAACAAAAAACAAGTTCTTTTTGTGTATCTAAACATGCTCGTTGAATTGAGAATTTTTAAAAAGATAAAGGTTGGTTTCCTTCTTGTTGGACATACTCATGATCATATTGATCAAATGTTCAGTCATTTTTTAGTAACATTGAAGAGGAAAGGTTTGGGATCCTGCCATCATTAATTGAATGTATTAAGAAATCGTACATTTCGGAGCCTTTTTTTCATGTGTTGGAAGAAACTATTGACATGCAAAGGTTTATTTTGGGATCGCACGGTAAGGAAAAATGCATTGAACAAATTAATGACATTATCTTCCAGCATCAATTTCGTATTAAAAAAATTGATGGGATAACACTTATATGGAGAAAGAAATATTCAATTGTTGCAGAATGGGGGCCATCATCAGGTTTAGCATTTTTGAAGTTCATTCCATAGCATCCAATATTTTCATCAAAGAATTGTTATTATATTCAGTTGTTGAACTCCATAATGCACGAAGGAATAAGAGAGACATAAATTATTCTGAATGTCTAGAGGAAATTAAAAGATGTATTAGAGATACATATGAGTACTTCGATGTTGCTGATTCATTTTGGTGGAAGTCTTTTTTCAGTAAACAAAGTGATATGATTTCAAGATCAATAAATGAGGATACGCTTTTGAAGACTCCTTTTTTTTTCCACAAAATATTCCAAATGAACATGAGGAAACACACATTATTGAACAACAACAGTCTCAAACTATTATTAATTCTCCACAGGTAGAGGAAAGAGAAATCTATATTGGTTCTAGAAGATCAAGTGCACAACGTGAAGCCATGGAAGACCTTTACAGGGGTTCTATGCAGGATGTTAAGGAGGTTTGAATGATAGTAGTGTTAGCAGATGAAGATCCACTTGGCTATCCACTCTGGATTGCCAAGGTTATAAAGGTCATTACTGAAAATTAAGATATTACAAATGTTTATGTACATTGGTATGCCACAAGTACCCACATTTTCAATGGTGTGTACAAGCCAGAGATGGTAGTTGAAAAAAAAATGGCGGAAAGAGAAAAAGAAAGGGCATAAATATAAATCTTTGACACAAAGATGTCTTAAAATTGGAGGATGTTGACATACTTGTCTATGAAATCAATTTGACAAAGAGAGGAACTCTTCGGTTGCAGACCATAAATATTTTGAAGAATTGCTACCAGAATAATTACTGTTGAGATGGGACTCTACAGAATGTAGTCATAGATCTACAAGACATTCGAACTCTGAAATTGTGGGCATGCATGTTGACTCATATGGAGCACTAGTTGATGAAAGAGAAGAATATGGATCATCTTCATCTGCATCGAGTCATTCATCTGAAGATGTAGGTTCTGATGGTGTGCCAGAACCTATGGTTTATTTTGAATAACTTTCTAAGACACTTTCATGTAATTAATATTTGCATGGGAAATTGAAATAAATATTTTGAATTCCATCTGATTTTTCATGAAGTTATGAGGCATTTCTATTTTTGCTGGATTATATATTTTAATTATGAAGAATTCATATCTTTATAATATCCACGGTGCAACAATGAATTACAAAAATAATTTATGCTATATTCAATGTACCAATGTTGATATTTTGATTAGAATTAAAAAAGAAAATAGAAATTAATGTTGAGTTTTTAGATTATGTAGTGATATTGCCATGATATTATGTATTGTTACCATTTGGTATAAGATGCTTTTAAAAATTATAAAAATTATATGCCTCATTGAAAGGGGACACTTTGCTTTAATGCTTGATTTTTAGGTTTTGGTTGCAATTAGATTTAGATTTGTCTTAGGCTAAGATTTGAAAAGAGATATATTTTTATCCTTTAAAATTAAAATTACTCTTAGAATAATAAATATTTCATTTAATTGTTCATTTTTTAAAATTGTTTAAGTCATATAATTTCTCTATAATTTCATAGTTCAAGTATATTGAATACTTAAGATTTAAAAACTTTAGATTTATAACTTGTAATTAAGGTTTTTATGCGCTATGAAATCTTATCTTTAATGTTATGGTTGAAAACAATTACAATTTTAGGGTTGTTTAGAGTCAAGGTATTTTATCTTTAACAACATGGATGAAAATTGTTCGAAATGATAAGGCCTTTAGACATGATTTTGTTTATCTTTAACATCATGTATCAAATTTTTTATAATTTTATGATTTTTCAATGTCCTAATATGTTGTCTTTAATTCCATTGTTACAATGTGTCAAAAGTGTGATACAATGTTTTTTTTGTTATTCCAGCATCAACTCGTTTTGCTTTGAGGGTGTTTTTTCAATCCTTTTTTCAGGAAACAATTTCGGTTTTAGCATAATTTTATAAAATGTTGAAATTTGACCTTGAGAAAAAACCAAATGCGTTCTGGAATACACACTTTTTTTTGGGACTTTTTTTCATGTTTTTTGAGTCTTTCTAGGCTACAGTTCCCGTTTTGAGGTAATAGTTCCCATTTAATCGATAACTATTTTATAGGGTGAAATAGTCATCATACTATTTTATGTGGATGACCTTCTAGTCCAAAGTGTAGGGCATTAGATTCATGAATGCAAGAAGCGGTTAGTAGCTGAGTTCTATATGAAGGATCTTGGGATTATGCATTATTACTTGGGACTATAAGTATGGAAGAAGCAAGGTGAGATATATCATGGTCCAGTTAAATATGTAATAAATATACTTCATAAGTTTGGCATAATCGATAGTTAGTTGATGATGAATCTTAAGATTACAAATACAAATAAGTTGAGGAGTTCAGAGTCTAGTCTAGTGGATCCTACTTGTTATAGATAATTTATTAAGTCCTTGATGTATCTGATAAATACGAGACCATTTTTTTTTTTTTTGCAGTGAATTTCCTCAGTCAGTTTCAGATGGAGCCAAAATACGACCATGAGATTGCAGCCAAGCATATCTTAAGATATTTGTGTGGAACTATACATCACTACCTCTGATATACTAGTAATGAAATCCAACTCATGGCATGTAAATATTTTCATTGGGTTGACAGTGAGACAAATGGAAGAAGAAAACAAGTGGATGAGTTAGCTTAGGATCTTCCATGGTCTCATGGATGATAAAAGGTAAGGATACCATTGCTTTGAGTAGCGCCGAATATGATTATGTTGCTGCAAGTGAATTATTCCGGGAAGTTGTTTGGCTCAGCAATTTATTTTCAGACTTGTTTGAAAGACCACTTTTCCCTACATAAATACATTGTAATAATGAAAGTTGCATAAGATTGATGGAAGACCTAGTGTTTCATGCTAGGACAAAGCATATAAATAATAAGTACCACTACTTAAAAATATTGGTATCAGATTGGGTTTTGGAGCTACAATATCTACCTACAAATGAATTAGTAGACATACAAACTAAAGCAGTACTAAAAAAGAAGCTTGAGTACTTGAGAGGTAAGCTTGGTTTGGTGAACATTGTAACAACCTCGTGTTGAAAATTCATCTAATAAAGTTAATAAAGTAAAAATAATACCATGGTCATGGGGCACATATTCCAAGTTGAATGTTGGGAAAAAAAGTAGTGACGAGGATCACTGATGATTAATAAATGGCTATGGAAACTGGAAAAGGAAAAAAAAAGGATTTGGAAAGGAAAAGTGGCATTTAATGACATATATTTATGAAAATAATGGAAAATAGGAGAAAATGAAGGTCAAAGGTCAAAGGTTGCATGTGAGGAGGAAAATGAAGGAAAATAATAGAAAATTAAGAAAATAGATGCCTCGGTGATAAACAGACTTTTGCGGATCAGTTCATGGCTTTTTTGAGTTCAACCATTTATCAGTTTTAGCTTGAGATATCTCTCTTATATTCTGTCTCATACACTTGGACACTTACACTTTTCTTGGAGCACTTTTGGATGAGTGTGGCATACTTTGGATTTGGAACAAGAAGGAAAAATAAAAGAAGGAAATTGCAAGAGGAAATTGGGATCAACAACTATAGCATATTTTTTTGAAGGCATCGAGTTGCATGTATGATTTCCTTGCTAGTTTTGGCATGCATGGCACATGCATGTAGCTTGTTGGTTATGATTTTTCATTGGCATGAAGGATTTCCTGGATTGAAAATGGTTTTTACTATCCTTTCCATTTCTTGGATATCTATGGTGTTGTGGGTTTACCATTTTGTTTCTCATTGGTGCTCATGTTCCTTATGGTCGTGGGTTGAGTTACTAGTTCATGGAAGCCTTGGTTGGAAAAACAATCTAGAAGCCCTATAACAACTTGGGTTGAGTTATTAGCCTTGTAACCCTTGGTTGGACAAACACTCTGGAAGTCCTTGGTGGGTTGATGTACTAGTCTTGGAAACCCTGATTGGAAAAACACTCTGGAAGCCCGATAATAGTTGTCAATTGAGTTACTAGTTTCAGAAGCCCTGATTGGAAAACATTTTCTTGATCCCTGGAAAAATTGGGTAGAGACCGATCTTACGATGGTTAGTGATGTTTGACCATGAGGTGGAACCCCTGGTTGAGGGTTGAGTTGGTTTGGCCTTCAGAAGCAATGTTTTGGTTTTTTTTGGTTTATTCCATGAGATCCCACATTCATGCTTGGAATATGGCATGAGGGTGATGGTTGAAAGAGAGATTTGGTTTAGCCCAATATATGGTCAGGTGGTATGTGGAAGTCCCAAACCTAGTTGCATTTTGCATATGTTAATAATAACTCTTCTCTTCTTGTATTTGATGAGTAAATGTACTTGTTATTGTGATATCTTAATGATTGTTCTATCATTATTATTCTATTAGTTTTATGTTGGATATAAACATGTTTTATGACAGTCTTGATGTATGGCTCTCATCATGTTTTGGTTATTATATGAAATTTTAATGAATGAATGACGTAATAGACAACAATGAAACTATTATGAGAGGACATCAATGCTGCTTGGCGATTCTCAGATAATTATGAATTCCCTATGCTCAAATGTGTTTATATGACCTGCAGATTGCATGCTCATGATGTGTTTGATGGAATGTCTGTCATGGATAGGCCTTCTCGGATCAGTTCCTTATTCAATTTTTGCATTAGAGGCCTTGAAATATTGTTATTTATCCTTTCTGGAAGTTTCATGAAGTTTTTGGCAGTGGCCTAGGACCCAGCCCTGAAAAAGTGGCTGAAAATTTGGGGTCGCTGGCACAAAACTTCCTAAAAAAGGCTACAGTCTCATGGATGCCTTGTTTTTCTTATGACTAGAGGGTTTCAGTCGCATGCATGGCTTTTGATCAGAGCGAATAGGGCTCCAGTTCAACAAACAATAATTTGTCTCATGGGTTGGTAACCTCGAATGGTTGGTTGGCTCGTGAAGGTTCTGTATCATCCATGGAAGGTCAGATTGGTCTTGTCATGTCAGTTTCACTTCCTTAAAAATACTTGGGAATTTGAATAATATTGATGGTTCCCATTAATAGGTATATTTTGAAGTTCATTATGTTATCCACCAACCCTTAAAACTATCCTCTTCTCACATTAATTCAAATTTTTAGTCATGATATGCTTAGTAAGAAGGCTAAAATGTGTTTGTCATATTGTGTGGCCTAATGTGATTTAATTACACAAAAAATAAGCACTTTTGAGGAATTTAATATGTAGGAGCTTGATGGAGACAACAGAGAGAGAATATAGGGGGGCTTATCCACCTCCTTAACTCTCTAACTCGACTTGAAATCACATAATACCCACTCACACGCTCGAATTAAATGGAAATCGAGAGACTCCAAGTACATGTGAATCTCAAGAAGGACCAAATGATAAATTCTTGAGATCTTGGAGGGAATCACTCCTCCTTTCAATGAGATGCCATCAACTACCTTTTTTTATAAGTAAACTAGTTGTAAGGCTCATTAGGATTCAAATTTTTGTTTCACCTAAGATTAGATACTGAGCCTAGTGCTTGACATTGTTATTCTTAACTTTCATATGATGTATGAGACTACTATATTATTTCAATGAGAATTTTTCCATTGATCTACATCTGAGCTAGTTTTAGAGGGTTGAAACCCTTGGGTTTGGGCCCAACCTAGAGGCTTTAGTCCATATTATATTTTTCTTTATTGTTATTGTTTCATATCATTTCATGCATTTATCTTGTTTTAGTAGATGTTAAGATATAAAAACTTTTGATTGGAAGCTTTCCTATCACCTTTTGCATGCTTACTCTCTAAAAATTAGGAGTTAGTTCAGTGATCAGAGTAGTGTTGTAGGTAGAATAGGTTTTTATCGTATTCAAATCATATTTTCCATGATAATTTATTTCACTATGTTGTTGGTCAATTGATGCATGTATCCCTACCTAGTTGTAGGGACTGTGTTGATTTGTAGGGGTGGGAATACCTTCCACATTCACTTGGATTTTTCCATCCTCCTCCAAGGCACCTCACACTACTTCCAACCGCTATCTCTAAATTCACTTTGTCAAGGAAAATAAATGACACCATGGGCATCTACTTTAGTGTAAGATAGATCCCCAAGGGGTACTAGGCTTGGCCAAAGGGCTCCCACAACCTTAAATCATCACATTATACCTTCCTACATCCCTAAGAAACCATTACCATCCTTAAAATTCTCTCGAACCTCCTCTAGTGGCGAAAAAGGTCCTCCTCTAGCAATACATGCCCTCTTGTAGCACCTCCTATAGGAGCCTTGTACCAATGTTCTTTTCAACCAGTTTTTCTCCCCACTTTGATCCTAGCCTAGTTAAGTTGAATAATGACCCAAACTTGTGACTTGATGATTAAGTAAGGATCTAAGACCATTCCACCCTCCTTTCCTCATTGTAACCATCAGATAGCAAAACAAAGATAAAATTAGTAACTTTGTGCATAGGCATGTTGAAAATTGGATTCCTTATTTTCAAGAAAATGTAAAGTAGATAAATGATGCATACAAATAGGTTACGAATTTTATTAAATGTGCAAAGTAGAGTGGTATGATTTACTTCTACAAGTAGACTACCCCTTTCTTTTTCATGCAATGCCAATTAGCATTTACATTTGAATGAATGGTATTTTCACTTTTATAGTTAGAATAAGGTTCAATTATGGTTTCCTGATATGTTTTCACTATAGTTAGTTGGAGGAATAGTCTCTGAACAACTTGATCTAATTTCATGACTGGAGATGACATGAGTAGAACCTAACCTACTATGCATATAGCATTGTCACCTCTAAGTGTGTACGAACGACATGCTAATAATTTGAGTTGAGAAGCCCTTGGGAGTTGCAACACTTTTGGTGTAATACCAGGTCTCATCAATTTATGGCATCGTTGTTGGGGAGGTGTCTAAGTATGTGTTGTTTTTACTTAAGCAATACTTGTTTCTTTGTTTTGCATCAATCTTATTTCTTTGAAAAGGTGAAAAGATAAAAAAATAAACTTGTTCTTTTATGCCTCGTAGGGGTAGGGATAACCAATGAAAATCCTTACCAAAAACCCCCACCCCCTCAAGAAGCCAACCTTAATTCTTCTTTGGTGGCTATGAACTTCCCTCTGTAACTACAAGGGAGTTATAGGACACTTTAGGTGAGAAACCTATAATATTTAAAGAACTTATAGGAGAAGAAGAATCTATCCCACCTACCCAAACTATGGTTGAAAACATGAAAAATGATATGTTCCCTAAATATAAACCAATGGAGAAGCTATAATGAAGAATATAAACCCTACTTCCCTTCCACATTTCCATGGTATGACCTCCGAAGACCCTAACACCCTCATGTTTTAATTTGTTGTTGTCTGTAGGACCTATGACTATGCCTTTGATGAGCATAAGCTAAAGTTTTTTCCTTACACCCTTAAATATGCAGCCTTGCGTTGGTTTGTGGGTCTACCTGGAGGCATCATCACTATCTAGCAGGGAAAATTTTAAGGATGAAAAATAATCTTGAAGTTTAATCACATTGGTGAATATCACTAGTCCCTAATATGCAAACTATAAAATTTTTATTGATATACTTGTAAATTATTCAAATTTATAATGATTTTATATATAGTCTCTAAAAAATGTTAGCGATTTTTAAGGAAAAATAATTTTATATTGTAAAATTTGGGCGAATAATTTTATAAAAAATGGAAATATGCGACTTTTTGTGGAAAAATCATGGAAAATTAGCCCAAATGTGAATATTAGCCCCTAAAATTTTCCATGCTACCTAGGCCCAAGTGCAATAAGACTTCAATGACAAGTATTGAGACTGTTATGGGTCCAAATAAACAAAGGAGGAAATCTTTAGGATGACTCTTGGACCTAAAGTATCCCTAGAGGACTATGAGGAAATATTTCAACTCAATTATAGGAGGGCCAATTGTACCCTTGATCCTAAGTCACTCGAGCTAGTTATTCTCCAAGGGACCAGGAAAGATGTGATGGAAACCCTCAACATGCTATATAGATGTGATATCTACCAATTATCTTATGATGACATCAAAATTGTATTTAAGAATCACTCTAGGGATACTAGGAAAAAGGGTAGGTATGGGCAAAGCTTGGTCAATTCTTCTCCCTCCACAACAACCATCAAGCATGAGATAGGAAATATTTTGGATGATTTCAAGAGTGAAATGTTACAAACCTTTTCCTTGCAAATGGATACTATGCAAATAAAAATAAAGCAAGAGGAAGTAGAAAGAGAATTTGCTATATTTTACCCTAGATGTAGTAAAAGACATCCTAGGAATGAAATCCCACTGGATGTCATAAAAATATGCCTATAATGTGAAACACAAAAATGTCCACTTCATTAACCAAAGGAGACCCCTAGGACCTCGTCCATATCAAAAATGCATGCGAGGTGCACATTCTCCTCACTATAATCCAAATTAGAATGCACCTTTCCAGCCTCAGTACCCTTCCACTCATCCATCATGGTCCACACCTCCTCCTTGTACTTGTGATCCTCCATATCCTTCTCAACCTATAAACCATATCCACACCAATATTCCCAATGGGGAAACCCCTCACCAAGGTGGAGGCCTCAAACAAACCAACTTCCTGATTTACTGCCTCCACCCCAATCTCAACCACATTTTACTCATCATACCCCATGTTATCAGTCCACTAGATCTCTAAGGTTGAGAAAGAGTCCAAAAACAGGTAACCACAAACCAATATTTTAGCTTGGTAGCTAGCCCTACCAAACCGGAGAGGGATCTCTCCACAATTCATAGCCAAGAGGGCTGGATGAATTAGGATTTTAGGATAGGTATGAGTATAATGGTTTGTTTCTTTGAACTGGTTTGTTGGATGGGTGAATTAGGTCAAAGAGGTTAGGTCAGGGCAAATAAGATTAGGATTACAGTCCATTCAATGAGACAAGGTAGGTAGGAAGGCTAACACTTTAGGGTTTTTGAGTGGGATGGATCAGACAGATGAGGTGCTAGAAAGAGCAAGACAATAAATGTATTCTTTCTAAACTGAAGAAATGAGACAAACTATAAATATTTTCCCAAAACAAAGTATAGAAGATGTATTCTTCTTATCAACTTAAAAATCAACATATAATAGATATGAAATGGATCATGGAGAGTACAAAACATTAAAACATATGCAACAGAAGAAGAAACAATGTTAAATTTCCATACCATAGGTATCCCAAAGAAATAGTTGCAACACTTTCATTAAATTCTTTCCAAATACTCAATAGACTAGAGTCTTTAATCAATGCAACAACATCCAACTTGTGAAATGAGTCAAAGTGAAATATGTAGACATAAAACAACTTCTCCCAACCTCAGGCATCAAATCCCTAAGTTGAGGAGTTGTTCCACCAAAAATTGAATTGCATACCTAGAGTGTAGGGAGGTCAAACTGACTCATCCCTCACTTTTTGGAAACTGATTCATTACATCTCATCAAGAGTTTTTACCTAATTTATTTACCCCTAGATAAATTAAAAACATGATTATTACATTTACATCTTTGAATTACATTGGTGAAAACATCATTTTCCAAGGCAAAATTGAGAAAACTGAGAAAATTTTCAAATTTCAGGAAACACAGAAAATTGGTAAAAAGCACAGCGCTAGTGTAAAAAGTGTAGCGCCAACTTCAACTCCACTTTGGAAGGGATTCCCGATGTACAAATTGAGCTCAGGATAGCTCATTTAAAAGCCTTTCCTGTCTAGTTTTCAAAAATGTCCTTTTATTTAAAAAATTACTTTATTTGACCATCAAAAGGTCAATATCCAAAGACGGGTCAAAAGCACAATGCCAACCTAAAAAATAGGGCAGAAATATGTTTGTTGAGGTTTTTTTGAATTTTTGACTAACCATTTGGCCAAAAAAATCTTAGAAAAGTTGCTAGTGTGAATGTATTTGGCCTTTTGAATCCAATGGTGCCTTTATTTTTGTCATTGGAGGTCCCTAGAAAAATCGCAATGCCTAGGGCATTGTGCTTTTGATAGTGGAATTGTGCAAAAACTGTCAAAATGTGCAAAAACTCAAAAAAATTTGAAACTTGCCCAAAATTTCATCAGAATTGTGTTATGGAAACCTGATGAAGTGTGCTAAGCAATGAGGTCCATGCCTTTACAAGGATGTCAAGATTTTCTCCCTCCTTTTTCTTGGCTAGGGTTTACTTGTGTTTCTCCTGCAATTGCTTAAGTTTGATGCAAACCTTGTTTCTTGTGATGTACCTGTTTGACAAGTTTCTGAGAATCTTGTTGTCCTTATTTGCCTTTTGGAGGAGCTTCTAAAGATGGATGTTTACCCTTTCAAGCCATGTCTCTCTTTCATCCTCAACCACTCTGGCAATCCTTTCCTCAAAAGTTAGTTTTTCATTTTCAATTCTCTGCTGTTGTAAAGCCCTATTAAGATCTTCTTCTTCTTCCTCTTCTTCTTCTTCTTCTTCTTTCATCCTCAACCACTCTAGCAATCCTTTCCTCAAAAGTTAGTTTTTCATTTTCAATTCTTTGTTGTTGTAAAGCCCTATTAAGATCTTCTTCTTCTTCTTCTTCTTCTTCTTTTCTTTTTTTTTTTTTCTGCTGATTTGGATGTCATCATGGTCAGGGGCACTAGGTGTCATCATAGCTTCACTTTTCCATTTTTAAGCAGTTCTAGATCCATGAGAATTTTCTTACCCTTCAACTGCTTATTCCCCTTCTCAAGAAAAGAAATGACAAACTTATATCTCTCTAAGTTATTCTGAAGCTCTCTAATACTGGCATCCTTCTCCTTGAAAATGAAATTGGAGGCCTCATGATCATCCTACTCATCCAAGTCAACAAGGTCAAATTTTATCTCTATCTCATGGAGGTCCTCATCTTCTTGCATGGCTTCCTCATGAAAATTTTTCATTGTCATATTTTCCTTTCCCTTCTGTACCTGATTTGTTGATGAAGAAGGCAAGGTCCCTTCCACTTTCCGTGGAGAAAACACTTGTCTATACCCTCTCTGATATTTTCTATCTAATGTGCCCATTTCATCCCTTTTAGAACTGTTGACTATAGCTCTGCTAGGCGACCCAATTTGACCCTGAAATGGTGATGATGGTGGTGAAATGGGTGTATTAGGCTGAGTTGATGAAGGAGTAGGTGTTGTGGGCTGAGATGGAGGAATATATATAGTAGGATGAGGTGGAGGAGGCCTATCTTCAGCATGTTGATCAGTAGGATGAGATGAAGAAGGTGTTGTACAAATCAGCCCCTCCATCTAAATCTTGGCCATAGTCTCTCTTTTCCCCTTTCCGCTGCCCGTTCCCACATCGGAAATACATTGAAAAGGGCTAAAGTTCACTTTAAAGGGTTATATAAGGTTTAGCCCCTTTTCCTCCTAGCTCCGCGCCTCCTTTGCTGCATATAACCAAGCGCGGCCCCTTTGAGCATTTATCGCAGATCACATAATCGTGCCATCGCATGTCCGCCTCATCGCAAAAGCGCAGTTTCTCGTGCGCGCTATCCCCCACCATCGCATTTTTCATTTTTGCGATCTGCGCTCGACTGATCACACCTATCACATAGTGCAAAGCGCAGAATTTTGGTTATTCCATTCTTCTTCCATCGCATTTTCTCCTCTTGCGATTTTGCGATATGCGCTCCGGGTCCCACCTCTAAAGCCTTTATTCCGTTGTTTTGTCACGTCTTTCCTTTGTAACTCCTCCGAAAGTTAATCTTCTGAGTTTTCATACCATCAGCTCCCGTCCGCCATGTTTCGGTGTGTGCCTACATGTCATCCACTGTTTCTCCATTGTTCACATATTCTGGTTATGTGTCACACCTCTGCGTTTTCGTTTGAAGTCTCCTCCCCGCGTCATTCCATCATCCTCTTATATCTATGCCACCACTTCTGTTAGTCTCGCTTTGTCCATTATCTCTGTCATCAGTTTTATTCAACAAGTTTTGGTTTTTGCAGGAACTTGTGGTGGGAACAAAATTAGTGGAAAAGATCCGGAAGTCACTATGATGTGACCTCCATTAAAGAAGGGTACTTCGATCCATGGAACTCTCCAGAGAAAAATCAAAAGGGACGCATTCGGACAGATGAAAACATTAATGCAACAGCAGATTATTAATGAAGAAGTAATGAATTCAGAGTCCAGCTCAAAAGAGGTTCCAAATTTAAATTCAAGAACAGAAGATCGAAAGTACCATACATGGAAACGGGCGCCTCAAGGTTTTATTGCCACAGATCTTCCTCCTCCAGAAAAAGGCCGAATGTTTACATATTTTATTATTTATGTCTTGTGTATAGATAGATTTTCATTTCTAGCATTCATTCCAGAAATAAATTGTAAAGTACAGACAATTATGTTCAGTCATTTCATAGTATGGGCGCGAATGTTTTCCGCCATTTGATTCAAAATAAGTCATTAAATGCTCTCTATTTACCGCCTCCTCTAGAATTCTCTATCTGGTCTATAAAAGCTAAAAGAAAAGACATTGTAAGGGTTCCAGATTTCTATCAGCAGACTGTGCAGTGAAAAGGCTCTCGTATACATCCTGTAATATCTTCTGTATGAAGCTTTAGAGCCCGTAGGGTCTCAGTGAGGAGGGGTTATGACTGTAATGAGGATTCTGTTCTCTGGTATCTCACAGTATGTAATTTCTCTTATGTGTTAATACAATATCTCTTTCATGCTATTTATCTTCTTGTATCATGTTCTATAATGCGAGTGGCTCACTAGTTTGCAGTAAGGATTCATCTTAAGTGGTGCCCTTTCTGGAATTAGTCAAGCACTTTAAATAGGCCTAGTCATGGTATATTGTTCCATGTTCACTCTTTCCATATTTTCTGCTATATTAGTTGCTTGAGGAGGGTGCTTTTAAAATGCCATTGTCATATAAGGATTCGTAAATTGGTGTGCCCTTATATGGTTCTGTTGTGTATCTGGGTATCAGTCTCATGCCAGCTAATATCTTCTTATGTTTCCTCACTGCACTCACTTCCTGATATCTGATTTCTGTGATATATTATTTGAATCGGCCCTCTTTACAGTAAGCGGTCTCTTAACTGTCTGATGCCTTTGTATTGGAGTTTTACTTGATGTTCCTACATTGTTCTTGTCTTTGTACTAGCTTCTGAGAGAGATTGGTCCCATTCAAAAATTAATTTCCTTGTTTAGAACAAGAGATAGTAAGCGAGTTCTTGGACTGACAACCCAAACTAAAAGGGCTCCTTGCTATATTAAGATGTCCTAGGCACTGGTCTATGGCAACTCTAGGCTGTCTCTAGGGGGGTGACAAAATCATCCAAAACATCTTTCTGGCGCCATTGCCGGGGAATGAATTCAAGAATATCAGTTTCCCTGGGTCTCGAAAAATTGTTTTCACTCTCTAATCAGGTGAGCACAGAGAGTTGAAGAGTTGCATATCTCTCACCTTGGCGACTCCACTGGTCTTTATTTGATAAAGTTTTATTGGTAGTCCTGGCTCCTCTTAAGCTGCATTTGAGGTCAGATACATCCCAGCCGAAGACACCCTACGTGTCTGACCCAGAAAAGATTATTCATAAAAGAACTTGGAAGGAGAGGAATTCAGCCCATGCTGAAAACTCTGAATATTTCGTTGAAGATTACCCGCCCTCTTCTTCTCAAGAAGTTAGAACAGAAAATCCCGAGTTTTACTCGGAGACTCCACGTAGAGGAAGTGCCTCAATTGAAGAATAATCTCATCCTACTTTCGAGGCTGAAGAAATTAAAGAAGTCACAGAAGTAGTTGTTGTTAACCATGAGTTATTCCCATCCACACCTCAGGCTTCTGTGCAATATATTCCCATTGTTATTCACACTCCGCTTCCTCCTACTCCTCTCCCTACTTTCGTATCTCAGACTGTTGTCCAACCCCCACCTCCTTCAATGGCTAATGTCCCTGCATTCCTTTTGAACAAATACGCCCCACTGGCCCTGCCCCAAGTGTTGAATGATATGCCACAAGATTATCTAAAGATTCTGCCAAGGTTTAATGGTGAAAATGGAGTTGATGCTCAGAAACATCTCGAGACCTTCTGCTCTTTTGCAGAGAACTTAAATGTTGAACATCTAGATGTGGTCTTGAGATTATTTGTGCAGTCTTTGGAAGGGGAAGCCAGGAAATGGTTTAAGACATTGGGAAATAATTCTGTGACCACCTGGGACCAAATGGAAAATACTTTTCTCAGGAAGTGGGGAGAAAAGAAAGACCACGGTCAATGTCTCACTGAATTTAATATCATGAAGAAGAAACAGAATGAAGGAGTCTCAGACTTTATTAAAAGATTCAATAAGCTATACCTGAGCCTGCCCCCCGAGATGAAGCCCCATGAAGCTGCTGCCAAGATAATTTTCATAGCAGCCTTTGAATCTGATTTTGGCTTCTCTTTGAGGGAAAGAAAACCTGCCACTTTAGATGATGCACAATCAGATGCTCTGGAATTAGAAGCGAACTTTGCCTCCACCGGGAAACTAAAGGGAAAAACTGAACAAGATACTAGGAGGAGAGGCAAAGAAGAGGTTTCTGCTTCAAGTCAAGAAAAAGATCTAGAGAAATTAGATGAAATAAGTAAGATGATAAATAAGATGGTCAAGCTTGAACTGGAAGCTAAAAATGCAGCTCCCAAGAATCTCTATAATGTTCCAAACAGAGGATATAATCCCCAATATAGAAGGCCACCTCTCCAGATATTGCCAAGAGAGACGAAAGAACAACAAGAACAGGTACCTCATCCCTTATACTTGGAGGGACCAGCAGATGACTCCACTGGAGATGCAGCTTATGGATTAGAAGATTCAAATATGTCTCTTTCAAATAACGATGATATGGAGTGCCCGCTACAAGATGAAGATGAAGAAGCAGAGATTGACCATTACTGCAAGCAATTTGCTGATTTTATGGAAGCGCAATTCAACGTAAAATATGATCTCAGATCCTCAAGGAAGAGGACCAGAACTCAGGAGCAAGAAGAAGAACCACCTCAAGAAGAAGCATCTGCTCCGAAGGAATCAGCAACAAAGAAGAATGCGGAAAAAGGTAAGGATCTTCTGAATACCCCCTTGCAGTCTAATGATCAGGTTCCTTCTTCTTCTAAAGTAGTCTGCCCTCCTAATACTGAGCTGGTGTCAAAAGAAGTTAAGTCTTTAGTTGAGAATAAGGATTCAAAAGAAATTGTGATAGAAAAGCCCTCATCTTCTTTTAATTTGCAAAAGGAACTCGAGAAAATCAAGATTCCTGTCCCATTGACTGAATTATTGAAGCAGCCTGTATATCAGTCTCAAGTTACTTCCTTTATGCTTCCTCCTGGAATACCAATTGTACCTGATAGTTTAAATCTTCAAGAAGAAAGGCCCATGGTAGTCTTTGGTCCACATGTCGAGGAGATAGACCCTTCTACTCCTCCCTTTTACGTATCCCTAGTTATACATGACCTGCTGTTACACAACTGTATGCTAGATTCTGGGGCTTCCCATAATCTTATGAATCTATCGGTCATGGAACAACTAGGACTAGAAATTACAAGGCCATACAAAGATTTATATTCATTTGATTCAAAAAGAGTTAAATGCTTGGGAATGATTAAAGACTTAGTGGTCAATTTGGCCCAAATTCCCGCAAAGAGTGTGGTCATGGACATTGTGGTCGCTGATATCCCAGCCCGCTTTGGCATGCTCTTGTCAAGGTCATGGGGTACCAAGATTGGGGGGTCAATTAAACTGGATTTAACATATGCTACTGTCCCAGTCTTCGGAGGATAGGAAAGGAGGTTATACAGAGAGACTAGATTTGTTAAAATGGTAACCAAGGCTGATTGCTCAGATAATTCTCCAGTTTATAACAAAGAGGGAGACTTTTCATGTTTAATGTTAGAAGAAAATCAGAATTATGCTCATGAACCCCTTTTTGGTCAAATCCAAGCTGAGCAGCCTAAAGGAGATCAGGAATCGGAAATATGGACTTTGCATTTTGATGGGGCAAACTCAAGGGAAGGTAATGGAGCTGGGGTATTGTTGATCTCCCCTACCAGAAAATGGGTGCCCTTGTATTTTAAATTGGAGTACGAGGCTACAAACAACGTAGCCGAATATGAAGCACTATTATTGGGACTACAAACAGCTAGAAACATGGGCATCCAATGTTTAAAAGTCCTGGGAGATTCTGAGCTAGTAGTGAGACAGATCAAAAATCAATGCCAAACTAAGCATCCTCGGCTCAGAGCATATAGAAACGAAGTATGGGACATGATGGAAAATTTCTTCTTAGCATTTAATATACAGTTCATGCCCCGGGAGCAAAACAGAATAGCAGATTCTCTTGCTGTAGCTGCCAGTACATTCCATCCTCCTCAGAACCCGCTTTTAAGATATGAAGTGGAGGTACGTTACAAACCGTCCATTCCAGACAACATAAAGCACTGGCAGGTATTTGAAGATGATGAACAAATGAAGAGATTCATGGAGACAGTGGGAGAATTCACAAATATAGAAATTGATGATAATGAGGAGGAAGAAGTTGAAAATATTGCAGAAAGTAGATGGGAAGAAAAGATAGCAGGTAATAGAGTACTGCAGCTGAAAGGAAATGTTATACCTAGAGGGTTGGTGCCCCTAGAAAGATTATTTAACAAATATGATATTCCATTGCAGCCCAGCAAAGTAACATAAGAAGATCAAGTGGGAGACTTGAATCTGGGTACTCATGCAGATCCTAAAATTATCAAATTATCTAAGAAAGTCCCAGAAGATTATAAAGAAAAATATTTAAAGTTATTTCAATCTTATAAAGATGTTTTTTCTTGGTCCTATCAGGACCTAAAAACTTTTGATGTAAATATAATGCAGCATAAGATTCCACTGAGGGAAGATGCAAATCCTTATAAGCAGAAACTCAGACAGATCAATCCTCTGCTACTTCCCTCAATTGAAAAAGAAATTAAGAAATTACTGAAGGCCAAGATAATTGTACCATTAAGGTACTCAGAATGGATAGCAAATCTTGTCCCTGTGCGAAAGAAGAATGGAGAAATAAGGCTCTGTGTAGATTTTAGGAATTTAAATAGAGCATCATTGAAAGATAATTACCCACTGCCTAAAATGGATCACATCCTGCAGAAAGTAGTGGGAGCATCCAGAATGTCAATGATGGATGGTTTTTCCGGTTATAATTAGGTAGCTATTTTTCCAGAAGATCAGAAGAAAACTGCATTTACTACACCGTGGGGAACCTTTATGTATGCTAGGATGCCATTCGGACTAATTAATGCAGGAGCTACTTTTCAGAGGGCAATGGACATAGCCTTTGTTGGAGAACAGGACAAGTTTTTGGTAGTTTATCTTGATGATATCACGATGTTTTCAAAGAATGATGATGAGCATATTGAACATCTAAGGAGAACTTTTGAAAAATGCAGAAGGTATGGCCTGTCCCTTAACCCTCAAAAGTCCTTTTTTGCATTAGATGAGGGAAAAATCTTAGGGCATATTGTAACTAAAGATGGCGTGAAGATTGACCCTAAAAGAGTCGAAGTAATAAACATAATTCCTTTGCCCAGGAATAAAAAGGAAGTACAGGTATTTTTGGGCCGAATTAATTTTCTAAGAAGGTTCATTCCTAACTATGATGAGATAGTTAGGCATATAACTAATATGTTGAAAAAGGATAGTGAAGTCAAATGGTCCCAGGAGTCTAGAGACGCATTCACAAGGATAAAGCAGGCATTGGCTGAAGCTCCTGTACTAGCAAGGCCAGATTACAAAAAGAAATTTATGATTTTCTCATTTGCTTCCCCTCACACAATTGCTGGAGTGTTATTGCAGAAAAATGAAGAGGGATATGAACAGCCTATAGCTTTCTTCAGTCAAGTACTTTATGATGCAGAATTGAGATATAATATATTGGAGAAGCAGTCATATGCCCTGGTAAGGTCCCTTAAAGCTTTCAGAGTTTATGTTTTGCAATCTCATATTACTGCATACGTCCCCACAGCTGCTGTAAAAGACATTCTGGTACAGGGAGACAGCGAGGGTAGAAGAGGAAGGTGGATTGCAAAAATCCAGGAATATGATTTGGATATAAGACCTACCAAGTTGGTCAAAGGACAGGGACTTGCCAAGATGTTATCTGAATCAAATCATCAAGCTTTGGGCATTAATCTATCCATGTTAGCAAATGAAGAATCAGAAAAAGAAGAGGAGCAGCAAGGACTAGAAATGGCCACGCAAAAAATACATGTGAAATATCTAACTAGTCCTTGGTATAAAGAAATAGCTGAATATCTTTTAATGCTTAGCCGTCCTACAGGCTGTGATAAAGTAAAATACAGAGCTGTAAGAATGAAATCACAGAAATATGTAATTGCCAATGGACAGCTCTATTGGAGAGACCCTCTAGGGATATTATTGTTATGCCTCACAGAAGATGAAGCGCAAAAATCATTACAAGAATTTCATGAAAGAATTTGTGGAGGACATTACAGTTCAAGGAGAGTCTCAACACATAAAATCTTGAGGGCCGGTTTTTACTGGCCAAAACTGTACTCAGATACTTTTACCCAAGTCAGAGCATGCAACAAGTGCCAAAGATTTGCAGAGAGATAGAAATTTGCAGCTATGCCCCTGATTCCCATCCATGTAAATGAACCGTTTCAGAAATGGGGACTAGATTTTATAGGAGAAATACATCCCCCATCAAGTGGCCAGCATAGATGGATACTAACCGCCACGGACTACTTCACGAAATGGGTGGAAGCAATACCTACAAGAAATGCTACAGATGCTGTGATCATGAGGTTTATAGAGGAAAATATCATATCCAGGTTTGGCTGTCCAGCCCGAATTGTAACTGACAATGCGCAGGCTTTCAAGTCTTCCAGGTTTGTAAAGTTTTGTCAAAGGTATAACATTACATTGACTCACTCCACAGCATACTATCCACAAGGGAATGGTTTAGCAAAGTCCTCTAATAAAACCCTGGTGAGGGCTTTGAAGAAAAAGATAGCTGAAAATCAGAAAAACTGGGACTCTCAATTGAAGTTTGCTCTATGGGCAAATAGGATAACCAACAAAAGAGCAACGGGAAAATCACCCTATGAACTGGTATATGGGCGAGCTGTTGTGTTTCCTCTGCAATTAGCATTACCGGTGGCACGTTTCATGCAAGAGAATCAGGAAGAACCAGATGACATGATCAGAAGAATTAATCAGCTGGTAGAATTGGAAGAAACGTGCAACCAGGTGAATGAGAGACTGATAGAATACCAGGAAAAAATGAAGGATATTTTTGATCGCCATGCAAAAGATAGGAATTTCCAAGTTGGAGACCTGGTTCTCAGGTGGGATTTTCACAGAGCAGAAAAAGGCAAGCATGCCAAATTTGATCCGCTGTGGTTCGGTCCATTCAAAATAGTGAACCTAGGGAGAAATAATACTTCCATGTTAGAAAATCTACAGGGTGATCTGTTGGACGCTCCCGTGAATGGACAATTCCTAAAACACTACTTTCAGTACTGACTCAGGTGGATCAGGCCTGGTATATTTATGTATATAATATAAGCGAGTGTGATTTCAATTTTTGAAATGTAAATAATATAAATAAGCTAATAAGTTTTGAAGAAAATGCAAAGGGGTCTAAGGTATGCGAGTTCTCGGCATGCCCGAGGACGAACATGCCGTCCCCAGTTGGAGCCGATGTTGTACAAATCAGCCCCTCCATCTGAATATTGGCCATAGTCTCTCTTTTCCCCTTTCCGCTGCCCGTTCCCACATCGGAAATACATTGAAAAGGGCTAAAGTTCACTTTAAAGGGTTATATAAGGTTTAGCCCCTTTTCCTCCTAGCTCCGCGCCTCCTTTGCTGCATATAACCAAGCGCGGCCCCTTTGAGCATTTATCGCAGATCACATAATCGCGCCATCGCATGTCCGCCTCATCGCAAAAGCGCAGTTTCTCGCGCGCGCTATCCCCCGCCATCGCATTTTTCATTTTTGCGATCTGCGCTCGACTGATCACACCTATCGCATAGCGCAAAGCGCGGAATTTTGGTTATTCCATTCTTCTTCCATCACATTTTCTACTCTTTCAATTTTGCGATATGCGCTCCGAGTCCCACCTCTAAAGCCATTATTCCGTTGTTTTGTCGCGTCTTTCCTTTGTAACTCCTCCGAAAGTTAATCTTATAAGTTTTCGTACCATCAGCGCCCGTCCGCCATGTTTCGTTGTGTGCCTACATGTCATCAACTGTTTCTCCATTGTTCACATATTCTGGTTATGTGTCACACCTCTGAGTTTTCGTTTGAAGTCTCCTCCCTGCGTCATTCCATCATCCTCTTATATCTATGCCACCACTTCTGTTAGTCTCGCTTTGTCCATTATCTCTGTCATCAGTTTTATTCAACAAGTTTTGGTTTTTGCAGGAACTTGTGGTGGGAACAAAATTAGTGGAAAAGATCTGGAAGTCACTATGATGTGACCTCCATTAAAGAAGGGTACTTCGATCCATGGAACTCTCCAGAGAAAAATCAAAAGGGACGCATTCAGACAGATGAAAACATTAATGCAACAACAGATTATTAATGAAGAAGCAATGAATTCAGGGTCCAGCTCAAAAGAGGTTCCAAATTTAAATTCAATAACAGAAGATCGAAAGTACCATACATGGAAACGGGCACGTCAAGGTTTTATTGCCGCAGATCTTCCTCCTCCAGAAAAAGGCCGAATGTTTACATATTTTATTATTTATGTCTTGTGTATAGATAGATTTTCATTTCCAGCATTCATTCCAGAAATAAATTGCAAAGTACAGACAATTATGTTCAGTCGTTTCATAGTATGGGCGCGAATGTTTTCCGCCATTTGATTCAAAATAAGTCATTAAATGCTCTCTATTTACCGCCTCCTCTAGAATTCTCTATCTGGTCTATAAAAGCTAAAAGAAAAGACATTGTAAGGGTTCCAGATTTCTATCAGCAGACTGTGCAGTGAAAAGGCTCTCGTATACATCCTGTAATATCTTCTATATGAAGCTTTAGAGCCCGTAGGGTCTCAGTGAGGAGGGGTTATGACTGTAATGAGGATTCTGGTTTCTGGTATCTCACAGTATGTAATTTCTCTTATGTGTTAATACAATATCTCTTTCATGCTATTTATCTTCTTGTATCATGTTCTAGAATGCGAGTGGCTCACTAGTTTGCAGTAAGGATTCATCTTAAGTGGTGCCTTCTGGAATTAGTCAAGCACTTTAAATAGGCCTAGTCATGGTATACTGTTCCATGTTCACTCTTTCCATATTTTCTGCTATATTAGTTGCTTGAGGGGGGTGCTTTTAAAACGCCATTGTCATATAAGGATTCGCAAATTGGTGCGCCCTTATATGGTTCTGTTGTGTATCTGGGTATCAATCTCATGTCAGCTAATATCTTCTTTGTGTTTCCTCACTGCACTCACCATCTGATATTTGATTTCTGTGATATATTATCTGAACTGGCCCTCTTTACAGTAAGCAATCTCTTAACTGTCTGATGCTTTCATGCTAAAGTTTTACATGATGTTCCTACATTGTTCTTGTCTTTGTACTAGCTTCTGAGAGAGATTGGTCCCATTCAAAACTAATTTCCTTGTTTAGAACAAGAGAGAGTAAGCGAGTTCTTGGACTGACAACCCAAACTAAAAGGGCTCCTTGCTATATTAAGATGTCCTAGGCACTGATCTATGGCAACTCTAGGCTGTCTCTAGGGGGGTGACAAAATCATCCACAACAGAAGCCATATCTTCAGCATGTTGAGCTTGTGGAGTTGTAAAGATATCATTGGAAATGAAGGTGTCCAATGAAATATGTAACTAGTTAAGGTGATGGAGTACAATGATCTTGATGAGAGAGTGGTGAAAGAGGTTATTAATCTGCTGGTCATAATCTCTCCTTTATACAATGTATGCCATTGTGTTTATGTTCCTGAATAGATAGTATGTGATATTAAGCAATTTGACTCTTGTGAACTGCATAAGCAGTCTAATATGATATGTATAGAGTCTAGAGAACCTTCCTTCACAAGAGAAGTACTTCATGATGATCTTCATCATGGGGGTATACCTATCAAGAAGGTAGCTGATAGGGTTTACAGTGATGTAGGAATGGAATGCAGGTTTTATTGGCATAAAATTGGGAATGAGGGAGTGAGATTAGGGTTTTCAGCTAGACAAAATCCAATTTTAGCATGAAAACTCAAACACCATGAAAATTGTCTTAAAGAATGCAAGGAGCAGGAAAATGTGTCTTACTTGTTAAGGGGTGGTAATAAAATTTTCTGGAGGTTAAGAGAAATTTGCAAGAGTTTTGTTGCTTATTGGGCAAACTAGGCAAAAGTGCAGTGCCTTACCCAGAAGCGCAGTGCCCTTCAGTAAAAAAACGTTGCATTTTTGTTCAAAAGCGCAATGCCTGTTCAAAAAATGCAATGTCACCCTCTAGAAACGCAGCGCCACCCAAAAACTCAAATTTTGACCCTGCTAATTGGGTTTTTGAGTTGAGGGAGTGTGAGCTCGATGTTTGCAATAGAAAATGAGCTTCTTCTTTGTCTTATGGTGGTATTTATACTTGATGAATTTGATGTTTTGGGCCTTGGGACCTACTTTGTCACTTTACACTTTGAAACTATACCTTTTCTCTTTTTCACTTCATTATTTGCACATTGATCATTTGATGATTGAGAACTATTTACATTTTGAATTTTGATGCTTTGTTGGCACGTGGAACTGAGTTGGCATCTTGGGAACCATGAACTTATTACAAATTGAGTGACATGAAATTACATAATGGAAAATAAAAATTACATCTTGGAATAATAATTACTCCTTAAAAATCATCTTTACATGGTAAACAGAGGTTATTTGATCACTTTCTTGTTGCTCTTATGCAGTGGAAATGATTTATTATTGGAACTTGAAAAAACCTAGAAACCTAATGAAACATTGACTGAATGAAATTCATGGTGACATGAATAAACAAGTGATAAAAACTCATGAATTATGGTCATTCTGAAAAGTATGAAAATGAGCCAGCAAGTAATGGGAGCTTAGGAAAAGTGAATTTTTTTATTTTAGGGTTACCATCAGTGAGTAAGTTTTGGAATGATGACCTAGTGGAATGAAAAAAATTTCTGAATGAGACCCTAATATGATATGAAAACATGATTTTTGATCAATGATGGCAGGATGAAAATATTGAAACTAACACCCCACATAAGCAACCTCAAATTCCTGCTCAACCCAATCCGAACCCGACCAATAAATAGGCACAATAGGTCTACAGTGGAGATACATCCTATCCTACTTATGTTGTGGAAATCCAAGAGATCAAAATTCGTTCTAGGAGGTTTCTCCCAGATAATCACCAACCTTCTCCACCTAAATAGTTGAGGGAAGATAAGGAATAAATTTTCCCACAAGTCAATGCACCCCCCTATCCTGAAATTTTGGTCCACCCTAACAAGCACACCCCATAAGAGGTTGAACTTTTGGGGGAAATGAAAAAATTGTGTGTCAAGATACCCCTTCTCCAAGCCATTAAATATTTTCCCATTTATAACAATATTATTAAGGAAAATGTTTCAAAAACCTGGAAGAAGAAGAGGATATACCCCAACCATCAATGTTGTTGGAAAAATATTTGATTTGATGCTTGGGATGGTTATATCCAAAATTTACTAGACTCTGGTAGCCCAATAGTGGATGTGTATATTGATGGCATTATGGTTCATAATAGCTTGATTAATCTCAGGGCTGAAATAAATGTGATGACTACGGAAACCATGTTGAATCTCAATCTCCAAGGGGCTTTGAGAAAGTCCACCACATTGTTGCATCTTGTAGACATAACAAAAAAATATCCTGAGGGAATTATTGTAGATTTCATGGTCTCCATTGACTCCTGGGAGTACCCTACTAATTTCCTGGTCCTCTATCCCAAAACTAATTTTAATGGCTATCCTCTCATCGTAGGAAGACTGTGGGTTTCCACTGTCGATGCCTACATTAGTTGCAAGGATATGAACATGACTATCAAGAATGGACATTTTATATAAAAAAAACCTTATGTTGTATCCTCCTGCTCAACCTTCTATTTAACATGATTTACCCTTATGGTTAGAGGATGAGGAAGAGGATGAATTGTATCACACAACCCGCCTACCCAGTCTGAACTCTAGATATTGTTTAAGAGGGGGGAAACTTGATGAAGATGAACTTATTGACCATATCTTATACCAGTTGACGAACTGATGAAAGAATCTGGGAGTAGTCCTTCTACTAACTTGTGCTCTATTGACTGTAGCTTAGAACATGCCAAGATTTTAGAGTTTGGCCAATACATAACTCTAAATATCAAGCCTCTCGACCAAACAGGAAAAAAGATTGTGCATTGTTATGAGGCAACACCTAGATTCTTTTGCTTGGGATTATAAGGAAATTAAAGGTTTGCATCCCTAAATTTGTACTCATCATATACACATCAAAGAGGGATGCAAGCCTGTCTACCAACCCTAGAGAAGGGTGAACCAAACTCTTAAGGACATTGTGAAAGAAGAGTTACAAAATCTACTAGATGCAGGGCTCACATACCCCATTTGAGATAGTGAGTGGGTGTTACCTATTGTATAGTCCCAAAAAAGAATGGGAGGTGGATAATATGTGTTGATTAATTGGAACATAACAAACTTACAAAGAAGGACCATTTTCCTTTTCCCTTCATTGACCAAGTCCTAGATGGCTTTGCAGGAAAGAATTCTTATCCTTCCTATATAGATTTAGTGGATACAACCAAATACAAGGCTACATTTACATGTCCTTGGGGTACCTTTTCCTATAGATTTCTTCCATTCAGTATGTGCAATGCACCTGCTACTTTTTATAGGGAAGCTCTAAATATCTTTGTTGAACTTGTTCATGACTCTGTTGAGATATACATAGATGATTTCACTCCTTATGGATGTGACTTCCAAGAATCTCTTTCTAATTTGTGGAAAGTCCTGAAGAAATGTATTGAAATGAATCTCTCATTGAGCCCTAGGAATTGTGATTTTTTTATGAATGTAGGGACTATCCTTTTCCATTCTGTATCCAAGGAAGGGATACAAGTTGACCCAAACTATATTTCCATCATAAAAAATGTCCCTATCCCTCAAAATTAGAGAGATGTCAGGAATTTCCTTGGATTAGTTAGGTATTATAGAAGATTAATTAAATATTTTAGTAAACTATATTCACCCTTTTTTGCGTTGCTGGTTAAAGATTGAGATTTTTGTTGGAAAAATAATTGTCAAGAGGCCTTCGAAATACTAAAACAAAATTTTACCACTGCACCCATCCTTAGGAGTTCGAACTTGACATTACCCTTCCATATACTCACAGATGCCTCAGATAAAGCTATAGGATCTATCATAGGAAAAATATAAGACAAATTTCCTTATGTTATCTATTTCATCAGTAAGAACCTTTATAAAGCTTAGTTAAATTATATTGCCATTGAAAAGGAACTCTTGGTTGTGGTGCATTCTTTGAAAAAATTTAGGCATTATATCACTGGTTATCAAACTTTGGTTCAAACTGATCATGCACCCATTAAGTATTTAATGAATAAACCTCATGTCAATGTTAAGATAATTAGATGGTTGTTATTATTGTAGAGATTTGATTTGGCTATTGTTGATAAACCAGAGAAAGAGAATGCGGTTGCAGAATTCATGTCAAGACTAACCCTGCCTGTGGAAAGGTAGAAATGATAGATTATCAACTTCTAGATGAACATCTATTTTTCATCTTGGTGCTTTCTCCTTGGTTTGATGATATAAGAAACTATTTAGTTGCTGGGAGGTCCCCTCCTCACCAATCATCCAAGGAGAAAAGAAATATTTTCAGGAAATGTGCCTCACTCACATGGATTGGGGGAATATTTTCAAGTTGGGGCCAGATCATATCCTGAGAAGATGTGTGAGGAATAATAGGTCTTTGGCATCCTCTTAGCATGCCATTATGGACCCTATCGGGGCCACTTTTCTTCTAAGAGGAAAAACTTAAAATTTATACAACCAGGTTACTATTGGCCCAATTTACATTGAGATGCAAGGAGTTACACCATTAGGTGTGATCAATGCTAAAAGATGGGTAAGCCAACACCCATGGATTAAATTCCCTTAAAACCTCAAGTGAATCTAGAGCTATTTGAAAATTGGAGCATGGATTTCATTGGAACTATTGACTCCCCATCAAAATAGAAAAATTATATGATTGTATGCACTGATTACTTGACCAAATGGACTTACTTGAATTCTTGAGGGAGAACATATTCTAACAAATTGGTTTTCCAATGGAATTAGTCAATGATCAAGGAGCACAATTTACATCAATTTTGATTAAAGATATTATGAATCAGCACCACATCTAGCATGTGACATCTATGTTGGAAAAATACTAAGAGGGGGGGTGAATCAGTATTTACTGCATATTCAAAACTTTTACTTTTTCTTGTTTCTAAAACCCATACGCTACTTTCCTGATACAGACTCGCGTATATACACAGATACCCTTTATGAAACTCACGTATACACAGAGATCTAACTATGTCATTTATTCTTCACTTATACCATTCCATCATTCATTCATCAGATGTTTAATAAACAGTAAACATGTGCAGTAAGAACAGAATAAACCATCACACAAGCATCACACATGAACACCAGGATTTTTAGGTGGAAACCCATGTCAGGAGAAAACCACCACTGCAGTTGCTCAGCCTTCAATATTTTATTATAGAGAAAAAATCTTACAACATATGTGCTGGTGCAGACTCCTACTGCTCCCGCCAGCACCCGCTCGTTCGACCTCTGCGGAGGGGCTCCAACACGACTCGTTTACCGGCCTGCAGAGGAGCTTCGACCCCAGTCTCGTTTCGCCTCTTTGAGAGGGAGCCTGCCACCTGACCACAAAGGCTACAACCACTGGGCACCTCCTGGACCACGTTTCAATCAATTTTCACAACGGATCCAAACTTCCGCGGAGCTTCAGCAAACCCTAGTTTGCATACGCTCTTTTACTTCACTGATTTCGCGTATATACGCGCTTCCGTCCACATAAACCGGCGTATACCTCAGTGTATATTTTATTGCGCATACGCGCTTTCTCTTCGCTGAAGCTGCGTATATACGCGCTTCCTCTGCGGCGAACTAGCGTATAGATCTTCAACCATTATAGAGCAGCATACGTCTTCAGATCAGATATTCAGTTCAGAGTTGCCCTTTTACTTCAGACATATGTTTGCCTCATTTCAGATCTAAGCCTTCCATAAGCAGATCTAGCAGATACAAGTACATTTCAGATCTAGAACCCCTTCTTCATCATTGGTGCATCATACATTCAGATCTATCATTCAACTGTAACCCTTTCCATTTAGATATACTTCAAAGAGAAGTATTCATTCAAGCTTAGACATCTTGCCCCCACACTCATCATTTGCACAATGAATTTCTTCTCCTTATATAGGTTCTCCCTTTTTCAATACCATGAGCCCCTTTTTCAATACCATGAGCCAAAACAATACCATGAGCCCAAAACTACATTACTTCCGATGTATTCCTGGACGGGGTCATTTAGACGAATCATAACCCAATAAAATGGGTCAATACCATGGTGGTTACCCCTGGTTTTGCACTTTTTGAGCGCTTTTGCCCATACACGACTTGGCACGTTGTTTCCCTCGTGCATACGCGACTTCTCCTAGACATATCCGCGTATGCCTTGAGACATACTCTTTTCACCATAGATTTAGCACATGCTGAATTCCTTTCTTCATTGCCTTCTATACTCACTGTAGGCACATCAAGACATGTTCTATCAAGCACAACTTCATCAAGTAAGTTGCCATCATCTTGCATCATATTGTTAACAAATATCATATCACATCAGATTTACATCATTTACCAAGTCCATCAAGTCAAGAATAACTTCATCAGGTGTATTTCCATCAAGGACAACACATGCCAACAATCTCATGTCTTCATCTTCATTCAGTGGGTTTCCATCAAGGACAACACTCTGCATCATATTGCCAACAATCTCCCCCTTTGGACTTGATGGCAACCACGATGGTGTTTGATCACCACAACAGATAGGTACATTAAAAATACAATGACACCATGTCACTTTCCCCATTTTTGACACCATTCTTTCTCTTCATTCAAACACCATGCCACTCTCCCCCTTTGACATCAAGGGCAAAGGGCGGATCAAAACCAACATACTCTCCCCCTTTTCTCCGCATGTGGAAGAAGCGTTCTGCAGATCTGATATATACTGAAGTGACCAAGCTCCCCCTGAGTTCATGCTGAAGTTTCAAACATATTTTTCAATGAAGTACATGACTCTATGAACTTCCTATCACCAAAGACTCATACTTACATCAAATATCCAAACAAGTGGATTTACATATAAGACTCAAGTACCCAACCAAGTGGGTTTACACATTTCAACTCAGCTACCCAACCAAGTGGGTTTACAAAATTTGACAAGTCCTTACATGACTGAAAATTACAATTTTACATCATGGGTCTCAACATGACCTTTTCATCAAGATACAAATATGACTTTTCATAACCAACACCAGAAAGTCCTCAAGAAAGAGAACATATTTCAGAACCATCATAGTGCCAACAATGCATTATACTCAGCAAAGCTAATGCTCCCCCTGAAACTGTGCATCCAAGCAACTTTTCCATATGACTAAGGCTCCCCCTTAGTTTGTGCATCCTGAACATTTTCACCAACAAATCATCAAGGCATCTTTCTCAAAACATTAGAAATAGAATTATGAGAGCTGGAACACCAATAGAGATACCAAACAGTATCAGAGATACCAAGCAGCACTGCATCTGTGCTGAAGAGAGCTGACTCCAAACAGAAAAATGTCAGCAATCAGACATACGCGGTTTTCTGTGCATGAACTAGCGTATATACGCGACTGTGTTTTAGGAAACCCGCGTATCCAATAAAATCTTCTATATTTATGCAGATTTGTTCTTTTGACTGGCAGAGAACACTCCCAGCTTCTGTCTTAGATACTCGAACGCTTCCTTGGGCAGAGGTTTGGTAAAGATATCAGCAACTTGTTCTTTGGAGGGACCATACTCCAACTTCACCTTTTGCTCAAGCACTTGTTCACGTAAGAAGTGATACTTGATGGGAATGTGCTTGGTCTTCGAATGCATAACAGGATTCTTTGAAATACTAATGGCACTTGTATTGTCACACTTAATGGGGACAAGAGGTGTACATTTGATTTGAAAATCTTGTAAGGTTTGCATCATCCAAAGGAGTTGAGTGCAACAAGATGCGGCAGCCACATATTCTGCTTCTGCTGTAGATAAGACAATAGAATTTTGCTTCTTGCTGAACCAAGATACTAACCGGGGTCCCATATAGAATGCACCACCACTAGCGCTTTTCCGATCATCAACACTTCCAGCCCAATCTGCATCAGTGTAAGCATGAAGAGTAATATCAGCATTCTTTGGATACCATAGACCAAAGTCTTGAGTTCCTTGCAGATATTTGAAAATTCTTTTAACGGCCTGAAGGTGAGACTCTTTTGGATTAGCTTGGAATCGTCCAACAATCCCAACTGCATGCATAATGTCTGGTCTAGTCCCAGTGAGATAAAGTAGACTCCCTATCATTGATCTGTATTCTGGTTGATTCACCGTGGGAGAATCATCATGAGAACTGAGATTGCATCCGGTTATCATTGGTGTACTTACAGGTTTGCATTCTTCCATGCCATACTTCTTCAGAATTTGCTTAAGATATTTTGCTTCTGAAAGGAATATACCATCTGCAGTTTGATGCACTTGCAAGCCAAGAAAGAATGTTCGTTCCCCAAGTAAGGACATTTCAAATTCTTGCTGCATGACAGAAGCAAATTTTTGACTCATAGATTCTTCGTTACTCCCAAAAATGATATCATCAACATATACAACCACAATCAATAGTTTATCATTTTCAACTTTGTGTATAAGTTGCTATCAGCAGACCCCTTTGAAAATCCTTGTTGATGAAGATATTTGTCAAGACGATAATACCATGCCCTTGGAGCTTGTTTGAGACCATATAGAGCCTTTTTAAGTCTACAAACAAGATTTTCATCATTACCCAAAATGAATCCTTCCGGTTGTTCTATATATACTTCTTCTTCTAGATCACCATTGAGAAAGGCAGATTTAACATCCATTTGATAAATTTTGATTTGTTGATAACTTGAAAAAGCAAGAAACATTCTTATGGCTTCATTGACATTGTGTGGTTCAATTGTGGATAGAAGTGCCTGATGACTAGAAGATCCCACAAGAGTTCTCCTTGTTCGTACACCTGATTCCTTGTCTCCTAAAATTTGAGATTCAGGATGATTCTTTTGAACATATCTGGATGGAGCCTTTTCAGATAGATCATCTTCAGGTTCTTCATTGGATCCATTGTCTATATCATTTCCATCTGATGTAGAAGGCCATATGTCACTATCATCTTCTTTTGTTGTTTGTTTTTCTTCTTTAGGAGCTGCAGGAGACTCATCAATAACAACATCAATACATTCAACAATATTTCGAAGCCTTTTATTGTAACATGTGTATGCTTTGCTTGAAGATAAGTAACCAAGAAATATCCCTTCATATGATCTAGGTTCAAACTTGCTAAGCTTTTCATCATTATTTTTGATAAAGCATTTACTTCCAAAAACTCTAAAATGCTTCACAGTGGGAGAATTACCATACCAGAGTTCATATGGAGTTTTGTCACTATTTACCCGAACATGAGCCTTGTTGAGAATGTTAACTGTTGCACGTGTTGCTTCACTCCAGAACATGTCAGGAACATTAGAGTCAGCAAGCATAGCTCTAGCCATTTGAACAATTGTTCTATTCATTCTTTCTGCTACACCATTTTGTTGTGGAGTGCCTGCTACAGAGAACTATCTTTTTATGCCATGTTGTTCACAAAATTCAAAGAATTCATTTGATGAATATTCTCCTCCTCGATCAGATCTAAGACACTTGATTTTTAGATCTAATTCATTTTCTACCAAAGCTTTGAAGCTTTGAAATTTTTCAAATGCTTGATCCTTGTGTTTAATGAACCCGATCCAACACATTCTAGAGTAGTCATCAATAAATAAGATATAGTATTCTTCCCCACGTAATGAATTTTTCCTCATCGGTCCACAGATGTCAGTATGAATGAGTTCAAGAGGCTTACTTGATGATCCTTCTTTGGCATTAAATCATACTCTGGTCTGCATTAAATCAATACCAAATTGACAAGATTCGCATATGATACTTTCTGGAAGATTGACTTTGGGAAGATCACGAACAGCTTGAAGTCTGCTTGCTTGGTTGATTTGAGAGAAACTTAGATGCCCCAGCCTTCTATGCCATAGCCAATTTTCTGAAGACTTGCTCAAGTAACATTGATCTATGCCGTTTAGTACATACAGGTTGCTTGGATTTCTTTTTTCTTTTATAATGATTTTACCTGTATCGAGATCACGAACCACACATTCTTTTGAACTAAAGACCACTTCTGTTCCTTGATCACACATTTGACTAACACTTAACAGGTTATGCCTTAATCCATCCACATACATGACATCTTTAGCCTTCACTTTTTATTTTAGAAAAACTGACCCCTTTCCTTTAATTACAGTAGGAGTATCATTCCCAAATGTAACTTTCTTTTCCTTTTCTAGAGCATTATAAGTACGAAGTTTTCTTTTGTCACCTGTCATGTGTCTTGAGCACCCACTATCAATGTACCATTGATTCTCTTCACCTTCTGCAAATAACGCTATCCCACAATTTTCAACTGGTATTTATTTCTTTTTCCACACTTTAGAGCTTGAGGGAACATGCTCTTTTGGCTAGACCTTTCTCCTGCATTCAGATTCTTCATGACCAAAGTTATTGCAATAAGTACATTCAACTTCGTTTAGAAGAGGAGAAAAGTTGTTATAGGTGTTCTTCTTTGGTTCAATATCCAATCTTTTCTTTCTTGCTTCTCTTGTCATGATGGTTTTGTAGGCAACACATTGAGCAGCTTTATGACCAAAATTGTGACATGAAAAGCATTGTCCATTGAAATAGACATTTTTGTAATTATGAAATTTTCTATGTGGATTTACCTACTGGTTGGAGCTCCTTTGAAAGTTATTCCTGTCAGTGTTCTTTGAAGTGCGATGATCCTGCTTTACCTGTAAAGAATCCTTGCTTGTTTGTTGAGAGGCAGGATAATGTAAACCAGTAGTTACTGCCTTTAGATAGTTTGGTGCTGAAGCCTGAGAGGATTCTCCAACACATCCAAGACCTGTTTTTATGAGAGGAGAACGTTGAGCATTGATAATTTCATCTAAGGTTTCTGAACTTTTAGCAAATCTAAGATTGAGAGTTTTTCCTTTCTCCTTATCTTTTCTTAGACTTACTACTTCACACTCCAATTCCTCAATGCGTTTTTTCATTGCTTCAAGCTGATTTTCAATAGTCTCTATGATTATGTTCTTTTCTTCTAGGCTTACTTTGAGTTGATTGTTTTCTTCAAGAAAATCATTGTCTTCCAGAGCATCCACAAAAGTATCCTTTTCTTCTCTAGATTCTTTTGCCATAAGCAGTTTAATATCATGGTCAGAATCTTCTTCATCTTCACTAGACACTTCATCATCATCTTCATTTTCATAATAACTCTTCCTCTTTTCAAATTGTTTCCCTTTACCACGTTTTTCTCTATAAGGACATTTAGCAGCATAGTGACCAACTTTTCCACACTCAAAACATTTGAAGGGAAGCTTACCTTTGAATCTTCTAGTACCTAGTTGGAGCTTTCTCACAAAATTCGCTTCTTCTTCTTCAGATATATAGCTGGATTCTTTGACAACTTCCTTTTCTTTTCCTCTTGCAGATACCTTAAAAGCAGCTTCTCTGATTTGAGAAGGACCTCCTTGTCTCATTTCAAAAGCAGTCAGAATACCATGTAATTGAACAATAGTAAGAGTTTGTAGATCTTGCCTTTCTTTAATAGCTGAAACTTTAGAGTCAAATTTTGAAGTCAAGGATCTTAAGACTTTTTCCACCAGAGTAATATCAGATTGCTTCCATTGAATAGAGGTGGCTTTATAGACATTACTCCTTCTTGACTTCCCATTGCGACGGATCTCCTTCAAGCGATCAAGCTTCTGCAGAAGAACCTGGCTCTGATACCAATTGTTGGAAAAATACTGAGAGGGGGGGTGAATCAGTATTTACTGCATATTCAAAAATTTTACTTTTTCTTGTTTCTAAAACCCATACGCTACTTTCCTGATACAGACTTGCGTATATACGCAGATACCCTTTATGAAACTCACGTATACACAGAGATATAACTATGTCATTTATTCTTCACTTATATCATTCCATCATTCATTCATCAGATGTTTAATAAACAGTAAACATGTGCAGTAAGAACAGAATAAACCATCACACAAGCATCACACATGAACACCAGGATTTTTAGGTGGAAACCCAAGTTGGGAGAAAACCACCGCTGCAGTTGCTCAGCCTTCAATATTTTATTATAGAGAAAACATCTTACAACATATGTGCTGGTGCAGACTCCTACCAGCACGCAGGCACCCACCCGCGCTCGTTTACCAGCCTCTCCTGGAAGGGAGCTCCAACCCCCTGACTCGTTTACCAGCCTCTCCTGGAAGGGAGCTACGACCCCCTGCTCTCGTTTACCAGCCTCACCTGGAAGGGAGCTACAACCCCCTGACTGAAGGCTACAACCCTCAGCACCACCATGGACCACGTTTCATCAATTTTCACACCGGATCCAAAGCTTCCATAGACTTCGCAAACCCTAGTTTGCATACGCTTCTCACACGTATGTCAAAGGCAGACATGTCTGTTCACACAAACCAGCGTATATCTCTGTACATATTTCATTGCGCATACGCGCTTTCTCTTCATCGAAGCCGCGTATATACGCGCTTCCTCTATGGCGAAGTATCGTATATATCTTCAATCATTATAGAGCAGCATACTTCTTCAGATTAGATATTCAGTTCAGATTTACCCTTTTACTTCAGACAGATGTTCGCCTTATTTCAGATCTAAGCCTTCCATAAATAGATCTAGCATATACAAGCACATTTCAGATCTAGATCCCCTTCTTCATCATTGGTGCATCATACATTCAGATTTATCATTCAAGTGTAACCCTTTCCATTTAGATCTACTTCAGAGAGAATTATTCATTCAAGCTCAGACATCTTGCTCCCACTCTCATGATTTGCACAATGAATTTCTTCTCCTTATATAGGTTTTTCCTTTTTCAATACCACAGGCCCCTTTTTCAATACCATGAGCCAAAACAATACCATGAGCCAGAGTCTACAATATTTCCGATGGTATTAGGGGGACGGGGTCATTTAGACGAATCATAACCCAATACAATGGGTCAATACCATGATGGTTACCCCTGGTTTTGCACTTTATGAGTGCTTTTTCCCATACGTGACTTGGAACGTTGTTTCCCGCGTGCATACGCGACTTCCCCTGGACAAATCCGCATATGCCTAGAGACATACTCTTTTTATCATAGATCTATCACATGCTGAATTCCTTTCTTCATTGCCTTCTATACTCACTGTAGATACATCAGATTTAGTTCATCAAGACATGTTCTATCAAGCACAACTTCATCAAGTAAGTTGCCATCATCTTGCATCATATTGCTAACAAACATCACTTCACATCAGATTTACATCATTTACCAAGTCCATCAAGTCAAGAATAACTTCATCAGGTGTATTGCCATCAAGGACAACACATGCCAACAATCTCATGTCTTCATCTTCATTCAGTGGGTTGCCATCAAGGACAACACTCGGCATCATATTGCCAACAATATACTTCCTATCACCCTCAAAAAAATGGGTAGGTGGAAGTCACAAACGTAGTACTGAAGAGAATTCTTACCAAGGTTGTTAGCAACAAGAGAAAATATTGGGAAGACAGGCTTGTGGAAGCAACTTGGGCCTACAACACCACTTGGAAGACCACCACTAGATTCACTCCATTTGAGCTGGGCTATGGGAAGAAGGCCCTCCTATCTATTGAATTTGAGTATAACACCTTGATGATGACAACTCAGTTAGACTTGGATCTCACTAAAAGACAACAAGAGAGTTTGCTCCAAACCAATAATATAGATGAATTTCGAATGAAATATCTCCTGCATCCTAAGGTAATCTAGCTAGAAATTAATAGTTGGCATGATAAGCACTTCAGAGAAAATCATTTTCAAGAAAGAGATTAGGCCTTGTTGTATGATTCCAGATTCAAGGATTTGAAGGGAAAGTTAATGACAAGATGGTTGGGTCTCTATCTAGTAGAGAATTTATCTAGGTGGATATTGGTGGCCACATACCTATTCCACCTATACCTCCAGTCGGTTTCATTATTTTCCTTGTTTATAACAACATTTACTATTTTTAGCAGTTTTTCGGTTCCTAAACAGAGCAGTTTTGACCCTACAAATGAATTTTTTTTGAGGTCCAAAGTCGGCTATGGGCATGGGCCTATTGTAAATCCTATATTACTAAGATATATATTTACAATGAGGTATTTTATGTGCCAAAAAAATATAATATGACCAACTTACGACTCCAGGAAGTTGGTTGCCCATATAACCCCAATGAGGCCCACAAACTCTTGGTGTTCCATCTCCTAGGGTTATGGTTTTGGTTGTTTAGGATTTTCCCTTGTTGTTTAATAATCAAAATTCTCTTTAGCCTCATTGTAACATATCTCAAATTCATGTAGCCGCCACATCTCTTTTCAGTGATATGCTACCATAACCCAAGCTAGTTCATTTCCATTTTGTATGTAATCATATTTCAGTTCTTTTATATTAATGAAATGAAGTGTTATTTCTGATGCATATTTTTATTTATGCTTCTATATGCATTATGTTGTGTTCTTGTTTAAGTTCATATTAGTGGTATCAGAGTGGTTTACTTTTTCTCTATTTGTTTTTGCATGTACCCAATGAGGTCAGGGTATGAGTTAGGCATCGAACTGGTTGAATATTTTCAAGACCATCCTCACAAACCCTGACGACCTCCCATGGTAGAAGAAAAGAAAGATGAGGGAGCAGGATATCCTTTCAAAATATTGCTCGAAGCATCCCTCGAGAAATGGAATGCGATGATGGATAAATTTTCCCAGATCCTTCGATGACTACCCACATACACATCTTCTTCTAGCTACCACTCTGGAAGCCCCACTCCCTTTAAGGTACAATTTAACTTCGACATCTCAATATTTTAAGGCCAAATAGATGCATATTCCATAGATAAAAGTTTAAATATGCTAGAAGGATATTTTTCGGTTCATTATTTTTCCAACAGAGAAAATATTACTTTTTCAATCCTAAAATACGCCCACCACGTCAAGGAATCGTGGGAAACCTACTGTGAGAAGAGGGATGAAATTGGACCCCACTATTTCCGGCCACACCCACTTGGATTTATTTTCGAGATTCCATCAAGGAGCAGTATTACCCTGTCAAGAGCTATGATGATAAATACATAAAGTGGACCATGCTACAATAAAGAATGGACCAAGACGTGAGAGAGTCCACAAATTTTTTTCATACCATTCACACAAAGTTTGTTATCAAGGATTTTGAACAACAATTGGTACTAAATTAGCATGAATTTCTACACAAGGAAGAGATGGATTTTCTGGACATCTCCTCTCTCAGTGATTCCTATCAATACGTCATCAAGATCGAGTAGAGATTTAAACAAAAGAAGCAAGAGTTTGGATATGTGAATATGAAGCAACGAAAAGGTTCCCCTAAACCACAAAACAAAGGATAGAGCCAAATAAGGGAAACCCAGGACAACCTACTAAAGTTGCAAGAAAAGAACAACACCACAAAGAAAAAGAAGGACATTGGAAAATGGTGTGAGTTCCATAAGAGTCTCACTCACAATACAAGTGATTTTCGAGCCAAGCAATCACTGGTGGCTGAGATGAAGGCTTCCATATCAGATGCATGTTCCACTTCTAAGTCAAAACTTAACAAGGGGAATGAAAAAGGGAAGTAGATTATTGAAGAGGAGCCTGGTTCCATCATTTCCACCACCAAGATCCATAGGAGGGGGAGTTCCTCTTCTACTTAAAAATGTGGGTGAAGGGTTCTCTGTTGTAGTTCATAGTTGACAACAAGAGCCAAAAGAACCTCATTTCAGTAGAGGCCTTGAAGTGGTTGGGCGTACCAACCACTGCACACTCGAAGTTGTACACCATCAAGTGGCTTCACCAAGGATGAGATCGTTGTGTCATCCAGCATTGTTGCCTTCCCTACAACATCAAGCCTTTCACAGATGAGGTATTGTGTGATGTTGCTCCTCTTGAATTTTGTGATGTATTATTAGGCCAACCATACTTGTGGAAGAAACATGTTGTGTATGAGTCTTCGCCTCGAGCTATTATTACTACCTTGGGAAATAAGTTGTGCAGGATACTAAAGGTAGCACCGCCTACCACCATCTCTTTGATCAGTGCGAAGCAATGCAGTAATATCATTTCCCAGATTGGGAAATGTTTTTTCCTTTTGATTCACCCTTAGGGAAAGAATAATATTGTGGCCATGACCTCCAAATAGTGCTCCTCTCCATGACAAAAATAGATGCAAAATGTCGTAGAGGAGTATAGAGACATCTTCACCTCACCTAGAGGGGTAACTCTACACTGTCAAGTCAAGCACTCCATATATATGACCCCGGGTGCACCACAACCCAATGGACCGATCTATCGACTCTCTGTTATGGAGAAAGATGAAATCAAAAGGAAATTTCAGGAACTATTGCAAAAATATCACATCATAGCAATTTCATCACTCAGTGGGAGCCTGAACAGGTTGGTACAGAAGAAGGACGGGACCTAGAGACTCTATATTGACTATTGGGTGCTGAACAGGGTCACTTTCTGGAATAGGTATCCAATCCCAAAGATTGGAAACCTTCTAGACCAGCTCAAGGGGGGAAAATATTTTCTCAATATTGACTTGAATTATGGTTATCACCAGGTACCAATTGAACCCTCTAACGCGTGGAAAATTTCCTTCAAATCCAAGGAGGGACTTTTCGAATGGTTGGTCATTCCTTTTGGATTAATGAATGACCTCGCAACCTTAATGAGGTTGATGGAAAACATATTGTGACCCTTCACCAACTCATTCATGGTGGTGTATTTGGATGACATCCTAATATTCATACAAAACTGGAAAGAACACCTCCACCATATTTTACATGTCCTCCAAATCCTTTGAAAACACAAGTTGTGCGCCAATTTGGATAAATGCACTTTTGGTATGATCCAGGTTCAATATCGGGAGTACATATTTGATGAGCGAGGTGTGCAAGTGGACCCAGCCAGGATACAAGTCATTTGGGATTTGCCACCCCCAACCACTCTAACAAATATCCACAACATTTTGAGTCTTTCCAATTTATACCATAGGTTTGTGTTAGGGTTCTCTCATATCACTTGGCCATTAAGTGAATTCACCAAGAGAAGATTGAAAGAAAAGTTATTTTTGTGCGAATCCCAAAAGAAGGTGTTTTCGAGATGAAGCATTGTCTCGACTCTTCACCAGTGCTCACATTACCAGACATGCATCAACCATATTTTATTGAGACAAACGCCTTTGAATATGCTATTGGTACAGTTCTTACCCAATAGGGTCATCCAGTGGCATATCACAGTGATACAATTTCTATCATCGTTAAAAAGTATCCCACCTATGAAAAAGAGACATATTCCATGTGAAGGTCTGCCGAAAATGGAAGCATTACATTCAAGGGAAGGAAGAAACCATCTAGATATACCACCAACTCATGCAATTCATACTAACACAAGGGAATTTGTAGAACGATCACCACAAAAAATGGTGCACATACTTGCAATAGTTCCATTTGAACATTAAGTACAAGAAGGGAAACACCAATAATGTTTCAGACTTCCTCATCTAACCATCGGTCATGGAGATGACCATTATGCTTGACTCTTGTGGCAACGATACTTTGGGGTGGTTTCATCTTTACAGGAGCAATCCAGAATTTGGAAACACATACCAGAAGCTCATGGAAGACAAGAAAGTTCCAAATTTTAACCTCTAGGATGCATTGTTTTTCCACCTGGGAAACCTCTATGTTAATTTAAGCAAGCATACCAAGATGATTTGAGAGGTGTACTATAGTTAGGTCGGTGGACATTTCAGAGTATAGAAAATAGTGACAATGCTATAGAAATATTTTTGTTGGCCGACCCTTCGACAAGATGTTAGGAAGTCCATCATATCCTGCACTTCCTATGCCATTGCCAAACTGAAAATTAAGAATAAATGCCTATATACACCTATACCTACTCCTATTCAACATTGGGAATCCATCTCCATGGATTACATGTCAGGCCTTCCTTCTAATAAGCATCGCAACAACTGTGTTTTTTTTTGTCGTTGACGGATTCTCTAAGATGGTCATTTTGGCAACCTACAAGAAGAGTATCACAACAGAAGTCACTCCTGAGGTCTTCTTTGAACGAGTTTGGGTACACTTTTGGATCCCACAGACTATTATCTCAGATCGAAAAAGTAGGTTCCTAAGTAAATTTTGGTCAAGCCTCTGGTGGATGATGGATAACAAGCTCACTAAGTCCATTAATTTCCACCCCCAAATTGATTTCTAAACAGAGGTTGTCAACAGGATGATCATACACATTCTACACATGTAAAATTCAAAGAATCCACACACATGGGATGAAATCCTACCCTATGTCCAACACAACTAAAACATATCTCTCCATAGCTCAACTAGACACAACCCCTTTTAGGTGGGCTTGGGATTCCAACCAATATGTCCCATTAATGTGGCCATAACATTTGCAGCTACTAAGGCAGATTTGGCTCATGTCCAGTCCGAAGCTGACAAGGCTAACAAATTAATTGAGCACATTCAACACATCTTCTAGCAGGTCCATGAAATATTGGACAGAGAAAATGTTAAGTATGTGCAATGACATGATCAACATCGGGTGCCACACTAGTTCTAGGTGGATGACAAAGTTTGGCTACATTTGCAGAAGGAGCGCCTCGTTAGGCTCCACTGTAAGCTTCATCCACTCCAATATGGGTTGTACACCATCACCAAGGCTACGAGGGGCAATGCCTTTGATCTCACCATTCCACCATTCCTTAGGTTGCACCCACTATTCAATGTGCACTGCCTTCGGCCATACTACCCACCATTATTGGACACATCTGACATTGCAGAAAAACTCATACAACAGAGTTAAACACAGACTGTACGGAATAGGCCAAAAATGGTCGTATCATGGACATGCAGATCAAGAACACTCACCAACAGAGGATCCAACTATATCAAGTTGTCAAAGAATGCCAACTCCTTTATTAGAGCAAGTGTTTCACCAGGAACGAGGTTCAACAGAAATTTCCTCACCTCAAGGAGGTTCTATGCGTAATGGGGGCCATTGATTCCTAAGGAGGGAGGAATGATCCAAGTGGATATTGGTGGCCACCCACCTAGTCCACCGAGGCTTCCAGTCAATTTCATCAGTTTCCTTTTTTATAACACTATTTACTATTTTAGCAGTTTTCGGGTCCTAAACTTCTAGAGCAGTTTTGATCCCCTAAATGGTGTTTTTCTAAGGTATGTAATAATTTTTTTCAAATCATGTAGGAATCGGAGGGATATTTCCAATGAGGTATCATATGCACCAAATGGAGATAATATGAACAAGTTACGACCCCGGGAAGTTGGCTACGAAATTAACCTCAACAGGGCCGACAAACTCTTGGTGTTCCATATCATAGGGTTAGGGTTTTGGTTGCTTAGGGTTTTCCCTTATTGTTCAATAATAAAACGATCCTTGAGCCTCATTTTAACACAGTTCAAAAACATGTAATCACCACATATTTTATCCAAGATAAATTACCATTTCCCAAGCTAATTCATTTCCATTCTATATGTAAGCATATTTCAATTATTTGATATTAATGAAATGAAGTGTTATTTCTTATGCATCTATTTATTTATGGTTATACATGTATTATGTTGCATTATTGTTTAAGTTTGGATCAAGAATTTCCATGAGAATGGGTCTGTCTAGATTAGAAAAATTGATCAGGAAAGGATTCCCTTACTTGTCAATGGTCATAGGTTGAAGTTGTACAAGAAAACTTTGTCCAAGGAAGAGTGTTGGGTGCAACCCAATTTGGACTAAATTTTGATAAAGACTGCATTTTGAGGAGTGGGGTGTGAAGTGGACTGCGCAACAAAGCATGTTAGGTATATACCGCACGGTATCAAAGGGGCTTCCGGGTGGGTCAAAGCCCCTCCTTTTTGTAATGAGTTTCGTGTTATATTTTCTTTTTCTGTGAAGCCCATGGTATCTTTTCAAAGCAATAATATATAATGGGATGTAATTTTATGTTGTAAATATATCGAATGTAAGTTTTATGGTTAAGACCAAGTCTTTGTAAGGTGTATTTTGTAGCGAAGGGAAGGCTCTGCAATTGAGTGAGCAGAGACCTTGGAAGAGTCCGTAGATTAGTGCGCAGACCACCTGCAGCTATGTGCGCAGGTCATAGAGTTGATTATAATCAAAGACCCATCTTAATAAAGAAGCAAGTTTTGGGATGATATTTTTTGGTTTATGTGTTTTTTGTCCTTATTTGCTTAATATTTGTTATTGTGAAGTAGTTATTACATTTACATGTTATATCGGTGTAGTATTTGTATATGATGTGATGTTATGTGATTAAGTGAATATTTCGAAGTAATTTATGAAGTTATAAGGTAAAAAACATAAGAATAATACATCGCATAGTACCTCAAGGCTACAAAAACTCAGTTCTACAACCACCCATAGTCACCTTGGGAGAGACTGTAATTTTCTTGTAGGTCATTGCAAAATGGGCCGGTGATTAAGGGTTTTTTTGGTGCGTAGCAAAGATCTAACCTGGCTCAATCCAAAAAGAACCAACAAATGGGTTCGTTGTTGGGACCAGGATCTCTTTGACGTATATGTGGATGTGGCACCTGTAAAAGAAGGAAATTCAAGATTGGATAGTACATAAGGAGTGAGAATTTACAAATCAAGAGAATATAAATCCTATTTTTACATCTGAAGCGTGTTTGCAGAGGTATCTTTTCACAGAGAAGTACAAAATTTTCTTCATATCATTTCCTGTTTAATCATACAAGTTGGTATCAAGGTTGACTAAAAAGAAGGATTGATTTAAGATCGACGAACCTACAGTCTTGAGCCCTTAGCTGATACATCAGCTCAAAGGAACTAACAACAAGATCTCAAGGGTTGTCGATTTATAGATTGATATCATCTTGGGAGTTTTCATTACTGAGTTCACAGTAGACTTGACTGTTTCTTATAGTGAAGAAAAGTGAATATTATTCAAAGTACCGTGAGGTAAGTGCTTGAAATATTGGAAACTATGGATTATGATGCTTCTGTAAGAAAAGGGATTTTTATGGATGCAATCAAATTTCTAGTTTAATTATGTTTGGAGGAAGAATTAAATCTGAGTAAGAAGTCATACAACACAAAGTAGAAAAATTTATAGCGTAGATACCAAAAAGATATATCACAAAGAATATCTAAAGAAATTTATAGAGACTTATTATAGTCCTCTATTGAGTGAATCTGAAGGTGAAAAGGAACAAAACTAGCTCGAGAACTCCCTAGAAAATTCACAGTAAACCCCTTTCCATCCTGAGAGTTCGCTGATGCCAGAATCTAGTAGTAGTCATGGTTTTGGTGGTCTCCCTGCTCCCCCTACCCCCCCTCCCCCTCATCCCCCTCCCCCCGCCCCCATTACACCTTGTTATTGCCTAAATCTACCTCAGGCTGAAAAAGGCCGAATCTAGGGTAACATCAAACCATGCTTAGCCTTGTAGCTAGCCCTACAAGAACAGGAGAGGGTTCTCTCCATGAAAGAATATTCAATGGAACACAATAAATGAACTGATATTAGGCTAGGTAAAAATTACGGGAAAATAGTTTAATAAAATGAATGAATGAATTTCAGGGATGTGTCAGATAAAGGGACAGTTGAAACCGAGAATTAATTCAGGACACGGGGTATTTCAATGGGAAAGATAGGCAGGAAACTTAGAAAATAAAATTTAATGAGGATGGGATGGAAAGACTGGTGAGGAGTTGAAAAGGGCACAATAAATGGATCCTTTTCAAACAGAAGAAAAATACAAATGCATGAATGATTTCCCAAGGTAGAGCATATAAAATGGATTCTACCTTTCTATCTTAAAAGCATTCAAAAGGAAATTTTTATGGATGAATGGAACACATAACAATTCACATATGAAAAAAAGGAGAAAAAAAAAAGCTAATCTCATATTACATGGATCCCACAAATCAGAGCCACATCTCTTATTAATTCCTGTCAAATTGTACAATGAGCGCAAGATGTTTCTTCCACACTATTTCCCCTACTTTCTGAGTTACTAACCTCAGACTCCAGACCTCTGAATCAGACTCCTTACAGATGATTTACAATTACAATAAATAGGCTCAAATGTGGGAACATAGATCCATGAAAAGGGAGCTATTCTAAAAGCTCAAAAACTGAAATACAATCATCAAAAAGAAATACAACAATTTGCCCCTGAAAATAAGGGACAGCATTGCATTTGACCACTTGGAGATTTTGCTGTTAGGCTATATGAAAGAAAATAGGTAATCTGATGAAAAAATTTCCTATTTTGCTGTTGCTGTAACAATCTTTGTTTTATATAAGCTTTCTGCCCTTGGACTGTTTCCTTTGCTTTTTGTTTGGAAAAACCGGCTTTTTAATAAACCTTCCTTTGAAATGAAACTTTGCCTTTAGTGAAGGGAAAAATAGTGAATAGGAGGGAAGGGAGAGGAGGGGGGACCCACATTATAATCACAATCGGAGTGAGTTGGGCGGAGGGATATCATATTAATAAAACAGTCGTAATATAACAATCAGCGATGCCATCACAATCGGGAGTCAGAGGTCAGGTGAATTTGGAGAAGGCCACACAAAGCTCCGATGGGGGATATAACTATAGAGCAGGGAGATCATATAAAGGGGTGGAATGATTTTTATTGTAAGACTGAGGGCTAAAGGTGGGACCCACATAATCGCAATCGCAATATCGAAGGGGAGGAGGAATGCAACATATGTGAAACGCCGATGTGATTGGCCCGATTGAATTTGAGCCGTCGGATCAGCGGGAAGAGATCAACAGTGAGGAAATAAATCGGAGGTTTGTTGTTGGGAGAGCGGATCGAGAGATCGGAAGAAGAGTTGCGATCGGAGGAGTTGCGATCGGAGGAGTGTTGCGATTGAAATGTTCTGATTGGCGGAGGACCGTCAGATCGGAAGAATAAGATCGATGGTTGTGGGTTAATCGGGAGTGTTTCAATCGGGGGTCTGCAATCGGGAGGGAGCTCAATCAGAGAATTTTGCGATCAATTAGATTGGGGTCTGTTGTGATTGATCGGAGGAGGGGCTGCGATTGCAATGGGAAGCGGCGGGGTTTTATAATATAACACTTCAAACTTTATTATAAAGTTTCTGAAGCATGGATGGGAAGTGGTTACGTATTGCAATACAATGAAATCTTTAAATTTATTATAAAGTTTCAAAGGAGTATGGAGGCGAAGTGATTATAAACTAAATCGCATATGTATTAAAATGACTTATAATGCAATTTTATAATCGGAAAGAGGAAAAAGTAATTTTATAAGGAAAATATAAAACTTTAAACACAAAGTTTTAAGGGAAAGTTGGGAAATAGGGATTATTTGAGGATATAGGGGATTTTACTTCACTTAAGCATAAATTTCAATCCAGAAGTCAGTTTTGAGAGTGTAGTATACTGTTGGAAATCTCTTTCCGGGTTTTTTCTGATGGATCTGCTTGGAAGATGATTTGGCGTTGATCATGCTGCGGAAAACTTCTCTGAAGGTAGGGTGATGACTTCGTGGAGATAGCAGCTTCTGAATTGTGACTTATTACATATGATGATATAAAATTACATAATAAATAATAGTAATAAAGGAAAAATATGATGTTTTCACCTCAAAACACAGTTTTGAGGTGAAAATTACATCAAATCGAATAAAATGTCTCTTTGATTCTTCCTGGTGCTGTGACTTTGAGCTTATTGGCTTCCTCATGACCTTGCTGATATTTATTGACATTTGACTCATTAATTTGACCATGGTGAGACCCTAGAAACTAATGAGACCCATCCTATGACCTACTGATATGATTTTAAGAATTAAAGTGAATAATGACTGAAGACCATAGAGAGGAAAATCAGCAAATTTCACATGAGGGAAAACTGATGAAGAATTACTACCATCAATGAATCCATGACCTATCGGAACGGTGAAATTGATTATTATAGGACTCCTAATATGCAAATGCAAAGATTAACTTTGATCACTGATGGCAATATGACTAGACTGACACTAACACACCCCAAAGAGAGGTATGTACGATGATATTAAGCTACATATTTTCATAGGAACTAGGTCGTAGGATCTAGACAATTTTGGTTTCTATTTAAAGCTGTATAGATATTAAAGCAGATCAATGATGAAGATATAAGGAAGGTGCAACTCGTTACGATGCTGCGAGATAGAGCAATGGCATGGTACATGAAGTATTCGACTAATCAGACTGATAAATTTGCATACATTAAGAAATCATTGATATAGGAGTTCAAGAAGTCGATGTCTGAATTGCAGTGTATTACTGAGTTAAAGGAGATCAAGCATAGAAATATTAAGTCTGTTTGGGAGTTTGACCACAAATTTATGGTCTTATTGGATCAATTAAGCTTCAACGTAGCTTCATAGCAGCATAAAGATTGGTTTATAGCTATGCCACTACCGCATATCAGGTTTCCATTAACGCAACAAAAGGTAGAAACTCAAGCCAAAGCTCTGGGAATTGTGATGATGTTGGAAGATTCACCTATAGGAGACACTAATGTAGATATGTAGGAGATTCAGAGTCAGTTGGCCAACTTTAACTTGCAATTGCAAGATATCAAGAAGGGAAAATAAGCTGGAGATGAAGTGTGGTGTATAAAGTGTGAATTAGAGCACCATTCTGAGGAAAAATACCCTGTTTTCTAGGATTACCTAGCTAGTGGAGCACCTAATCCATTGAATACAAGCTCGAGCTTGTGTTGTGAGATATGTAGGACTAGAGGCCAAAATCACCCAGAAGAATGTTATTGGTTGCATAAATGTGTAGACACCAATGAACTTGTTTTGTAATTTTTGTAAGTCACTAGGACATTATGAGAATAATTGTCGAATTTATGATCTAATGATGGAGCGCAGTGCTGATACTTACATGATGCAAGAAGAAGAGAATGCACATGGGGCTAGAGGATAATACGATGGTCGAGGAGGTTATCAAGGAAAAGGTCGAGGAGGTGTAGTTGGTTGAGGAAGTGGAAAGGTCATATGCTATAATTGCAACCAGGTAGGTCATTTTGCAAGAGACTACGAGAATCCCACTATGAAATGTAAGTATTGTAAATTCTTTTCTCATGTAATTGAAGATTGTCCAGTGCTTATGGAAAAAATGCAAGAAAAATGGAATTTAAAACCCACACAGAACATCCAAATGATCACTGCTGAAAGGAGGAATGATGAACCTTACGTTAACATTGTCACTAGAATGGAAACTATGACTAGAAGTGATAAAGTAGATGGGAAGAAGGAATTTGAAAATATAGGTGCATGGGTTAGAAATACTCCAGAGAAAGTTTGCATTTCTTATGTTCACAAAGAAAAAAAAAATTATGGAAGAAAATAAAATTTTTATGGATGTAGGAGCTTCAGATTCTAATTCACATCCAAGGCCTAGTAACCATGACATGAAATTAGTTCCAACACAGAACCAAGCAGCGACACCGGATCGAGCTCTGACAAAAAATTTAGTAGATCAAGTAAGTATTTTGAGATATTTTCTACATACTTGTATGAAGTTGGTAAGAGATAAAAATTTTGTAGAAGGGCTTCAGGAATTGATATATTCATGTGCATCAAAATAAGCACCACTAGGTGAGATGTGCACAGTTAATAATGTACATCGACGGAAGAGAACTGGAAAAGAAATGAGACTTAGTGTGCAAATAGGAGAATATGAAATGGATCAATTTATTCTGGATTTGGGATCTGATGCTAATGTGTTGACAAAAAAAAAATACATGGGAATTAATGGGTAAGCCAAAGTTACAATGGTAAAATATTAATTTAAGATTGGAAAATCAGAAAAAGATTATTCCTATGGGAATATTATCAGGTGTCACAGTAGATATTGATATAGTTCACACTACTGTTGATTTTGAAGTAATAGAAATTGTTGATGATAGTAATCCTTACTTTGCTTTTCTTGGAATTGATTGGGAAATGGACAATATGGCCATAATCAATCTGAAGAAGAGACAAATTGTATTTTAAGGAAACAATATTAGGGTGATTTTTCCTTTAGATCCATCCAAAGGAGTAAGATATACAGAGCCAATTAGAGAAGAATACAACGCATCTGACATATATAAAATATATCAATTAAAAAATAAGGAAGAAGATTATATTAAACCTACTATAGATGGAAAGTTTAGTTGGGATCATGATAGTTCTTGCACATCAGATTCAGAAGAATAATTGGAAAATTGGCAGAACAGGTTGCATGAAGTACCTACAAACCGTTTTGCAAGAATGATAACATTAGTTCATTGCATTAAATCTAAGGTATGTGATCTACCTTATTATGATGGTTTAGGAGATGTAGATACTTTTCTTGCTGCTTATGAAGAACAAGTGCCAGAAAATCAAAGATTGTCAGCTTTGTATATAGCCTTGAGAGCTATCTCTACCAGATGGTGGGGCACACACAAGAATAATATAGGAAATTGGCAGTCATGTTGAATATTTATGTGGATAAGGCTTGGACAAGTGGAAACAAAAATACAAAAGAAATATGATGGTGAAACTGACCCTAGAAAGCATATCCAACTATGAACTACAACATGTAAGGAGATTCCATAGCAGGAATGGGTACGTGGATTTATTCACAGATTGGAGACAATACCTAAGAATTGGTACCTAGAAATAGAGTTGCGACATGGTACCGTGAAATAGGTAGGCTTGGTTAATGGTTTTATTTTAACGTTCAGCTTTGACAATGAATATCTGGGACTAGATTCGACCCTTCAGGTATTAAAAGAGAATATATTTGAGGGTGTAACCACACTCACATGTAATAAACCTAATTGGGCTACACATATGGAGTATGCAGTAGAGCGTTATAATATTATTGTAGAAGATGAAGAAGATCCTCGCCACATCAACATCGCAGAATAGGAAGGACACCGCGAAGTACAAGGACTTAAGATAAAGACACCATTCATCACAAAGCCTTTGAATAACATCAAGGTGAATATATGATCAAAAGAGGAGCCCAAGTTTGCAACAATAGGATATTATTGGGACGAGGATACAATCAGTAAAATCACATACCTACTCTGTGAATATCAAAAATTTATTCCCACTAAATTTACAGATATGAAGGGAATATTAGGAGATTTGGGGGTCATGAACATTCTACTGAAACCTGATGAAAATCCACTCAAGAAGATACTTATAGGTTGAACCCAAAGTACAAGGAGAAAGTGAAGCTCTAACTTTATAAGATGATAGCAGCAGGGATTATTGAACCTGTCGAAGAGTCATAATGGGTAAGTCCTATGGTGGTGTAGGAAAATAAGACAAAGGATAGATCATTATGTGTGTGGACCTAAGGAATTTTAACGAGGCATGCTTACATGATATTTTTCCCAGCCCTTTCACATATGAAGTATTGGATAATGTAGGAGGTCAATAAGCCTATTCATTTACAAATGGATTTTCAGGATATCATCAGATCATAATTACACCTGAAGATCGACATAAGACCACCTTTGCTACAGAATGGGGATCATATCAATATAAAATAATGCCTTTTTGATTGAAAAATTCCCCTGCTATATTTTCCAGAATGGTGGTTGCAACTTTTAAGGAGTACATTCACAATTTTTTGGAGGCATACTTTGATAATTGGACAATATTTGGACTATTGAACAAACATGTTGGGAGCTTCAGGCTTATGCTTGACACTTGTAGACAACATCCGATCTCTTTGAATCTGAAGAAGTGCATATTCTGTGTACCTTTTGGTATATTTTTGGGACATGTTTTTTGCAAGCAAGGACTCATGGTGGACCTTGCGAAGATTATTTTCATTGTAAACTTGGATCCACCTAAGACAGTAAGACATTTCACACTACATTGGGACATATAGGATACTACATAAAATTCATTAAGGGGTATGCTTAGATCATTGTGCCAATGGAGAAATTGTTGAATATATATGTCACTTTTCAGTGGGATGAAGAATGCCAAAAGAACCTCGATACTAAAATAAAATATGGTAACTGTGCCTATTCTAGTATTTCCTGACTGGAATAAGGAATTAAATGTCCATGTAGATGCTTCTTGCATAGCTTTAGGAGTGGTATTGGCACAACTTTGTGAGGGATAAATTGATAATTCTATAGATTTTGCAGGTATGAAGTTGTCTATAGCTGAGAATAACTACACTACCATAGAAAGGGAAGGTCTATCTATGGTGTATGCTCTGTAGAAATTCATACAATAATTGTTGGGATCACATTTTAATATGGTTACAGATCATTCCAAATTGAAGTATTTGGATAATAATTTTTTCCTAGGAGGGAATATTTGCAGATGGTTATTATTATTTCAGGAGTATGACTTTGAAGTTGATGTTAAACCAGGAAGGTTGCAAGACTTAACCATTTTTCAAGATTGGAAATAGGTGAGGAACCAACCAACATAGAAGAAAATCTCCCTGATGCGTTCTTATTTGAAATCAAAGTAGAAGTTTACCAATTTGCTGACATTATTCAATTTCTTACCACGGGGATGGTTCCTTCAGAATAAACTACATAGCAGAAGAAAGAATTGGTGGTTAAGGCAACTGAATTTTCATTGATAGAAGGACAATTATACAAGATGAAACCATATGAGATACTACGCAGATATGTCCCTAAACATGAAAGATAGATGATTCTAGTAGAATTTCATGGAGGCGTAGTTGGTGGAAATTATGCAAGAAAAGCTATTGTGCATAGTATTTTTAGAGTAAGACTATGGTGGCCTACACTACATAAGGATGTTAAGGATTATTGTAGAGCATGTGATGTATGCCAAAGAATATGGAAGCCTTCTCAAAGGGATGAGATGCCATTAGTTCCACAAGTTGCATTGCAAGATTTTGATAAGTGGGCCATTAATTTTGTTGGACCTATCAACCCACGTGGAGAGAAGACTGGTGCGAGTTACATAATAACTGCAACTGATTATTTGAAAAGATGGGCCGAAGAACAATCAGTAAAGAAATATAGCGCAAACATTGCAGTGACATTTATTTTTGAATATATATTATTTATATTTGGGTGTCCAAAGATCTTGATGAGTGACCAAGGCTCTGAATAAGAGTATTGAAGATGTTACACCATTTTTTGGTCATCTAACCTTTCATCATTAGATGGACCCAAGTACACCATGTAAGACCAGTTTTACCCCAAGTAAAACTGCTTTCACTATGTTAATTAGGAGACCCCAAAAGGAATAATTAATTAAACCATAATTTAATTATTATTCCCAGTCATGTTTAACCCAAAAACAAAGAAATTAATGAGATAAACCCATAGTTATCTTATTATTTTCTAGAAATAATTATTTAATAATATTCCTTGTTAAATATGACCAAATCAACCACCATTAATCAAATAAATCATTATTTATTTGATTATATCCCAACCACTTCCTTAAAAAGATAAATAAATCATTTATTTATTTATTTTTCACTAATCAAGGGATTTGACCCAAGTCAAACACCCTTCCCCTCCAACAAATAATAATAAAATATTCCATAGAGGTGGATCTAGATTTGGTTAACATTATTTTAATCATGCACCAAGATCTAGAATGACCCAATATTTTGTTATAAATAGGAGGGTTTTCCCCATCATTCTTCACCTTTTGTTGCATATTAGATCACTCTGGATCTATACACTTGGTCTCATTTCTGCCATTTTGCTCCCATCGAGCTCTACCTTCTACATTGGGTTTTTCTAAATCTACAAGAGAGAGAAAGCTTAGATCTGAAGTGCTGAGGACTACAAAGAACCCATCCCATTGAGGAGATCTGGATACACCTTCTTGTTTCCTCCCAGGTGCCCTGTAATATAAAAATTCATTCAAAAATCGTGTTCTTGTCTTGTCTATTGGATGCATGGAGCAAACTCTTTACTTTACTGCTTAATATCTTTCCATTTATAGATCTGTTTGTTGCAGCACTTTAACTACTAATTGCAGATCTGAAGATGTTTTGCAGCCATTATTGTTGTTAGGGCTATTAGTTATGCGTAGCTAAAGTGGTTCTTTTTCGTACACTTCGACGAAGAATTCATACTAACAGAAGAATTGACTAAGGAGTTCCAAGTTTATCATCAGAAGAGTACTCCTTATAATCCTTAGGCCAATGGAATACTGGAGGCATTTAAAAATATTTTGGAGAATGCACTCACTAAGGTATACAATGTAAATAGAGATGATTTCGACCTCAGAATTCCATTTGTGATATGGGCTTATAGGAGAACATGTAAGAAGTTCACAGGCCATACACCATTCAGGTTGGCGTATGGGCAACAAGATGTGATGACCATGGATTATATTGTGCCTAGATTAAGGATTGCAACCTTTATAGATATGGTAGACACTAAAACAATGGAGGAAATACTTTCACATTTGGTTGCCTTGGAGGAAGACAAATTTCTAGTAGAATTTCATTAGTACGTGCAGAAGGAAAGAGAGAAAGCATGGCATGAATATACTTTATTCTCCTTTATGAATGTAAGTTTGTGAGATTTATAGGGAAATTCAAAATGCATTGGTTGGGCCCATATATTATCAAGCATATCACTGATGGGGGCATATTTAAATTGGCGAAGTTGAATGGAGAATCGATTCAGGGAAGGGTAAATGGAAGTAGATTGAAACTGTATAGGGATGACCCTACCCCTACAGCTTCAATCTAAAGAATAAAGGAGAAAATTATTACTGCCACATTAAATTGAAATTGGGCACTGGACTATAAACTACTCTGCTGAGAGATCTTCAACATGAAAAGATACTCCGCTACAGTCTCGATTATTTCAAAGATCATAGGATCCATGACGTATGAATAATTGTGTGTTGTAATATTAATGTGTTGGAGTCAGACAGAAAAATATAACTGTTAAAAGAAAAATTTGTTGTTGGAAGAGCGGAAAATCACATTTATGGAGACAGATTGGAAAATGTCCAGGAATAAATATGCAATTAATGAGAAAAATCCGAGAAATATCTAAGCTAATTATGAGGTTATAATTTCAAGATTGCTATAAAAATTTGTTTCCCACCAAGATTTTGGCACTTTGCAATTTCAGAGCTCAGAAATTGCTACGTATTGAGAAATTGCAAAAGTTTTGTGATTGTATGAACATCGAATAATTCATTCACATCTTTGAATAGAAAGGCCTAGCAGGACTTATGGAAGCCAAAATACCATCTATTACACCCGCAACATCACCTTCACTCACAGTAGCATCAGCCCTCTCACAATAGAAATCTCTGAGGAAGAAAACATCCAAGGAGCAGAGAACAAAACACAAGCAGGATAAGAAACCCATCAATCCACGGCCATAATGATAGCAACAAATTGAAAATCGGGCCCTAAGGAGAGCTGGTCTCTTTATCAACTCTGTCCTAATTCAACTTAGTTCAACACAAGGAGTCTTCTTCAATTATTTTTCAAACTTAATTTTCAATTTCAGAGAAATTGACAAATGATAATTTTAATGCCACTTCATTTATATCCCGACACATATGTATAACTCTCCTTTTAACTCCTTTAACCCACACACAAAAATCATATGAAACACATATGTTTTTAAGTTACATAGTTGGTGCCTTTATTTCTACATCACTACTCTTTTAAATAATGTTTGAACTATAACAGTTCCAAAGCTCAACCTTTGGAAACCCACGCACCCGAGTTTTAATATGATAAACTGGGCAGACTATACACTCGGCCTAAGACCAAGGGTAAATTAAACAAATGTCACCAACCTTATAACTCCGTAATATATCTCAAGACTGAGTTTAGGCACTAAACTTCGGGAAATAAGAGTATTTAGGTTGACATATTAACACTTTAATATATCTTGTGCTGGTCCATACATTCAGCGACAGATTTTACCAATTTCAATGCCCTTACCTTAGTTTATCCTTCGTGCAGCTTTGGACATGAATATTGTTCGATCTATCAACCTCTTCATCAGACAGTCCTCAATAACATCGCGTTATTTTCCTCACCTATCTTTAACTCTTTAAACGAGCACGATGAGGGTGGTAATTGCCTGTCGACGTGGCTTCAATTCATTGGATCGCGTTGGTTTGGAATGGTTTCACTCCAGCCCAAAGGCAGCGCGAAATTGGCGGATTTGATTTCTCAAAACCACAATGGAATTTTTACAGTGACTAACCGGACCTCCACTCTAGTTAACACCTCCTTTTGTCCTACTTCGTCTCGTTAACTTAGGTTTGACCTCCAAAGATATCGTTTTGTAATAACAAGCACTGCTATTAACTCCAATCTACAAGGGTATGGTTTCGATGGAGACACATTAGATTTATGCAAACAGAAGATGACAGAGGTTCGCTCCTCGACACAGTCTCACTTGCATTCTTAATTCAAAAGGAAACGCTCCCTTCAACCACCGAGACCTAACATCTAGGACCGGCAGGGAAGCTGTAGAATTTCACACAGTATCACACACAACAAAAGACCTCCCGGAATCATACAGAGAGACTAGATGTATTTATTAATGATAATCGAATGCACAACCTTACAATGAAGGAATGGGTCCTTCGGAGATGACCAACAACACGCAGATATACACACGTACTCAGTCTTATTCAACAGGGTTTCAATGAGCCTGAATTTTATTCAATAAATACAATGCTTTTTAGTTCAATTCTTTACTGTCAAAGTCCCCCCTTTCAAAGTATTTGGGGTTACATTATATGCATGTCAGATGCCTCTTTGGTTCCTCTCTGAGGACCGTTTCTAGTCTAATCAAAAGCCAAATTAAAATTTATTCGAATAACTGAAATAGGATAGATGGATTGAATCCAAACCTATTCGACTTCTACTGACTCTAACTGTTCTAAAAGCAATAGAAAATGAAGGTATTGACACCTAGCTGTTACAATTTCAAATGATTTCAGCCCTCCTAGCCACAACATGTGGACAAATTTCCTACATTGCTGGCTAGTGCCTAATTCCCCTGCATCACATAACCCGCACCAGTCAGAGATAACGAAGAGGAGGCTAAGTAGGAATACATGGAAACAGAAAGTGCAACACTTCCATCCCATATTCGACCATACATGCCACCTATGAAACCTAATGAAAAATCAGTCAAGGAATCAAAAGACGCGAAGTATGGCACATTTGCAGACTATGACTTCAACGATATTAAAAAAATACCCACAGTTCTCACCAGGAAGGTATTTGAAGTAGGTCAACTACCCAGAAATTTGTGTGACAAGATTGGATTTGTAGTAATGGGTGAAAGGGTTGGACCAATTTGGCTAACTAAATATGTTTAAGTTGCCACACTTCAACAAAATCACACCCAACATAGCTTGTATAAGATAGTTGCTCATGTTGGTGCATGATGGATGCCTTTGTATGGGAAAGAGGATCCCCATTGATAAAATTCTGATATGGTGAATCACTAGGTTTCCCTATCAAGGAAGAGACCCCGCAGATGAGTTTGTGGGAAATTCTAGGACAAAGAAATGGCGTAGAAAATGAAGGTGATCTTTGGGATAACAAAATTCAAGTGGGTCTACGACATCACTTCGATCAGTGACCAAGGAGTTTGCTTTTCTGCACACATTTTAGCTATGAAGATTATGAGGAAGTGCCGAGAAAATGAATCCCCCATAGAAGTAGTATCATTGGCTGCAGAGTGTAACAATAGGATTCAATATAACTAGGTTGAATACCTCTGCAAGGAATTTTTGGATAAGTGTGGTGAAGCCCAGGAGAAAGGTACAACCTTTCACTATGCATGGTTGATAACAATGTTGGCATCGAAAGAACCAGAGGATTTTCATTTTCCTATGCTAGAAGTAGATGTATGAAAAGTTGCGCGATATTCCTTTATCTAGTATACCAATGAGCCATCATGCACACAGGAGAACAGAATATTTTTTTTTATATCATATGGATTTTCACATGCTGGTGAAATAAGGTCCTCGACTGTCACCTAGCTTGTATGAACAGTATAATTTTGTTGTGAAGTTTAAGGCTGAATTTTACAGAGTGTATGTGCAGGCTCGAAGAGATACAATGAAGGCATGTCATCCTCTACCATACTTAGTGACTGAAGATGATCTTGCTATACTAATACGGCAATGGCCCACATAATGGATGATTGTGATAGAGGAAGAGGAAGAAGGTAGAAAGACAAATGAAGAAACATCAGACAATGGAGGTCCAAGTAGAAAACACAAAAAAAGAGAGGAGTAGGATAAAGTTCAGGAGTATGAGCATAAAGAGGGTCATCAAGATCCTCTTGGACCTAATGAACAAGAAAAGGAAAACAATGCGATAGAAAAAGGAAAAAAGAAGATGCATAGAAATTTTTTCCCCGACAGAAAGAAGAAGTAAAAGGTAGATAAGTTGAAAGGCATAATGCCATTGTTCCTTAATGATGGGGACATAGAATAAATCAGGGAAAATTTTCAAGAAATGGTGGAGGAATCATGGGGAAAAATCAAGAATCGCTATAACACACTCCTAATAGGTGTTGAGTAGAGCATTATAGAGCTAAAGATTTCAACGCATACAACTAGACAACTAGTGCCAATAATCCAAGCACTCCAGCCAGAGAGATTGATAGAAACAAAATTTTGGATGAGGATTATGCAGATACCTGTCGAAACTCTGCATTTCAATCCTGCTAAAGCAAAGCAGCAAGAAAAAATTTGGGACAAGGTCAATATGAACATTGCAGCACTGCCAATTCTAGTATTGCATGAATTGCATCAAGGTATCATAAATGAGCTACAAGAGTAGGAGTAACACACATCACAATTAAATATTCATGTAGAACAAGAGAGAGATGCACTGAAGAAACAACTTGACTAGGAAATGAAGGAGAAACACCAGGAAGAAGAAAAACAACAGAGGCTGAAAAAGGTGGTTGAAGTCACATGCAAGGAAGTGCCAGAGATAGATGTCTGTGAGGAAGAAACAATGGAAGACAAGGTCGCAAATATTGGCCTTGAAATCAAGGAATCAAAAGATAAGGTCATAGATGTGCAGTTTGAGTACAAGCTAAATATCAGTGAGATAAAAATGAAGTTTCATATATTCACGCCACCATAAGATCGGGAGCAAAGGGATATTGACATAAAGGCTGCAGTGGAAGGCATCTTCGGGAGAGTGTCAGAGTGCAAAAAAATACTGGACGAGACCTTGCAAATTTTTAATTTTCTACAAGAAGATACAAATGTACTAAACATAAAGGAAGATATCCAATGGAAGTAGAAGCAGGTGGAGAAAATCAAGATATTAATGAAGAAATTCTCAGTTTCTCAGAAGCTCGCAAGGATCGAAGAAGGAAAGGTCCTTCAAATGCATATAGAAGAGATAAGGAAGGAATAGAAATTTTTGACGGAGAGAACTAAACCATGGCAGGATGAGGCTCTACAAATTTTGCAGGAAGTGGATGGGAAGCTCCACTCAAAAAAAGGAAGGATAATTCGTGAAGAATACTGCATGACCAGTAACAGAGGCACTTCTAGAAGAGGTGCATAGTGAAGAGAAGTAGGTAGCAGGGATACTATAATAGTACAATGTCACCTACAACAACATCACATCAAAAATAAAAGGTAAAGTAGCTATGTGACTTGGGATGAGTCACATGTGAGTGTTTGGTCACTAGTACATTTAGTCGGAATTCCTACACTTTAGTTCTGACACTTTTGACGTATTGTCGGAAATTTCCCCAATTTTTCTCAATTTTTTAAATCCCGCCAACAACCATCGCTATAGCGACGTTTAGGGACATTGTCGGTATTGCAAAGTTTAGGAACGTTGTCGGAATACCAAAGTTTCTAATACATGAGTCAGTATTGTGACATTTGGAGACAAGCGTCACTATTGCGACGTTTAGAGACTTGTCAGAAGTGCGATGGTATTGGGATAAATGTCGATATTGCGACGGTTACATCCCCAGCTTCTGTGGTTAACAACTATGATAATGTTTATATAACACTTTTAATGCTTCTCAACTGTGGATCATGCATCGATCCGATGGTCTGCATGGACCTGAGGGTGGGCAGGGTGTTACCCCTACTCGAACCCTCAACATTTACTTCATTTGTTTCTGTCACAATTTCCCAAGTGCTCCGTTTTCTTCGGCGAATGCAATTCATATTTGAATCTTTAGGTTTCACACTGTGTTTTTAGAAGGGTTCAGCTGGAATGCAGAGGTTTTTTTCTGTCTCTCCTCCTTTGGCTACCCTTGGTTTGATTCATTTCATTGTGCTTCTCATGAATTTTCCTGCTCCTTGTTCAGTGCAATAGTTCATCTAGTAGGTGGAAACCCTTTATCTCACACAGACTTAATTCTTGAATGGTAATACCTTCGAGTTTACACTGAACCATTATCATTTTGGATTATAAGTCTACAAGATGGATATTTCGCTAGGGTTCGATGCCCATCAGGTATATCCTTACTGTTATTTCAACTTCTATAACTTCTCTTTGGTCTTTTGAGTTTAATTTGTGGTTTCTAATTATTGGGGGTTGGCAGTGTAGGTAAAACATTCTTCGCAAATCTTGAAAATTGGGGTTTCAGTTATGACTGCAAGGGTTTAATAGTGCTCATTTATCCAAGTACTTTTCTCTCATTTACTAAGTGGTTTCAACCCTGTGGGTCCTCGTTCTAGTTACTTGAGGCTTTTTCTGATGAAACCTTACCACCACAGGGTTGTTCCTGCCATTAACATAGTCTTGTGACCATTCATTATTTGAATTTTCATGTCGACGGTTTGAAACCCCTCAGGGGTTTCCCAAAACTAGACTTTTTAATGTAATAGAGTTTAATATGTTCACTCAAAACAATAGATTTTGGTCATAACCCACATCAATGTGGATATTGCGACATTTATTTTCCAAAATTTCTCTGTAGGTTTTGTACACATATTGATGTCTTTTTTTATGAATAGAAACACCAAGCTTCTCTTTAATTTCCATAGTAAGAATTATATTTAATGGATGTATTATAAATTCTATGAGCATGTTTTTCTCAGCCTCGGTCTACCTATAGTTCTACTTTAAACTTGTTTGATTCTGTGTATGGACGAATTGATCTAGTAAGCGTTACTCTTTTTATTTGTAATTTGGAAATTCAATTTGTGTATGGACGAATTTCTCTAGTAAGCGTTACTCCTTTTATTTTTAAAATGGAAAATATGAATACTAGTTATGTTTTCTATTTTTCTACCATAGTATTTCCATGTTCTTCTATTATATGCAAAGTGTAACTTGATTGTTATTATATAACAAAGTTGAGGACCATACTTTTGTATATTATCATTTCAGTTTTACGCTGTCTTTATAGGATTTATTTGAAAATTATATTTTTGGATCCACAGTGGCCATGAATATTTTAGTTAACATATTTTAATTATAAACCCTAGCTCTGCACACCCCAGATTATGTTATATTTTCTACCACATTGTCTTTGAAAGTAAAGGGTTATGGCTCCTCTTGTTTCAAGTGTGACTATGCATTCAACGACCTATTTCACACATAAAATTTTATCGCTTTCATAGAATGTGTTCTGTTGTAGTCCTAGGGTTTAGTTTTCATTTTTTTAGTAAATTATAAAGCTTCTTGACAGTCAAAACGTTTAATCTTCCATTCCAAGGATCGAATTTCCTCGTCCATCCAGGCCTAGAATGCTCCCTCCTCCACCCAGCGGTGGTGCCCCTCCTATGTACGGTGCTCCTCCTCATATGCAATCGAGATCTGACATGCCGCCTCCACCGTCTGGTCAGTAGCAGTAGAAACAACAACCACCTCCTAGAAATCAGTAGCAGCAGCTATCAATTGAATCAAATATTTTGTTAATTTCTCTACATATTTTTGGTATATGAGAACGTATTTTTATGCTTTCCAGCAGGATTGAAAAACTAATTTCACCATTTCAAGTCATGAGTATTTGAATATTTTTCATTCTAATGATAAAATGAGTTAGCATCTCCAGCTGGGGAAAGCCCAAATCATCGCAAACATTAAACTTGATAATCCTCCTCCAACTTATATTAAGTGAAGATAATTTCATGGAAGAAATTAATAGGCAGAGATTTTGTAGAATTTGTAGTTAGTTGAGCTACTACACTTTTCCTTTACTTTGATTAAGCTGATAGTACTGATCATTTTTTTTTATATCAGGGACCTTTTGCAAGAGTCATTTTTATTTGTATAGAAAATTCACAAAAGCATCTTATTCTAGCCATACATAACTTATTATATTTGCTATTATGAGTATTCCTTATTAATCACTATATTCCATGCTGAAATGCTAAAAAATATTGCCTTGATTGAATATCTGTACATATACATTTTCTTCTGTTTAGGAAATAATAGGTTTTAAAACCATTTCACTGTGCGGTTACCATATTATATACATTTTTTGGCATAAAATGTTTTCTTTAATTATTAATATAACAGTAATGTACAAACAGGACATTGTTTTACAAAAGTAGGGTGTTGTGTGGCGCTCAATACAAACTTAGGTATACCATGCGAAAGATGCCTTAATAACTGCGATAACTACCAAAGGGCATAGAAGTTAACAAAACTGCCACTTGGGCATATCCAATAACACTAACATTCCAAAATGTCCAGCTGGCACTTAACCATTAAAGCTGATAAAGTCTTTCTTTATGGTATGAAAATAAATAAACACATTTTTCACATCCTAAAGGATCTGTTTCTAGGTTGAGAACTGCATCAAGATATTTTTTTTTGTCCTTGGGAGTGGGCCTCCAACCATTATGGGTTGATTCAACATTAGTTATAGCAGGCCACTGCCCATCATTGTGACTTTTCTGGTTCTGCAACACCGCCAATCACCCACTGGGGCATATTACTATATTTGTAACCTGGCCTTTGAAAATTTACCTTAATTCTGCTCTATTTTACATGTTTAATGCACAATATTATGTAATGCATCCTATTCTTAACCTTTTCAGCATAGATAATTCATAAACATGTAATCTACAAAAAACACAATATAACATAACATTTATCTTTGAGAAATGACACCAATTGGCTTCAGTCCTAGATGTTTCGCTCAACAAAAAACTATGCTACTCATATATTTTAGTAATGGGTCATCCCTATGTTGTGGTCAAGACTCTATCGAGGTAAAAGGCTACCAAAGCCAACTATGGTCCATAGCTGCACCAATATAATAGCAGAGCAAGGTACTTGATTCCAACATCTTCCAATCGACTTTCTCTCATCCCCCATTTGCCTTCACAACACACGGTAGTGCACCCCTTCCTCTGCACTCGTAGTCCATTAGGTTGTGGCACTACACTCAAAGGTTTCAAACTTAGAGTGGCTAGGGATGTTCCAAAGGCCCATGGCTTCTGGGAGTCCAAATCCGCCACACCCAAATCCACCTAGGATTGATAGGGTACGAAATTCACATCATCATACAATATTGGCTGGAGTTTCATAAAAACCTCAGGGTGGAGAAAAAAATTTGGATCCCCTGAGACAAGTAAGGGTGGGGATATATATCTTTGGTTGGGAGGAAAATTGTGAAACATATCCCTATGCCCATCCTAAGGTGTATCAATAACTATGATACCCATAACTTATTCAATACAACACTCTGCAAAATAGGGTTACAAAATGGCAATCATTGCCTAAAATTTAGGACATATTGAAACCATAAGCAAGCATGGATTATGTTGTATATTTCACCATTGTGGCAGAAATTACAGTCGCGACAAAGTTGTACATTTAGGTATGGGGTTGTGATCTTCAATGTTGTCGTACATCTAGATCCCATATGTACATCTAGATCCCATGTATATATATATATTATATATATATATATATATATATATATATATATATATATATATATATATATATATATATATATATATATATATGCTCTTATTATTAGGTGAGACTGGGATTATTGACCCCTGGAAGATGATTAGGCAAATGAGGCATATCACACCCCTTAAGACCCAATTACCATAACGAAATAATTGGATTACACAGAAAACAAACACTTGAAGGAATTCATGATATCATAATAATATACAATGCCGTAGATGCAGTTTAATTTCATTCTAGCCTTGGACATGCTCCAACCTATACGCATATAATTTGACAATGACTTATAATAACCATGTCCCTGACATCTACATGGATAGACTCGGATATCATTTATAGATTTTAGTCCCTACAATACCCAACTCAATTCCATCTCTCATGCCCTCATAAAGAGATGATTATTTCATGGATGCCTTTACTATGGATTTGAAGAAGAGACTGTCAGGCTTGCCTTCTGTCCCTAAATCTGGTAATAAAACAGAAGGGCTTACTCACAGTGCTAGTTTTTCCGCCTGCTAGGTTGAGGATTTTGCATATAGCCAAGCATATGCATAACTCCCTTCATCGGCAAGCCATATATCTCCTTACCTTGTGGAGAGACAAGTTTCATTACAATGGTTTATGTTCACTACATTTGTTCTCAGAGAGCATGTTTTTATATGCCAAAATCACAACTATAAAATTTCAATTCATTTGCGTTGTGTTATTAGTGCAATTATTTTCTCAAGCTACAAGTATCTAAAACTCAAAAGGAGAGTTTTTTATAAAAACCTACTAACAGGATATGAAGCCATTGTGTGTATAGGATAAGACAGGATTAATGTCACTACTAAGCTCTCTTTAAGAGCAGAAGAAACACAGCAAGAATACTCACGTGCACTGTGCTCTGTTCTATGTGCATTCAAAACCCACTAAGTAACATTTCTCCTTTAACACATTTTGTCATGTAGGGTGTGTGTATCAACCAGGTTTTGGCACTAGGCATACATGTTAATGAGATATCCTAATTTACCGCCAAGTGGAGTCAATCAGGGCTTCTATCCATGACTGAAAATGGTGACATAATAGATCATCCTCTTTCTGTTCTTTGGTCACGGAGTCTTAATTTCATAACACGAATAAGCACATTTGTTCAATCTATTTACAATTACACTATTCAACAGTATCTCCTTGTAAGTTATTCCAAATAGACATTTTTATAATTAGGGAGCATGGAACCATATGTAGCAGCAAAGGGTTTTAATACAATGCCATTGTTTATGATTCTTCACAACTGGCTAGTTCAGACACCAATTCAGTTCACGTGTTTTAACAACCAATTGGTAAGCAGTGTGTGCTAGATGCTAATTCCACATTTTTTGTCAAACCATTTACCAGTATCCCAGAGGTCTAATGAATTAAACCTGGAGGCTCTAATACCACTTTGTGGTGTACCTGACCTCCTCTATAGCTCCATTAACAGGATGGGGCACTTAATAATTGAAATTTTTACTTTCAATCCTATAGAACTATGGACTAAGAACATACAAAGCATGGGCCCATGATTTCAACCAAATTCTACATCCTTCTATTGCATTTTCATGCTATCTATGTCACTTAACTCAAGAAATTTAGTAAAGAATTTTGTCGTGGCTTATTCCATAGTGTAAATATACTAATTACAACAATGGTATAACATAGAAGTTCCAAAAGTTAAACTTGTCTGTCACCAGAGCTAAACCACATTGAATGGATGTCAAGGAACGATTTTCCTACCAGCTGCTACTAAGTACCACAGAATAAAATATATCACCAACTCTATTGACTATCAATTATCAACCTAAAACAATGTACACCAAAATATAGAGGGTTTGCATTTGAGCAAGACAAGCATGCAATTAAGGCTAAGGAGCCAAAAACAACCCCATAGCAACCAGCTACATTAACTGTTTCCTTTTCACATCTAATGTCTCCTTGGAGCCCGTTCTATCCAAGACCCACTTCCTAAGATAAGCACTTGAACAAATACTCTTAATTCTCTAAAATTACTACTCTCAGCCAAGTGCGTCATGGTTTGTTGTAGGCAGTTTTGTTCAAAGAGGTTGAATTTAGAAACTCTGTCAGGAGAAGGTTGAGTAGACTGTTTAGTGATCAAGCAAAGGTTGGTTTAAGTTTTTCATTGGTATAATGAATAATTCTGAGCCCTAGAAGCAGGCTGAACAGTGTCTTGTCTAGGCCGCAGAAGAAAAGAACTCCGCAGGCTTGAAATAGGGCATATGAGAGTTGGCTAAGGGTCTTACATGGTTTATTAGGGTTGGTCGCAGGATCTGAGTTATGTTTAGGGCAGGTTGAGGATAGACATAGGAGGCCGAGTGTGTCGAGGTTTGCTGTAGGAAGTTCGTGGAGCCTCAGAATTCTGTTAGGGTTGTACCATGTCATAAGGAAGCTGGTCAAAAGCCTAAAGGAAAGTATTGACAAGAGCTGAGGGTAGATCTGGTCCTAAGGAGGGTGATTGAGGGTTTAGCAGAGGGCTATGAATCTAGTATGCTGTCGATTGAGAGCTATAGGGCCACCTTGGTAGCAAGCCAAGGGATAAATCAAGCCCATGTAAGGGCAGTGAGGAAGTTTGAGTCTTTGTGTAGGCTTGTAGGAAAAGCCACAGCCAGGAGGGCTGAGTTAAAGAGAAGTGGAGGACATAAAGAGTGCTTCTAAGGCTGAAAAGAGAAGCAGAGGCGCTGCTAAGTATGTGGGAGACTTGTAGCAACTGAAGGGACCAGCTGAAGGCTATAGGAAAGTGGATCAATGGGCTAAAGGATTTGGTTACTGCTAGACAACAAGCTGGCTTGAGGACTGTGGTCTAACGGAACCAGCCCAGGTTAGTTAAGTATCTTGCTGTTTTGATTTGTAGGTGAAGGAAAACCATTTTTGTTTGTGTTTGGGCAGATGAGGACCTGATGGACTAGGCCTCAGCCCTAGTTGTATGATGTACTTAGTCAAAGGGCAAGCTTGTACATTGTGTATTATAGCATTGTATTAGGGTTTGTAAAGGGCCATGATCCTTGGTATGGGGGCCCTATTGTTTTCTTGTTAAAGGAGAAATAAAAAATAAGAAACATGATTTAGACCATAAAATATTGTTTACTATTATTGATTTGTTTTTTGTTATATTACTCTGTCCAAAGTTGTTCAAATTTTGCATCTCTAGTGTATTTATGTGCTTGGCTATGTCACATATCAAACTTAGGATGCATGGAAATTCCAATATGCAATATACCTCATTTTTTCCTTCTCAACAACCCTTATTTTCAAAGACATGTAAACATGGCAAGCCTAGTGTTGTAAGACCCCAAGAATTCCCTGGGTGAATGCTTCCTTACAGATGCACAGTGAAATTTGACCACTGATGATGAAATTTGCCACTATTATTTCTTTACAAATTGTAACATTCACCAATGCAACTTTACATAGACTATGGAATAATAGATCTATGTTGTAGGTAGCATGAGGTGTCCAGAATCCAGATTGTTTTTAGCCTGTGTAGTATCAACTTTCCTACATGCCTACTCATCAAAGAACATTTTAAGAACTCAGAGAGAATTCTCTTTTCCGATCTCAAATATTTGCCTCTTCTAAGATTTTGTAAATATACTCTAAAGTGTTCTTGTTTTTTCTATTACGAATCACTAACAATATGCCCCAAGGACAATAAAATCACATATTATAAGTGGTTTTTCATATGTATCAGACAACCATTTCTTAGAATAATTGAATCTCTATGTTTCCAAGACTCTTCAATGAAAACCAATTTTTTTTTCCCTTTATTTGAATCTTGAAAAATACTCCTAGACTCTAATGAGTCACACTAAGGAGGCTATACTCCTTTCCAAACCCATAACTTCTTGAAACCTGTTGAAATTTTAACTTTGAAGTGCTAAGGATATCCTACCTAATAGAATAAATAAACAAACCACCATCAGTGTCACTGTATGTTGGTTTTTTGCTGCTTTGCAAGGAATATGGCCCTTGAATATGTGGTTCAACCTATTGATGAATGCCTGGTTTCCAAGGTCATTTTTGGGCATTCTATGATTGCCACCTTCGTGACTCACATCAATGACACATGGCTCGGGTTTGAGTTCGAGAACGCTTAAGTTCGCTTTAAATTTTAATTTTCTGATAAGGTTTGGATGAGCTTCACCATTAAATTCAAATATATATATCTTAATATAAGATTTTCTCAAATTTAAGATATAACCCAATATAATATCCATAAATTAAATTTTCAATGTATATAATACAAATGAAAATTTCCCCTCTTTCTATATATATATATATATATATATATATATATATATATATATATATATAAAACATAAAACTTAATATATAACATATTATAATATTATAATATTAATTTATAATATATATGAAATAAATAATTTATAAAACTATTTTAATGAGATAAGATTTTCAAATTAAAAGAGATAAAATTTAATTAAATGTTATCTCTTTTAATTTGAATATCTTATCTTGTTTTGAATATGTTAGTATTATTATAAAATATGTATCTGAAGCAAATTATAAAACTATCCTAATGTGATTCAAATTAAAAAAGGGATAAAGTTAACTTCATACCCTACCAAAGCACCATTCCTGTCTTCGTCGGTGCATAACCTACTAAAGTTTCATTCATCTCTCTGTGAGTGCAGCTCCGTCAATGGTCTCTTAGCATATATTTTACATGCATTGCTTCTTTGAGGCACAACAACCCTGATACGGTATAATAACTGTCTGTGCATGTTCTCATCTTAAGGGTATTGCTTACTGTTGTAAACATCATGGGATCCCCTCCCTCTTCCCCATAATATGCAGAGGGAGGGGGATTCCACTGCCAAGACAATAGCACTCGGTAACTTAGCAGGAGTTAGCCAGACTAGATCTGGAGACCTAATGATGAGCTCTACCTTGAAACATTAAGTTATAACTTATAACTGATTAACCAAGTTAACCAGGATATATATATATAAGAAAGAGAGAGAGTTTTAATTGATTAAGCTAGCCCACCACTGGATTAGGTAGTCAAGTAGTAGTAAGAAGTACCCTGAGGATACATTTATAATTTTTAAAAGACAATTCCATAATCCTCAGGGTACTACTTACTGGTACTTGACTCCCTAATTGTGGCCTTTTTTGCTTTTAGTCCTGTACTAGCACTGTATCCACTTATGGAGGACTTGGGACCAGGATTTGATTGGGGTACATTTCCAATTGGAAACACTGGAGGATCTGCTTGAGATCTGTTTTTGGCTTTCTAGAAATGTCAAGCTGGTGGATCCTTCAAAAGAAAAATATTTTTGTTAAAAATACATTGAAAAACATAAAATACAGAATAAAAAATGCATTTTTTGTGTTCCTAAACGCCTAACTCTTCCCTATAAAATAGTAATTTTCCACCGCGTTTCAGGGATGGGGGAGCATAGGGGTGGGGATAATTGAGATGCACATGGGAGATGTGTTTGAGCACCCCAAAAATTTGGGGAAATTCACAAGGGATGGGGGAACGTTAGGTCTCCATCTCTAAAATTATAAAAATAAAAATAATAATGACAAAATCCTTACAACAACAATTTATCTCTTGCAAATTCATTATTATGTAGTCCAATGGAAACACTATAATCTTGCCAATCCTAAAATCCTAACAACTGTTAAGTCTGCTGAATTCTGAATGGGATATGAAATTCTACTTTCTTCATATGAAGTTTGATGAGTTTGGAACCACTCAAACATGCTGAAATAATTCATGGTAATGTTAAAAATATAAGTAAAATGATAGTAAAGGTAAGATAAAGAAAGATAAAGGAGAATGCCAACTGAGAAGAGAAGGTAATATAAATAAAGATCAAGGAGAATTTCAACTTTTATAATTATTTACCAGGGTCACAAACTCGTCAAAGCTCTATCTCCTATCTTTGTTTTGTGTTAAAGGGTTGCTGAACAGAAAATCGGAGGGGATTTTCAAAATTTGGGGCGATGCATTTTCTTGAGTTTCTCCAAAAGGGGGATGTGGGGGGCACCCACATGTTTTCAAACTACTAACGATTACACAAGGAGTTCCTTAATAGTGCACCCATTCACGAACTATTCTACACCCCATGGGTGATAAAGTCTGTTTGAATTAGTGGACTGCTAGGTTTGGTTATAGCTTTGATGAATTATCTATTTACCACTGTGATGGTCACATCCTGCTAGCTAATGATTAATCTTGTCTCACTCCTTGACCTATGACAGTCTCCTTGTTGGGCAGTGGAAGGCATGACCTACTTTCTTGGCAGCTTGGTCATTGTTTGATACTTTGGAATTGTAAATTGGCTGAATGTGAACAACTTTGATGTCTTAATCCACCAAACATATCCAACATAATTCTGTTAGGTTAAAATGTGTTGACATATGAACTTTTTTTGGAAATAATCACGATACATAGCAATGTAGGTACTAGGTATAGATTTTTCTACATATGGTGCGATTTCCTCTCATTGATTATTTCCTTTTTGTTTTTTCTTGCCTTACTGTTTTGTACATATCTACTTCCTATTTTTTTTGCTTGTATCACTCACATACTTGAAATTTATGGAAAGTTAAGAAATATGGAGAACCTTTTGGATTTTCTTCAATTTAAATCTCCAACTTTTGGACCTTTGTTCATAACATATTGGCTTCTTCTTACTTCTCTTTAAGTTCTATAAGAACGCTTGGTTCAAACTTATGAAAGTGTAATCTACAGAATTAAACAAGGATCATAGTTGTAATTTGTCTTATGGCTTGAAATGTTTTTCAGCTTGAGAAATTAATTGAAGCTGTAAAGCAAATTGCTCGAGATTTTCTTTGAGAGAAAAAGAAAGATAGGACATTTCTTGCGTTGAAGAATAAAAATGTGCAAGAAGAGCTCGTAAAGCAAGTTGAGGCATGGCTTATTAATGTTGACCAACAGGTTTTCATATGCAGATAAACTTAGCAGAGTGAAATTTGCTATTAGGTGTTGCACCGTTGAACTACTTGGTAGATTGTTGCTTTATGTTGGAATGTAGAAAATTCATTAAGTGGAACATAGAAATATGTATGTTGTCTTATGAATTTTTTCTTTCTTGGAAGAATCAATTGTTCCTTCCAAGCATTTAACTACTTTATGGTGGTCATCTGCATGCTTGTTCAAGAAAGGAAATCTACTTTTCGTGCCTTCCTGCTATATGAAAAGTGAAGGACTACATGCACTGAGTTGAAATATTGTGTTTTATAAATCTAGTTGAAAAGCTAAACACCTTTGACCAATATGAATATGGTTTTAGTTGGCATACATAGAACTAACAAGAAAGAAAAAGGTTGTAGTTGAGAGTTTAAAGATAGGAAACAATGCTATTAAGGCTCTCCAAAGTGAGATCAACTTGGATGATGTTCAAAAACTTATGGATGACACAGATGAGGCCAAATTATACCAATATGTGAGTCTTTCTTTTCTCTTTCTATGTACTAGTGTTTTTCTTCACCTTTGTGTTTGATTTTTATATGTTTTCGAAGTCTCATATTCTTGTATTTGTAAATTTCATAGAGCAATGCATGTTGCTTTTATATTCATTTATTTTGAACAACAACATAAATGGAGTCCTATGGATTTATAGAAATAATAAAATTATCTTATTTCTTATCTCACCATAGCCTTAGCCATACTCATTGAGTAAATGGAGCCACTTTGTTCAAGGACTTTGGTTTTTGGTTCTTCATTGAATTAAAATACTCTATTATGATTTCTGCGATACTAAGCTTGTCTGATTTTGTGGGATTACCAAGGAAAAATTCCATAGCACAAACCGGAATAAAACCTGCCATAGTGGCAATTCCTGGGCTGATCAATCCAAATTTGAAAAATTAGATCACCTAACTGTAACATGAGAAAATGAAAATATTTCAATATATTCTTACTATAGTTCAGGTGGTTTGGGAGCTGAATTTTGTCATATATAGGCTGCATGCTGCTCAAGGTTGGGGAGGCTGTCATTTTCACTTATTTGCTTCATTGTGTCTTTTCTGTCTTCATCTTGTTTGCTGTCCCCATTTTACAGATGACTCACTATTATTGTTGACTGGAGTACAGTTACTTGTTGGAGCATTGGAGGGGACACGTAGGATCTTGTTGAATTCTTCTTCTTTGTTGATAGCTTTTTGCCCTGATTCGATGCTCAAAATATTGGAATATTCTTCCCTACCCTGTATCTACAGTATCTCAGTTCCTCGGTGAGCTCATTGATTCTAACGATCAGAGAAAATCCTTTTGAAAAGTCTGCTTCCTATACTTTCCCAAGGTTGGTGTTGGAATCCAAAAGCTGTAGTATTTCAAGGGGGTCTCTAACTGAGGGCCCAAGGGACAGCTGGCAGTGAAGGTCAATGGTCTTTCACCGCCATCAAATTGATCAAAGCATGGGCTTTTGAATTGGTGTATAGTGGATGGGATGACAATATAAATCATCATATTTTGATGACCATCATATAGTAATTAAATGGAAACAAAACCTCTTTTTTTACCTATGTGATTATTTCCATCAGTATTGTGACATTCCAAAACCGTCAGTATTTCGACGTAAAAACCCTTTTTTTACCTTTGTGATTATTTCTGTCGGTACTATGACGTTCCACAACCATCGGTATTCCGACGTAAAAACCTTTTTTTTTACCTGTGTGATTATTTCCGTCGGTATTGCGACGTTCAAAAACCATCGGTATTGTGATGTTTGGAGGCAAGGACCAGCAATGTTTGAGGGCATCATAATAGCGACACTTTATCCTATAGAAACTGCGATGCTTCAATAAACGTCAGAAGTGCAACGAAAATTTAAAACGTCGGAGCTAGCGTCTCTATACCGACGTTTAAGTGAAGTGTCAGAAGTCCGACATGAGGAGAAACCATGTTTTGGCGCACCTCAAAACGTCGCTCTTGGGCTGCCTAAATGTCCCAAACATTTTGGTGCACCTCAAACCATCACTCTTGGGCTACCTATGTGTCGCAAGAGAGACATTTTGGCCGTCGAAATTTGGGGCAAATGTGCTAGTGGGGGCATGTTGGGCACAACTGAACTTGGCCTAGATTTTGATAAAGACTCCGCATTTTGAGGAGCAGAACATGAAGTGGATTGCACAAAAAAGCATGTTAGATATACCGCAAGGTATCAAAGGGGCTTCAGGGTGGGTCGAATCCCCTCCTTTTCGTAACAAGTTTCAGGTTATATTTCCTTGTTTTGTGAAGCCCATGGTATTTGGATCATAGTATTTTATCGATGTAATATTGTATAAAGGGATGTAATGATATGTTAGAAATATCTCAAATGTAAGTTCTATGGTTAAGGCCAAGTCTTTGTAATCTGTAGTTTGTAGCGAAGGGAAGGCTCTGTAGTTGAGTCCGCAGATACCTTGGAAGATTCTACGACTTAGTGTGCATACCATTTGTAGTTGTGTGTGCAGGTTGAAGAGATGATTGTAATCGAAGATTCATCTTAATAAAGAAATAATTTTTGGGATGATATTCTATGTTTTATGTGTTTTCTGTGCCTATTTTCTTAATATATGTTATTGTTAAGTAGTTATTAAAATTACATGTTAGATCAGTGCAGTATTGGTATTTATATGAATAATTGAATGTTGTAAAGTAATTTATGAAGTTGTAAGGTAGAAAACATAATAATACCACATCGCGAGGTCCTTCAAGGATGCAAAAACATAGTCCTGCAACCACCCATGGTCACCGCAGGTGAGACTGTGATCTTCTTGCAGGTCATTGCCGAAAGGGTCGGTGATGAATGGTTTTGTTGGTGTGAAACATATATCAAACTTAGGTCAATCCCAAATGATCCAACAAAGAGTTTTTGAGTTCAATCAACTAAGAACTAAACTTGATTGGAAGGTTCATAGCCCTCATTCCACCAAATCTTAGAAAAATAAAGAAGAGAGGGCCTAAATGAAAACCTCCATGAGGCATCTGAGGTCAACTCCTGGGTTGGAAACCCCTCTAAGGCATCCCAAGAGCAACAAAAAAGAAAGAAAAGATAAAAACATAATAAAATCTGAAAAGATCCCGAAGTGAAAACCTCCTCTGAGGAACCTAGGGCATACATGTAGGTTGAAAAACTCTACAAAGGCATCCTGCTTGTCTAAAAAAAAAAAATGGGGAAGGAGTTCTTAAACTAATTTTTATAACATATTTTTCTTCGCAGGACTCCAAAAATTAGACAAAGTCATGGATAAAGGGTGGTATCTACAAGTGTATTCCTCCATTTTTCCAACTACAAATTGCATTTTCACACATTCCACTCACATACCTACCTCTCTCCATTATCTAGCCAATAATAGGATCAAGTTATTCCTCCTCATTGTATTGCTATAGGTGGACCTCAAAATGGTACATGAGGAAGATATGATGGGAAAAAGAGACTAGGGGGTCATGCTTTCTTTAGGTAATGTTAAGAGAGGTCCACCAATATCAATTTCATCCACTCCATCTAGCCAAATTTAGCTCAAAGTTCCACTCTTTCATGCATCCAAAAAAACACATAGCATCTATGTTTTCCATTCTTCCACCACCTACACTAATTCCTCATGATCCTAATCCCGTCCTTATCCATTTCATGACTTGATCTAAATTTGATATGAAAAATGAGGCCTTAAAAAATGGATTATGTGACTGCTATAGGAAGGAGACTCATCCTGTAGCAACCTATATATAGTCAAAACAAAAATCCTCAGAAAATATTTTTGTTCACCCACAAAGAGCATCATGGAGCCATTTCTGAAATAAAGAATAGGCACATAATCATTTGGAAGTAGTCCATCCACTTCGCCAATAGTATATTGGAAACTGGGAAAGAACTTGCACACATAGTAAAGCTATCAGTAAAAATATCCTCAAGTTATGAATACCCGAACATAAACACACAAAGAAAATCAACACCCTCAAAATCATGATGTTATGAGGTCCAACTCTAGCATGCAAGCATCTCCAAAAATTTGATCCGCAGGTATGAAAACCCTCACCTCTTCCTTATGCATAGAATTCTAAAAAGTGTTAATGGTCGAGAAAGGAATTTTAATGGGATGGAGTTGGGAAGTATACTTTTCCACCTTGGACTAATAACCTCAAGTTCATTCATTCACACATGCAATGTGGAAAATTCAACTCAAGTGAGGTGGTGATTACGAGGAGTGAGGTGATGATCACGAGGATCATGGTAATGATTACAAGGAGTGGGGAAAATGGTTTAAAAAAGGAAGTTCATGTAAGGGCCATGTTACCAAAGCACTTCGAGCCTTTACCACAAAAGGGAATGTTAAGTACAAGGCTAGACCCCATTTTCACTCTTGCTCATTTATAGAAAGAAACATTTAGAGGAAGGATGCTTTATTGCTATAAGACTACCTAGGGTGCCACCAAGCTACTTCAAACTGTGTTTGCAGATACTATAAGAGAAACTACAAGAGATCTAAGAAGAAGCTACAAGAGATATATAAATGGAGAAAGGGAGCCAAAATGACCCAAAGTTGTCCTCATTGTTACACAAAAACTTGTCACTGTCCTTGTACTCCCCATTCCTTGATCTTGGAGGACCCATATAGTGACCCTTGTGTACTTTCCAAGCATGGAATACATACCCCTGAACCACACTTTTTCTGCCAATTCATCTCCCTTTACAAAATTTCTAGAAGATCCCTGTAAAAACCTATTTTTCAAGGTCGGCGCTTTGTATCAGTGTCTGACCCGCGGTGATAGCAGGGATTTGCACTGAGACCTCGTGCTAATTGGCACTCTATATTAATCTCAGACCTGTGTTGATCCTCTTTTGGAAATTTTTTAAAATAGAAACAAATTTTCCACGACTAGAAGCTTTGCGAGGCAGTGAGCTAGAAGTTCATTTTGAGGATGTGGCTGAGGAATTCCCCTTTGGGCTTCTTGATCCCAAGAAATATGAACTACTCCAAAGGATAAGCTCTTTTCCCATTATTTGAGGGCTCATAACCTCCTCCTCCATTTTTATGTAAGGAGACCTCCTCACCTTTACTACCTTAGTTAGCTATAGAGGAGAAGCAATTATAGCTTTGGGAGAATAGTGTAGAGTACGATTGTTTTTGTGTGTTAAGAAAATAGTAAGATCTTAGACCTTTGTGTATGAGGGGTCACAAACGTGCTTGGATATGGACCTGTCGAAGGAGAGCCTCAACATCAAGGCTTGGTTGTAAACTCCCATTGTCTTTATCATAATAAAATGAAACTGATGTTTATCTTCCACTCTTGTTTCATTCATAATGATATTTCTAGCATTCCTTGATCAGTTAGATAGGTTGTATTTTTTTTATGTTTTTCCAATGATCAACGACAAACACACTGATCCCTAGTATGGTCGCCAACTTGTTGAGCAGTGTTTTTATTGTCGAGACGACTTTGATTGTTTCATCATTTTTCTTCTTTGTTTTGCCTATCTAACTATTGTTAGATCCCCTTAATTTTTCAGATTGGCAAGACAAAATGTACAAGGGTAACATCAAACCAATCTTTGGATTCCTAGGACCTAACCTTCATGGACTCAGAGAGGGCTCTCTCTATAATTGTGTAAAAGATGTAAACTTGATTGATTTTAGGGTTTTGATTTTAGGCTAGTTATAATGATTAGGGTTTGTTTGTTTGTTTTGATTGGTTGGGTTGCTTGTCAAGTGGAACAGAAAGAGTAAGAGAGATTTATACCATTGGGCTATGGATTCTGAAAAATGTCTTGAAAGGTATAACAATAGGTCAAGGGTGTTTCACAGGTCAAGTATAACAAATCCAAATGGACCTTTAAATCTTATGTGAGTGAAGTGAACAATAAATTGTGAGATTAGTAGGTTTAAAGGGCAGTTAAGAATCCTTTAACATGTACTATAACAAGAAAATTATTTTAAGAACACTATACATAATGAAATAACTAAATACTAGGCATACCATAAGCTTATTTGACCAAACCCTAGCAAGTAAACATTAAGACAATAGTCTAGCTAACCATTGAGAGCAACGAACTTGTAAATTCTCTAGTGATTTCACCTTCAGGAAAATAAGAAATCCAATATAATATATAATAATGATCAAAGAGAATGGAACTTCTAAAAATCCTTAATCATACTACAAATAACTTCAAAGCAACCATTCAAGATGGAAAAAAGGGCAGGGCAAACCATAAATCTCTTCAGTCAAACCCTATTTAGCAAAAATTCAAAGAAAAAACCTCAAAAAAAATGTTTTAAGTCATACCAAAAACCATAAACTTCTTTGACATGGGCTCCATTAAATAATTCTTGAGATAAACAAGCTGAGTGGGATTAGAGAGAAACTAAGAATCCTCTAAACTGACCTAGCAGAGGAAAACATACAAGTAATAGAGAGCAGAAAAAGCTAAGGTGCCTCTAAACAACATTTCTTAACCTAAAATTTATGTTCTACTGCATGAGAAGGATGAAACAAAATAAAAACATAAGAAAACAAGCACTAATTTAGAGAGACGTCGCCATTATCCATGCTCATGAATCCTTCAAGTTTACTTGCTCCATTTTCATCCAAATCAAAGCATTCATAACACTCCAAAGCCAATTTCTCCTCAACTCCAAGTCTATGTATTGAGTTTAAAAATCAGCCAACATGTAAAATGAGGCCTCCATGCAGTATTTAACTTTCAAAGGAAGGTCAAAACCCTGGCTAGGGTTTTAGAAACCATTAATTACTCATAAATGTCATTTATGTCCTATGAGACTATGCAAGGCCCAAGGCACAAATATCCTAATTCAAAAAATGCAAAAATAACTCCTCAGCTAACTTTGGCAAAAAAAATTGACTTTGAGGCTCCTTAATAACTTTCAAAATATCTCCAAGTGTGTTTTGTTGACTTTGGCCCTTCAAAACAGTAAAAAATCCAAAAACTTCAAAATTGTGCCAAAATTTGGATTTACCTTGTTGATTAGGTTTGGGATGCTTGTAGGGAAGCATCAGCAAGGATGTCAATATTTTCTTTGCCTTTTTCCTCCTTTAGGGCTTGAATCTTTGCAAGGGCTCTTTTGAGCTTGGCCCTTGCAATCTTGTTTCTTAAGGCATAATGCCTTGCCATCTTCTTTTGGAGGTCAAGGTCCCTCTTGGTCTTCTCCAACTGACCCTATAAGTGTATATTTTCCCTCTCTAGCCAAGGTTCCCGATCATATTCTATTTCCATGGCAAGCAGCTCACTTGGAGTGAGCTGCTCTGCTAATGCTGTCTCTTTCTCGTTCTCCTTGGCTAAAGCTTTCTTCAAGCCAATTTTCCTTGGCCTCCTCCTAGGAAGCTGTTATTCCTCTTCTTTGGTGTCATCAAGAGTGCCAAAGACCTCTTCTAGCTTTTCCTTTGTCTTTGCAGCCTCTTTCTGAGCCCTGATAGCTCTGATCTCATAGATGGCCTTTCATGCCTCTAGCTACTTGTTTTAAACCTCAAAATAGTGGATTAGATTCTTACCCATACCTAGATTGGTTTGTAGGTCCTTAATCTAAGCATATTTTCTTTTAAGCATCATGTTAGTGATGCTTTGCTCATTTTCATCATCAATATCAAGGTGAATGAGTTGAAATTCTTGTTCAGTCTCATGTTTGTCTTCTTCTTCTTCATTAATGACATTTTCCTTACCTTTGTCAAGTTGCTTGGTTGATGTAGAAGACATGGCCCCTTGACTTTTAGAGGCATCAAACACATGCCTATTTCCCCTTTGGTAGGTCAAAGGAAGAGGTTCAATGTTACTTATCTCAGTGCCATATGTCTTACTGCCATCATTGTTGTCATCTTCACTATCATCATGGCACTTATCATCACTGCTCTCATGGCTGCCATCATCACTACTGCTTTTTACCTCATCACTATTTGCTTCACTTCCCTGACTATTCTTATGACTGTCATCATCACTTCCAACATCATCACTGATATGTTCTTCACTGCCCTCACTATCATCTTGGCTATTTGATATGCTTCCATCATCATCACTGCTCTTTTCTTCAATGCTATCTTCCTCACTGATATCATTTCCCTTTTCCTTGTTTCTTTCTTCTTCAATGACATCTGCCTCCTCATTTCGTTCTTCTTCATTGCTTGATTCATCATTTCCCTCTCCCTCATTGACATATGATTTATCATTATCACTTTCCTCATTATTTGATTGTTCATTGTCCTCTTCCTCATTTTTTGATGCACTAGTACCATGAGAGGATGGTGAGGGATTGTGAGAGGGTGATGAAGGATGACTGTCCTAAGGTGAAGTAATATTTGTTGATGGTGAGGTGGATGAGTCATCATGAGATGAGGGAATGTGAGTGGATGGAGAAACATGATCAGCAGGAGGTGATGGAGGATTAGGAATAGGAGGATGAGATGATGAAGGCATATATTGTTGAGGATGGGCTTGTGGAGTAGTAAACACTTCATTGGCAATGAAGGTCTCCCATGGAATACCCTTCTGCTGAAGTTGGTGCATAACAACCATTTTAATGAGTGAGTGGTGGAAGAGGCTTTGTATCTGCTAAGGGAAATCTCTCTTCTGCACTATATAGGCCATTTTTTCAATGCTTCTGTAGAGGTAATAGGCTATATGCTACATCCTTACCCTAGTAAAATTCATAAGTAGTCTAATGTGGTAGGAGTAAAGCCGAGAGAACCTTCCCTCACATGTAAAATACTTCATAATGATCCTCTTCATAGGTGAATATCTATCAAGAAAGTGGCAGAAAGGAAAGATATATTTATTGTGGTCTTTATACCTAGGTTTTAAATATGGCTCATAGTAGCTCATGTCAAGATTGGCCTACTTGAACCATTTCTCCCCTACACTAGGTATCCCAATGTCATTGGCAATAGCATCAATATATAACTCAAAAGTGACCTTGTAAGGTTAACTTGTTTTTCATGCAAGTTAATGATAAATAATCTAGTCAGCTCAGGGTGGTTTTGAACCTGTTGTGCCCTTTCATAAAAATCAAAGCATCCTACATGCTTAAAACATGAAACAATTAGGGGAGATTTCATTAGCTCCCTTGTGTTGAGGGGTTCAAACCTATTGATTTTTACACCTTTGTGCTCATGCCTCCTTGGAATTTGTCCTTCCCCTCCACTACCACTGTCTTCTGACATTGTAGATTCCGTCTTTGAGAAACCCTAGGACTACAAATGGAAATGAGATGAAGGGATGGTGTAATGGAAGCCTTTACAAGTGAATGACATATATGAGTGAGGGTGTAAGTATATGATAATGAAGATAAGCTAACCACTCAATCACAACCCTCTACTGACATGTTTATACTATGTTTTTCCAACCTTGAAGTGTAAATGGAAGTGAAATGAAAACATGGTGATGAAATGGCAGTTGAGGCTAATGAGGGAATTAATAAGTGAGGGTATAGGTATACTAGGCTGAGTGAGAAGCTAAAACACTTATGAGAACCCCCAGATGTGAAATTACTCTTTGTTTTGACTGATACTCTCCATAGGAAGAAGGAGTGAGGTTCAAACAATGGTTTCAATCATGAAATTTAGGGTTTTCTTCTTAGGGTTTCAACTTCTTCCAATTAAACCATAAAAAATTCTTGAAGATGTGGCTAGGGTATCCAATTACCATTAATAATTTCCTTGGAGGATTTTGAATGAAGCTTGAAAGAAGTTTGAGTTTATTTGGGTGTTTGCAGGGTGTAGGAGGCCCTCCTGGCCAAGGGCAGAGCGCCTATGCTGAGGGCGCAGTGCCAGCCCTAGGCATGCAGTGCTCAGTCAAGGCATGCAGTGCTCATGGAAAAAAATTTTGTGGGTGTCGGGCAAGAGCGCAGAGCTCTGCCAGGCCCGCAACACCACCTCCCAGGCACGCAGTGCCTATGTAAAATACACGGGGAGAAACAATCAAACACGCAACGCCCGATTCCAGGTGCATAACGCCAATTTGAACGCACAGCGTCAACCTAATTTTGCCCAACTTTGGCTTGAAAACAAAAAAATTCTTCTCCTGAGTGCTTGTAACTCTTTAGCAAGTGAAAAATGATTTGTTTGAAATACAAAATGACCTTTTATAGGCTTGGGAATTAGATCTAACTTTGAAAACCCACTTTCCTAACATTTTAAGCCTTTTTCACTTTTCACTGATATTCCTTTATAATTTTTCCTATAGGTACTGAAATCATGATTTTGACCTTTCTATTACTCCTTAAAACATGATAAATTATCTTTTGACAACCTCAAGATGCTTATATAGTAGCAGTATCTCCAAAACTTCTTTTGTTCCTACCTTGGAGCTCAAATCATCTTTTTTTTAGCAGGTGATTGAAAACCTTGAATTTACCTTTCTTACTGATATTATCTACACCTTTTCACTTTGAGGCATGACAAATTCACCTTGGAAAATTTTGGGATGATTGCACATAGCAGCACCTTCACAATTCTTCATTTTTTGTCATCATGGAGGTCAACTCATCATTTCACCTTCTCTGGCCAACAATTTTACACTGTTTGCATGCAGGTTGGTAAGATGATGAATTTTGACTTTTCCCTTTGCTCCTTGAGGCATCAAAAAATGATTTTGACACCTTTGGGACTCAAACACAAGGCAATATCTTCAAAAATCCTCCTTTTGTTCCCACCTTGAAACTCAACTTATCTCTTTTTCTCATTTGGTCATAGCAAGCCCATTTTTGACAAGTCTGGGATCTAATCACACAATGACATCTTCATAATCCTTCCTTTGCTTCCACCATGGAAAGTTCATTAAACACCTTTGGGAGGATTTCTCATAGCATCACTTTCAAAACCCTCATTTTTCTGCAACATGGAGCTTAATTCATCATTTCACTTTCCCAGTTCACTTTTCCAAAACCCTAGGCATCTGGAGTGCTTTAAGACAATCATCAATGTTGTCTTCTAAATTCTCTATAGCCCTTTCAAGTTCATTCATTTCTGTCTAGTTCACCTCACCTTTTTCCCTATCTCGTCAATAATCTCTAAAATAATTTTCTTCATGTTTGGTTTTTGGTGTACCTCCTCCATGGTCATTTCTGCACTTGATCACTTCTTGGCACACTGATGGACCTTCAAGTCCAAAAAACCCTAATTCTCTACAAGAACAAGTGTTTAATGTCTTCCTTGCTGCAAGATGTCTTTATTTAGGAGTAGAGCTCCTACCTCACCAACTTTATGTTGATAGACCTTTTAACACTCCTGCAAAAGTGTCAAAGTTTTCATTTACCTCTTGCAAACCTTGAATTTGATAAGGTATTCTTCTTCGGAAAATTTTACATCTTTTCTTGAATAACCATGTCTCAACATTCCAATACGTCTGAACCAAATTCTAACAAAGAAAAATAGTGTCTGAAACACCAATGATTTACCTTGGAACATATGAAACCTTAATTGACCTAGTGGGAGGATTCTTTGACCTAGTCTTTGACTGAATATTGGCTTGCAGTATTTCAGTGAAAAACTAAGTATTTTTCAAAGTGTTGTGTTGAAGATCCAAAATCCAATGTAGTTAATTAATCTAAAGAGCCTACAGAGATAGTTTTGAGGGCATCAATGCCTGAGGAATCCGAGGAACATGGGAAAGATTTAAGCTATATGAAACCCTAGAAGGAAAGTGAAGTTATGGAGAAGGGAAAAAAATAGACCAATGAGGTTATAGGCAGAGAAGGAGACTAAAAATGATAGGTGTAAGTTTAGGAAGAGTTTGTAGGAGTGACAGGGTGACCATGAAATGGAAAGTTGATGAAATAGTGAAAAATTATCTATAAGGATAATGAAGGCAGTGAGATTTATGAAACTCACAATATTTCTAGAAATGTTGTTTTTAGAAATCCAAGGCCATTCTACAGTCATCTAAAGATAGTGAAAAATACTGATGACTAACATTTTCTCCACTTTCGGAGGGCAGCTCCTTTTCAGGAGGCGTTCAGAACCTTAGAGTTCAGATCTTTAAGTTTTTGAAGATTAGTACCTTACTTGTACTTGGAAGACCTCTTTTCCTTCACTTGTTGATTCACTCCTATTATTTTGAAGCTATGATCTCAAAATATGAAAAGACATGATTGCTTCAATATCAGTTCTACCTACCCATCATACTTTGCCTAAAAAAAATTCCTCACTTGGGTGCATTTGGATTGGCAAACCCTTGACTTCATTTTTTCTTTTGAAAGCATAAAAACTATCTACTTCTACCCTTATCACTTCCAAGAGTTCAAATTAGGCTAATGAACTCTCTTATTCTCTACCTAGTCTACTTATCTATCAAGGTTAAGCTATTTGACATATTCTCTTCTCTAACCTACTAATATGAAATTGAAAACATGACCAAACCAAGTTTAAGCAATCTGATTTGTCATGGGATGTGGAATTTTGGACAAGCTACACACAGACTTTATTTTTGTACAAATGAAACTAGAAATTTGAGGGTTGTGATTCAGAATTGGTTATGCATTCCTCTCTTTCTCTTTTGGCTTAGATTTGAACATTGAAACCAAATATATTTTCCTAATCTAATCTACTGACAAGCCAAGTTTACATGGTTTGGAAAATCCTCTTTCACTATCCTATTAGCAAAAATTTAAAACATGTTCAATCATGATTAGGCTAGATGATTGAATAAGACTTTCCTTCTCAAGTAGTGGCATTTGGACTTGCACATTTTTAGCAATACTCTTTTTTTTTGGTATGGGGTTGTACCTCTTCCTTTTCCTGCCCCATTTTTCTTCTTTTCTTTGTTTTTGTGTTTCATTTTTATGACCTTTCATCAAGCAATGTTATGTATAATGAATGAAAGCTTCAAACTAGGAATTTCAATGAAAATAGTGCTTGAGCATCCCGCCATTGACAGGACCTCCAAACAACTCTACTCCGTCCAGTTCTTGTAGGAAGAATGCATTGTTACCTCTAACTGAATGGATGATGTAAGGACCCTTCCATATATTTTAAAACTTTCCATGCTTGCATTTGTCCTCTCTTCTTAAATCCCATTTCAGCACCTTGTCTCTTTCAAAGACCTTTCTTAGGTGAACTAGGTGTTCTTCATCAATTTTAGAATAGACAATGATGTCATCAAGGTATATCATAATGAAGTAACTTAAGTCTTCGGAAAAAGAAATGTCCATGGATCTTTGAAAAGCAACCCATGCATTCATTAACCCAAAAGGCATTTTTACATACATGAAGGTGCCCCAAGGTGTTGTGAAACCGGTTTTGTGCTGATCAGCTGGAAGTACTATCACCTGATTATAACTTGAAAAACCATCAAGCAATGACATTCTTTTAGAACCTACTACCCTTTGCAATATATGATCCATCTTAGCTAAAGGGTAGTTGTCTTTTAGGAAGGCTTTATTAAGTTTCTAAAGTCTATGCATAGCCTAATCTCCCCTGTTTTCTTTCTTATTAACACAAGGTTTAAAACCCATTCTGAGTACCTAAGTGGGACTATGATTCCAACATCATACATCTTATTTATTTCCTTTTCAACTAGAGGCACTAGGACGAGGTTTATTCTTCTCAATTTCCGCTTGAATGGATTTTGGTTTTCCTTGAGAGGAATCTTATGTTGAATTATTTGAGCAGATAAATATATTTCTGTTTTATGTGAGGTGGCAAAGTTTTGGACAACTGTATCATTTGGGTTCTTCTACACTGCCTATGTTGCATTCTTCTACATCAACCTTGGTGGATTCCATTTTTGGCTTACTAGCAACGTCATTGAAATCAAACAACTCTTCTAAGGGGGCATGACCTCTTGGTAATGATTTATCTTTGCATTACAATACCTCAAGGTATTTTTGATCTAAATCTTCAAACAATTTTGCCTCAAGAGGGTGCTCTAGCATATTTATATCAGTAGTACATGGAAACTCTGTTTTTTGTGTTTATTCTTCAGAAAACAGTCCTCTTGATGGTTTAAGTTTGACTTTGACATTTCAAAATTGGTTTTGGGCTGCAAGAAGTCTTCAATTTTTTTGTCATTTTAAAATACTTGCCAATAATATATGTTATCAGGGACTGCTGGTCTACACTTGACTTTTACCGTGAATTGTTCATTGGCATGAGGTACTTGGAAAGTGCTGGCAGTAAAGGCTAGTTCATTGGCAAGGCTGTTTGGAGCTCTTGGGATGGAGGTAAGTTCATATTTCTCAAATGTCTTCCAGAGGTCTAAGGAAGCATTCCTATATTCTCTTAGCCTAGGATTCTTAGCTGAATATTCTCCTTTGATTTTCCTAATGATTAGCTCAGAATCTCCTAGAACAGAAATATTCTTGGCTCCTATTTTTTTCAACAAGTGTAATCCTAGGAGAAGAGCCTCATACTCTGCAATATTGTTTGTGCATTGAAAATATAGTTTGTAGGAGTGACCTTCATTGGTGTTGTGTATCCAAACACCTTTTTCTGAACCAGCTTTGCCGCAAGAGCCATCAAAGCTCATGTTCCAAAGTGTTTCAAGTTCAGATTCACCATTATGTTGTTTTTCATGGCTGGTAGAGTTTTGGCTATCATGTTCTTCATTTTGTGTTTGGTTTAACTGTTCTGATAGGCCTTGTTCTTCCACCTTTTCATTTATTTGTTCATTAATGTCATTTTCATTGTACAGGATAAATGAGTCAAGTTCTGAATGTATAGAATAGAGAGGGGCATTGTTTGGCCTATCTTGGCTGCTTACCATGTATTTCATGTGATATTATATGTACAGTCTTCTTGTTTGGTTAAAGACCGGGATGGTAGCGTATTTCATGTCCATTTGGAGGTTTCCTCGGAGTTTGGCTCCCCATGATCTAGATAAAAGCATGCCATACTTCGAGGGAATTTCAGCCACTACAATGTCCATGACTAGGATCTTAAGTAGTATTTGTGTCAGATTGACACACAGATCTTTGATCAGACCCAAACATTTGACTCTACTTGAATCGAAAGAGTACAAGTATTTATATGGTTTGGTTATTTCAAGGCCTAATCTCTCCATCACTACCTTTGGAATGAGGTTGTGTGAGGCACCAGAGTCTAGCATAGCATTGTGCAAGATTTTGTCATGAATGTAAAAACTAACATAGAATGGAGGGGCAACTCTTTCTTGATATCTTCCCTCTACCTTAGGTCCAAATAACAACTATGGCTTGTCATCAGTTAGATTCAGAGTGTCAGTGTAATTTCCTATGTTCAAAGATTTCAAAACTTGGGATTTATATACATCTTGAGCTAGTAGTTCAGTGAGGGGTATGGTTATTTTGATCTTGGAAATATCACTCTCAAAACTGAAAGGTGCTATTGTTTTTGGAATATTTACATAGTTTTATCACAGATAGTCTTTTTAGAAACTTTAGTTTGCTAAGTTTTATTTGGAATGTCAGTTAGAGCAGTTTTTCCAGGGCCATTAGTTGATGTACTAGGGCAGCTTGGGTCATCATTATGTTGGTTGGTTTTTTCTTTGTTTTGATTAGGAGTCTTAGCCATTATGTTGGTGTTTTTTGCTATCTTTTTAAGGATGTTTTCCGGTGTTTTCCTAATCGCAGTTTCTAGTTTGTTTTTCTTGGAGGAATCTTGGTTTTTCTTACTTCGGAGTTCATACTACCTATGAACCTCCATGATAGCATTTTCAAATCCTAATTTTTACTGTTAAAAATCCTCATATGTTCTATCAGCATGGTTTGAGGAAAATAGGCATTGTTCCTCTTCTGTGAGAAAAACATCACCCTCATTATCAAAACCTATCAGATTTACATGGTTTTCTTCTGGCTCTTCAGTCTCTCTTTCCTCTTCATCTACATAGCTATCTTGGAAAGGAGGCCTGATTTTTTGGTCATCGTCTCTTTGTCTGTTTTGAAAAGGGTCTCGTCTGAAGTTTTGGTTTCTATTTATGTTTTGGGGATTTTCTTGGTTTTCCCTAGGGGGTGCTCTCTCATTCAAATTGATTCTCTCCATCATTCTTTCCATTACCCTAAATAGATTGTCAGATTTAGCATCAGAGGTGGAGGCTATGGTTTCCTCTTTATATGTAACCTTCTTTTATGCCCTTAATCTAGCCCTTCTATAATTTAGGTTCGCTTCTACACTTATTTCTCCTCTTTTTATGTCCTCTAAGGTTAGATGCTCTCTTTCTCTTAATTGATAACACATGTCTGGATCAAATCCTTCCAGAAATTTCACTAAGGCTAGGCCTTGTGGGGGTTTCATGTGAGATGGGAGTGCATTCTAAACACTATTGAACCTAGTGCAGTAGTCTTGGACACTTTCCCCAACATTCCTCTTAAGGATATAATACTCTGATAGGATTTGAAGAGGGTTTTCCTTAGTCTCCCACTTGTTTATGAATTTTTGGTAGAGGGAAGGGAGGTCATGAATGCTATTAGGATTTAAGTTTTTGAACCATTTCTTTGCTTCTCCTTGTAAGCTTTGGGCAAACATTCTCATTTTTATGGTCTCCTCTTCTATTTCTTGGTAATCAAACACATCATTCATCTTGTATACATGATGTTAGGAAGTGGTAGAGTCAGCTCCAGTAAAGTGAGGGATTTTATATTGGTAATCTTGTGGCATAGGAAATAAAGGTTGGGGTAGTACAAATGGGGCAAACCATGTTGCCATGATTGGAGGTAAAGGAACCTAAGGAGGGTTTGTGAGGGGGGGATTTGTGAGAGGAGGTAGAGGATGAAATGGATTGGTTTGCACATTGCATGTGTGAGTGGGGGTGTCAGATTCACTTAGACCAGCAAGCTGAGATTGAGCAGATTTGGAATGAAAGGAGCCAAAGTTTTAGGGAAGCTGAAAATCAGGAGGAGTGGAAGGATAGACTTCTCTACTAGGACTTTGCTGCAAATCTATGGGCTCAAGGTTTGTCTGGTCTATCCCACTTTGAGACTTAGTTCTAAAAAGGTTTCTTCTATGGTGTTAGTTGAATTGGGGATCTTGCAAGGCTATGAGGTTTTCAACGACAAAACTTGCTTTGTGAATGGTCCTAATAGTAGTTGAATCTCCAATCCTAGAAGTTTTCCACAAGATTATTTATAGGTCATCAAATATGGTAGGAGGGCTTGGGTCAAGGTGAGATCTAGTGCTTATTTGTTGTGAAGCCATATTTCAGACCCAAAATTTAGAGAGGCTGAAAGTTTAGGAGTGTCTTGAAAACAGACCTATCTGCAAGGGTACTAAGTTCAAACAATGAGTGACTAGGTTTTAGACTGTTATGACTTATTAGTGCATTCCCAGGGGAGTTTGTGAGAAATAGTGGGGTCAATAGGACTACTGGAGACCAGTGGAGTCACCAGGTGGATGATGTTTACTGTTTTGAGGTTGTACTTGTTGCCCACCACCAACAACTAAATACCAATCTAAGGATGTTTTTGGGTTTTCTGAGTTCTATATGTAAAACTAAGCTTTTCGATGAGTGTTCTCCAGTATGGTCAACATGGTGCTAGTATGATGAATCAACTAGATATAACTCTTGGCTTAACACTAGATTTTTGTAAGTCTTGATAGGGGATTTGTGAGTTCTTAAGGAATGTCTAAGATTTTTACTTACTAAGATAATCCATTATGATCGCCATTATGTTAGGTGGCGAGTCAGAGGATACTATTGACAGGGGTTTTCTAAGGTCTTAGGAACACTCAGGTTGTTACTCACTCAAATCTATTTAAGTTGTTACTCAATTAGATCCCCAATGGAGTCGCCATTATGTTAGGTCCCCGTAATTTGTCAGATTGGCAAGACAAAATGTAAAAGGGTAACATCAAACCAGTCTTTGGAATCCTAGGACCTAGCCTTCCTTGACGCAAAGAGGGCTCTCTCTATAATTGTGTAATATGTAAACTTGATTGATTTTATGGTTTTTATTTCAGGCTAGTTATAATGATTAAGGTTTGTTTGTTTTTTTTGATTGGTTGGGTTTCTTGTCAAGCGGAACAGAAAGAGTAAGAGGGGTTTATACCATTGGGCTATGGAGTCTGTAAAAGGTCTTGAAAGGTACAACAATAGGTCAAGGGTGTTTCAGAGGGAAATTTTAACAAAGCCAAATGGATCTTTAAAGCTTATGTGAGTGAAGTGAACAATAAATTGTGAGATTAGTAGGTTTAAAGGGAAGTTAAGAATATTTTAACATGTAATATAACAGGAAAAGTATTTTAAGAACACTATGCATAAAGAAATAACCAAAGACAGGGCATACCATAAGTTTTTTTGACCAAACCCTAGCAAGTAAACATTAAGAAAACAATCCAGCTAACCATAGAGAGTAGCAAACTTGTAAATTCTCTAGTGATTTCACCTTCAGGCAAAGCAAACATTCAAGATAACATATAATAACGATCAAAGAGAATGAAAGTCCTAAAATTCCTTAATAATACTAAAAATAACTTCAAAGAAACCATTCAAGATGGAAAAAATGGCAAGGTAAACCATAAACCTCTTCAACCAAACCCTATTTAGCAATACTTCAAAGAAAAAACCTCAAAAACAATGTTTTAAGTCATACCAAAGGCAGGGCTAACCATAAAATTCTTTGACATGGGCTCCATTAAATCATTCTTGAGATAAAAAAGCTAAGTGGGATTAGAGAGAAACTAAGAATTCTCTAAACCAACATAGCAGAGGAAATCATACAAGTAATAGAGAGCAGACAGAGCTAAGATGCCTCTAAACAACATTTCTTAACCTAAACTTTCTATTCTACTGCATGAGAAAGATGAAAAAAAATGAAAACATAAGAAAACAAGCAGTAATTTAGAAAGACATCACCATTAGCCATTCTCATGAATCTTGCAAGTGTGCTTGCTCCATTGTCATCCAAATCAAAGCATTCATATGTAATATTCCTCTTTTTGGTGTCACCTACGACAGGGTTAGGTTGGACTTCCAGAGTTAGGAGAAGACAGGTCACAGGTACATATTGGTGCTATCAGTGGGCTCAGGGGATTTTTGGAGGAGTTTTGAGGAGTTTCCATGGTGTCCGATGGCATTCACTTGATATATTCCATCATTCGAGCAGTTTGGATTTCATTCCAGTGCATTCTGACAACTTTCAGAAATTTGAGTTATTTGTGGGCTTAACTCAGTTGATTATGCTCAAGGTGGCATTCCAGGAGGAATAAATGATGGAACACCTTAGTGTAATATCTCATTGGAACTAGGACGAGGACACCTACATGATGGATTGGTTGGGCATGAGTTTCAGTGACTAGAGGAGACATGGTAGTCGATTTACTCTTTTTTTCATTAAAAAAGAATATTTTAATAAGAGGGAAAAGTGCACCGTGAATAAAATAATAATAAAATAATGCTCTAGAAGGCTTCAAGCAATCTATAAAAGAAAGGGAGGAGGCCATTGAGAGATATCTTTGGATTAGATCATTTTCTTATATGAGAGGTTTGAGACGTGGTTCTCTACTTCATTGGTAGCCCCAGGACGGAAACCCTTGGGTGATTGGTGAGTGTTGGACGAAAACCAAACTCTCTTTGAGGAGACTTCATTCAAAATTTTCGCAGAGCTTCAAAGATATTGGAGTGAGGATCATTCAAATATTCAATGGGTGCTTCAGTGGATTCAGTGGTAGCTGTTGCCGGAGGGAGAGTGCAGCAGTTCAGTTTTGGAGGCCAGCATAGTGCAGCAGTTCATATTGATGGCCAGTTTTCCATCTCAGCTCTTTTAGGGTTAGATGTATTTGTAACCCCAATTATTATCTATAATAAAAATGCTGAGATTCCTCCTATTCGATGTGTTGATAGATTGCAGTGCTTGTGTTTTATTTTACATGTCAATATTTTGTTTATTAATTCGGTAATTTTATGGTAAAATGTTGGATTAGCAATATTTAGGAAAAGTTTGTGAAATATCCCATTTGAGGATATTATAGTGGTATCAAAGATTCACTCTTGGATCAGCCTGTAGGTTTCCAATTTTTAGTTGCAGCTATTTTGGTTAGAAGGGCCTACGCAGTCATTGGAGGAGGCTCATTTGTGGGAGCTGCATTGGTGGGATTTTAGAGTTGGGGTGTTGCGGAATTTATAGGAGAGCCATATGAGGAGGTTGGCTGGGATTTTGGAGAGAAATGATTAATAGTAGCAGCTGCAGTGCCAGAAAACGAAATTGGAAGAGTGCCAAACTACAAAGGGTCATATTTTGAAGGTTGGAATTATAAGAAACCCTTTCTAGTTTTTTCTGGGTTTTGGGCAAGGATCACCTTCTCAAATTCCTATAATTTTTTGAGCAATTTTCAGTGGGTAAATTAGAGGCTGAATTTAGGCAGTAGTGTAGTCTTGGAGTAGCAGTGCAGTTTTTGAAGGAGCTTGCTATTGGAGTGGTTGGATTTATTTGCATTTATCACCTGGTACTTGTAGCTTTCCTTGTGCAAGTACACCTAAACCACTGTTACTTCCATATATGTCGTTGAAGAATGAAGTTTTTAAAACAACTCCTAAATCAACATAGCAGTGCCTCAGTGGGTTGCAATCTAAACCAAAGACCAAAAATATTAAACAATGCAAAATTTAGTTCCTTGAAATAAAACAACAGACCCTTCTCCAAGAAGATACATAGTTTATTCCAACAAAGGCATCCAAGAAATTTACAAAAGGAGGAAGAAGTGGGAAATTGGATTTATGCACTTGGGATGGACTTAAAGAGTGGAAGATCAGAAAATGACTTTACCATGTTAGAGAAACTAGAATTCTTCCTTTCAAAGGTAGAGAAATATGATTGGAGTTTAAATTGGGCTTTGGAGCCATCTATGCTTGCATTGGTACAAGCTAGATTCTTGGAACATCCAAGTGAGAGAGTCAATCTTATAGCTGCCTCTTGTTTCAGTGATATTTTGAGGATAACAACACCCTTCCCTCCCTACAATGATGACATTATGAAAAAAAAATTCAGACTAATAGTAGGAACCTTTAGGGATTTGGACAACTGTGCAGGCTCTACATTTGGGAAGAAGCTTAAGGTTTTAGAAGTCATGGCCATGACCTGGACTCATGAGATCATGTTTGACCTTGAGTGTGATGGCTTAATTCTACAAATGTTCCAATTCTTATTTAGCATTAGGTGACATCATTCTGACATATTCATAGCACACATACAGTCCATCCTGTCATCATGTATGGGAGTCCGTGAGGCCATTTTTAGGGAGTTGCAGACTAGGTTGCTGAGCATTTGGAGGAGAAAGCAATTGGTCTCACATGTTGCTTATGAGCTAGCCCAAGGGCTATTTGAGTAGAACATTGAGTTATTTAGGAGACATTTGACTAGGGAGGAGCTGCTCCAGTTTGGTGGATCATGCAGCAGAAATGAACTAAGGAGGAAGGGACTTTGCTTCATTTGCAAAGGACCATGGGGGCTTGATCACTCATGTTTGAGTGATGCAGATGATGTGGCAGAGTCAAGACGGTAGGGAATTTCTTCTGTATGCTAGGGTGAGGACTCTTATTCAGATGAGTCCATGGGATCAGTTGAGGATGCTTCTGGGAGCGAGAGCAGTCATGTAGAGATGATGACAGTAGGTCGGAGCTGTATCCCAGTGTGCAAGGTGAGTTATCAAGGAATTTACGGGAGATGCTTTAGGTGATGACTCACTTGTGATGATTTAGCCAGAGCAACATATGATGGATCCTGAGTCAGTAGAGGAGGATACTATGTACATCATGCATGATATTCCCTTGGGGGAGAGCCAAATGGAGGCTCACACTGAGTCTATGATGCGTATGCAGCTAACCTTACAGTCAACCATTGAGGAGAAGTAGTCAGATGCACAAACATCGAGTATGGTGACAACAGTTGCAAATCCATATCCTCTGGAGATGGTGGAGGTTGATGGGATAGTTCTACAGGGGTCTTGTCGACAGCTGGAGCATTACATTTCCAATCGGGAGAGGGAGGAGTTTTTGGACATGGTGGAGCATCCATCTGTGGGATGACACATTGATGAGGTGCAAATAGGTACGCATGCAGTCAATAGAGCTGCGGTACCATCAGGGAGTAGCACTCTCCAGGAGTACATATATGGGGCTTGCAACATATCTTGCCCACTTTGGCCCATTATAGAGAGAGAGGCTTTCTTCTACAGGCAGCTTTCGTTGGCAGACAGGAGAGAGCAGTGTGAGTTGATTATGAGTTGGCAACAGTTCTCTGGGAATATTCTATATGCAATTGACACTACATTGGATTCTTCTTCCAGGATTGATTGGCGGGAGATCATGATCTAGTACCCTCTTGATGGTATGATTTCCTTCGTAGGGAACACAACTAAGCAGGGGCCCTTAGACATAGCAGATGTTACATATTCCAGCTTGCAGTGGGGCACAAGTCATCATTTCTTCAGCACTCCATCCCAATTTCAAGAGAGTAGAGTCAGAGTGGGATTGAGTCAGGATTTGGATTGGAGAGAGGTGATGAGTTGGTAAGCAGTTAGTGGGGCAGCTTATATAGTTAGAGGTACATCATAGCAGGAGCCAGGGAACATTGCTGCTTGTTGGTGGACTTCACTTCTTGGGGCATCATTTATAGCCAGAGGTAGTGTGCAGTCCGAGCTGTGGGACTTAGATGATGATTGGCCATGGTGGCGTTGGGGCCTGGGAGGATTTTTTTTAAACAGATATAGGGAGAGATCAGTTTGGGATCCCGACATTGAGGGGTCTATTCCGAGTGGCTTGACACAGGTGCATAGCTGCACCTAGGGGTTTGTATGGGATCCAGGCACTGGGTCTCAGTTACATCGGGTAAACAGGGTGGCCCACATATTTGGATTGCTTGAGGGCAAGCAATCTTGGGGCAGAAGGTCTATAATATTCCTCTTTTTGGTGTCATCTACAACAGGGTTAGGATGGACTTCCAAAGTTAGGAGAAGACAAGTCACAGGTATAGATTGGTGCTAGCAGCAGGCTCAGGGGATTTTTGGAGGAGTTTTGAGGAGTTTCCATGGTGTCTGGTGGAATTTTCTTGATATATTCCATCATCCGAGTAGTTTGGCTTTCGTTCCTGTGCATTCCGACAACTTTTGGAAATTTGAGTTATTTGTGGGCTTAACTCAGTTGATTATGCTCAAGGTGGCATTCCATGAGGAATACATGATGGAACACCTTAGTGTAATAGCTCATTGGAACCGGGATGAGGATACCTAGATGATGGGACGGTTGGGCATGAGTTTCAGTGATAAGAGGAGACATGGTAGCCAATTTACTCTTTTCTGCATTAAAAAAGAATATTTTAATAAGAGGGAAAAGTACCATGAATAAAATAATAATAAAATAATGCTCTAGAAGGCTCCAAGAGATCTATAAAAGAAAGGGAGGAGACCATTGAGAGATATCTTTGGATTAGATCATTTTCTTATGTGACAGGTTTGAGACGTGGTTCTCTACTTCATTGGTAGCCCTATGATGGAAACCCTTGGGTGATTGGTGAGTGTTGGACGGAAACTCAACTCTCTTTGAGGAGACTTCATTCAGAAGTTTCGCAGAGCTTCAAAGATATTGGAGTGAGGATCATTCAGATCTTCAACGGGTGCTTTAGTGGATTCAGTGGTAGCTGTTGCTGGAGGGAGAGTGCAGCAGTTTAGTTTTGGAGGCCAGCATAGTGCAACAGTTCATATTGATGGCCAGTTTTCCATCTCAGCTCTTTTTGGGTTAGATGTATTTGTAACCCCAGTTATTCTCTATAATAAAAATGCTGAGATTATTCCTATTCAATGTGTTGATAGATTGCAGTGCTTCTGTTTTATTTTACATGGAAATAATTTTTTTATTAATTCGGTGATTTTATGGTAAAATGTTGGATTAGAAATATTTAGGCAAAGTTTGTGAAATATCCCATTTGAGGATACTACATCATAACACTCCAAATCCAATTTCTCCTCAACTCCAAGTCTATGTATTGAGTTTAACAATCAACCAACATATACAATGAGGCCTCCATGCAATATTAAACTTGAAAAGGAGCGTAAAAACCCTAGCTAAGGTTTTAGAAACCATTAATTACTCATAAATGTAATTTTTTTCCTATGAGACCATGCAAGGCCCGAGGCACAAATATCCTAATTCAATAAATGCAAAAATAACTCCTCAACTAACTTTGGAAAAAAAAATTGACTTTGAGGCTCCTCAATAACTTTCAAAATATGTCCAAGTGTGTTTTTTTGACTTTTGGTAAGGGTGCAACACTGAGGTTCAAGGGTGCAGCGCCAGGCCAAGGGCGTAGTGCCAGGACTAGGAAAAATTGCCTATTTTGTAAGCAAGATTTGGAGGCTTTCAGGTGTCAAAATGAGCTCCATGATAGCTCATTGGAAAGCCTGTCTTGTCTAGTTTCCAAATATACCTTTATTTTTCCATTTTGTGTCCATTTTCATGCTCAAAAATGCATTCACTCAATACTTCTAAGGTTTCAGCACCAACTCTAAAAATAGGGCAGAAAGTTGATTTTTCGCATGTTTTTGGCACATTTGGAGGACCAGATTTGCTCCAAATGAGCTGAAATTTTTTGAAGGTGATGTGATTAACCTAAGGATCCCAAAAATTTAAAGCTTTCTTCCAATGGGTTCCCCAAAAAGAGCACAGCGCCAGTGGCATTGCGCCTTTGGCCCTTCAAAACAATCAAATATCCAAAAACTTCAAGATTGTGCCAAAATTTGGATTTACCTTTTTGATTAGGTTTGGGATGATTGTAGGGAAGCATCAGCAATGATTTCAATATTTTCTTTGCCTTTTTCCTCCTTTAGGGCTTGAATCTTTGCAAGGGCTCTTTTGAGCTTGGCCCTTGCAATATTTTTTCTTAAGGAATAATGCCTTGCCATCTTCTTTTGGAGGTCAGGGTCCCTTTTGGTCTTCTCCAAATGACCCTCTAAGTGTATATTTTCCCTCTCTAGACAAGGTTCCCGATCATATTCTATTTCCATGGCAAGCAGCTCACTTGGAGTGAGTTGCTCTGCCAATGTTGTCTTTTGCTCCTTCTCCTTGGCTAAAGCTTTCTTCAAGCCAATTGTCCTTGACCTCCTCCTAGGCAGATGTTCTTCCTCTTATTCGGTGTCATCAAGAGTGCCCATGACCTCTTCTAGCTTTTCTTTATCTTTTCAACCTCTTTTTGAGCCCAGATAGCTCTGATATCATAGGTGGCCTTCTATGCCTCTAGCTACTTGTTTTCAACCTCAAAATAATGGATTACTTTCTTAGCCCTACCTAGATTGGTTTGTAGGTCCTTAATCTAAGCATATTTTTTTTAAGCAGCATGCTAGTGATCCTTTGCTCATTTTCATCATCACTGTCAAGGTGAATGAGTTGAAATTCTTCTTCATTCTCATGTTTGTCTTCTTCTTATTCATAAATGACCTTTTCCTTACCTTTTTCAAGCTACTTGGCTAATGTAGAAGACATGGCCCCTTGCCTTTTAGAGACAACAAACACGTGCCTATTTCCCCTTTGGTAGGTCAAAGGAAGAAGTTCAATGTTACTTATCTCAGTGCCATATGTCTTACTGCCATAATTTTTGTCATATTTACTGTCATCATGGCTCTTATCATCACTGCTCTCATGGCTGCCATCATCACTGTTGCTTTCTACCTCATCACTATTTGCTTCACTTCCCTCACTACTCTTATGACTGTCATCATCACTTCCAACCTTATAACTGCCAACATCATCACTGATATGTGCTTCACTACCCTCACTATCATCATGGCTCTTTGATCTACTATCATCATCATCACTTCTCTTTGATTGAATGCTCTCTACCTCAATGACATCATCCTCACTGATATCATTGTCCTTTTCCTTGCTGCTTTCTTCTTCACTAACATCTGCTTCCTCATTTCCTTCTTCTTCATTGCTTGATTTCTCATTTCCCTCTCCCTCATTGACATTTGATTACTCATTATCACCTTCCTCATTGTTTGATTCTTTATTTTCCTCTCCCTCATTGTTTGATGCACAATACCATGAGAGGATGGTGAGGGGTCATGAGAGGGTGATGAAAAAGGATTGTCCTGAGGTGAAGTAATATGTGTGGATAGTGAGGTGGATGAGTCATCATGAGTTGAGGGGATGTGATGTGAGTGGATGGAGAAACATGATCAACATGAGGTGATGGAGGAGTAGGAATAGGAGGATGAGATTATGAAGGCATATCTTGTTGAGGATGGGCTTGTGGAGTATTAAAAACTTCATTGGAAATGAAGGTCTCCCATGGAATACCCTTATGTTGAAGTTGGTGCATAACAACCATTTTAATGAGTGAGTACTGGAAGAGGCTTTGTATCTACTGAGGGAAATCTCTCTTCTGCACTATATAGGCCATTTTGTCAATGCTTCTGTAGAGGTAATAGGGTATATGCAACATCCTTACCCTTGTAAAATTCATAATTAGTCTGATGTGGTAGGAGTAAAGCCGAGAGAACCTTCCCTCACATGTAAAATACTTCATAATGATCCTTATCATAGGTGCATATCTATCAAGAAAGTGACAGAAAGGAAAGATAAATTTATTGTGGTCGTTGTACCTAGGTTTTAAATATGGCTCATAGTATCTCATCCCAAGATTGGTCTGCTTGAACCATTTCTCCCCTACAATAGGTATCCCAGTGGAATTGGCAATATCATCAGTAGATAACTCAAAAGTGACCCCTGCAAGGTTAACTTATTTTTCATGCAATTTAATGATAAATAATCTAGTAATCTCAGGGTGGTTTTACACCTGCTATACCCTTTCACAAAAATCAAAGCATCCTACATGCTTAAAACATGAAAAATTTTGGAGATTCCATTAGTTGCCTTGTGTTTAGGGGTTCAAACCTATTGATTTTTACACCTTTGTGTTTATGCCTCCTTGGAATTTGTCTTACCACTGTCATCTGACATTGTAGATTTTGTCTTTGAGAAACCCTAGGACTGCAAATGGAAATGAGATGAAGGGATGGTGGAATGGAAGCCTTTACAAGTTAATGATATGAATTAGTGATGGTGTAAGTATATGAGAATGAGGGATAAGCTAACCACTCAATCACAACCCTCTGCTGACATATTTATACTATTTTTTTCCAACCTTGGAGTGTAAATGGAAATGAAATGAAACGATGGTGATGAAATGGTATTTAAGGCTAATTAGGGAATGAATAAGTGAGGGTATAGGTATACTAGGCTGAGTGAGAGGCTAAAACACTTAATGGCTATAATATTCCAAATCGGGAACTACTCATGAATCATGCACTAAAAACACATTTCCAGTAACATATGTAATAAAATAGTAAAATGATCACTTGGATCCCATAGATACATCCATCTAGAATCTAAATAAAATAGGAGATCAGAAAGAAATGAAACTGGGTGGGCTAAACAGACCTCCCACACTAATGTAGCTAAAAATGACTAAAAACCCCAAAACTACATTTTACCGAAGTTGCTGCATAAAGTGACTGCGCAATATTATGAGGGTTTTAACTCAGAAAATAAGAATACAAATATATCTACTCATATACTATACAATCATGCTTATAAACTGAGATCTAGTCTCCTTATACAAAATACAAGATAACCCAGTAAGGGTTTCTTGTCAAACACTCTGCATACAAAATGTGATATTCAGTAATTTACTGAATCACCACTGCAACACTGAAGCACATGAGTGTACAAGGCTTGAAATATGTTTGATCTTATGTATATCCCTCAAGGGCCTCCTCCCATGAAAGGATGAACCTCTCAATCACAAGGAACCACTACAACAGAGCCAACAAACCATGCCCTAAATACTGCCTCCAGAATAATGCATTCCTTGGCTAGAAAAACGCTGGGAATGTATGGGAAATGCATGCTCTGATACCACAGATCTGAAATAAGCTCAGGAGCTCTCCAAACTGATCCCTCAAGTGAAGGAAACCTTCCTCCAATGGGAAACTAGCTCAGAAGCTGGGATTCCAATCCCTTCCACTGCTGCACCCAGCAACACTCCACAATCTCTGGAAAAACTATGCTGATGAAGTGACTAAAGCATTGCATAAAAACCTGATGTGGAATGATGAATAAAAACTCTCCCAATGGACTCCTCAAGGAAAGAGGTGGGATTCCCGCTCGGGAACACCCTGTGCTAAACAACATTGTTACTCTACTAAACAACAAGAGAAAGAAAAAGTCTGAGCAGACATGAATAATAATCTAAGACATGAAGAATAATGCTGCCATCCTCTTCCTTATATAATATATGAGTTTTCTTGCCCTTGGCCCCACTCAATTAGGTCATCTCTATCCAAAGATACATCTCCCTCCAAAACTGCGTTATTCCTCCTTGGATTCCTCCTCCTCCACAACTGTGCTGTCGACTTAGTCAAAGCAGCTTGATTTTATCCCTGTTCACATATGGAGGTGTTTTATTAAGCTAGAAAGAGTGTCCCCTTTCACCTTTGGAGTGTTTTTATCCTCCTTAGTAGACTTATGGGCTTTTCTACCCATTTATTCACCGGCTAAAGCTGTTGCTAACTCTAATGTTCCATTTAGCTTAGAGGCTAAAATTTTGGAACATTACAGTCCTCCTCTCAAAAATATTTTCTCGACCTAAAGAAAATGTATAAGGAAAGAAAAATTCCTCCCATCCTCCTCATGTGGCCTCCCATCAATAGCCTCCATCACTGCATCAAGAGAATCTAAAAATGAACTGTCATCCCATGTCTCCTCCCAAGTGTGCAAAACCAAAGGGTCTACATCAATCAAAGGTGGAAAATGTGAATGCAAACTTGCTTGTTGTCTCATGGCCTCCACAAAGTAGGAGTGATGGCCAACATGGTGAATGAGTGCCTCCCTCACCCATGCTATCATCCAAATTAAGTGAGTCACCCTCCAACATGGCAACTCATGAAGAATCTCCTCCACCTTGTGCTCCTGAAATGTAGGTGGGCTGAATAAATGAACATGATAGGAAAGAGAGCCTATCCCACATGGTCCTCCTCTCCACTGATGATATGTGTAGAGGGTATGTTGATCTCGGGCTGCAACATGATTTCCCTCCAATGGCAAGAAGAAGATTGAGTCACTAAGGACCCTTTCTCCAAAGTCATAAGTCATGCCAACCCAAACCATCCCATTCAAGATGAATGGCACATCATCACCATTTGGCATCCAAATTAGGAAAATTCTAAAAGTTATGTGCAATTTTGGATGGTACCAAAGGTTCTCCAATTGGATATTATGCATTCTTCCCAACTGCTGCTTGAGAATGTCATGTGGAAAGTGGTCCTGCAACAAGTCATAAGCTATGTATGTTTGCCCTTCCAACATGGGGAAGTAAGCATCAATGTCTATCAGTTGTATAGACATAAAATAACAATATACTTGCCGAAATTAATGTATAGATGGGCTATTATCATCATAAACATTGGCCCTAAAGTGACCATGAGACCCAAAAATACTCTTGCTCTCTTGAGGAGCAATGCACTGTTCAAACATGGTGAGAAAGTACAAGTACTCAATGGAGTAATCAACAAGTACATAAATGAATTTCCTACCATACATAGTAAGTTGGATGAAAGTGAGGTCCATCAACAAGTCCTCCCATGAGAATCTCCTCATAAAAACCTGCAAGAAGAAAGGATACATTCTCTCCTTGGAATATTCCATCCATAAGAACATACTCCTATGTGACAGCACCATAGGCATCTATAATAAGGCTCCATGACTCTTCTCTTTTCCATCCACCATCATGCTGCTATGTGAGAAGATCTTCTTCCTAAATGGAAGTCTCTCATGATCCTTCAATGCTGAAGGGTAGCCTCCTTGCACTATGAATGTGCCTCCCTTCTTTCTAGAAAGTTCATGAAAAGTATGGGAAGAATTTTTCCCATACTCTCCCAAGTGCAACCATAGCAACAAAAACTCTTCTTTCTGCCTCATCTCTCCCTCATACAAGCCATAGAGTAAAATCATGATGGTCAACTTGTATGATTTCCCAACAAACAATTCAGCCATGAAGTGCCTCCTCAATTTCTCCAAGTGGTTCATCCCACAAGAAGAGAAAAAGTGTGAGCTGGCAATCATGGTTTTCCCATGGTCCCTCCTAAAATGTTCAACATATGAAGTGGGGAGAATCATGCTCCAAATGGGCATCTTCCATCTCAAGACCTCTCTCCAAACAAAGCTCATGGGAAATTTTAGGGGCTAATATTCGTAGGTGGGCTAATTTTCCATGGTTTTTCCAAAAAAAAGATTGGCCAATTTCCATTTTTTTATAAAAGTGATTCACCCAAATTTTACAATATAAAATTATTTTACCTTAAAAATTGCCAACATTATATAGATAATATATATAATATCATTATAAATTTGAATAATTTTACAAATACATCAATAAACATTTTATATTTTTCACATTAGGGACTAGTGAGATTCGCCAATTTTTTAAACTTCAAAATAATTTTCCATCCTTAAAATTTTCCCTGACAAAGCTCCTCATGGTCATAAACATGTCAGAAATATATGGAAGCAAAGTACAATAAGAAAAAGTTGCAAAATGACAACCGGAGAGTGAATCATAGTTCCACTCATGGAACCAGCGCAGTGCATCCTTTGCCAACATCAACATAAGAAATAAAAAGTGCTTTACCAGCCACTTTTTTGCTACCATAGTCATCTCATAAGATGAAAACATGAAGTTATAACATGGTGTCAATGGTGCACACCAAGAAACATGTGGCTTCCCCCACAAACCATCAAAAAGATAGCCAAGATCAATGTCTACAAGTAGCTGCAAGTACATCATCATACAATATGCAAGAAAATATGATTCTTCTTGTTACATCATGCTGCTCAAACAATGAAAATAAGTACAATAAAAAATGTGAAATTATACCTCCTCCATCATGTACTTGAGGTCTTGAGCTGAAATGGCTCAACTGGAAATTCTCCCTCACTCCCAATGAGTAGGAAGGTCACTGTGATATCCTCTCTATCACCATCTGGGCTATGCATCTCTCCATATGCTGCAATATGTCATGCTGAATGCCCTCCCAAGTGAACTCCTCCATCAAATGGAGATATGCCTCAAAGTGCATAGAAAAGAAGTCCTCATGTGCTGCATGTAGTAGCTTCTCCTTAAGACTAGAAGATCTAGTCAAGAAGATCCTGCCATAGGAATATATGACCACATCATCCACCATGTATCTATCATCTCCATCCGGGTCATCAAGAATCATGCATGCACCAATATCCTTGGAGAACTCTACCAAAATATGAGATCTCCAATAAGGATCAACCCTCCTAAGAGACAGTGTTGGTGATCTGGCATGTGAAGTTCTCCTCATGCTGCTGCCTGCTACTTTGAAATCCCCCATGCCAAAGTCTTCCTCCACACTCTTCACCTCTCCAAAATCATAGAGTGGTGAATCCAAATTCAAGATGTCTTCCATCTGCTCTAGATCAAGTGGCCTCTTGGGTGGAATGCCTCCATTTAGTGAGACATCAATGTCAAGAGTAGACTGCACATATGATTGGGAAACCTTTCCCTTTCTTTTATAGCGCAAATCAATTTACCTCTTTCTTGCATTGGCTCTCTGAAATAGAGAAGGGTGTGTGCTTCTCATCAAATGATGTTGCTCTTCCTCCCTACCTCCTCCTTCCAGTTGCAATGTTGCACAACCATGCTACTCACTGATTGTGCTTGGACCTCCATGTATGAGATCCCAGGGAACTTCTTGCAAAGATACAAGAATCCCTCCTATTGGAGCATGTGCTCCTCCTCCCTCTACATGAGGCACTGGATGTGCTCTAGATATGACAATGTTGTTGCCCTCATCTTCCTCAATGGGTATGGGCAACATCTCAACAATTGGATCCTTCTGTGAAAAGGAGATACCCATGCCCTTTTTTTCAATAATATGAACTGGAGGTCTTGCTTCTGGAAATGTGTAATGCAAGATGTCAACTCCTCCCATGGTTTTCTGAAATGGGGTTTCCTCCATCACATGCAAAGGTTTTGTTTTCTTAAGTTCTCCTTGCTCATGTGCCTTGGGAATTTTTTCACCCTTTCACAAAAATTAAAGCATTATACATGCTTAAAACATGAAACAGTTAGGGGAGATTCCATTAGCTACCTTGTGTTGAGGGGTTCAAACCTATTGATTTTTCCACCTTTGTGTTTATGCCTCCTTGGCATTTGTCTTTCCCCTCCACTACCACTATCTTTTGACATTGTAGATTTTGTCTTTGATAAACCCTAGGACTAAAAATGGAAATGAGATGAAGGGATGGTGGAATGGAAGCATTTACAAGTGAATGAGATGAATGAGTGATGGTGTAAGTATATAAGAATGAGGGATAAGGTAACCACTCAATCACAACCCTCTGCTGACATGTTTATACTATTTTTTTCAAACCTTGGAGTGTAAATGGAAATGAAATGAAAATATGGTGATGAAATGGCATTTGATGCTAATGAGGGAATGAATAAGTGAGGGTATAGGTATACTAGGCTGAGTGAGAGGCTAAAACACTTAATGGCTGTAATATTCCAAATCGGGAACTACTCTGAATCATGCACTAAAAATGCATTTCCAGCAACATATGTAATAAAAAAGTAAAATGATCACTTGGATCCCATATATACATCCATCTAGCATCTAAATACATGAGTATATTAGAAAGAAATCAAACTAGGTGGGTTAAACAAACATCCCACACTAGTGTAGCTAAAAATGACTAAAAACCCCAAAACTACATTTTACCGGAGTTGCTGCATAAAGTGACTATGCAGTATTATGAGGGTTTTAACTCAAAAAATAAGAATACAAATATATCTACTCATATATTAGACAATCATGCTTATAAACTGAGATCTAATCTCCTTATACAAAATACAAGATAACTCGGCAAGGGTTTCTTGTCAAACACTCTACATACAAAATGTGATATTCAGTAATTTACTGAATCACCACTGCAACACTGAAGCACATGAGTGTACAAGGCTGGAAATAGGTATAATCTAATTTATATCCCTCAAGGGCCTCCTCCCATGAAAGGACAAACCTCTCAATCACAAGGAACCACTATAACGGAGCCACCAAACCATGCACTAAATACTGCCTCCAGAATAATGCATTCCCTAGCTGGAACAACACTGAGAATGTATGGAAAATGTGTGGTTTGATACCATAGATATGAAATAAGCTTGGGATCTCTCCAAACAGATCCCTCAAGTGAAGGAAACCTTCCTCCAATGGGAAACTAGCTCAAAAGCCGGGATTCCAATCCCTTCCACTGTTGCACCCAGCAACACTGCACAATTTCTAGCAAAACTGCACTGATGAAGTGGCTGAAGCTAGGCCTGAAAAATTGATGTGGAATGATGAATAAAAACTCTCCCAAGAGACTCCTCAAGGAAAGATGTGGTATTCCCGCTCGGGAACACCCAGTTCTAAATAGCACTGCTACTCTGCTAAACAACAAGAGAAAGAAAAAGTCTGAGCAGACATGAATAATAAACTAAGACATGAAGAATAATGCTGCCATCCTCTTCCTTATATAAGATATTATTTTTCTTGCCCTTGGCCCCACTCAATTAGGTCATCTCTATCCAAATATACATCTCCCTCCAAAACTGCATTATTCCTCCTCCACAACTGTGCTTTTGACTTAGTCAAAGCAGTTTGATTTTATCCCTGTTCACACATGGAGGTGTTTTATTAAGCTAGAAAGAGTGTCACCTTTCACATTTGGAGTGTTTTTATCCTCCTTAGGAGACTTATGGACTTTTCTACCCATTTATTCACTGGCTAAAGTTGTTGCTAACTCTAATGTTCCATTTAGCTTAGAAGCTAAAATTTTGGAACATTACAATGGAAAACCCCAGTTGTGAAATTACTCTTTGTTTTGAATGATACTCTCCATAGGCAGGAGTGAGGTTCAAATAGTGGTTTCAATCATGAAATTTAGGGTTCTCTTCTTAGGGTTTAAAATTCTTCCAATTAAACCATAAAAAATGCTTGAAGATGTGGCTAGGGTATCCACTTACCATTAATAATTTTCTTGAAGGACTTTGAATGAAGCTTGAAAGTAGTTTGAGTTGATTTGAGTGTTTTCAGGGTGTAGGAGGCCCTCCTGGCCAACAATGCAGTGCCTATGCTGAAGGCGCAGTGCCAGCCCTAGGCGCGCAACGCTCAGTCCAGGCATGCAACGGTTAAGGAAAAAATTGTTGTGGGTGTGAGGCAAGAGCAAAGTGCTCTGCCAGGTGTGTAGCACCACCTCCCAGGCACACATTTCCTGTGTAAAAGACACGGGGAGAAACAGTCAAATGCGTAGCGCCAACCAAATTTGCCCAAGTTTGGCTTAAAAACACAAATTTCTTCTCCTGAGTGCTCGTAACTCGTTAGCAAGTGAACAATGATTTTTTTGAAATACAAAATGACATTTTATAGGCTTGGGAATTAGATCTAAGTTTGCAAACCCACTTTCCTAATGTTTTAAGCCTTTTTCAATTTTCACTGATATTCTTTTATACTTTTTCCTGTAGGTACTGAAATCATGATTTAGACCTTTCTTTTACTCCTTGAAACATGATAACTTCTCTTTTGACAACCTTAGGATTCTTACACAGTAGCAATATCTCCAAAAATTCTTTTGTTCCTTCCTTGGAGCTCAAATCATCATTTGTTGGGCAGGTGATCGAAAACCTGGAATTTACATTTCTTACTGATATTCTCTACACCTTTTCACTTTGAGGCATGACACATTCACCTAAGCAAACTTTGGGATGATTGCACACAACAGCACCTTCACAATCCTTCCTTTGTTGTCATCATGGAGTTCAACTTGTTGGAAATACTGAGAGGGGGGGGGGGGGTGAATCAGTGTTCCTTTCAATTAGAGCATTATTTAATATTCAAGTATTATCAGTGTTTGTACAATGATAGCAGTAAACAAAAGGAACACAAATGCACACAATTTTTAAGGTGGAAACCCACTCAGGGACAAAAACCACCTAATGCTTTTCTAATAATTCTTTAATATTCAACTCCAATCGAAAATAAAGCTCCAACTTCCTAGAATCTAGAAAAGCATTCTTCTCCAGCTCCCACTGGATGGATGCTACAACTCCCTAGATTCTTCAGTAGTCAACCGAATGGATGCCCCAACACCTAATGAGCTACAACTCACCCTAGCACCACCCTACCACCCTATAGGAGATTAAAAGAAGAATGGACTCCCGTACCAGGGAAAATGGTCCAGTTTACATTGATATAGAATGATGTAGAAGAATAAGACACGTTATACCATAACCCCAACTATGACACAACCACCTAATGGTGATCCTAGACCTCTCGACACTGCCTCTTCAACTCTTGGCAGATAGACACTAGTATAATTTTTACAATAATGTATTTATAATGTTTTAGTACAATGATACCTTTACAATGACTGTATGCAATGTTGCCCACTTGAAGACTTAATGTGACGAAATTTTTGCTACTGTTCTACACCTTGGTTGCTTCTCTTGTCATGCTACCCTTTGCTACACCTTCTTTGCTTTGCTGCCCTAGAAAGTCTGGTCCTTTGCAGCCCTTGACAACACATGGTCTATATTTTTCTTGCCTTCTAGGAGCTCGATATTGAATCTGGTGTATCTCTGTTATTTCAAATCCCCAATATATTATTTTCAGTCCTAGAGTATTCCTCTGAGTCTTCTTTCCAATGCCATAGGTCTAACCCAATTTAGATTCTTCAAGAGAGATTTATGCACAATCTCTCACAATGCCCTAATTATGGACTATTTCAGTAGAGTGAACTTGTATGGCATGCCACGTGTCATTGTTTCTTCATTCATCTTTGAAATCGATAGAGCCAAAACTAAAGTCAGTGAACTATCTGACATATTTTACATAGTTCCAATCTGATACACAAAGAGAGAGTTATGACTATTTTCCCAAGGTCACTTCTTTGAGATGAATTTCAGGAGCCTACAAAAACATTGACTTCCACAGATCATATCTCCAAAAATGTTGCGCACCTTGATCTGAAATTTTTACAGTATCTTCCTTAGAATTTTGGCTTTGCCTCATAAAAATTTCAGCTTTTTAACCTTTGTAGAAAAAATGTTAGAGCGAAAATTCCACGATGACCAGTTCCAAATAGAGAAATCCCTACATAAGGAGGATATGAGGATCACAATTTTTATAAATTCTTAGGTTGAGAGGGGCTTCAACAAGTGAACGTGGGAGGGATTTTAGGAACTTAAAAAATATTAATTATTTATTTTTCAATGACCCATGCCACAACCCCATGGGGTTTTAGCCCACTAACTGGGGTTACAAACTTCAAACATGAATATCTCTCAAACGGTGAAGAATTACATTGTGTGCCATATATCAACGGAAACATCTCAAAAATTAGAAACCATCAAAAGCATTCTTGACCTGGAATATATAAATTTGGTAGGTCAAAATTCCTGTGCAATATTGGGGTAGCCCTTGGTGCCTCTTGGGTTGACATCAATGACAATCGTTGATCAAAAATCTCCCCCTTTGGTATTGATGGCAACACAAGTACTCCCCCTGCGATCATGACACCTCTTCCTACAACAGTCTCTCCCCCTTTGACATCAATGGTAAAGGGTAGCTCCCCCTGACACACAACCATATTGCGGACCTATACACACTTCCACTCCCCCTGACACACAACCATCTTGCGACCCTATACACACTTCCACTCCCCCTTTATATTTTGAATAAGGAAAATCAAATGAGAACTTGGGAGAATCCCAAGCTTCTGGTGAAGATATTCCAATGATTCACGAGTAATCTCACAATAATCAATGCTTCTTGCCCAATCTGCATCTATAAAAGCATGAATAATGAAATTTTTACCCTTTGCATACCACAAGCCATATTCTGTTGTTCCCTTTAGATATTGAAGAATTATTTTGATGGCAATAATGTGTGATTCTTTTGGTGCTGCTTGGAATCTTGCTACTTTTCCAACTACTTGCATAACATATGGCCGGGAGGTTGTTACATATAGAAGACTACCAGTCATTGATCTGTACAACCTTTGATCCACATCCTTAGATAAGTAATCTATGCTCAATTTGCAACCTGTTACCATCGGAGTAAGGATGTGTTTGCAATCTTCCATTTTGAATTTCTTGAGCATTTCCTTGATGTACTTGGCTTGACATATAAATATTCCTTTCTCTTGCTTAGATATTTGAATCCCTAAGAAGTATTTCAGCTCACCATGTAAAGACATCTTGAAATCACTTTACATCTTTGTAGCAAACTTATTACTTAGTCGATCATCATTGCTACCAAATATTATATCATCTTCTTTAGTTATTAGATGTGCTTTTTTTGCTTCATCAAAAACATATATGTCATTTGGAGCTCGACTTGTTGTAGCCACAATTTCACCATACCTACCTTTCCAGATTTCACATTTTCTGGAGTTGAATAGTATTGTGTGTCATTTATCACACATTTGTCCAACACTGAGCAGATTGTGATTCATGTTTTCAACCAATAGAACATTCTTGGCTAGAGAATCTTTGCTTCCAAGAGTGACGATACCTGATCCTATAACATTTGAAGATCCATCATTTCCAAAGTATACGGTTCCATCCTTATTCTCTTTCAGAGATACAAATTTCTTTCTATCTCCAGTCATATGCATTGAGAAACTGCTATCAACACACCACACATCTTTATTGTTTTGAACCTTGAGAGTGGGAGCACAATTATCAGTCTTCTTCTTCTTCCATGTTCATTCGTTCTGTGGCTTCGAAGATTCTTCTGGAGGATTTTCAAGTCTGTAGTCTCTGGCTATGTGTCCAAAGTTTTGACATTTGTAACATTCAATATTATTTCTTAAATGTTCAAATCTATTGATGTTTCTTTGAGCCCTAGGAGGTTCATATTTGACAGATCTCCTGGAATTGTATTCATTCCTGGCGTACGTGCGACATTCTACCGATTTATGACCAATTGTTCCACATAAATAATAGTAGCCATAAAAAATATGTTGGTACTTGGATGGAAATCTTCGTCAAGGAATTGTCTTCCAAGGTTATTCTTGTGAATATTGTCTAATGAAGTCTACATGCATGTCAGATCTCATAGGTTCATTGTATTTTGTTGTAGATGGTCCTGCGTCTTCTTCTCTGTAACCGATGCCAGTTCTGTCATTGTAAGATCGTTAATTTTTGATGATTTCCTCCAATTCCCTTGAGTTGTTGGCATAGTATTGGATAGTTTTTCCTTTCTTCACTTCCTTACGCATCGAGACTATTTCGGCTTCTAATTCTTCCCTTTCTTGGTTACTTTCTTCCAACTTCTTTTGAAGTGACTCTTTAATGTATTTTTGTTCTTCAAATTCAATTTTTAGACCTTGGACTTGTTCTTCAAGAGTATTGGAATGGATCTTCTCTGACTTGAGCTCTTTTATAATCTTGATTGCTTCCTTAGAAAATTCTTCTATGGTCAATCCTTCTTCTTCATTGTTTGATACCTCTTGTTTATTTTTCTTGGCCATAAACAATACTCTCTCATTGGCTTCCTCTTTGCTTTCATTGTATTCATCGGATGATGAGCTATCTTATTTAGAGAGAAAGTTCCTTTTGGATCCTTGCTTGTTGAATTTCTTAAAGCCTTTATTTCCTTTTGAGTTTCCATCACTTATGTTTGAACATTTTGCTGCAAAATGCCAAACCTCACCACAGCCGAAACATATCAATGGAAGTTTACCTTTGAATTTTCCCTTACCAATTTTTAGTTTTCTCATAAAGTAAGAATATTCTTCATCTGAAATACCTTCTCCATCATCTCCTTTCTCTTCACACTTGCAGGTGCATGTATTTTCAATTGAATGTTTTTTGTCCTTATTGGTTTTCTTAGATGCAATGAACTCAGTTTCTAGATGCGAAGTACCCTCTTATTCATCGAGTATCATTTCATAAGCTATGAGAACTCCGTGTAATTCCTCTTTGCTGAGTTTGTCCAGATTTGCATTGTATTCTAAGACCGATACCTTTGGGTTGAATTTCCCTCGTAACGTTCTAAGAATCTTTCGCATAATAGTCTTCTCGTCAACTGGCTCTCTCAATCCTTCCAGAGTATTGGTTATTTCATCAACGTATTGGAATTATGCAACAATGTTACAATCTTCTTTCATTTTGAGTTGCTCAAATTTTTCTCTATATATTTGAAGCTTTGCTTTTTTGACATTTGAGTCACCTGCATATATATTCTCAAGCTTGTCCCATACATTTTTGGCGGTTTTACAACCCAACACCTTATGATAAGTAGATTCAATAAGTCCACTGATAATAATATTCTTTGTGTTTGCATCATTTACCAAATTCTTCTTACCTTGTTCATCTGCAATTGATGTAAATCCATTTTTAACAGTGTCCCATACTTTGTAACCTTGCGCCAAGAGATAGACCTCCATTCTTCCTTACCAGAGTGCATAATTATTTTCATTTAACAGAGGTATTAGTTAATCTTCAATTATTATCAATGTTTGTACAATGATAGCAGTAAACAAAAGGAACACAAATGCACACAGTTTTTAAGGTGGAAACCCACTTCGGGACAAAAACCACCTAATGCTTTTCTAATAATTCTTTAATATTCAACTCCAATTGAAAATAAAGCCCCAACTTCCTAGAATCTAGAAAATAATTCTTCTCCAGCTCCCACTGGATGGAAATTACAATGCCCAAGATTCTTCAGTAGTCAACTGAACGGATTCCCCAACACCCAATGAGCTACAACTCACCCTAGCACCACCCTACCACCCTATAGAAGAATAAAATAATAATGGACTCCCATACCAAGGAAAATAATCCACTTCACAATGATATAGAATGATCTAGAAGAAGAAGACACACTAGACCATAACCTAAACTATGACACAACCACCTAATGATGATCCTAGACCTCCCAACACTACCTCTTCACCTCTTGGCAGATAGACACTAGTACAATTTTTACAATAATGTATTTATAATGACTTAGTACAATGATACCTTTACAGTGACAGTATGCAGTGCTACCCACTTGAAGACTTCATGTGATGAAATTATTGCTACTATTCTACACCTTGGTTGGTACTCTTTTCATGCTACCATCTACTAGACCTTGCTTTGCTTTTCTACCCTAGAAATTCTGGTCCTTTGCAGCCCTTGACAACACATGATCTATATTTTTCTTGCCTTCTAGGAGCTCGATAGTGAATCTGGTGTATCTATGTTATTTCAGATTCCCAATATGTGATTTTTGGTCCTATATTAGTCCTCTGAGTCTTCCTTCCAATGCCACAGTTCTGACCCAATTTGGATTCTTCAAGAGAGATTTATGCCCAATCTCTCACAATGCCCTAATTATGGACAATTTTAGTAGAGAGAACTTGTACGACATGAAACATGCCACTGTTTCTTCATTTAGCTCTAAAAATTATAGAAAAAAAAATGCATTCAGTGCACTATCTGACACTTTTTACATAATTCCAATCTGATACTCATAGAAAGAGTTATGATGATTTTCCCAAGGTCACTTCTTTGAGATGAATTTCAAGAGCCTGCAAAAACATTGAATTCCATAGATCATATCTCCGAAAATATTGCATGCCTTGATCTGAAATTTTTGTAGGAGCTTCCTCAAAATTTCAGCTTCAGCTCATAAAAATTTCAGCTTCTAAACCTTCATATAAAAAATGTTAGAGCGAAAATTCCATGGTGACCTATTTCAGATAGTGAAATCCCTACATAAGGAGGATATGAGGATCACAATTTATATAAATTCTTAGGTTGAGAGGGGCTTCAACAAGTGAACATGTGAGCGATTTTAGGAACTTAAAAAATATTAATTATTGACTTTTCAATGACCCATGCCACAACCCCATGGCGTTTTAGCCCACTAAATGGGGTTACAAACTTCAAACATGAATATCTCTCAAACGATGAAGAATTATGTGGCGCGCCATATATCAATGGAAACATCTCAACAAGTAGAATCCATCAAAAGAATTCTTGACCTAGAATATAGTAATTTTGTAGGTCAAAATTCCCATGCAATATTGGGTCAGCCCCTGGTGCTGCTTGGGTTGACATCAATGACAACTGCTGATCAACACAACTCATTATTTCACCTTCTCTGACTAACAATTTTACACTGTTTGCATGCAGGTTGGTAAGATGATGAATTTTGACTTTTCCCTTTGTTCCTTGAGGCATGAAAAATTTATTTTGACACCTTTGGGACTTAAACACAAAGAAATGTCTTCAAAAATCCTCCTTTTGTTCCCACCTTGGAGCTCAACTTATCTCTTTTTCTCATTTGGTCATAGCAAGCTCATTTTTGAAAAATCTGGGATTTGATCACACAGTGACATCTTCAGAATCCCTCCTTTGCTTCCACCATGACAAGTTCATTAAACACCTTTGGGAGGATTTCTCATAGCAGCACTTTAAAAACCCTCTTTTGTCTGCACCATGGAGCTTAATTCATCATTTCACCTTCCGTGTTCACTTTTCCAAAACCCTAGGCATCTAGAGTGCTTTAAGACAATCATCAATGTTGTCTTCTAAGTTCTCTATATCCATTTCAAGTTCATTCATTTATGTCCAGTTCACCTCACCTTTTTCCCTATCTCGTCAATAATCTCTGAAAGACTTTTCTTCATGTTTTGTTTTTGGTGTACCTCCTCCATGGTTATTTCTACACTTGATCACTGCTTGGCACACTACTGGACCTTCAAGCTCAAAAATCCTAATTCACTACAAGAAAAAGTGTTTCCTGTCTTTCTTGCTGCAATATGTCTTTATTCAGGTGTAGACCTCCTACCTCACCAACTTTCTTCTGATAGAACTTTTAACACTCCCTTAAAAGTGTCAAAGTTTACATTTACCTCTTGTAGACCTTGAATTTGATAAGGTAGTCTACTATGGAAAATTTTAGATATTTTCTTTAATAACCACGTCTCAACATTCCAATACCTCTTAAACAAATTCTAATAAAGAAAAAGAGTGTCTAAAACACCAATGATTTACCTTGGAACATATGAAACCTTAATTGACTTAATGGGAGGATTCTTTGACCTAGTTTTTGACTGAAAATTGGCTTGGAGTGTTTAATTGAAAAAACAGAGTATTTTTCAAAGTGTTTTGTTGAAGATCCAAAATCCAATGTATTTGATTTATATATAGAGCCTAAAAAGATATTTTTGAGGCCATCAATGCTTGAGGAATATGGGGAACATGGGAAAGATTTAGGCTATAGTAAACCCTAGAAGGAAAGTGAAGTTATGGAAAAGGGATAAAAATAGGCCAATGAGATTATAGGAGGAGAAGGAGACTGAAAATGATAGGTATAAGTTTAGGAAGAGTTTGTATGAGTGAAAGGGTGACCATAAAATAGCAAGCTAATGAAATAGTGAAAAATTCTCTATAAGGATAATGAAGGCAGTGAGATTTATGAAACTCACAATATTTCTAGAGATGTTGTTTTCAGAAACCCAAGACCATCCTATAGTCATCTAAAGCTAGTGAAAAATATTGATGACTAACAATTGTTTTCAACCATCCTATTCAGTCCCACGCTGTCAAGTCTGACCTCTGCTCGATGGTTTTTATTTTTTCCCATGGTTTTTTGTCTCGGCGTTGCTTTTCCTTTAACATTCACACCGATTGGTGCTTGTTGCTTTTTTCATAGGTGCGCAAACCTCTATTTAGCATGGATTACAGCTAAACAGACGCACTGAATCGTGTAGGTTAAAATTTTAGCCTTCTTTTTGAGTTTTGTCAGTTTCCATTTCCCTAGATTGGATCTTTATCTTTCAATTGGTCCACTGATATTGTTTTGACTCTCTTGTCTTGTTATTCTCAGCTGTTTTTCCATCATCTAATCAGTGCAGTTAGTCATCCTAGGGTTTCTAGGTGGCTCTTTTCACTTGTTCGTCTCTCTCCTCACTGAGCCTTCTAAGTTGAGTTCGAGTCAGTTTCGTCTATGTCATTTCAGTTCATTGACTGATTGTTTTATCTTTTCTCTCTTTTCTACATGTCTTTGGTTTGTTGAATGATTGCCTTGGATTTTGTTTAGCTCTCCATTCACCACCATGAGCATATATTACATTGCTTGCTAAACTGGTTCAGAAGCCCTTTTTTATTGAAGGAGTGCATCTCTGTTTTGAGTGTGTTTGATTCATGCTAGATTGAACTCTTTGTTTTATATCTTTTCATTTGAATTGCTTAAAGCTAGTGTCCATTTTTCCTTTTAGTGTAATAGTGATTTTTTCTTCTCATTTATCTAAAAAGACAAAATTTGCATTCTTTCTCTTATTTTGAAAATGGAAAATGTTCTTTTGCATTAGTAGATTTTAGTGAACAAGTAAAGAACTTTTCATTTTCTACTTTGGTTCTCTTAGATGCATTAGGGAAAATTCTCTTGTATTCGATTGATTGATGCTTTGTTATAGAGTCTTATCCCTCTCTTAGATATCATTCATTGAATTGGAATGACTTTATTTTGCATATAGTTGTGCATTAAGAATTTGAGATCAAATCTGGTAAGGCCTTGAAATCACAACATTATTTCAAGATCGACTTTAAAACAAATTCAATCAATCTAAGGAAGCATTGAAACCTAACACACATATTTTAGAGGTCTAGGCTAGTAACCTATTCCAGTTTCATTAAACCTAGTAGCTTTCATTCACCATCTGGCTTTAGACATTGCTAGTACGGACTTGTGCTCCCGGTACCATCGATTATATAAAGGGAGACCCTCATAGGTTAACATCCTTTATCCATAGGAAGCCGAGTCTGCTGCCATGTAAATGTGATACACCGAACACAACATTCGGGGAGCCTTCCTACAGGTACATTAAGTCCATAGTCATTTCTCTTTCATTTGATCATTAAGGTGTATATTGTAGTTCATGGAAACTTGGTACACCCTTTTTCTTAAATTTCCCAAGTAGTCATTTTGGTCTTTTTGTGACTCTTTAAAATTGAAAAGATCCTCGAGCACTTGTCCTTTTAGGCTCGTTTCAACCTGAAAGTGACTAGAGTCACCTTTTTCCTGTTTCTTGACTCTTAAGATATGAAATGAGCGAGTTTTGTTTCAATGTATTAAAGAATTAACTTCCCACGAAATATTATTGGTTCAAGTTATCTTCCTTAGTGGTTTTTTGAATATTGTTCCTAATCACAACGTTTCCAAATTTTATCAACCAAGGAATCCTCTCCGAAGGGAATCCTAGTCCTTTCCCTACTTTTGGGAATGTTGGTGCTCCTTATATGGAAACATTGTCCCTTCCCGAGTTAACTGTTGGTTTTCACGTGTGGTTATTTTTGACCTCAGTGGTCCCGAGTCATCTGACCCCTGTTCAACCATCTCCTTCGGCTAAAAAACATCATGTTGATTCTAAAGTAGACCTCTCACCTTCTTCACCTATTTCTTCTTCCTCCTCTTCTACTTCGCCTCGTGAAAGTTTGGAATCTAGTAACTAGGGGACTAAGAAGAAGAAGAAGAAGAAGATGACAAAGAAGAAGTCAGTTAAGCAAGAGGCCAACCCTGCGGCTATTGCTCCTAAGAAACCTTCCATCGATAAACCATCCAACCTTCCACAGAAAGTCAAATTCCCTTGCTAGTTGTGCAAGGGTGACCACCTTCTTTGAGATTGCCTTGGCATCCCCAAGGTGCTCGAGGTATGGTCCGACGGCCATTCACCATTTTCTTTGGCTTCTAGCGGTCATCTTGGTGACACATATTCGACTAGTACTGATAAGACTTGTAAGAAATAGGGTACGATCATGAATCCCTATAAGTTGTGTGAAGGGCATCATCCCATTCACCTTTTCCATACATGGATGAAGCCATGAGAGTGTTGGAAAATCCTATTGTTTATGCATCCTGCATCCTAGTTGGTTAACAGAAGCTTTCTTTGAGTCCTTCGCTAATTGATCGAAATATTGGTCAAGATTCATCTTTGGTTGATCCCACTTCCCCAAAAATTAAAAATCACGAATCCATTCCTGACCAACCATTGGTCGTGGAATCGGTCGATCTGAACCCACCTATGGTTCATCAGATCTTTTCCATTGAGAGTGGATCTAGTACCCCTCACATTCTTCTTGTTTCTTCTAATTCCCCAGACTTGGAGAAATATCCTCCTGTCCCTATGGCTCAAGAAGCTACTCCTCATGCTCCCACATCTGTGGTCTAGGAGGATTCTCCTCTTGCTCTCGTAACACAAGGGGATGACCATTCCATTCCTGTGGTACCCCCTCCAAGTAGTTTGATCGCTTCTTTCGATTGGGGTCAATTTGTGAGATACCTTATTCCTTATTATGTGCCCTTTGATATCACAGTACATGACTTCAATGTGGTCATACCTAGCACAATTATAGATGAAGGCATGTCTGTTAGTATTATGTCTTAAATTTCTTGGAAAGCTTTGGGTTTTCCACATCTTGTGCATGTTACTCAGAATATATTGGATTTTAATAGAGGAACAAGTCAACCATTAGGGATCCTTCCAAATTTTCTTATTACTTTGGGAGGGAAAACCATCTATATATACATGATGGTGGTCTAAGGCCCCTTGGATTTATGTAACATTCCCAAACGGGGAAGCAACAATATATGAACATAAAACTGGAAATAGCAGTGAAAAAAATTACACCAACATGTATGAAAACCATGGAGCCATTTTATTATGTAAATAAATAGAAAATAGGTACAATAGAAGTGGGCACAAATCAAATAATCAAGGCAAGCAAGCCTCCTATGGATACATATGCCAAAAATGAAATGTTGCTACATAACATATTGTGCAAGAAAAAGTACAGCGCAGTGTTAGATGGTGAACTGCTATTGGAAATGTAAAATAATATAGATCTACAAATATATGGCTCATACAATTCCGGGGGTAAAGATCTAAGCTCCCAAATACATTTTCAAGACAACCCGGGAAGGATTTCCTAAAATATGCAAAAGTACAAAAATGCTGGAATGTAGCCCTAGGACTAAATAGCAGATACACTCAATAACTGGATGAATATGGTTGTAAATGATATATGTGATGAATGAATCTCCTCCAATATATTCTTCAGGTGAAAGGCTGGTCCAATCACTGAAGATCTCACCCTCCAATAAAACACTGAAAACCCTCACTGCAATTCCTCATTGAAATAACGCAGTCAAAGAGGGATAATGCACTGTAGGTGATGGGAAATATGTTGGCCAAGTGCATAGATGTGAAATATGCTCCAGAATATTCCTCACTGATCTCCCAAAGTGAAGAATGCTTCCTCCTCTGAAAAACTAGCTCTGGAAGTGGATTTCTCAACCCTCCACTGCAACACCTTGCAACACAACACCATACTCTGTATAAATAATGTTGTAGCTGAAGGTTGAAGCTTGGCCTTGAGCTTGAGTGTGGAAAAATTAAGTACAATTCTCCCCCAAGAGGTCTCTCAAGAAAGGAGATGGGATTCCTGCTCGAGAACACCAGGTGCTAAACAACACAGCAATCTCAAGTAAACAACTGAAGAATGAAAAATAGTCATGCAGACCATAAAATAAATAATCAATAACATCTCCCACTATGGCTACCTTTCCCTCCTTATAAACAAATGCGAGCCTTCTTACCTTGGGTTCCACTCATTAGGGTTTCCACCACCAAGGAAACTTCCTCCCACTATCACTGCGACGTCTCTATTGATGATCTCCTATATCCATACCAGTGTTGTTGACTTGGTCAAACTTGACCTTGTCCACATTCATTTTCCATTTTTCACACATTGAGGGAAAAATATCCAGCTATTATTATGATCCCTTTTCACATTAGGAGGGATTTTATGCTTGTTTAAGATATGTATGGGCTTCCTTACCCATTTATTCATCTAGTTGGGTGTTAAAAACAAAATTAATATTCCCATTAGATGCATGCTAATTTAGGAATATTACAGTCCTCCCCTCCCAAATGTTGTTTATCCTCAAGAAACTGCAAGGATAAGACTTAAGAGCCTCCTCTCCTCCTCCTGTATCATTCCCATAAAATGAACTCCTCCAAGGAATAAGATGATGTCTCATCAATAAATCTCCATATTGCCCCTCCCAAGTATGCAAGTTAGCTTTTGGTGACCATCCCAAATAGCTATCATCATGAGGAAGTAAAATACCCAAGGAGGCAAAAAGGTGTTGTCTAGAGGTCCTCTTGAGGCATGGAATCTAAAATTCATTGGGAAATATCATTTCCATGTGAAATATCCATCCCCAAGCTATCATCCATACAAAATGAGTCACCTCCCAACATGGAAACTCATAGAAAATTTCCTCCCAATTTTTCATGAGAGGCATAACCCAAGTGCTCCAATCAATCACATGGCCCACCTCATAAAAAAGAAAGTGATTTACTGTAGTGGCCATATCATCTCCCACGTTCCTCTTGAAGCATGGAGCATAAAAGTTGTGGGAATTTTCATTCCCCATGGACACATCCAACCAATGTGTCTCTCCTCCAAACGTGCTCCCCACAAATATAAGAACAATATCAACATAGGGAACTTAAATGAGAATCATACTAACTGGCATATGTAACAAGGGAGAAGGAAAATGGTCCCTCAAATGAAACCAATGCAGTTTTACTCTCAAATGCATCAGAAAATGGCATGATTTGTGGCTTCCCAACCACTTTATTGCTGCCCCAATCCCCTCACAATTTTGGAGAAACTATATGGTGTATGGTGAAAAGTGAGCATGCCCTACATAAGATATCATCTGCCCAAGACCTCCTAGGGAGTGGCCATTATCAATACTACTTATGGCCTCAAGTAGATCATGAAGTCTAGAAATAAGAGTTCTTCTTCTTCGAGTAATGTCCTGCACATATATGGTCAAGGAATGCACACATTCATTATATAAATCATTATGCAACCAAACATTATCCTTACCATATGCTTTGTCCATGCAAATGGAGTGGCTCATAGATAAATCCCCTCTTATTCTCAGAGAGAAAAGAGGTGGTTGTGTTAACTCCCCCAAGGAGTTATGTGTCTCTTCCATCTCCACATGATCCATGTAACTCCTCAAATGCTGATATATCTCCTCCTCAAAGCCTTCCCAAGTGTACCCCTCCATGATGGTATCGTATGCTCTCATAGAATAAATGTGGCTAAAGAGAAAATCTTCATGAGCTGCTTGCAGTAAGTTCTCCTTGAGCTTGGAAGCCCTTGATAAGAAGATCCTACCCTGATAGTAGATGACCTCATCTCTGACTGAATATCCCTCCTCATGCAGCTGGTCATCCAATATCATACAAGTAGAAAGATCCTTGGAATAATCCACCAATAGTTGGGATTTCCAATATGGATCTATCCTCCATAGTGACAATGTTGATGGTCTATCACAAGGAACATCTGTCATATGGATTTCATCCTCTTTGACATCTCCCATGACAAATATGCAATTTGGAAGGTTGCTATCCTTCCCATGCTGTTCCTGCCACAGCGCAGAATCTGGAATGAGAGTGGGTAATGATGATGTTGGGAGAATGCCTCTCCTCTCCTTGAGTCTACCCAAGACTCTCATCATTGTATCAAGTTCTCCCAAGTTCCTCATCCCTATGGAATCAATGAGTGGTGCAACCAAATGTGCAGCATCCCTCATCTTCTCCTGATCTGGTGGTCCCCTTGATGGAATGCCTCCATGCCATGAGACATTAATATCAAGAGTAGACTGCACATATGAATGGAAAACTTTGTCCCTGCTCTCACTGCACAAATCAGTCTACCTCTTCTATGCATCAACCTTCTGAAATAGATAGGGGTGTGTGCTCCTCATCATATGATGCTAGTCATCCTCCCTACCTCCTCCTTTCATCTGCATGGTTTCAAAATCTGTTAATAATGGCACATGTTGTTCATGGGTTGTGCCTTGATCTCCACATGTGAGATACTTTGGGATTCCTTGTGAACATACAAGAATCCCTCTTGTGGGAGCAAGGGCTCCACCTTCCTCTCCATGAGGTGCTAGATATGCTCTAGATGTGACAGCACTGTTACCCCCAACCTTCTCTCCTTCTTCCATATGAATGGGAGTCACCTTCTCACCAAGAGGATCCTCTTTTGAGAAAGGGATATTCATGCCCTCTTGTCCAAGAATATGGGACAAATATCTTGCCTCTAGAAAAGTATTATGTAAGATGTGAGCCTCTTCAACATTTTTTTGAAATGGAGTTGAGTTTATAGGTCCTCTCAACCCACGCAAAATTTTGGCTTGTTTTGGTTTTTTTAACTCCATCAAAGGGGTTTCAGAATGTTTCCATCAAACCTTTCCACTAGCCTCCTAGTGAACTGTGAATAAGGAGATGTATGTGCATTTTTTAAAGAAAAGGACTCAAATATCCACCAAGCATAGACCTTACCTCCAAAATGCAGTGCTGCAACTTTAATGGCTTCCTTCTCTGAAACTTGGTGCTCCTGCAAATAGGTGTCTAGCTCCTCCACCCAAGCTCTTGCTAAACATCTCAATGAACCATCAAAAGTAGATAGGAAAAATCTACCCATATCATCTTGCTAGCTCCTCTCCACCTTGATCTTGAAAAATTATTGGAAGGTGATATGATCTCTGAACCTCTTAGTTTGAGATTCATATTCTTGCAAATAATCACTAAGATTTTACCTCCTAGGCATTTCTTCTTCTTTCATATCCCTCATTGTAGATCTAGGCATATGATTGCATTGTGAATCATAGTGTGTGGTTGCATGCTCACACTTATCATGTGCAAATCTAGAGTTTTCTTTAGATCCAAACTCCTTTGGAGATTCTCTCTCCCTTCTCATCTTCTTGAGATCTCCTTTAATGCTCTGCATAGTTTGAAAGAGAAGCTTTGAGAGCTCCTCCTCCTCTCGTCCTCCAAATAATGGAGTCTTTTTTTTTTGTACATCTCTTCTTCTTCTTATTCTCCTGATAGAATAATGGCTGAGATCCACAGGCTGAGCCAAGATTATGCTCCGATACCACTGTAATATTCCCAAATGGGCAAGCAACAATATATGAACATAGAAATGGAAATAACAATGAATAACATTACACCAACATGTATGAAAACCATGGAGCCATTTTATTATGTAAATCAGCAGAAAATAAGTACAATAAAAGTGAGCACAACTCAAATAATCAAGGCAAGCAATCCTCCCATGGATACATATGCCAAAAATGAAATGTTGCTACATAGCATATTGCCTAAGAATAAGTAAAACTCAGTGTTAGATGGTGCATTGCTACTATAAATATAAAATAATATATATCTACAAATATATGGCTCATACAATGCTAGGAGTAAAGATATAAGCTCCCAAATACATTTTCAAGACAACCCGGGAAGGATTTCCTGAAATATGCAAAAGTAAAAAAATGTCGGAATCCAACCCTAGGACTAAATAACAGCTGCAACTCAATAACTAGATGAATATGGTTGTAGATTATACATGTGATGAATGAATCTGTTCCAATATATCCTTCAGGTGAAAGGCTGATCCAATCACTGAAGATCTCACCCTCCAATCAAACACTGAAATCCCTCACTGCAATTCCTCACTGAAATAACGCAATCAAAGATGGATACGATGTTGTAGGTGATGAGAAATATGTTTTCCAAGTTCCAGGATGTGAAATATGCTCTAGAATCTTCCTCAGTGATCTCCCAAAGTGAAGAATTCTTCCTCCTCTAAAAAACTAGCTCCGGAAGTGGGTTTCTCAATCCTCCACTACAACACCCTGCAACACAACACTATACTCTACAGAAATAATGTTGTAGCTAAAGGCTGAAGCTTCGCCTTAAGCCTGAGTGTGGAAAAATGAAGTACAATGCTCCCCCAAGAGGCCTCTCAAGAAAGGAGATGGGATTCCCGCTCGGGAACACCCGGTGCTAAACAACACAACAATCTCAACTAAACAACTAAAGAATGAAAAATAGTCATGCAGACCATAAAATCAATAATCAATAATATCTCCCACTATGGCTACCTTGCCCTCGTTATAAAAAAGTGTGAGCCTTCTTACCTGGGGTCCCAATCATTATGGTTTCCACCACCAAGGAATATTCCTCCCACTATCACTGCGTTGTCTCTATTGATGATCTCCTCCATCCATACCAGCGCTGTTGACTTGGTAAAACTTGACCTTGTCCACATGCATTTTCCCCTGTTCACACATGAAGGTGAAATATCCACTTATTATTACGATCCATTTTCACATTAAGAGCGATTTTATGTCTGTTTAAGATATTTATGTGCCTCCTTACTGATGTAGGAGCATCTGGCTTAGCAATTTTATAGTAATTTAGTAGATAGAGGGGTGTTTTTTGTTTTAAAGGAAATTGGATTTTTATGTAACAAATTATAATGATTTTTTTAGAGTTTGAGTGATTTTAATCAGATATATTAATTAGTGAGGAATTTTGTAAATTTTCTCTAATGTTGGAGAACACGAGAGAATTAGGAATTAGAAGATTTGGGAGTTAGTTGTAAATCCTAAATTAGAATTGGTTTCATGATTTATGGGATTAAATAGGATATTTAGGATTTAAACCAATTTTTTTTTTAGAATCCAATTGTATATATTGTAAGCCTCAAGGGCATAATGGGAGAGAGAGGTTTTAGACAAATAGAGTTTGTTGTTGTAAGCCTATGGGAAAATTAGAGGAAAGGCCACTGATTATAATATCAAGCCAGAGCAGAGAACCTGTGTAAATATTTGGTTATATACGTTGTAACTTAATTTTTGAGTTATTAAGAAGGCATTGAGAAATTGAACTCATAATTTCATGTGTTGAATCAGATTTGACACGATATATGTGTGTAGACCTTATGAAATTGAGTAACTGGGTGTTTCAAGGAATTTGAATGTTCATTTTGTATTGAAATTTTTTGAATTTGGTATGAATTTGCAGATTTCAAAGATCAACCATCGATCACTGAATCGATTGATGGTGATCATTTGAAGAAACATGACATTTAATTTAATTCCAGCATATACTGCATAGTGGAATGAGGAAGATGATCTGAAAAAGCATTAAGAGCTTTGAATTTAGAACTGTGTATTTGAACATTCAAATTTATGTGAAATATGAATTTTGTAGAGGTTTGAATAACAAAGTGTATTGAGCACTTGGATCAAATATGTACAAAGGAGAATTAATGGCAGGATAAAAAAGGAGGGATCTTTGTTTGACGATATCACATTTGTGTGTTCACTTTGAAATCTGTATTCGAGGTTTAAAATGTGAGAGAAGGCCCAGTAGAAGGATAAACTTGAAGCTTGACAATCGCGGAGGGTCAACGTACAAATCTGAGAAGAAATTGCAGCCGAAATTTCACCAATGAATTTATAACACAACATGCTTAGAAATCGAAAGCTCAAATTCGATGCAACGATTTCGTCTAGCTTAAGTTTCTGAAATTGAAAGGTATTTCAATTTATAATGAGTGGAATGCGTTATTCATAGGGTTGAGTTTTTATATATAATATTCCACGAAATCCGTGAATGTAAATGCAGAGAACTAAATTTGGAGTCTGCGTGGAATGGTAAGAAGATTGTATAAACCTGAATATGAATGTCAAAAGCTGAAACTATAATCGATGACACAGAGGAATGGATAAGTGGTTTTGAAAAACAGCAAGTGGTTTCCGCATGGCATAAAACTGGTAAGTAGAAATTGTTTGAGGAATGCGATAACATTAAGACAGTGACAGGTTTCAAGCTAAAACTACTTATTTCGCATGAATAGAAAACCTTAAATGTCATGCATATTAATTTGTGATTGCCGTCAGATGGACAGGCTTGGAGAGATCACCGGCATAGGTTGTGTTGGTAAAGCTATGGGCCTAAATCAATTATTATAATTGACATTTTGGGTTTTAATAAATCAAATGCATTTGAAATTGTCATAAGATGGGTAATTTGATAATGTTAATAAACGAGAATTGACAAAATGAAATAATAACTTCCGCATGAGGTATCGAGACACTTGAGTTTATCTCAGGTTATATTAATGAGTCTTTTCATTTGGTGCTTATTGTGGGTTTTCGTAGCTAAGGCTGCATCATTTTGGTATCAGAGCGGGCAAAGCTCTTTTGAAGGACAATTTTTTTTTATTGTAAAGAATGCATGTGTGTTGAAGGAAATAAGGAAAGCTCAGATTTTAATTCTAATTAACAACAGTTGTAAATTTGGACAGATATGCAGTGAAAGAATGATAATGAGGAAATTCAGATTTGCAGAATCTGGGTTAAAAAATGTGTTTTGAAGATTTACAAAGTTATGTTTTGAAAGATGTGATTACAGGTATAATGGTGATGGCAGAAAGGAAAAAATAGATCAGATTTGAATATGATAGACAACATGCAGTGTAGAAAAATATTGGAAGAAATTGCAAAAGAAGTGGTGAAACAAGATCACACAGAGATCTTGAAGGTGAGGTATTTTTATTTTATTTGAAAATTATGTTTGCAGAATGCATATTGCAGATAATTGAGGAGAATCTCAGCAAGAAGATCACAGCTTTAAAGAGCAGTGATGAAGGAAGCCAGTAAAGGTTTCTAAGTGAAAGAAGGATGTGGCATAACCTTGAAGAATTCCAACAGAGGTTGGAGAAAAAGGACAATTGTGTTCTTAAAAGATGCAGATGAGTTGAAGTCTAGAAGGAGTAGAGAGAATGCTCAAGAGGTTCTAGAGAATAGAGAACTAGTGCTTGCCAAAAGACCAAGTCCAGAGAGGGGATTGGTGAGATAAGTGGCAGTAGGGAGGACTTGTTTTTGTAGAGGCTTTAGTATAGCTCATGATAAATGAGTGAGGAACTCATGAATATAAAAATGAAGAAGAAGATGACTACTGATAGTCATAGTAGAAATGGAAGAAGTTCTAAAAGAGACCACGGTAGAATGAAAGTGAAGAAAGAAGATGCCAAGACAAATGGCATACAGAGACAGTTAAGTAAAGAAGAGTATGAGAGAGAGAAAACTGAGATAGTATTCCAACTTGAAGTGTTGTTGGATTTTTTATAGAGGAATGAGGAAGAAAATAGGTGTGGTTTTCTTTTAAGAAGAAAGATAAGGTGACATAAGCTATATATGAAGAAAGAGAAAATGATAAATGCTTGGCTGAGGGAAAAATTACTCAGAATAAATGAGTATTTGGGAAAATACTTGAAGACTGAAACTTCAAGTGAGACCAAGAGGTCACATTATTTTAAATATGATAAATTTTGTATGTTTGCGGGAAGAAAATGTGAAGAAAATAAAACTTTTGATATTGTCATAAAAGAAGAAAATGGGACAGTGAGATCTCATGTAAATGTCCATATACAGTTGGGGAAAAGTTTTACTTTTCAACATATTGGAAGCGAAGGAAATTTAACTTATGATGATGGCCAAAAGTTGGAAATCAATAAATCAATTGAAAATATTAAGGGGATTGAGGAGAAGACCATTGAACAATTTCTGAATCATATATATTATTTGGAACAGCATGAGGATTTGGTGATTAAATCATCAAATGGGACCATAAGTTCTTATGGTTTTAAAACTAACAACTGTGTGTGAATGCATTTATTGCAGAAGACAAATTATATGATGAAATTATATTGAGTAAGGTTGCAAGTTTCCAAGAAAAATATGATGATGGCTACCTTTCAGATGAAGATCAAGTTGAGCTATTGCAACAAAAGGAGTTCATAAATTCCTTGTTTTGTGAAATAAATTATTTCAATGGAGATGTGACAGTTATGTCTGATGATGAGAAATTTGTTATTGGTAATGACAATGAGAAATTGATTTTATTAAATGGAAAAAGGAAAAGTGATGGACAAACAACTAAAATTATTGCAGAGATGGAGGATTATAATTCTATTCTGATGAATAATGAAGAGATAGTGTCACTAGGAAACTTGACTTGTGACAAAGAGGAAGATAGTGAAGATTGTACACAGATTTTTTCAAATGAGATGAAAGATTTGTGGCATGAGTTAAGTATTTTGGAGAAGAAGCTAGAAAAACAGAGGATAAGTGTTCGAGTTGTAAAATCAGAGCTGGATGAGAATGAGCAAGTTCATTTTTATGAACCAAAGAAAAGAGACATCCTTGAAATGGATGATGTGGAAGAGAGACTAGCTGACAGTCTTGAGAGTTCTATGAAGAAGTTGAATCAGCATACTGATGTGCTGATAAAAGAGGAAATGTCAGAGCAACAAATTGAAATGTTGCCGAAGGAAGAAGAGACACAAAGATATTATGATTTTGATAATTTTTTTATGATTGCAGGTACTATTGAAAAGAATAAAGAATGTTTAGTCCAGGAGAACAAATTAAAGCAAATAAAATAAGATGACAGTGAATGGAAAACTAAATACTAATCCAAGGAATTTTTGAAGACAGAAGACAAATAAATTTTCATAAGTGACAATCAGGAAGAAGTTATTAGTTGCAGTAAACAAGAGGGTAAGGATGAAAGGGAGACAATAAGAATAGAAGTTCAACAATCATTAGGTGGAAGTACTCAGCAGTCAGAAAATATATTAGATAAAGAAATTGAATCGATAAGAAGGCTAATGGTGAAAGTGTCTTAGAAGAAGACAACAACAGGAAAGCAAAGAAGCAGCAGCAAGAGAAAGACAAGAGCAGAATGTGAAAGTATAACAAGTGGGAAGATGCAGAATAAAGTATGGAAGCATGGAAAAGTGCAGTTGAAGAATGATGAAGACAATACAGCTATTGGACAGCAGCAAAACAGAGTATGGGATCCAGGAGCCAAAGGTTGGAAGCACATGATCAGGAGACCATGATAAATTTCTACTTTGGGAGTCTGATGAAGGGGCATCTGGCTCAACAATTTTATTGTAATTTAGTAGATAGAGGGGGTTTTTGTGTTTTTAAGGAAATTAGATTTTTATGCAACAAATTATAATGATTTGTTTATAGTTTGAGTGATTTTAATGAGAGATATTAATTAGTGAGGAATTTTGTAAATGTTCTCAAATGTTGGAGAACATGAGAGAATTAGGAATTAGAAGATTTGGGAGTTAGTTGTAAATCCTAATTTATAATTGGTTTAAGGATTTATGGGATTAAATAGGATATCTAGGAATTGATTTAGGATCTAAAACAAAATTGGTTTTAGAATCCAATTGTATATATTGTAAGGCTCAAGGGCATAATGGGAGAGAGAGGTTTTAGACAGATAGATTTTTTTGTTGTAAGCTACGACCAAATTAGAGGAAAGGCTATTGATTAGAATATCAGGCCAGAGCAAAGAACCTGTGTAAATATTTGGTTATATATGTTGTAACTTAATTTATGAGTTATTAAGAAGGCATTGATAAATTAAACTCATAATTTCATGTGTTGAATCATAGTTGACATGATATATGTGTGTAGACTTTATGAAATTGAGTAACTAGGTGTTTCAAGGAATTCAAACATTCATTTTGTATATAAAAAATTTGAATTTGGTATGAATTTGCAGATTTCAAAGATCAACCATTGATCATTGAATGGTTCGATGGTGATCATTTGAAGAAATGTGACATTTAATTTAATTCTAGCATATACTGCATAGTGGAATGAGGAAGATGATCTGCAAAAAGCGTTAAGAGCTTTCAATTCAGAACTGTGTATTTTAACATTAAAATTTATGTCAAATATGCCTTTCGTAGAGGTGTGAAGAACAGAGTGTATTGAGAACCTGGATCAAATATGTTCAAAGGAGAATTAATGGCAGGATAACAAAGGAGGGATATTTGTTTGACGAGATCACATTTGTGTGCTCACTTTGAAATCCATATTTCAGGTTGAAAATATGAGAGAAGGCATAGCAGAAGGATAAACTTGAAGCTTGACAATCATGGAGGTTTGGCATACACATATGAGAAGAAATCGCGACCGCAATTTCACCAATGAATTTATAACACAATCTACTTATAAATCGAAAGCTCAAATTCGATTCAAGGATTTAGTCTAGGTTAAGTTTCTGAAATTGAAAGGTAGTTCATTTTATAATGAGTGGACTGCATTATTCATATGGTTGAGTTTTTATATATAAGATTCCACGAAATCAGTGAATGTAAATGTGGAGAACTAAATTTGGAGTCTGTGTGAAATAGTAAGCAGATTTTGTAAACCTAAATATGAATGCAGAAAGCGGAAACTATAATCAATGACGTAGAGGAATGGAGAATTGGTTTTGAAAACCAACAAGTGGTTTTCGCGTAGCATAAAACTGGTAAGTGGAAATTGTTTGAGGAATGCGATAGCATTAAGACAGTGACACGTTGCAAGCTAAAAGTACTTATTTCGGATGAATAGAAAATGTTAAATTTCATGCATATTAATTTGAGATTGCTGTCAGATGGACGGGCTTGGAGAGATCACGGGCGTAGGTTGCGTTGGTAAAGCTATGGGCTCAAATCAATTATGATAATTGACATTTTGGGTTTTAATAAATAAATTTTATTTGAAATTTTCATAAGATGGGTACTTTCATAATGTTGATAAATGAAAATTGAGAAAATGAAAGAATAATTTTTTCATGAGGTATCGAGACACTTGAGTTTATCTCGGGTTGTATTAATTAGTCTTTGCATTTGGTGCTTATTGTGGGTTTTCGCAGCTAATGCTACGTCACTTACTCATTTATTCATCTAGCTAGGTGTTAAAAACAAAATTAATATTCCCATTAGTTGCATGCTAATATTACAATTTAATCTACTCTTGGGGCGTGACTATGCTTATGCCATGGGTGCGCTTGTCTCTTCCCTCTTTCGTGTGATATGTTTTCCACATGAAGGTCGGATCGACCATTTATCAACTTTCATTCTTTGGTCCTAATGTGACATCTGGTTCGCCATCGCCTCTTCCTGGTCTTTATCTTCCAGTTGTATCTTCCCCGCCACAGGTTAATTATGTGGCCACTTGTTCATTGCCCTCATCCAGTGATAGTGTCGTCGAGTACCATCTACTGGGGGCATTTGATTGTGATTTCCGAGATTTTTTTTCCCATCAGATGAGAACCTCTTGAAATCCATGACTTCTTATTCGACATGATGTGTTGTCATCATAGTATAGTTCGTTTTCTTATGTCAAGATCCTTAAAAAATGAAACAAGCTCTTCTGAGGATGGTTCGTTTGCTATGTAAACCTCATTAAAAAATGAATTAGGCAATGAGGATAGTTCTTTTACTCTATCAACCTCATTAAAAAATGAAACAGGTTCTCTTTTCAATTCGAGTCTTCAATCAGATCTCGTAAGATCCCAGTCGAGTCTTTCCCTTGCTCTCTTAATTCAACCTTCACTCCATCCACATGCCAGTAACTAGCAGACTACTCCAGTGAATGGACTGAAGCTTGGAGGGAATGTACCTCGACTTGAATCACCATAGTGGGGGCATGCCCACTTCTCAATCATAGTTTATATTTGTTTCTAGCTTGTGTAAAAATGAAACCAATCCCAACCATAATTTACTTTTGTTTTCAAGCTTGCGTAAAAATGAAACCATTATTATTTTTTGGTTTGGTGTGATTTGCGAGCATTTTTTCCTACTTATTGTGTCATTTCTCATTGTGTCGATGTCTGTCACTCCTTATCCTCAAATATTAAGGTTGTACTTGCATGTTCATTTACTAGAAAGACATTTTGATTACATCACATATCAACATATTCCTAGACAAATGAATGCATTAACTGATACAGTAGCCAATATTGTATTAGATAGACATTTGCGTAATTTGTAAAACATCAACATCACATCATACAAAAAAATAGGCATATATATATATATATATATATATATATATATATATATCGAGTGTTTGCATCCACGTGCATCATAAGTTCAAAAAAATTGTATGTTTTGGTTACATCCTGAGACATCAAGCCTCTCAAAAAAACATGTAGAAATAAAAAGCCTAGGTGTCTAGTCGGCATGATACTCATGGTAGCATGTCACTGCCCACACAAGCTGCCTCAATAAGCAGTGAGCATGGTTTGACACCCTATGCGTGAGGAACATCATCAAATCTCGCATAGTCTGGGATCCTACTGGTGAGTCCCTCCAGGTTGCATACGATTTCCTCCTCCTCGCTTCCCTCACCATGAGGGGCCATATCAAAATCACGAGGAATTCGTTGTGCTATTGGAGACATTCCTACAGGTCTTTCTGGGCCGACATCTGTGAATACATGGATTAACATCAGAACATATATAATAATAATAAAATAATAATACTCATCAAAATTAAAAAATGATTCTTACCCAATGATTCATCCCAATGCTCTCCTGCTGGGAGTGGGAGATCCGCATCACCAGTAAATCCTGTAACAGAATAAGGCCAATCCTCCACGAAAATACGTTGTCGACAGAGCCACTCCAAGAAATCTAGTCTCCATGACATATTTTGACCGCCCCTGATCTTGGCATCAAAACCGTCCAACAGACCATCCATGGCTCTTGTGCTGGTGGTGTAGGAACTATCACTTCCTGACGCTAGAAAATTGGTAACCATTCCAAGATGAATGGTACCAGGATGGACCCATAGCTGAACTGTTTCAGCTTACCATTCTTGCATTTTGTCTGTTCGCACTTCATATGAATCGTTACCACATCTGCCCAGTTGTAGAGAGTGGGTACCATGCAATCCACTACAAGAAGTAACTATGTTTTTGTGGCCTCATGCTGAGCCTGAGATCCAGTGGATCGCGTGATGGTGTGAAACACTATTTTTAGTGCCAGATCGGGAATATTTTGGATATCCACTTTCCCGCTTTTGGATCCTTTCCTTTCTCCTTAGCACACTCTATCAATGACCATGCTCATGTTTTCCATTGTGGGCCGAGTATCTATCAGGATTGGTACTTCCCCCCTCCTTAAAAATCTAGTTATGCAGTAAACATCTGATACCTTGATCTCTAGCTCCTGATCATGAATTATGAATCTTTCCCTGTCAATGTCCCATACATTGATCAGGTACTGTAATAGCTCTAGTTGAGCTCAGAGACATGGAACCATGAAGAATTTTGTAAGCCTGCATTACCTAAGAACATCCATGCATGTTACATTTCTCAAGGCTTGCTCATCCTCTTCACCATGTTCTCTTTCCTTCCATTCGATCACCATTTTTATTTTTTCACACCTGCAAAAACATCAATGTGGTTATCATTAGTCAAATTATTTTCTATTGAAGTATTTTAAATGGGCTAATTAGTTGAATTCTAAGCTAAAATTTGTGGTCGTGGTTGGCGCGACTGTTTTAAAAATAATCGCGCCAAGTGGCGTGCCCCCGTTTGGATTCAAGGTAGGTTTGCGCAAGTCCATGCTCGATACCCGCTCCAACTGTCGTGCCCTAATTTGGAAAAAAAACCCTACACATATTTAAAAAATGGACTGCAGGAAATGAAAATTATATCAAAATGTAGGAAAGGATATGAACTCTTACCTGGAAAAGACAAATTCGCGATTGGACTTCTGGATTGTCTGCTATCAGATCCACAAAATCACAGTGAAACAAAGGGTAAAAATTTCTCACAAGAGGTAAAAGTGAAAAGTAATTTTTTTAAATATTTTTGGCATTTTATAAACTTTTCAGAACCCTAATTAGGTTTTTGAGATTATTTTTCTATCATTTTGCTATTTTATCTCGAAAAATGTGTTTTACATGCATTTCTTGTGCAACAACAGGTCCTCAACATGACGATGTAATATTACAAAATAGGGAAAGCAACAATATAGCTCATAAAATGAAAGAAGAAGCAAGTATTTAACACATGAAATCATGAGACCAATAGGATGCCATATTATTAATCATATATGAAGAAAATAAGTACAAAACAATGAGGCACCAATCATAGAATGTGATCAGACAAGCCTCCAATACATAAACACTCTCAAAAGTGAGATGTTGCTGCTATACAAAATGTCGAAGAACTGCTATACCGCAGTCATATTGGGTATAACTACAGCTGGAGATGATAAAATGATGTAAAAATATTTATATAGGCCCCAATGAAATCTAAACATGCAAATCTGGGCACTAGATCATCTTTCCAAGACAACCCAAGAGGGTTTCTGGAGAACACACATAATGTGCCAATGTAAGTTGTAGCCATAGGGCTGAAGATATGCTGCAACAAATGAAATGATAAGATATGGCTGAAGCTGATGTAGAAACCTACAACTATTCTCCAATAGATCCTCCGAATGAAATAATGGCTCCTCCACTGAAGAAATCACCTCTCAAAATAACCACTCCAACTACCCCTGTAACTCCTCCCTAAAATAATGAAAATCTGGGCTGAAACTGCACTGTAGGAGATAAATTCTCCTTAGCATGTTGCTAAATATGTCAATAAAGCTCAAGGGGATTCTTTACAGGCCTTCTAATGGATGGAAACCTTCCTCCACTGCAAAACTAGCTCTGAATACACTCGATCTAATTCTCCACTGCTGCACCTTGCAACACAACATAATATCCTGCAGAAGCTGTGTTGATGAAGAAATTTTTAGCTTGGCCTTAATGCCTAAATGTGGAAATGAAATGAAATTATCTTCCAAGATGCCTCTCATGGAAAGAGGTGGGATTCCTGCTCGGGAACACCTGGTGCTGAACAACACAACAATTTCAACTAAATAACTGAAGAATGCAAGAACTCTAAACAAACCACATACAAAATAATAATCCAAAAACATTACCTCATATGGCTACTATCCTCTTCCTTATATAGATTATGATCTTCCTTTCCCTTGGCCCCACTCAATTAGGTCATTTCCTCCATGCAATCCATCTCCCTCCAAAATTACATTATTCCTCATTTAATGTCCACTCCTTCATAACAGCATTGTTGTCTTGGTCAAGGTTGACCTGTTCAACATGAACAAACCCCTGTTCATATTCAAAGGTGCTTTATTTATCTTCTTATAAGGTCTCCTTTCACACTTGAACTGTTTTTATTGCTGCGAAGGAGATTTATGGGCCTCCCCACCCATTTATTCACCTACCTAGTGACAAAATGATCCATAATATTCCATTTAGCTAAAAGCTAAATTTTAGGAATATTAAATTCCTCCCCTCCAAAATTTTTCTTGTCCTCAACCAACTGCAAGGATGTGGAAAAATTCTCCCTCCCTCCTCTTGTAGCCTCCTCATCAAAAATTCCCCACCACTGCTCAAAATAATCTCCAATAAATCTGCCCCCCAATGGTTCCTCCCAAGTATGCAAAACCAAATGGCTCACATTATGAGAAAGTGGTAGGTGTAAGTGGAAACCTTATGTGGCTGTCCAATGGCCTCCTAAAGGTAAGTGAAATTATGAAAATTGGGGATCTCCATCCCAATAAGAGACTCCCATACCCATGCTATCATCCAAATGAAATGAGCCATCCTAGGTAGCTCATCAAAGAAATCCTCAACCCCCAGTTCATGCAATGTATTGGGGCTGTATGGAGAGATTAGATTTTTCCACCCATGTTGTTTCTCTCTCCATTTATAATATGTATGGGGCTACTGCTGATTTTCGGTTGAAATATTGTGGTTTGCAAGAATGTCCCAAGTTACCCCACCAATCCAAACATCCATGAAGTGCCTCTCCCAAGAACTCAAGTTCTCCAAATGGCTCCTCCCACATGAAGACAAGAGATGTAGTGTGGCAATCATGGCTTGCCCATTGTTTCTCCTAAAACATGAAAAATAGGAAGTATGGAGAATCATAATCACAATGGGAACCTCCAACCCTTGTGCCATCCTCCCAACAAGGCTTCCCATAAGAATAAGATCATCATCAATATATGGAAGCAAAAGCAAATAAAAACAACTTTCCATATGACAACCGGGAGGTGGATCATAGTCCCACATGTGCAACCAGCGCAGTGCATCCCTTGTCTACCTCAAAAAAAAGTATAACAAGTTTCTTTTTGGCCACTTTTTTGCTGCCACATTCATCCTACAAGATGGGATCATAAAAGTAAAATTTGGTGCCAATGGTGCACACCAAGAATCATGTGGCATCTCCCACAAACCACCAATAAAATGGCTAGCATCAATGTTGTGAATGGCCTCAAGTACATCACAATACAATATACAAGAAGGAATGATCCTCCTTGGTACAATATGTTGCTCACAGAAAGTAAAGGAGTACAAATCATAATGCATGAATGTACATCCTCTATTATGTACTTTGGTCATTGAGCTGAAATGGCTCCACTGAAAGTTCTCCCTCACTCTCAATGAGTACGGAAGTGGTTGTGACAACCTCTCCATCATCATCTGGGCTATGCATCTCTTCATATGCTGATATACATCCTACTGGATGCCCTCCTAAGTGAACTCCTCCATCAAGGAATGATATGCATCAAAGTGCATGGAAAGAAAGTCCATATGTGCTGCATGTAATAGCTTATCCTTGAGCTCAGAAGCTCTAGTCAAGAAGACTCTACCGTAAGAATAGATGACCCCTTCATCCACCATGTATCTATCATCTCCCTCCGGGTCATCAAGAATCATGCAAGCACCAAGATCCTTGGAATACTCTACCAAAAGTTGAAACCTCCAATATGGATCAATCCTCCTAAGAGACAACGCTGAAGATCTGAAATGTGAAGCTCTCCACATCTTGTTGTATTTTCCTGTGACATCCCTCATGCCAAAGTCATCCTCCAAAGTTCTTCCATGCCCATAATGCAGCTGCTCATGCTCAAGTAGAAGTGGTGGCCTTTGGAAGTTGGTCTCCCATGAGAAGCTACCATCCAAAAAGAACCTCTTGATCTTGGCCAATGTAAGCATGAGTGGCCTCCATCTACTCCAATATACGGAGGATTCCTTCCTCAAGGGAAGTACCCTCTATTTCTCCAAATCCATGGAGCAGCTTTCTTGCACCATGGTGGTGCCATCCTCCATCACTACAACAACTTCTGTCAGCGCAGAATATGTAGTGAGAGTGGGTAATGCTGAAAATTGGAGAGTGTATCCCTCCTCCTTGAGTCTATCCCAGACTCTTTATGCTATACTAGACCCCTCCAAGGTATTCACCCCTCCAGGATCTAAGAGTGGTGAACCAAATGGTAAGATGTCTCTCACCAAATCTAGATCTAGTGGCCTCCTAGGTGGAATGCACCCATGTAGTGAGACATCAAGATCTAAAGCACACTGTATATATGAGTGGACTTATTTTTCCCTCCTTTCACTATGCAATACAATCTCCTTCTTCTGTGTAGAAACCTCCTGAAATAGATAAGGGTGAATGCTCATCATCCCTGGATGATGATCCTTCTTTTATTCTTCTCCTTCCATCTGCCAAGTCTCACAATCCACAAAAACTGATACATGCTTCTCTGGGAATTTTCTTTGGTCCCCACATGTTAGATCATTTGGAACTCCTTGAAAACACACAAGGGCTCCTCTAATGGAAACAATGGCTCCCTTTCCACCTCCATGTGGTGATGGATCTTCTCCTGATGGTACAATGTTGTTAGCTCTTCTTTGCTCATCCTCTTCATCAATATTTGAGAATGCCTCATCATCAATGAGAGACCCTAGATCTTGCTCTTCCCTTGAAGGAGGAATCTCCATGTCTTCACCGATAGAAGAGGGCTCTTCAAGAAGTGGGGATCTTGCCCTTGGCAAGGTATTATGCATGTTATTCATTAGCGGAATTTTGAGGTCTAAAATGGGCCTCCAAAGAAAAATATACAACCAAAATAAAATTTATAAGAACCAATAAGATTCAAGATGATGATGTGACCCATGGGGGATGGTTCACCATTTTTTAAATAAAATCATAAAAATATTAAAAAATAATAAAATAATAAAACTACTTTTTCAACTCGTATTTTCAACTTATCTCCCAAATTTTTTACTCAAATTTCAAGCGTGAGTACACGTTGGATGAAAAAATTAATTCCTCATCCAAGGAGTACCCATGTTACATACTTTTGATGGACTCTGCTACACAAAAAATGAGAAATACATGAAAAAATGTGATTGCAATCACGTTTTTCATGTATTTCTCACTTTTCGTATAGAAGGATCCATCGAAAGTATGCAACATGGGTACTCCTTGGATGAGGAATTAAATTTTTCATCCAATGAGTACTCCCACTCTAAATTTGAGTAAAAACTTTGGGAGATATTTTGAAAATATGAGTTGAAAAAGTAGTTTTTTCTTTTTTCCTTCTAAAATTTGATGATGTAATCAAATCTTATTTTATTATTTCCACTATTATTTATAATTTCCTTAGGAGGCCCATTTTAAACCTCAAAATTAATGACCCCCTTCAATATAAATATGGAGTGGAGTTGGTAAAATAGATCCCTCCAACTCATGCAAAGATTTTGAATTTTTGGGTTCAACAAAAGATGTTTCACAATGTTTAATATCAAATCTTTTCACTATCTCCTTCGTGAACCCTGCATAAGTATTTACATTTTCATGATGAAATGAAGTAGAAATATAAAACCACCAATCATGTGCCATACCTTCAAGGTGCAGCGTTGCTACTCTAATGGCCTCCTTTTCTGAGACTTGGTGTAGCTGAAAATAGGAATCTAGCTCCTTCACCCAAGCCTTAGCTATGCACTTTGATGATCCATCAAAGTTAGACAGAAATATTATACCTTTCTTGCTTCTGTTATGGTTTTTGGATCTTCTGTCTTCCTTGAGTTGGCAAAACCCTTGGAAGTCCAAGTGCTCTTTGAATCTCCAAGATTGAGACTCATACTCCTGAAGATAGTCACTCGAGGTCTCCTCCTTTGGTGCATCTTCTTCCTCCATTTCTCTTGCAGTAAATGTGGGCAGTAAAGTGCGTTATGGATCTGCATGTGTGGCTGAATTTACACACCCATCATGTGAATATTTATGGCTTGCTTCATTGTCAAACCCTCTTGGAAATTTTCTACACCTCTCCCCTTTCATTTCCTTGATATCTTTCTTGATATTTTTCACAGTTTGAAAAAGAAGCTGGGAGAGCCTCTCTTCCTTCATTTCTCCAAATAATGGAGTCATGCCATTTTTTCTCCTGTACATCTTCTCCTTCATGTAATAAGCTTATCCTTCTAATGGCATAGTGTTTTGAATGCACAGGCTGAGCCAAGATTATGCTCTGATACCACTGTAATATTCCCAAATAGGGAAAGCAACAATATAGCTCGTAAAATGAAAGAAGCAGCAAATATTTAACACATGAAATCATGAGACCAATAGGATGCCATATTATTAATCATATATTCAGCAAATAAGTTCAAAACAATGAGGCACCAATCATAGAATGTGATCACAGAAGCCTCCAATACATAATCACTCTCAAAAGTGAGATGTTGTTGCTATAAAAAATGATCGAGAACTACTATAGCACAATAATATTGGGTATAAATACAGCTGGAGATGATACAATGATGTAAAAATACTGATATAGGTCCCAATGGAATCTAAACATGCAGATTCGGGCACTAGATCAGCTTTCCAATACAACCCAAGAGGGTTTCTGTAGAATGCACACAATGTGGCAATGTAAGAAAAACCCTAGGGCTGAAGATATGCTGCAACAACTGAAATGAGAAGATATGGCTGAAGCTGATGTAGAAACCTACAAATCTTCTCCAATATATCCTCTGAATGAAACAATGGCTCCTCCACTGAAGAAATCACCTCCCAAAACAACCACTGCAACTACCCCTACAACTCCTCCCTAAAATAACGCATATCTGGGTTGAGACTGCACTGTAGGGGATAAATTCTCCTTATCATGATGCTAAATATGTCAATAAAGCTCAAGGGGCTTCTTTACAGGCCTTCCAATGGATGGAAACCTTCCTACACTACAAAACTAGCTCGGAAGACACACGATCTAATTCTCCACTGCTGCACCCTGCAACACAACACAATATCCTATAGAAACTGCGTTGATGAAGAAAGTTGTAGCTTGGCCTTAATGCCTGAATGTGGAAATTAAATGCAATTCTCTTCCAAGAGGCATCTCAAGGAAAGAGGTGGGATTCCCTCTAGGGAACACCCGGTGCTAAACAACACAACAATATCAACTAAACAGCTAAAGAATGAAAGAAGTCTAAACATACCACATACAAAATAATAATCCAAAAACATAACCTCATATGGCTGTCATCCTCTTCCTTATATATATTATGAGCTTCCTTGCCATTGGCCCCACTCAATTAGGTCATTTCCTCCATGCAATCCATCTCCCTCCAAAACTGTGTTATTCCTCATTTAATGTCAACTCCTTCATAACAGCGTTGTTGACTTGGTCAAAGTTGACCTGTTAAACATGAACCAACCTTTGTTCATACTCAAAGGTGCTTTATTTAGCTACTTAGAGCTCTCCTTTCACACTTGAAGTGTTTTTATTGCTGCCAAGGAGATTTATGGCCTCCCCACCTTTTTATTCACCTACCTAGTGACGAAATGATCCATAATATTCCATTTAGATAAAAGCTAAATTTTAGGAATATTACAGACGACGATGAAGTAAAGAGTTGTACTTTATACTTTTTCAGACTCAGTAAAAACACGAAAAACTCACCTTTGGAGTCATCTTTAAGCTCTTTTCTGACTCTCAAAAATTGAAAATATTTTCAAGACTCTTGTTGTTTTGAACTCATTAAAGGCTACGAAATGATATCTACCTAGTATATGTTTACCCCTTTTTCGGGCTGGGATAGATTATTTATGAAAAAGGAATACCTTAGCCTATCGTGAATAAAAGGTTCTCTCAAACATACTTTTCTACCTTTTCGGATCTGTGAGACTACCTACGAAAAGGGACCTGCTAGAGTTTTCTTTTCACTTCTTTTCAAACTCTCTAAACATGAAAATACGTCAAGTTCTTCCTTTGTCAGAATCGTTAAAACCTAAATGACTGTTAGAAAATTAAATATTACAGAGCAATGAAACACATAAAATATGCAGAAAATACAAGCACACAAAACACATAAAACCAGAGAGACACAGATATACGTGGTTCACCCAGTTTGGGCTACGTCCACCCCGAACAGCCAGTCCTTCCTTTATATTATCCAACAAAATGAAGAGACAAAACCTACAGCAGATCCGCTGTAATATCCTCTGTTCTCTCTCACAGTCTCCCTCTCTGTTTCTCGCTCCGAGAATACACTCATAATCCATAGCCGCAATACAATGCCCTCATATATACAAGGGGGTTGCCTTCTAGGGAAAAAAACCCTAATCTAAACATAACTTCTACCGTCAGATCATTTGCCTAATGAACGACCCGCATTGAATAGAAATTACTATACTTACAAGGAAATTTAAGACTGCTTAGCTTCTCGGGCTCAAAGCGCCGTCGCCTCGCCCTGACCCCTACGAGCGATTAATTTCGGGTGGCGTTGTCGCCTCTTTAAGGTACTGTGGTTCCAACAAGCCGTGGATAAAGCAACAATATAATGAGGCTCCACACCCAACAATCTCCCACTTGAGACTCCATCACAACAACTCCATCGTCGTCGCCAGACAATTCCTCTTGGACATGGCTGTTCCTCATCTTCTATCAAGGCATCCTTGACCAATTGAATCGAGCATGTTCGCTTATCCCCTCGGTTACAACTTCTTTGTTACATATCCGTTGTGATTCTCAACAGGTGTATCTTTTCCAGCTTCAACTCTCCATCTTCCAATACTGACCGTATGAAATGGTACTTGAGATGTATTTGTTTAGTCCTGGAATGAAATGCTGAGTTCTTTGCAAGATGAATAGCACTTTGGCTATCACTGTATAGTGTGCCCATATCGTGCTTCTTACCCAATTCATCCATAAACCTTTGTAACCAAATCATTTCTTTACTAGCCTCTGTAGCAGCAACATACTCGGCTTCTGTTGTTGAAAGTGCAACAACACTTTGGATTTTTGAAACCCAACTAATAGTTGTTCCACCTACAGTAAATACATATCATGTAGTGCTCCTCCTATTATCTCTGTCACCTGCCATATCTGCATCAACATATCCCTGTAGAGCAATGTTTGAACCACCAAAGCATAATGCTTGATTTGTGGTACCTCTCAAATATCTGATAATCCATTTTACTGCCATCCAATGTTCTTTTCCTGGATTTTTCATGTACCTGCTTACAACTCCCATTGCATGTGCAATATCAGGCCTTGTGCAGACCATTGCATACATTAAGCTTCCAACTGCTGATGCATATGGAACTTTAGACATATAGTCCATTTCTTCTTGGGTCTTGGGGCACATCTCCTTACTAAGTTTGAAATGGCTAGCAAAAGGTGTACTAACCGGTTTTGCATTCTGCATATTAAATATTTTCAACACCTTCTCTATGTACTCATTCTGAGACAGTGTTAATTTGTGATTTTTCCTATCTCTAGTTATCCTCATACCAAGGATTTGTTTTGCAGCTCCCAAATCCTTCATTGCAAATGAATTTGCCAATTTTCTTTTGAGCACATTTATTTCCTGCATGTTAGACCCTGCAACAAGCATGTCATCTACATACAAAAACAGTATAATATAGCTGCCATCATTTTTCCTTTTCAGATAAACACAATGATCAGAGTGACATCTAGTATAACCTTGTTCAGACATAAACCTGTCAAATTTTAGATACCACTGCCTTGGGGCCTATTTTAAGCCATACAAGCTCTTCTTTAACCTGCACACCAATTTTTCTTTTCCTTTTACCTCATATCCTTCTGGTTGCTGCATGTATATCTCCTCCTCCAAATCTCCATGGAGAAATTTTGTCTTTACATCTAACTGTTCATGATGTAAATCTTCCACTGCTACAAGACTTAAGATAGTTCTGATTGAATTCATTTTAACAACAGGAGAAAATATTTCATCAAAATCAATACCTTTCTTCTGTGCAAATCCCTTCACTACAAGTCTAGCTTTGTATCTCTGTTTTCCTCCATCTTCTTCCTTCAGCCTGTAAACCCATTTATTCTGCAATGTAGTTTTACCTACAAGCAACCTGACTAAGTCCCAAGTCTGGTTATGCATTAAGGAGTCCATCTCTTCTTCCATGGCTAGCTCCCACTTCTTCCTACTTTCAACCTGCATTACTTCTTCATAACATTCAGGTTCACCAGAATCAGTCAGCAATAATAATATAATGAAGGAGAGTATCGTTCAGGGGGTCTACTTACCCTGGTAGATCTTCTAAAACCACTTTCAGGTGTTTGAGGTGCCTGTTGCTGTTGTGGTGGTTGTTGCTGCTATGGTTGTTGATTATTATTATTTTCAGGCACCTTTAATTTTTTAGTTATCTCATCAAGAACCGTGTATTTCTTGCTTTCTTTTTCCTGTTTCTTTTCCTGCAGCTAATTCTTATACAAGACCTTTTCATTGAATATTACGTCTCTGCTCCTAATGATTTTGTGATTTTCATAATCATATAAGCGATAACCAAAATCATTAGCACCATATCCAATAAAGTTACATTTCTTTGATTTTGCCTCAAGCTTTGTTCTGTTTTCTTTATTAATATGGACAAAGGCCTCACAACCAAAAGGCTTTAAAAAAGAGTAGTTTACCTTTTTACCTGTCCATGCTTCCTCTGGAATACCACCATCCAAAGAAATTGAAGGCCCTCTGTTTATTAGATAAACAACAGTATCTACAGCATCTGCCCAAAATTGTAAAGGCAATCCCGCATGCAATCTCATGCACCTTGCACGCTCCATGATTGTTCTGTTCATCCTTTCTGACACACCATTTTCTTGTGGTGTTCTTGGAGCTGTCTTCTCTCTGCGTATTCCATTTTCTGAACAGTACCTATCAAACTCTTTGCTGCAATATTCACCTCCATTGTCTGATCTCAAACACTTCAACTTCTTTCCTGTCTCAATCTCAACCAAAGCTTTCCATTTCTTGAAAGTATCAAATACATCAGATTTATTCTGAATACAATAAATCCATGTTTTCTAGTTGCAACATCAATAAAAGTAACATAATAACGAGAGCCACCGAGAGATGATACCTGAGCAGGTCCCCATACATCTGTATGCACAAGCTCCAATTTTTCTCTCTTCTTTTCTTTCCCAACTCTGAGAAATCTGACTCTCTTCTATTTTCCATAAATGCAATTCTCACAGAAATCCAAATCAACATTCTTCAAACCTGGCAACAAATTTCTTGAGTGGAGAATCTTCATTCCCTTCTCACTCATGTGTCTGAGCCTATGATGCCATAATGCTGCATCTGCTCCTTTGGAGGTTAAAGCATTAATAGAGTTAGAAATACAATTGCATAAATACAATGTACCAACCTTTTCACCTTTTGCTATTACCAGTGCTCCTCTGGTGACCTTCCAAGTTTTATCTGTGAAAGTTGTCACACAACCTTCACTACCTAACTGCCCTGTTGAAATCAGATTTTTCTTCAGATCTGGAACATGCCTTACCTCCTTTAGTAGCCATTGGTTTCCATTCTGTTGTTTTACAAGAACTTTACCCATTCCAACAATTTTACAGGGTTTATCATCACCCAAACGAACTTGTCCAAATCTCCTTGAACATAGTCATGAAAATATTTCTTATCAGGTGTGGCATGGAATGAAGCCCCTGAATCTACAACCCAAGAATCAGTAACATTTTCGAAAGAAAGAATCAAAGCATCTTGTAACACATCAACTGTCACATTTTCTTCATGATTGTTTTCTTGCTGTGTGTCTCCTTCTTTTCCCTTCCAAGATCTACAGTCTTTCTTTAGGTGTCCTTTCTTTCCGCAATTCTAGCACACTATCCCCGATCTGGACTTGGATCTGCCTTTCCTTGATTTACTACGATATCCTGAGCTCTTTCCTCTTTCCATTCTTCTTCCCCTAGACTCTGCACTCAAAGCATTACCTGATGTCTCACCGGAGCTTTTCTGTCGCATTTCCTCACTAAGGATAGCACCAACAACATCATCAAACTTTAAAGTACTAGATCCAGAGACAGAGTTACTAATGGCCATTACTAAACCATTCTAACTCTCTGGCAATGAGCACAAGAATAACAGAGCTCTAACTTCATCATCAAAGTTTACCCCTACAGAACTTAACTGACTGGTAACTGTATTAAATTCATTTAAATGGTTTGCAACAGATCCACCTTCCGACATCTTCATATTAAATAGTCGTTTCATAAGAAATACCTTGTTTGAGGCCGAGGGCTTTTCATATAGTTTCGCCAATGTCTGCATCAAACCCTCTGTTGTTGTTTCCTTCTAAATATTGAAGGCGACTGACGCCGCAAGACACAACCGTACTGTTCCGAGTGCCTTTCTATCGAGAATGTTCCATTCTGCGTCTGTCATGGTCGCCGGCTTCTTTGTTTTTCCGCTCAATGGTAGGTACAGATCTTTCTGATACAGATAATATTCCATCTGCATCTTCCACAGAGAAAAGTTTTGGCCGTTAAATTTCTCGACCCTAAACTTACCATCGTCCGCCATTGCTCCCACTTGAACCAGGAACTTTTTTTTCCTGCGAGTTTATCAGCCAAATATACCTTCGGCTCTGATACCAGTTGTTAGAAAATTAAATATTACAGAGCAATGAAACACAAAATATGCGGAAAATACAAGCACATAAAACCAGAGAGACACAGATATACGTGGTTCACCCAGTTTGGGCTACGTCCACCCTGAACAGCCAGTCCTTCCTTTCTATTATCCAGCAAAAATGAAGAGACAAAACCTACAGCAGATCCGCTGTAATATCCTTTATTCTCTCTCTCAGTCTCCCTCTCTATTTCTCGCTCCGAGAATACACTCATAATCCACATCCGCAATACAATACCCTCATATATACAAGGGGTTGCCTTCTAGGGCAAAAAACCCTAATCTAAACATAACTTCTACTGTCAGATCATTTGCCTAATGAACGGCCCAGATTGACTAGAAATTACTATACTTTTAAAAGGAAATTTAACATCTGTTTTTAGCTTAGGGGGTGTTGCCCCCGAACCCCCACTAGGGGGGGGCTCCGAAAAGCGCTGTCGCCCCCCCTTGGACCCCCCACGGCAGCGATTAAATTTCGGGTGGCGTTGCTGCCCCTTTTAAGGTACAGGGGTCCAATGCTGTGATACAAAGTAAACAAGATAATCAGGCTCCACACCCAACAATGACATCGAAAATAGTCACCATGATGTAACAGAGTTCCTCCTTCCTAGGAATCGTAAAATGTACTGGGATGGATTTTTCCGAAGGAAGAAATTATATGAAAAGCACATGCTATCCCCTTCAAGCTTGTTTTCAAAAATAATTGGGGTACTCGCCAGCAATGGTGGGAGAAAATGGAACCAGTTCTCAGTATTCTCGGTAGTATGTCACTCTTGAACATGACACTCATCTGCATTCGTGTCAAGTTGGGGACATCCCATTTCATCATATTTTTCCTCCATGGGTTTCGGTAATATGTTTTGACCTCTCATCTGTTGTTTTCCACATCATTATGAACTCAGATCCCATGACATCAAATACTTCCAAATTACGGAATTGTGTCGCCTATATGTTTAAGAGAAGTTTCCTTCTGCAGTTTTCAACCTTTGATCCTTTGTTTGGTCTTAATTCACTATCATCTTGTTCCTCTGTCTCATGTCATTGATGTGGGAAACATTATGGCCCTCCTTCAACCAGGTCACTTCCTATCAACTTCATCTCATTATCCAGGAAGCTGATCTAAGAGACTCCCTTCCAGTACCTTGGAGCTTTCATGCCTCAATGGAAAGTTCTTTGCATTCGATGACAGGTCCTCATCATTGGCCTTCGATCGAGTGATTCTGTGGTTTTTCGATGCCAACTCACTATTCAAATTATGTGGATTGTACTAGTTGTACCTTGAGAGCCATTGTTGTTATTGGTGGTTCCTCTCACACATGTTAACAACTTTCATCATTGGTTGGTAATCAGGTGACTTTCTTGCATGTTCGACGTCAGCTCACTCATTCACATGCTTGAATTTGTACTTGTTCAGGTCAATATGGAGCGCAAGACCTTGGGTTTTGTCTGATAAAATCTAGGTTGTGAGATGATTTGGTTTATCATGAATATCTACATGACTCTTTTGATTAGATGGTTGCGACGATACCTGAGTCTATTTCTTGATCCTTCTTGTTGGATGGCTTCGTCCATACCTCAGATATTTTTTCTATATATGTACTCTATTATGGATGGTTGCGCCCATGCCACATGTTCAAGTATCATAGATATCAGTTGTACTTGTACTTGTAGGTATTCCAACGACAGTGTTTGGTTTGAAAAAATTATCGTAAAGCATTTCACTCCTCCCTCTCTCTCGGACCTCATGCTTTAGGGGGCATCTGTTACACAAAATTTTGTCACCATCCCTGCAAACCCCATCCTGAATATTGGAGGACCATTTCAGTGAATTTTATGTATTTTCATAGCTTGCAAAAAGTATCAATGCATCCCTTGGCATGTGAAGAACATTTTCTCTGTTGACTATTCTTGGAGAAGACTCTCAAAAAAACATGCTTTTGGGTCAGCGCTCATAGGAAGTTATGGCCTCGCACCCATAGAGAAATTAGCACTGGGACTCATGCCCGTTGGCACTCTGTCTCAATGGACTACGTGCACCGAGCTTTTTATGGAAAGTTGTTTTAAAATAGAAACGAAGTTTCCATGCCTAACCACTTCGTGCAGGGAGTAATCATAGTTTGTTTGACTGAGTAACATCAAAGTCCTTCCTTTGGCTTCTTGTTTCCTAAGATCCAAAGGCTCACATGATGGTGTGCAACACTACTTTTAGTGTCAGATTGGGAATAGTTTGGATATCCACTTTCCTGCTTTTGGATATCCAATTTCTCATCTTCTTCACCATGTTCTCTTTCCTTCCATTTGACCACCTTTTTGCTTTTTCACGCCTGTAAAAACATCAATGTGGTTGTCAATAGTCAAGTTATTTTCTATTGAATTGTTTGAAATGGGCTAATTAGTTGAATTATAAGTTAAAAATTTGTGGTCGCGGTTGGCGCGACTGTTCTAATTTCAGACTCGTGCCAATCCTCTTTTGGAAAATTTTTAAAATAGAAACAAATTTTCCACGACTAGAAGCTTCACAAGGCGGTGAGATGGAATTTTATTTTGAGAATATGGCCAAGGAATTCCCCTTTGGGCTTCTTGTTCCCAAGAAATAGGAACTACTCCAAAGGATAAGCTCTTTTCCCATTATTTAAGGGCCCATAACCTCTGTCTCCATTGTTATATAAGGAGACCTCCTTCACCTCTACTACCTTAGTAGGCTAGAGAGGAGAAGCAATTATTTCTTTGGGAGAATAGTGCAGAGTGCGATTTTTTTTGTGTGTTAAGAACATAGTGAGATCTTAGACCTTTGCATATCATGGTGTCAGAAACGTGCTTGGATATGGACCTGCTGAAGGAGAGCCTCAACATCAAGGCTTGGTTGTAAAATCCCCTTGTCTTTATCATAATAAAATGCAACTGATGTTTATCTTCCACTCTTGTTTACATTCATAATGAGATTTATCACATTCCTTGATCAGTTAGATAGGTTGTAATTGTTTTATGTTTGTCATGGTTTTATGCTTGTCATGGTGTCTTGATTGTATGTAAAGGTAATCAGACGTTGGTAGCAATGTGCATCGAGCTTGAGGAGAGCGACGCATCAAGAAGCTTCGACAGAAGATGAAAACATAGCATCAGAACAAGTTAGGTCATCTTCCTTGCTCTGAATTTAATTTGCAATATAGGAAGGTAGATGTTAGTATGTTCTTGTAGTTGCTAGACCCACCCTAGGGCTAGAGGGTTCACCTCCGTCCACAAAGGGGATTTACCTACACAACACTCATGCACATGAAAAAGATATTTTTTAAATAAGTAAGTGGCTTTATCCCCCTCTAATTTCCATACAATTGCATGGGAAATTTTTCCCAAAGCTAGTTCCCTGTAATATACAATTGATTAGTAGTTCACTTTGGAAATTTTTTTGTGTAAAGGAAATATAAGGACAAAAAAATAATTTGTTTTGCCATAAATTTTAGCATCCTTTTCCCTTACTGATAAAATGTAAGTTTTAATATTGTTTCTACAATTGAGATTTCTTTAAGGTGACACTTAAATTTACGCCTAAGTAACACTAAGAAGGAGCAGTAGAAGAATTGGGGGGAGGATTCAATAAAATAGAGCCCACATACACAAAGACAATTCACCAACAGCCTCATGTATTAAAAAAATTTCTAAGACATCAATGGATGGGTTTCCTTGAAAAACTAAAAGGGTATGATGATTGAATCACTAAATAATTTTCCATGGAACTAAATTCTGAAGGGGAAGATATTGCCACTATTGTTGTTAGAGGATTGGCCATATCTTTAAGTCCTGAAACCATAAGTAGAGTAAACACATTACCCTTAGGAATTCGATGGAGCAAGGAGGAAAAATAAGTAAGTGGTACATCTAGGAAGAACTTTTCCATTTAGAGAGAAAAACCTCTGGAGGATAAGAATGGGGTAAGAAGAGAAATTATATCTTACCCCTAGGATGAAGTGGCCTACCACATTATTGAATACATATCTTGTGATGGGAGGCTGAGCATTGTATATGCCTATCATTTTAGGCTACTCCATGAGCTAATATTTAAAGCAGATTCACCGATCACGTAGAGATTAATTATTCCCCATTTCCTCCTATAATGCATCATTGAAATGATCCAAAAGGTGAGGGAAGGGAAGCATCAACACATTTCCCACCATGGCCTCATTAAGTTAATTATGATGCATCATTTAAGAAACTTAAGGAACCTTGTGCTATGCACTGATTTTGTAGACATGAACAGGGAAATATTCAATTAAAAACCAAGCCATCACACATGGAGAAACACCAACATCTATCACTGGAGGTAGGGGAGGAAAGAAAGAGGAAGAAGAGGAAAAAAAAAATAGAAGAAGAAGAGGAAGAAGAGGAAGAAAAAATAAAGGAATAAGAAATAAAAATTAAGGAAGAGGAAGGAGAGAAACAAGTAGAAGTAAAAGTTAATATTGAGGAGACTTCTAACCCCCTAGAGATAGAGAACCAACGACACTAAACAAGTATCTCTCCAAGGAATACATAGCAAGAAGTGGCTGCCACATTGACCAAATTGAGCACACCTGTGAAGCCTAAAAGGAGGTAACCAAGGTAAGGTCCCCTATACTTAAAAAAAAGGAAGAGCACCAGGATTACGCAAGGGATACCACAACCCCCTTCAAAAATCCATATCAATACTGATGAGTCACCAAGAAAAAAGGAAGAAGTAGGACCTACTAAAGGGAATATTGAGGAGGTTACCTATCCTAAGGCTAGAAACAAGCCACATGTGATACCTGTGGTAAGGACCATCATTAGGGCAGTCACCTTTAAGAGAATCAAGACAAAAACTTTCATGGAGCAGGCAGAAAAATAGGAGCTATAGGAGGAAACATAGGAGCTATAGGAGAAACATGGGTTGCTATAGGATAAATAGGAGACGCTATTGGAGAAAAAAGAGGAGCTACAGGAAGGAGCAGCCACCTCATGAAAGGATAAAAAATGCCTCCAAGAGCTACAGGAGCCTGATCCACAACCCAATATAGAATCCTACTACAAATTTGTTGAGGGAGGTAGGATTATTCCCAAGAAGTTCACTATCCCACTCTTATTTGAGTTGGATAAGGAATGAGGAAGAACACATAGATGGATGCAAATTTCCAAATCCAAAAATGTAGAATATGTGGGCCTGTTAGCCCCCTATGAATTTTTTGACAAGAAAATAGGGGGCTAAATTGTTTTTGAGCCTTCAAGGAATGCATTTCCTCTGAAAACACATCATCCTTGAAGCCTCTTTGTACCTTTGTCCTTTGATAAAATCCTCACTGTTGTTTCCAGTTAAAAAGCCTCTCTGTTTGTGAAGAAATTGCCCAAAAGGCCCTTTTTCCCCCTATTTCATCCCATTTAAACCTCGGTTTCTTCACCTTCCTTCCCCCTCTCTTAATTCCTCATTAACCCCTTAAAATCACCCTAACTCCCCTTTTAAGCCTTATAATACCTTTATTCGGTCTTAAAAACTCTTTATTCCTTCTATCGAAACCCCTTTTAAGCCTTAAAAAATCCTCCTTTTGGCTTAAAATCATCCATTTGACATATGTGGGTTAAGCCCCTTTCGGCCAGGCCCCGCAAACCACTTCCCCATATGCCCCTAGCACTTAGACCAAGCATTGAAGCCTGGACACTAATCATAATCGCAATCTTTCGGTGGAGCATTTTTTCATGTTATGAGATAAAATCCCGATGCGATTTGAGTTGGTCTAAAGTCTCGCACCGTAATCCCCACCGTTGATCCATATAGATCTGACGTCCCTCACTTTCCCGCTTCCCCCACTCTGATCGAAATCGCAATTATCAATCGAGGCCACCTTCCGCCCTTTGCGATTGCGATCCCCCGACTACATCTTCGCCATTGATCCATAATTTAATCCATCGGCCTTGATCCCATCGCTCCTTTCCATCATTCCATTCTTTCCCCCCGCCGATTCAATCCCTGCCGTAGATCTCGATTAGATCGGATGGCTGGCGCTCCATCGCATCCCCGCCCCCATCGCAATCGCAAAGGTCTTGCCGTGTCACTCAATTGCGATCTTCTGATCCAATCCTAGACATCATTTTCCCCTTTGATCCGACGGCCCTCACTTTCCCGCTCCAATCGCAATTGAAATTTCCAAACAATGCCACCTTCCGCGCTTTGCGATTGCGACCCGCCGATTTGATCACAATCGTCCGTTGATCCAAGATCGATAGCCCTTATTACATCACGTCTTCCTCCGTGTTTCTTCCATCAGACCTTCCCAAAGGTTCATCTTTTAACCTCTTCCATTGATCTCCTCCTAAGATCCAACGGCTCAAAGCTAATCGCCTTCCACCCATGCCGGGTCCCACATCATAGGCCTCGCTTCATGCGTTTCCCATTGATTTCCTTTGTAATTTTCCCAAGCATTAATATTTCAGTTTTTACACTAAAAATCATTTCTCCACCTGTTTTTAACCATTATTCCACTACAAACACTGTTTCCACACTCGCGCCACCATTCCCCCAGGCCTCCATAGCATTACTTCTGCTGCCCCTGGGTTTTATGATTGGTTTATTTCATGGTTGCAGGTTTCACAGAGTGGAAGTTTCGCTCTGTCTCCATAATCAGAGCCTCTGCAATTCAGAACACAGAGAGGCCATTATAGCAGCCAAGTGAAGCAGCAGAGACGGATTTGAGGGATTTAAGCCCATAATTGAAGATTTAATGTGCTAATCCCATGTTGAAAAGGAAAGAATGTAGTTTGAAGACCAAATGCACATGAAACAAGCCATATTTGTGTTTAATGTCAGCAGAGCACTGTTCTCTAGAAGGATTGCCTTTCAGTGTTCTCCATACCTCCTTGAGCCCTTAAAAGTTACTGCGTTGACAAGAGCTTCTTAAAGACTGTCAGGACCATAGTTATGAGGTATGGGGAGACCTGCAGACCTTTTCTGTCCATGTCACTTATTTCATAAAGCTACCACAGAGTACTTATTTCAGTCAGATTTCTTCAGAAGAACATACTTGAAGTTATTAACGAGACTTCTGGACCATAATTCAGAGTACACACAGTTAATGAAGAGCCATTTTGAGGAATGGGAATTCGACCTTCCTCTCCTCTGTCATAATGAAACAATTAAGTTTACATCTACTCATGTTATTCTTTTCTCCTATAAGAATCCTGAAGAACATATTGTAAAGGGTTGTTGTTCAGTTGTTGCTGTTGTAGTTAGAGGGATTCATTTCGACTATTAGAACAGTCTTGGGAGGGAGTAGCAGAGTAGTTGGTAATGTAGTAGGCTGGGACAAGAAATTATGGACTGTGATCAGCCAGTGAGCTCAGTGTATGTGACTGGTTTTGCATCAATTAATCAAGAAAATTTCATAGGATCCTGGTGTATTACTACGGGTGATGTTTTCACTCTGCATGGTTTTATTACATTTTTTCATGCTGTTCATTTTCTTCTGGTAGGCATCACAAATCTGGCATAGGATTTACCGTCGCATGGTACCATATGTTTCTGCTCTCCCTACCTTCAATTTTTTCCGCTGATTGTGAATCTAAGAGTAAATTCATGTGGTTTAACCACTGTAGCAGATGTTATTTCCTGCTAGCTGATGTGTGAATTTGGGGTTTGCTACTTGGATTTTTCTTGCTGGTGTCAAAGCATTAAAGGTTCAAAGTCCTTATCTGATCTATAGACCCTGGCTCTGTTTAAACTTATCTCTATTTTTCCCTTGGAGCATGCTAAATCAGACCTGGAGTTAAATGACCTCTGGTTCGATCTATAAGCTGCCCCTTTGTGACTTCATTGAAAGTTGTCTTTGAGTATGTCCAAGCAGGTCTGGAGTTAAATGACCTCTGACCTAATCTATAGGCAGAAATTGGGTGTCTTTCTTTCTTTCACCTTCTTTACTTATTGTTCCATTCCATCATATATCTAAAATATCGTTTAGTATAGATGATTTTCCCTCTGAAAGCCTTGCCTAGTGGTTTGCAAGTAATTTCCTTTCATGACTCCATAGCCCAATGGATGGCACGGTCTTGACTCGTTTTCTTTTTCCGAAACGTCCTGTTGCTCTGCTCCTTCCTTACCATTTCCTTCTCAGTATATGATATCATGACACAACCGATAGCCGACCCAACCAACATAAACCCCGGTGCTTCATAACTAGCATAATACCTAATATTGAGCTTTCAAAGATATATCGTTCTTTGTATTTATGGAGAGATACCTCTCCGGATCCAGGAGGGATAGATCCTAGGATCCCAAAGTGGTTATGATGTTGTCTCATCTTTTGGTCTTTCCAATCTGGCCAAAACATGGGAACCCCAATAGGGCCTAATGAAGGAAACTATAAATGAAATGGGCATGAGATTAAGTGACCTGAAACTAAGTGATTCAACCATGAAGGAGTATATACAGGCAGAGAACACAAGCCTAAAAGAACAATTGCGAGAAACAGAAACACAACTTTCCACTATGGAAAGTCTATTTATGGAAGCCATATAATGCAGGAAACCATCCAAATCCTATGCTATGTTACTCAAGGAGCAGTGGCTACAATTCCATATCAAGAAACTAGCATAATATGGTTCATTTCCTTTCCAAGACTACAATAAATTTATTGAGTTTTGCTAAAAGGTAAGTATGGAGGATAGGGAAAAACTAGCTGATTTTTATATGCACAATGTGATAAAAAAAAATCTAAATTTTTGGGATCCCAATTCAATATTGGGAGACATGCAACTCATTGAATTAGAATCTTTGTTAACACGCGAGGAGACAAGGGCTAAAGAAGTTAAGAAGGTGATGGAAAAGGAATAGAAAGAGCCCTTATGTATCATAGCAGAATTGGTAAGTTGTACAACTATCATCAAAAATCACAATATTATCTCCTCTGATGTTGATTTAGCACCTAAGTACATAGAAACCCAAGAGAAATCCATTATACATTTTGAGGACAATTTCAAGATGTTAGGAATAAAGATTTTTCAAGATTGTCAGAGAAGGTGGCATGCCTTACCTCACAATCTACAAATCAAAGAGTATCACTCTCTGAAAATGCTAAGGAATTCATTAGAAATAACCTCGTTGTACAAAAGGATCATGAAAATAATTAAAATCAAATGGATCGGACTCAAACTAAATCCTCCCTTACTATTGGGCTTACAAGAAGGAAGAAACCAAGAAGAAGAACAAAAAGTATGGACATAGATAGAAACAAATGCATATTTTTATCTATAGGAAGGCACACCATCTGAGGTGCCTTGGGATGTCAGAGAGGCCACCAGGGCCATGAATGAGCTTCATATGGATGAAAAAATTTCTCATAGGTTGAGCAACACCTTCAATGGGGGTGATGATGGGTCCCATTAATATGTGTATTTTGAAGTTCATTATGCTATCCACCAACCCATAAAACCATCCTCTTCTCACATTAATTCACATTTTTATTCATGATATTCTTATTAAAAATAATAAAATGTATTTTTCATACTGTGTGGCCTCATGTGATTGAATTGGAGGAAAAATAAGCATTTTTGAGGAATTTACTATGCAGGGGCTTGATGGAGAAAACCAAGAGAGAATATATGGGGGCTTGTCCAACTCCTTAACTCTCTAACTCGGCTTGAGATCACATAATCCTCACTCACAATCTTGAATTCACTGGAATCTGAGTGACTACAAGTACATTCAAATCTCAAGAAGTACCAGATTCATAATTCTCGATATCTTGCAGGGAATCATTCCTTTTCAAGAATTTTCCATTAGCTACCTTTTGTATAAATAAATGAGTTGTAAGGCTCATTATGATTGAAATTTTTGTTTCATCTAGGAGTAGCTACTGTGCCTAGTGCTTGAAATTTTTATTCTTAACTTTCATATGATGTATGAGACTACTAATTTCTATTAGTGAGAAATTTGTCGTTAATCTGCATCTGAGATAGTTTTAGAGGGTTGAAACCCTTGGGTTTGGGCCCAACCCATAGGATTTAATACCTCTTATATACATACATACATACATACATACATATATATATATATATATATATATCACAAAATTTCATGTCTTTCTCTTGTTTCAATAGATGTTAAGCTATAAAATCTTTTGATTGTAGGGTTTCTTATCACCTCTCTTGTGGGAAGAGTAATTAGAAATATTTACAATCTCACTCCAAAAATATTTTTTTATGGTTTCTTGGAAATGGATATATTTTAGTTGTGATCATTTTTCATGCCTACTCTTTTCAACTTAGCATTTAGCTCAGTGATCAGAGTAGTGTTTTAGGTATAATATTTTTTAATCAAATTCAACTCATATTTTCCATGATAATTTTTTTTACTGTGTTGTTGGTCATTTGATGCATGTATCTAGCTAGTTGTAGGGAATGTGTTAATATGAAGGGCTGGTCATACCTTCCAATATTCACCTGGAATTTTCCATCCTCCTCCAAGGGACATCATACTACTTCCAACCTCTATTTCTAAACTCACTCTGTCAAGGCAAATAAAGGACTTTGTGGGTGTCTACTTTGGTGCAAGATAGACCCCCGAGGGGTAGTAGGCTTGGCCAAGGGGCTCCCACAACCTTCACCCACAAAATTATACTTTCATCCACATTCCTCCATCCCCAAGACACCATTTACATCCTTACCATTCTCTCAGATCCCCTTTTGTAGAAAAACATGGCCTCCTATATGTAATATTCCCAAATGGGGAAAGCAGCAAATGTTAACACACTACATATCAGCCAAATGATATATCCATGGTATTATGTATAACATAAATAAATAAGTACAAGATCTTGGGGATCAAATCCCTCAAGATAAGAAAAAGAAGCCTCCAATTCCTAAAATCACCAATACATGTAATACCACTACTACATAGAACACTGAAGCAAAGACAACACAGTTTTAATGCATAACATTGCAACTGGAAATAAAAATTATATATATATATATATATATATATATATATATATATATATAGGGATATGATAATACATGCTCAAACAAGGCTCAAAATTGGGGATCTAGGATCCCACACACTTTTCCTAGACAACCTAGGAAGGGTTTCCAGAAATATGCAAAATATAAGAATAAAATTTGCAACTGGGCACCTAAAAGGAGGTGGATGAGTTTTATGTAGATCTTAATGGCACTCCAATAGACTCTCTCAATGAAGGTTTGATCCCTTCAATGAAGATCTAGCCTTCCAAATATGACATTGAACCCTCCTTTGGATATGCTCACTAAAAGAATACAGTTAGGGAGTAATATTGTATTGTAGGAGATGATGATACCTTGGCTTGATGTCTGCCATGAAGCACAGGGACCTTCCTTACTGATCTCCCAATGGAAATAAAACTTCCTCCACTGAAGACAAGCTCAGAAATGGGCCAAATAAACCCTCCACTACTGTACCCTACAACTCAGCACATATCTAAACATAATTTTTGTTGTAGAAGGAAACTATAGCTTGGCCAAATGCCAGAATGTGGAAATAATGCTTAATGAATTATCCTAAGTAGGCGCTCGAAGTCCCCCAAGGATGAAGGTGGCATTTCTGCTCGAAAACACCCTTGTGCTAAACAACACTACAATCTTAGCCAAACAATTGAGGAAAGCCAACAGTCATAACATACCACAATCAAATAATAATCTAAAACATGATCATAATGGCTACAATCCCCTTCCTTATATTCTTGGTGAGCTTCCTCACCCTTGGCCCCACTCATTAAAGGAACTACTTCCATGCAAATAATCTCCCTCCAAAACTGCGATGTCCCTCATTGAATGTCCACTACGTCCATACCAACGTTGTTGATTGGTCAAAGTTGACCCAGTCCACATGCTTCATCCCTTTTTCACACATAGCGGAGCTTTATCCAGCTCTTTTGATGCCCTCCATTCACATTGGGAGTGGTTTTGTTCCTAATAAGGAGATTTATGGGTATCCCTACCCTCTTATTCTCCTAACTAAGAAGAAAAATCAAAATTTAATATTCCAATTAGCTGCATGCTAATTTAGGAATATTTCAATCCTCCCCTCCTAAATGTTGCTTGTCCTCAAGCAACTACAAGGATATATCTGAAAAATGTAGGAAATATTCATTCCCATGTGAAGCTCCAACCTCCAAGCTATCATCCATATGAAATGAATCACCTTCCAGAATGGTAATTCATAGAAAAACTCCTCCCACATGCTCATGAGAGGCTTCTCCCAAAGACTTAAGTCAATCATATGTATCACTTCATAAAGAAACAAGTGATATACTGTAGCAACCATCTAATGTCCCATGCTCCTCTTGAAGCATGAATAAGTGTGTGAAGTTTCATTCCCAATAGACACATTCAACCTATGTGTCATCCCTCCAATCGTGTCCCCAACAATGATAAGAACATCATCAATATATGGTATCACAATCACAGTCATACTAGCTACCATGTGTAATACCGAAGAAGGAAAATGACCCCTCAAGTGCAACCAACACAATTTTTCTCCTAACTGCATCAAAATATGGTATGATGAGTGGATTCCCAACCACTTTCTTGCTGCCCCAATCTTCTCAAATTCTTTGAGAAGGTGTATGATGTATGATGCAAATTGAGCACACCCTGAATAAGATATCATCTCCCCAAGATCTCCTAGGGAGTGACCATCATCAATGTTGCTTATGGCCTCAAGTAGACCATGAAGTCTAGAAGAAAGAGTGCCCCCTCTTGGAGAAATGCCCTGCACATGAATGGTAAGGAAATGAAAATACATAGTAAATGAACCATGATGTATAGAAATACAATTTTTACCATGTACTTGGTTCAAGCTAGTAAGGTGGCTCGTATATGGGCCTTCTCTCACTCCTAATGAGAAAGGAAGTGGTTGTGATAACTTTACCAAAGAGTTACGTCTCTCTTCATCCTCCAAAAAATCCATGCATCTCCTCATATGATGGTGCATCTCCTCTTTGAAGCCTTCCCAAATGAATCCCTCTAGGATAGTACAATATGCTCTTATAAAACCAGTGGATTTGGAGAGAAAACCCTCATATGCTACATCTAGTAGTTTCTCCTTGAGCTTAGAAGCTCTAGTCAAGAATATCCTACTCTGAAAACATATGACCCCATATCTCACTACATATATCCCATCAGATAATTGGCCATCAAGCACTCTGCATGAAAAGAGATCCTTGGAGTATTCCACTAATAGTTGGGCTCCAATAAGGGTCAATACTCAATAATGACAGCACTGCTGATCTATCATGTAACGCACCTGTCATGTTGCTTCTCTCTTCTTTGACATCTCCCATTCCAAAGTCATACACTGGGATGTTGCAATCTTGCCTCTACTCCTCCTTCTGCAGCTTCTCATGCTCTAGTGAAGGTGGAAGCTTTTGGAGGCTAGCCTTCCATGGGAAGTTATCACCTATCAAAAAAATTCTGAGTTTGGCCAATGCAAGCATGAGTGGCCACCATTGTCTACCATATGTAGAAGATTCCTCCCTTGCCGGGAAGTATCCTCTCATTATCCAAATCCATGGAGTGGTATCCTTGCAACATGATGGTGCCATCCATCCATGAAACCTCTTCTCTTAGCACAAGATGTTTGGTGAGAGTGGGTAATAATGATATTGGGAGAATGTATCCCTCCTCCTTGAGCATACCCCATGTTAGTGTCCCGGTGATTTGTGCTGCATTGGCAGTGGACCAAATGCACAAGGTCTTATCAAACATCAGACCGCCTAAGTCTACCAAATATGCCTTTCCGGACTAAGAGAGGGCTCTCTCTATTGTATGTAAAGGAGGTGAACTTGTTTTCTTTTAGGGTTTGATTTTAGGATAGTTGTTAAGTGCAGGGTTTGTTGTTTGTTTTGGTTGGGTAGGATGAAATAGGTAGAATAGGTGGAGTGAGAGATCATCAAATAATTGGGCTATGGAGTCTATGAAAGTCATGGATATCTCAACAATGAGTCAAAGTGCATCACAAGGAAAATCTAGTGTGGTCAATGGATCCTTTAAGATTATGTGTGAAGTGAAATGAACATTAAGTTGGGGAAACAAGGTAGGGAAAAGGGTAGTTAAGAATAATTTTTCAAATACCCATAAACAAGAAGGTCTAAAACACCATTAACATCAAGAAGTAATCAATAGACAGGGAAAACCAATAACTCTTTTATCCAACTTAAGAAAATAAGCATTCTAGACAAACTTCCAATGAAATATAGAAGGTGAGAAACTCATTTAACTTCTAGTGATTTCACCTTCAAGCTTTAGTAAACATTTAAGATAACAAAATAACTGTAATAAATCAAAGAGGGAACTCCTTAAAATTGTTGATCAAGCTACAGATAACTTTGAGGCAAACTGATAGGCATGGACTAAGGGAAATATCATAACAAGACCTCCTTGGCTTAACCTAACAAGTAATACTTCAAAGTGAGATTTCAAAATAGAGTTTAGATAGCATCAAATAAGAAGGGCTTGCCATGAAACATATTTGGAAACTAGAATATTAATCCAGTGATGAAATAAACAAGTTTAGGGGGTCTAAGGAGCAATCAAGAATTCCTTAAAATGTCCTAACAGAGGAAAACATCAAGGCAATCGAAGGCAGGAAGGACTAAGGTGCTTCAAACAACATTTCTTAGCCTATAATTTTCTGTTCTACTGTATATAGAAGGATGAAACATAATGATAAACAAGAAAACATGAACATATTAGAGACACATCACCATTAACCAAGCTTAGGGATCCTGTAAGCAAGCTTCTCCATCATCAATCAAAGCAAGGCATTCACAATCTCCACAACACCAAATTGCTCTTCAACCTCAAAAAACCATGTATTTCTCTCAAAACACAACAAAATCCAACATTTACAATGAAGCCCTCATGCTATATTTAACTTAGCAAAGGAGGGAAAAAACCCTAGATAGGGTTGGAAAATGTCAATATAACTCATAAATTCCATTTATGCCTAAGAGACCATGCAAGGCCCAAGGCAAAAAATAACTCATGAAATAAATGCCAAAATAAATTCTAGCACCTAATTATAGAGTGATTTGCCTTTAAAAACACTAAAATATGATTTTACAATAAATGAGTGTGTTTTGTTGACTTTTGGCCAAAAACACACTACACAGTCCATTTTCGCAGCGCCACCTCAAGCAGAAAATAGGTACTTTTGTAACCAAGTTTTGGATCCCTTCTCGATGTCAACATTTTCTCTGTGATGGCTCGTTGGAAATCTCGATGAGTCTAATTTCCATAAATGCTTGTATTTTCCTAATCTATCTCTTGTAGCATGCTCAAAATTCCAAAATCCAAACACTACTATTAGCGTAGCGCCAGGTCTGAAATAGAGGCAGAAAGGTGAAAAATGAGGGGTTTTTTGACCTTTGGAGGGGTCAAAACTACTCCAATTGCTCTGAAACTTGGTGAGAATAATGTGATAGCCATGAAAAATCCACAAATGTTGTGTTTTCCCTCTGAGGATGCTCCAGGGATTAGCGTAGTTCCATTGACGTTGCGCTAATAGGCCTTTAAAATCACAAAGAACAAAAAGATGCCCAAATTCCTTCAAAATTGGTGGAAGTCTCCTTCAAGGGCTTTGGGAGACTTGTTGAGAAGCTGATGCCAAAAATCCAAGGTTTTCATGACCCTTTTCCTGTTTTAGGTTTTGGACTTCAATGAGGGTTTTCTTCAGTTTGGCACAAGCAAGTTTGTTTTTCATTGCATAATACTTGGTCATCTTTTTCTGGAGAGCAAGGCCCCTTTTTATCTTATTAAAGTACTTGTGTTCATTCTTGTAATACTGAATGATACATTGTGCCATTTCAAAATCCCTCTCCCACTCCCTGATTTGTGCATCTTTGCTTTGGAGTAGTAACCTAGTGGCCACCTCCTCATCTTCATCATCGATGTCTAGGTCAATCAATTGGGGCTTTTGAGTAGTTTGCTTGTTTCCCTTACCTTTCTTACCCTTTTCCATATTTTCTTTGCCCTTGTCAAGCCTTTGAGCTGATGTAGGTGGCAAGCTATCTTACCTTTTGGAGGTAGCAAACACTTTCCTTGGCCCTCTTTGGTATGTACATGCAAGAGGTGTGATGGTGATTTTGTTGGTCTCTTTGCCATGGTTGTGATCATCATTTAGACTATGAGCCTCTTCCCCTTTTTCACTGTCATCAATGTCAAAATCACTAAAGGGCTAATTGTTGTCATGACAGCTGTCATGACTGTCATGACTATTCTCCTCCTTGCTATCTTCAATTTCTCCATATTTGTCACTGTGTTTTGTCTCATGGTTATCAGAGCTACCTTTTGCTTCTACACTGCCCAGCTCTTCATCTTCCTCATTGTCCTCTTCTTGATCCTTTATTTCTGCCCCTTCTTCTCTTTCATTATTGCCTTCTTCTTCTTTTATTTCTTCATCATCTATCATATCTTCATCATCATTTGTTGTCTCTGCCTCATCACTTTCCTCTTTTCTTTCTACCTTCGTATCCTCTGTTTTATCGTTGATTTCCCCTCCTTCAATGCTCATTTGATTTTCACTTTCAAACTCCTCATTTCCTTCAGCATCTTCTTTCATAGTGGCATTTTTTTTTAATTATCTTGTTCACTATTTTCACTGTCATGCTCACTATCCCTTTGACTTTCAACCCTTTTATCTTCATCAACATCCTCTTGGTCAACACTCTATTCATCAGCATCATTATTCTCCTCACTTTGGGCTTACTCACTTGCACCATTACCCTCACTTCCATTACTTTTTTCATAATTTCTACTATCATCCTCTCCATTTGATGCATCAGGAGAAGGGGAAGAAGGGAGGTTTCCTTTAGGTGAGGGTAATTTTACAGATGAGGAGGGAAAATTTGGTTGATGAGGAGGCTGTGGGTTTTTTAAGACTTCATGTTCTATGAATACCTCCCAAGGTATACCCTGCTGCTCCAACTGATGTAATACCACCATCTTGATCAAGGAATGGTGAAATAAACTTTTCATTTGTTGGGATTGATTCCTCCTCCAGACAACAGAAGACATCTTCTCAATGCTCCTATAGAGATAGTATGGAAAGTTGAGCATCTTAACCCTTGTGAAATGCATGAGGAGTCTGACATGGTAGGGGTAGATCCTGGAGTATCTCCCCTCACAGGTGAAGTACTTCATGATAACCATCATCAAGGGTGAAAATATTTGTTTGAGGTGTGAGAAAGGAAAAATTGTCTTGATGCCTCCTCTATACCTAGTTTTGACAAATTGCTCAAAAAATTCCTTGTCCAATTTGGTCTTCTTAAACCACTTCTCACCAACAGCGGGGATACCTGTGGCATCAGATATGGTATCTGCTAAGATCTGAAAATATACGCCTACAAGGCTTGAGGGTTTGTTGTGCAAGTTGAGAATGAGAAGCCTTGTAAGCTCTAGGTGGCTTTTCACTTGTTTGACCTTCTCACAAAATTGGAAGCACCCTACATTCTGGAAACATGATAGGATCCTAGGAGACAAGGTGATGGCCACTGTGTTTTGGGGTTCAACTCTGTTCACTTTCCCTCCCTTATGATTTGGTATCAAATTCTTTTGGCCTCTTTCACTGCTACTGTTGTTTTCTTCTCTTGACATGGTGATAGGAGATGCTTGTTGACAAACCAGGGTTTGGAGGAGCAAGATGAAGATGGTGGTGAAGTCAACTTGTAGTGAATGAGTGATGTGGAGGCTAGGGATTTTAGGACTGCTCGCTTTGGATTTTCTAAGAGGGTTCACCTTGAATTATGAATTGTGACCTCACTAACTCACCCTCCTTCGAATGACATTTAACTAGTTTAAGAAGTCTAAAAACATAGGCTCACTTTGCATGTAAGACCTAGGGTTTACCCACCTAAGGTTTAATCACTTCACAACCACAAAAAGACTAAAATTATTTGAAAATTTCTTGGGGGACAAGGAGGGAATGTCACCTACCAGTGATAGCTTTTTGTAGATCTTTGGAGACAAAATGGAGGACGAATTTTTAGCCTTGGGGAAAGTTTTTCCTTCGTTGGAGGCCCTCTGCATTAGCGCAATGCCCTACCCAAGCAGTCAGGTCGGCCTGTTAGCATAGCACCGGAGTCCTCCCCGTGGATTAGCGTAGTGCCAGGTGTTCAGCAGAGTTGTCAGGTCTTTGGTTGTGTCGGGCCCGTATTTGCAAAGCACCTCGAATTTGTGCAACACCACCACCAATTAGCGTAGTGCCTTGTAAATTTGAATGGGACGAAAGTGGATTAGCACAATGCCAGCCTGTATTTGTGTAGTGCTAGTAATTTGTACAGTGCCAGTATCCCTCGACCAAAAAACTTTGTTCTTCTTCTGCAAGCTTTATCTTCTTTTTGTGATAGAAAAATGAGACGGGGAAAGCTTAAGAGGGCCTCTTATACCCTTTGGGAAATAAATAAAACTTTAAAAACCCACTTTAATATGTTTGCCTTTGGTCACTTTATAATTTTAATTGATATCTCTTTGACTCTTTTTTCAGGTGACTTACAATTTTCTCAAGTGATTTTGTTTGGTGATGGTGTACTGAAAGGACGAAGAGGTCCCCTTTTCATCTTTGAAGGTTTGGGCACTGTGAAAACTGTCTTTTCTTGCACTAATAAACTAAAACCATTGTTCTTACCCTTTTTAGGCATTCCTGAGTGTAATTGACCTAAAACATGTGTTTTCACCTTCTTGCTGATTGATAGTGATATGTCCTTTTTGGAAAACATGTGTACAACATGATTACTATGTTTTCCCATGGCCACTTCTGATTTGTTGTAGGTGCCATAACACTGTGTTTTTGATCCTTTTGTCATTTTTTTGAATTTTGATAAACTTTAGTCACTCCACAGGGATCCCATGGTCAGCATGATTTTCCATTTTGACACTTTACCTCATGCTTTCCTTATCTTGACCATTTTGAATACATTTGACTACACTTGAAAGCTTAGACTCCCTCACACTGATACTCTTTACAATTTCTCTTTTTGGTGTAGTGAAGTATTGTTGCCCTGAAAAACCCTAAAGGCCACCTTGAATTGCCTTTGAAGGATTTCTATTGTCATGATGAAGGTCCATCATCTTTATTTTAACTGTTTTTCCTACTTTCCCAAACTTTAGGTTTTAGGGTTGTTAGAGACAAATAATTAGTGTTGACTTCTATGTTATCTATATCCCTTTCAAGTTCATTCATTTATGTTCAGTTCACCTCACCTTTTTCCTTTTTTCATTTATAATTTCTAAAAATATTCAATGTGTGCTTGGTTGTGTTGTTTGTGGCTTCTGTCTTTGTGGCCTTTGTATTGGTTCCTTGCTTGGAAACATTGTTTTTCCAATCAATCCTAAAAAAACCCTGATTATCTTTGAACATAGGCCTGCTACCTCTTTTTTGTTGTGGCTGCCTTTACAGATGATTTATCCTCTTACCTTAACTCTTTTTCTGCTGATGGCCATCTCATTCATTCCTGCAGAAATGTCTGAGATGTGCAACTATCTTTTGCGGAATTTTTTCTTTGACCAGGCGGGCCTTCCTTGAAGGATTTTCTTATCTATTTGGACAATAATATTCAGTCCTCCTTATTCTTTGATTGCAGCCTCTTGGCATAGGAAAAGAAAACAAATATTTAGAACACCAAAAAAATCCTATGACGTATGAAACCCTAGGTGACCTAGTGGGGAGGCTCTTTGGACTTGGCCTTTGACTAAAAACTTGGTTTTGGGTCTTCAAGTATAAAAACAGAGTTTTGATATTTTGGTGTATTGAAGATCCAAAAACCAATGTACTTGATTTGTCTAAATATCCTACAGAGATAGTTTTGAGACCATCAATGCTTGATGTATCCAGGAAACACAAGAGTGAGTAGGTTGATTAGAGATCCTAGGTGTCAGGTGGAGGAAGATAGGCAAGACAAAAACAGAGTGCTAAGGTCAAGGGTGACAAAACATAGTCAAAATGAGTGATATGAGCCGATGATGGGTTTTATGGGACTAGTGAGATGAGCATGACATGATGGGATAATGAAATAGTGAAAATTTTATCCAAAGGATAATGAAGGTAGTGAGATTTCTAGAACTCAAAATATTCATGAATTTTGTTTCTAGAAATCTAGGATAAGAATTTAGTCATCTACAAAGGCAAAAATTACTGATGAATAACAGTGGCTCCACTTGGGGAGGGAAACTCCTTTTCAGGAGGTGTCCAGAACTTCAGATCTTTGGTTTTATGGAGACCAGTGCCTCATCCATTGGCCAAATTTTTACTTCTTTCATTTGTTGATGCTTCTTTGAAGTTGTGATCTCAATAATCTAAAAACATGATTAGCTCAACTTCATCTTTACCTACCCAACCTAATTGCCTAACATTTTTTGTTCCTTGGGTGCACTTGAACTAGAAAAACCTTTATATTCTTCTTATCTTGAAAGAAAAAAAACTATCTACTTCTATCTTATTTCTTCCAAGAGTTCAAATTAGCTAATGAAATATTTTCATTCTCTACCTAGACTAACTAACTGTCAAGATTAGTCTATTTGACAGACTTCATTCTCTAAGCTATAAACATGATATTGAAAGCAAGTTTTAATCAGGATTAGGAAATCTGACTTACCATGGGTTGTGGCATTAGAACAAGCTACACACAAACATTATTTTTGTACAAACAACACTAGAAAAATAAGGGCTTTGATATATCATTTTCTATGCATCCCCATATTTCTCCTTGGTTCAGTTTTGGACATGTGGAACCAACATATTTCTTTCATAATCTGTCTTTTCTGATAAGTCAAGTTTGAATAATTAGACAAGCTGTCTTTCACTAACTTATCAACACAAAATTGAAAACATGTTTCAGCCATGATTAGGCTAGATGACTAAAACAAGATATTCTTTTTGAACCAGTAGTGGCATTTAAGCTTGCTCACTTTTAGTAGTACTTTATTTTTGGTATGGGGCTATACCTCTTTTCAAACCTGCCCTCTTTTTCATTTTTTCTATTTTTTTCTGTTTTTGTGACTTTTCTCATGTAATGTTTTATGTAAAATGAATGAAAAATTTAAACTAAGGGTTTTTACAGCAATGGTACTTGAGCATCCTATCCTCAAAAGGATCTCCTAACATTCTTTTTCCATTCAGCTCTTGTAAACAGAAATCATAGTGACCTCCATTTGAAAACAGGTATAAGGATTTTTCCAAAAAATTTCAAACAATCCATGTTCTCCTTGGTATTTCCTCTTTGAGTCTTGCTTCCCAAATTTGTTTCTGTCAAAGATCCTCCTTAGGTAGAAAAGGTATTCTTTATCAGCTCCAAAACAGATGATGATGTCATCAATGTATATCATAGTGAAGAAGTTGAAAATAGGGGCCATGGCTCTTTGGAAGGTGTCTTCAACACTCCTTATCCCAGGAAGCGTTTGGTCAAACATGTAGTTTCTCCAAGGAACTTTGAAAATGTCTTTATGTTGATTGATCTAAAGTGGTATAATTTGTTGGTAACCTAAAACACTATCATGTAATGACATCTTATTAGATACTTCTACCCTTGGCATAGGACGATTTATCTTGGGAAAAGGGTATTTGTACTTCATGGAGGTTTTGCCTAGGTACCTAAAGTCTATACACAACCTGCAACCTTTGGCTTTCTTTGTTAGTGATACAATTTTCCCAAGGGTTTCATGGTATTTCTTGGAAGGAGGCCTCTTTTGAATAATTTCTATGTCACAAGGCTTTAAGTCTTCATCCCTATATATGAAAGCATCCTGAAACTTCTTGAATAGCCTTATGTATTTCAGTTTTTTGTGTAATGACAAGGTTCTGGATAACTTAATCATTTTAGGCCTTCCTAGGCTGCCTACATTATACTCCTCTATATCAGTTTTAGTAGATACTCCTTTAGGGTCCATAGCAACATTTGTGAGAGTCAAAAATTCTTCTGAAGGGACAAAACTCTTTGGTGATGAGGTATCTATGTAAAGAAAAATCATAAGATTCTTTTGATCCAGATTCCTAATGATTTTTGTTCTGTGAGGGTATTTTAGTACTTCTAGATTGGAAAAAGGGAACGTTTGTGTTTTTGAGGTTTTTCCTTCATTTGAGCAACCTGATTCATATTCTAAACTAATTTTTGGTTTTGAAATTTCATTTTTAGTTTGCAGATTTTTCAGGGCTGCCATAGTTTTGACTGTTGAGTTCCTCGTGTAGAGACTGGTTTGATTGTTGCTGTGTGTCTAGATCTATTTCAACTTTTCTTATCTGCTCATGAATGTCCTCTTCATTACATAAGATGAAAGAATCAAGATCTGAATGAATGGAATAAAGAGGAGTGTTGTTTGGCCTCTCCTGACTGTTAACCATATATTTCATGTGGGATTCCTGGTATAGTCTCCTTTTCTGGTTAAAGACAAGAATGTTAGCGTAGGAAATATCTAATTGAAGGTTTCCATGAAGTTTGGCTCCCCAAGATCTGGATAAAAGAATGCCATAATTAGGGGGAATGTCTACCACTACTATGTCCATGACAAGGCTTTTAATAGGTATTTGTGCCATATTGACATAAGATCCTTGATTAGGCCCAAACACTTGAATCTACTCAAATAAAATGAGTACAAGTCTTTGTGAGGTTTAATTATTTATAGGCCTAATCTCTCCATCACAACTTTAGGCATGAGGTTGTGTGAGGCACCGGAGTCTAGCATGGTATTGTGTAATATCTTGTCATGTATGTTTAGGCTGATATAAAAATGAGGGACAACTCCTTCTTGATACTTTCCCTCAACCTCGGGTCCAAACAATAAATCAGGCTTGTCATCAGTTAAATTCAAAGTGTCATTATCATTTTCTAAGTTCAAGACCTTCAGCACTTGGGACCTATACACTTCTTGAGTTACCAGTTCAGTGAAAGGCATGGTTATCTTTATTTTGGAAATCTCTCCCTAAAATCTGAAAGGTATTTGTGTTTTGGACATATTTACATCAGTTTTATCAGTCATGAACTTTTCTACATTTTTAATTTTCTGATTCTGATTTGGGGCTTTAGACAATAGGATTTTTTCAGGGCCACTAGTATATGTACTAGGGCAGCTTGGGTCACTATTTTTCTGGCTGAATTTTTCTTTGTTTGGATCTGTTTTCTTAACCATAGTGTTGACACTGTCTGTTGTCTTCTTAGGAGTGTGTTCTGGAGCTTTCGTAATAGGAGTTCCTGTTTGGTTTTTCTTGGAGGCTTCTTGGTTTATTTTTCTCCTAAGGTCATATTGCCTATGGATTTCCATGATGGAATTTTCAAATCCCAATTGATAGTCTTCAGACTCCTCATATCTTGTTTCAGATTGATCAAAGGCAAATAGGCCTTGTTCTTCTTCAGTGAGAAAAACATCACCTTCATTGTCATAACCTATCAGGTTTACATGGCTTTCCTCAAGTTCTTTAGTCTCTCTTCCTTCGCCATCTACATAATAATCTTGGAAGGGTGGCCTAATTTTTTGATCGTTGTCTCTTGGCTTGTTTTGGGGAGGGTCTCTTCTAAAGTTTGGATTTCTATTTTTTCTTTGATAATTTGTTTGGTTTTCCCTAGGAGGCATTCTTTCATTCAGGCTTATCCTCTCCATCATTCTCTCCATAGTTCTAACTAGGTTGTCAATCTTAGAATCAGATGAGGAGGTTGAGGGCATGGTTTTATCTTTGTAGGTTACTCTCCTTTATGTTCTCAACCTAGCTCTCTTTTCAATCAGGTTGTCCTCTACACTTATGGCTCCCTTTTGCATGTCTTATAAAGTTAGGTGCTCTCTTTCTCTCAGCTGATAGGCCATGTTTGGGTCAAAACCTTATGGAAATTTAGCTAAAGCTAGGCCTAGAGTGGTTTCATGTTGGGTGGGAGAGCATTGTAAACACTGTTGAATCTAGTGCAGTAGTCTTAGACACTTTCCCCTGCATTTCTCTTAAGGTTGCTATATTCCGAGAGGATTTGGGGAGGGTTTTTCTTAATCTTCCACTTGTTTATGAAAGTTTGGTAAAGGGAAGGGAGATCATGTATGTTGCTGGGAGTTAAGTTTTTAAACCATTTTTTAGCTTCCCCTCCTAGGCTTTGGGCAAACATCCTCATTTGCATGGTTTCATCTTCCAACTCCATATAGTCAAAGGCATCATTCATTATATCTACATGTTGTTGGGCAGTGGTAGATTCAACTCCTGTGAAATGAGGGATCTTGGACTGATAGTCATTTGGCAAAGGTACTAGTGGTTGTGGTAAAACCAGGGGGCATACCAAGCTACCATGATGGGAGCTAATGGTGGATTTATAAGACGAGGGTTTGTGAGAGGAGGTGTAGGATGAGATGGAGTGGTTTGCACAGTGGTGGTATGAATGGGTGTGGTGGAAGTAATTGGACTAGCAAACTGATTCTGATAAGACTTGGGATGGAAAGAGCTGAAGTGATGGAGAAGCTGAAATTCAGGAGGAGTGGAAGGAGAGGCTTCTCTACTAGAACTCTGCTGCAAATCTATGGGCTTAAGGTCAGTTTGGTCAATCTCACTATGTGACTTGGTTCTGAAAAGGTTCTTTGTATGATGCAAATCAAACTGGAGATCTTCCAAAGCTGTAAGATGTTCAGGTACAGAGCTTGCTCTATGAATGGTTCTAACAGTGGTTAAGTTTCCAAATTTAGAAGTTTGCCACAAAATCTTCTCTAGGTCATCAACTATGGTAGGAGGATTTGGGTCCGGATGAGATCTGGTACTGATCCTATCTGAAGCTAGATTTCAAACTAAAAATTCAGAGAGGTTGAAAGTTTTAGGACTGTTTTTGGAAGGCTAACCTCTGTTAGTGCTTGGTAAACTCTCACAGTGTATAACTAGGCTTCTAAACTTCTCAGGGTTGATTTGACACAATCCCAGGGATTCTAATGAGAACTAGTGAAGTAATAGGTCTACTTGAGGCTAGTGGATTCACGAGGTAGATATTTTTTGTTGTTTTAAGAATGTATGTTTATGGTCCCCCACGAATAAATAACAAAAAACAAATCTAGGGATGTTTTGGGGTTTTCTAAGTTCCTTTATGTAGCCTTAGGGTTTGTGAGAGTGTCTTATAACTGAGTCATCATTTTTCTAGGATGTTGAAACAACTAGATTCTACTCTCTGGCTGACAATTTGAGTTCTCTATGATTTGATTAGGGTTTTTGAAGTCCTAAGAGATACTTAGATTGTCACTAACTCATAGGTCTCATCATGATAACCATTGTGTTAGTGATAGTGATGAGGTGGTTACAAATCACAGGATATATTTTGACAAGGGCTTATGAAGTTTTAAGGAGTACTTAAGTTGTGACTTACTCATAAGGTCCCACTGTGATCGCCATTATGTTAGTGTCCTGTGATTTAGCATATTGGTAGACCAAATGCACAGGGTAACATCAAACCAGTCTTTGGAGTCCTAGGACCTAGACTTCCTGGACTCAGAGAGGGCTCTCTCTATTGTATGCAAAGGATGTGAACTTTTTTTCTTTTAGGGTTTGATTTTAGGCTAGTTGTTAAGTGTAGGGTTTGTTGTTTTTTTTGGTTGGGTAGGATGAAATAGGTAGAATAGGTGGAGTGAGAGATCATCAAATCATTGGGCTATGGAATCTATGAAATTCATGGATATCTCAACAATGAGTCAGAGTGCATCACAGGGAAAATATAGTGTGGTCAATGGATCCTTCAAGGTTATGTGTGAAGTGAAATGAACATTAATTTGGGGAAACAAGGTAGGGAAAAGGGCAGTTAATAATCCTTTGTCAAATACCCATAAACAATAAGTTCTAAAACACCATTAACATCAAAAAGAAATCGATATACATGTCAAACCAGCAACTCTTTGATCCAACTTAAGAAAATAAGCATTCTAGACAAACTTTCCAATGAAATATAGAAGGCGAGAAACTCATTTAACTTCTAGTGATTTCACCTTCAAGCTTTAGAAAACATTTAAGATAACAAAATAACTTTAATAAATCAAAGAGGGAACTCCTAAATATTTTTTATCAAGCTACAAAGAACTTTGAGGCAAACTGATAGGCATGGACAAAGGGCAAGATCAAAACAAGACCTCCTTGGCTTAACCTAACAAGTAATACTTCAAAGGGAGATTTCAAAACAGAGTTTAGATAGAATCAAATAAGCAGGGTTTGCCATGAAACATATTTTGAAACTAGCATATTAATCCCTTGATTAAATAAACAAGCTTAGGGGGTCTAAGGAGCAATCAAGAAGTCCTTAAAATGCCCTAGTAGAGGAAAACATCAAGGCAATAAAAGGCGGGAATGACTAAAGTGCTTCAAACAACATTTATTAGCCTATACTTTTCTATTATACTACATATAGAACGATGAAACATAATGATAAACAAGAAAAAATGAACAAATTAGAGACACATCACCATTAACCAAGCTTAGGGATCTTGCAAGCAAGCTTCTCCATCATCAATCAAAGCAAGGCATTCACAAGCTCCACAACACCAAATTTCTCTTCAACCTCAAAAAACCATGTATTTCTCTCAAAACTCATCAAAAGCCAACATTTAAAATGAAGCCCTCATGCTCTATTTAACTCGGCAAAGGAGGGAAAAAACCCTAGATAGGGTTGGAAAATGTCACAATCACTCATAAATACCATTTATACCTAGGAGATCATGCAAGGCCCAAGGCACAAAATATCTCATGAAATAAATGCAAAAATAACTTCTAACGCCTAATTCTAGAGTGATTTTCCTTAAAAAACACTAAAATATGATTTTACAATAAATGAGTGTGTTTTGTTGACTTTGGTCAAAAACACACTGCACAATCCATTTGCACAATGCCAGCTCATAAATAAAATAGGTACGTTTTCAACCAAGTTTTGGACCTCTTCCCGATGTCGTATTTTGCTCTGTGATGGCACGTTGGAAAGCCGGATGATTCTAATTTCCATAAATTCTTGTAGTTTCTTGATCTAGCTCCTATAGCCTGTTAAAAATGCCAAAATCAAAACAATACTATTAGCGCAATGCCAAGTCTGAAATAGAGGCAAAAAGGTGAAAAATGAGGGGTTTTTTGACCTTTTGAGGGTCAAAACTGCTCCGATTTCTCTAAAACGTGGTAAGAATAATGTGCTAGCCATGGGAAATAAAAAAATGTTGAGTTTTCCCTCTGAGGATGCTCCAGGGATTAGTGTAGGGCCAGTGGCGTTGCGCTAATAGGCCTATAAAATCACAAAAAGAAAAAAGTTGCCCAAGTTCCTTCAAAATTGGTGGAAGTCTCCTTCAAGGGGTTTGGGAGACGTGTTGAGAAGCTGATGCCAAAACTCAAAGGTTTTCATGACCCTTTTCCTCTTTTAGGTTTTGGACTTCAATGAGGGCTTTCTTCAGTTTGGCACAAGAAAGTTTATTTTTCATTGCATAATACTTGGTCATCTTTTTCTAGAAAGCAAGGCCCCTTTTTATCTTCATAAAGTAGTTGTGTTCATTCCTGTAATACTGAATGATACATTGTGCCATTTCAAAATCCCTCTCCCACTCCTTGATTTGTGAATCTTTTCTTTGGAGCATTATTCTAGTGGCCACCTCCTCATCTTCATTATCACTGTCTAGATCAATGAATTGGGGCTTTTCAGTAGTTTGCTTGCTTCCCTTACCTTTCTTACCATTTTCCATCTTTTATTTTCCCTTTTCAAGCCTTTGAGCTGATGTAGGTGGCAAGGTCTCTTGCCTTTTCGAGGTAGCAAACACTTTCCTTGGCCCTCTTTGGTATGTACAAGAAAGAGGTGTGATGGTGATTTTGTTGGTCTCTTTGCCATGGTTGTGATCATCATTTAGACTATGAGCCTCTTCTCCTTTTTCATTGTCATCAATACTAGGTTTACCCTCCTCTTCATCTTCTACACTGTCATCAATGTCATAATCATTGAAGGGTTGATTTTTTTCATGAATATTCTCCTCCTTGTTGTCTTCAATTTATCCATATTTTTCACTACATTTTGTTTCATGGGTATCAGAGCTACCTTTTGCTTCTACACTGCCCAGCTCTTCATCTTCCTCATTGTCCTCTTCTTGATCCTCTATTTCTACCCCTTCTTCACTTTCATTGTTTCCTTCTTCTTATTTTATGTCTTCATTATCTGTCATATGTTCATCATCATTTGTTGTCTCTGCCTCCTCACTTTCCTCTTTGATTTCTACCTCAACATCCTCTGTTTTATTTCTGATTTCCCCTCCTTCAATGCTCATTTGATTTTCACTTTCAAACTCCTCATTTCCTCCAGCATCTTTTTTCATAGTGGCATTGTTTTGTTCATTGTCTTGTTCACTGTTTTCACTGTCATGCTCACTATCCCTTTGACTGTCAACCCTTTTATCTTCATCAACATCCTCTTGGTCAGCACTATATTCATGAGCATCATTCCTTTCCTCACTTTGGGCTGACTCACTTGCACCATTACCCTCACTGCCATTACTTTGTTCATAATTGCCACTATCATCCTCTCCATTTGATGCATCAAGAGAAGGCAAAGAAGGGAGTTTTCCTTGAGGTGAGGGTACTTATGTAGATGAGGAGGGAAAATTTGGTTGATGAGGAGGCTGTGGGTTTTTGAAGACTTCATGTTCTATGAATACCTCCCAATGTATACCCTGCTGCTCCAACTGATGTAATACCACCATCTTGATCAAGGAATGGTGAAATAAACTTTGCATTTGTTGGGATTGATTCCTCCTCTGGAAAAAAGAAGACATCTTCTCAATGCTCCTATAGAGATAGTAGGGCAAGTTGAGCATCTTAACCCTTGTGAAATGCATGAGGAGTCTGACATGGTAGGAGTAGAGCCTGGAGTATCTCCGCTCATAGGTGAAATACTTCATGATAACCATCACCAAGGGTGCAAATCTTTGTTTGAGGTGTGAGAAAGGGAAAACTGTCTTGTTGACTCCTCTATACCTAGTTTTGACAAATGGCTAAAAAAATTCCTTGTACAATTTTTCCTTCTTAGACCACTTATCACCAACAGCAGGGATACCTATAGCATTAGAGATGGTATCTGCTAAGATCTCAAAATCTACTCCTGCAAGGCTTGAGTGTTTGTTGTTGTTGGAACAAGATCCCCTGCAAGCTGCGAAAATGGTCCATTTTGTACATTTTTTATTATATTTAGTCTAACGCAAGGGTTTTGGGGTGGGTCAAATCCCTTAAAGCATTATAAATGGGTCAAGGGTAAACCAAGAGTCCGCAAACCACGTTTTGCGGACCATTGGATACGTAGGCTAAAATAGTATAAGTAGTTGAACCTTTTTGAGTTGTAGGACATATTAAGAATGATAAGAGATTGATGCTAAGTGTGAATTGATAGATCTGGTTAGGGTTGTTGGGGAAGGACTCATGCTGTTGTGTGTGAAGATATTCTATGTCCTATTGTGCGCAAACCCCACTACTGTGTGTGCAGGTTGGGATTTTGAGTATTGTAAGTAGATATGAAGGATTAATGAATGCGAAAGTATCGTTGGATGTCTGAATATATTGGAATTACTCTGTGATGTTTGATTGAATAATATATGTTGATGTGTTATTGATTTAAGCTACAAATATATTTTTGTTACTTGTTTATGGTTTGATCTGGGTCTGTTATGTTACATTTCCTGCAAGAAGATCTGGAATAGCTGCGTTATCTTTATATGAGTTCATGATCTATTGATTACTATGAATATCATTTCTATTGAGCATGTGGATGCGAAGGGAATTTGTAGATATAGGCTTTGTGATATAAGATCTGGGCACTATAAGATTGAACACAGCTTAGCTTGACTTACCTACCCTCCCTGAGGGTGTGGAAACTTGGTTCCAGCAACCACCCATACTACTTTGGGTGAGACTTTGGCCTACGCAAGCAGGTCACTGCCGAAAGGGCCAGTAGTATAGGGGTTTGTTGGCAAACCTTGAACCTCTGAACCTTGGTCAGGACCCCTCGAGCCAAAAAATGGTTCCATTGCTAGGACCAAGAGAGTTTTGAGAGAGGGATCAGGTAATTCCAAGGCCGTATTGGAAACCTGAAAGAAAATAAATTGATGAATGGTTCGAATAAAAATTTCAGGAATTCGCGGTAAAAGAAAACTGCAGTAAGTGGTTGACCGCCGAGGAGTGGAAAAATAAGTATATTTTCACAGAGATCTATGAGATATTCTTTGTGAAAATCATGATCGAGCTCCAGGAGTGGCTTGTAAGGTTTATCGAATTTTAGAAGTGTTGGAGGGATGAATGGGTCACGCAGTGGACCCCTGAACTGACCTAGCAGTTAGAGAAGACTGATAACACCATCATTCGCACGGTGGATGACTAGGTGGACAGTGTGCTAGGAGGGCTCGTGACGGAATTCGCCATTGATCAGTTCATATCCTACTCTGAAGTAGAGTGAATATTCTTCAAGGGTTTCCGGGGTAAGTTTCTGAAGACCTTACCATTGCTTATTAAGATATTACTATGTGAAAAGAGTATCTTGTGTAGTCACACCGAGTGAATGATCGCTGATCCAGACAGAAGTTCGATGCGAAGAGGAAAATACTATCAGACCAACCTAGAAGGAGATAGATCTGTCTACATTCCGGTGAGGGAAGTGGCTGTGCAAAGCCCTCCAGCCACACCACTTTTGAACCAGCATAGGGGTGAGAATTCACCTACACCTCCGCCGCCACCACCAAAAGACGACATGGCCGCGCATATGAAGTTACCTACCTTTAAGGGTGTAGGAGATGAAGACATGAATTAGTTTTGGTTTGTCACAAAATTGATAAGGATTGCACAAAACGTAGCTAGTGATGCAGTGAGGCAGGCACAACTGTCCCTCGCCTTTGAAGGAAGAGTGTTGGACTGGTACATGGGATACATCGGCCAACATAAAAATGCAACAATTGAGGAGGTTAAGAATGCTCTGAAGCAGCAATTTAAGAAGCCTAAGTCCTACCCGCAAATAGTGGTTGATCTCAAAGATTTCAAGAAATGGCCCTCTGAGTCTGTGTGGGAGACCAATCAACAACTAAAGAAAGTGATTAGTGAAGGAGGATTTCAATATGATAACAGAAAGTATACAGAATGGTTCATCGCCATGTTACTGCCTCACCTATGCACACCTATGGGTCACCAAACTTTCGACTCGCAGGAGAAAGCCTTGGAAGCCGCGATGAAGTTAGAAGTTGCGCCTCGAGACGAGACCCAGCTGGGCATCCAACAAATCCAAGGGCAGCTAGAAGAAATTCACATGGAGATCAAGAACCTGCGATAAGAGCAACGAGTAGAAGCTAGCCCTGAAAGGTGGTGCATACGATGTAGGGTGAATGATCACACCAAAGATCATTACCCTCTACTAACAGACTATATGCAGGCAGGAGGACCTAGTCTGCTATGCCTAGGATCAAGAAGTGGACTTATTCTGTTGTGTCCAGGCTCTAGTGGACCTACATTGTGGTGTGAGGATTTTCGCGTAGCCGGCCTACATGATATGAACCATTTCCCCCACCTAGGTGCATACGTCACAGAGGTAAAGCAACAATGGTGCAAGTTTTGTCGGTCAATAGGACATGATGAATAGAACTTCCAGACATATGATCTGATGATTGATCAAGGAAAATTATACAGAGTACAATCAGACCCTGCGTCACCGAAAACCCTTGCAGGTATAGGTGGTTCTCCATCAAGGGGCAAGGGAGGAGGGCGTGGAGGAAGTGCAGGATGGGGACAAGGTAAGATAATCTATATAATTGTGGAGAAGCATGACACTTTGCAAGGGACTTCTTGAACCCCACTAGGCAATCCTACTGATATTGCAGACAACTGGACCATGCGATTGAATATTTCCCAATCTTGATAGCAAAAATGCAGGAAAAGTAGTTGACACCTACGAAGAATGTGCAAAGAGTTAAGGCTGAGCTGCGAGACAAAGATCCAAGTGTGAAGGTGGTGACACGCAATGGGATGGCCACCAGGGGACCTGAGGAGGAGGCTGCGATGGAACCTCTAATCTGACAAGCTGTTAGTAAACAAGAAGTTTTGGACCTAAAAAAGGGGAAAGAAACATTTATCACAGCTCGCAAGGACTTTGCTGATGCACAGGCAGCTACTGCTCGGCCACCTGCGAACCTCAAGGAAAATGAGGAGGTCAAGCCCTTGTTGCAGGCATGTATGAAGCCACTGTGTAACCCAAAGGCTGTGGATAATATTCAAGAATTAATAGATAGTTGCGCAGCGTGACCCAATCTATCTCCGGAGATCAAGGATGTGCACAAGCTATACAAGTATAAGAAACACACCGGAAGAGAAATGTAGTTGTCTGCGCAGATTGGTGACTACGAGATGAGTCAGGTTATTTTGGACCTGGGGTCAGATGCGAATGTGTTACCTAAACAGACTTGGCAACAAATTGGAGAGCCTAAGTTGGAATAGTCCACTATTCAACTGCGCATGGAAAATCAATAGAAAATCATCTCGCTAGGAAGGTTGTCTAAAATTACGGTAGATATTGTAGGAGTAAAGGCCCGATCTGACTTTGAAGTAATTGAAATTGTAGAAGATGTGGACCCCTACCCTGTGCTCTTAGGGCTGGACTGGACCATAGATATGGGTGGTATCATTAACCTCAAAAAGAGAAGCATGGTGTTTGAGAATAACAGTACAAGGGTGATAGTACCATTAGATCCTGCGGAAGGCGAACGATACACAGAGCCAGTTCGTGATGAAGAGGAAGTGGATCACATTTATAAGTTGACTACATGGGATGAAGATTGGATCAACCCCACAGTAGAAGCAGTACTCTACTAGGAAAAGGACAGTGAATGCTTCTCTGACTCTGATGGGGAGATGGAGAATTGGAAAAAACGATTGCACGATGTCTTGGCGTTGGGATGTCTTCGAGTCACAAGGGACTTCCGCTAAATTTCCTCAGAGGTAAGATACATACCCTACTTTGATGGTTCTGGTAGCATTAAGAAATTTTTGTGAGCATTCGAAGCAAAGGTTCCCAAGGGATGAAGGCTATGGGCCCTTAAGCTAGCCATGCATGGAACACCTGCGCACTGGTGGGAGACGCATGAGGAAGCATTCCAGAATTGGGAGGAATGTCGCGATATGATGATCCTATGATTTGAAGCCCCAACCAGCGTGTGGGTCAAAACATTCCTTGGATTAGAAGATCCATGCGAATATCTATCTGCATGGGAAGAACAGTGGCATGATAGGACAATTAAGGAGTTGGTTCACCTGCTGAATCATGACCTAGGGTTGCTTCCATCTACATGGTATTTATATGGAAAGCTACATCGGTGCACCTACCACTAGGAAACATTGAAGGAAGAGTTCCTAGGAAAATTTGGGTTTGTAGGAGGGACCAGGATGCTTGACGCAATTCTGTGAGACATTGATGCTAGGGTATGGGGTAAATTGCACCTGTTTATCGCACCAAAAATACCCACATGGCAAACACAGATACCAAGCATGGTTAAATACCGTAGCCTAGCACCAATGGAGGGTAAGGATGATCTGCAAGCTACGTCTAGCTCATAATTGGAAGGGGTGCACATGACTACCGAGTCACTCAAGCTGCCAATGGGTAGCAGCGAGACGCACCCTACGTTGGCTAAGAATAGGGATGTGGATACATAAGGCAGCGTTATCATATATTCAGCGACTCTCACGACCAGGAAACAGCTGTGGTCTCTCCTCGGCCATGCAGAATATTACGGAGAATTTGTTTGAGCAGATGCACTACCTATGAGAGTCTTGTTTACACAAGGGATCTGGTCTGGTTGAGATGACACCTGTCGGAAAAACATGTCTTTGGTTGAGAATTACCTTAGGAAAAAGCCTATGTTGGGGGAGGATGTGCAAGAGGTGTGGGTGTTTATTCCAAGCTCAACAAGTATGCATAATGCACATAGGGAGCGAAAAGTGACAGTTGGAACAGTAAAATCGGGTAGTGAGGAGAAGTTACCGTTGAATGGAGTGGGTGGATGGAAATTAATGGAGAGATTACTTGCGATTTTTTACAGTTTACCTGATTATAAGCTTCGAGTGACATTTACCCTACCGTTGGACGACCATAGGCACTATAAAGTAGGACAGCTGGCTCAGAAAACAGTTTTGTACTACTTCTATAACCTATATGTATTTTTTCTATGCTACACGATTTTCTGGGCCTGTAGCATCCTGTTCATGGCAAAACAACCCACTCTCGTTGCCGATAGGCCCCCAGAATCAAGCATCCCTGTTCCCAATAAGATACCATCTCCTAGTCCCGTGGAAGCTTCGGTACCTACAGAGCCCAAACAGGAAGAAGTCATGATTGGGTCAGGGGACAAGGATATCAATACGATAATTGCACTCTGGCTCCCTGGGTGGAGGAGTGGCTTCATCCCTGGAAAACAGAGCACCGAAGGGACCTGTGTCACTATCAACCCCAAGGAAACCATAGGACCAACTGAGGGGGGTGTGGACGTAGCCGTGGAAAGGGATTCATAGCTACCACAGATCGCCGATAAGGACGCTGGGGCCAGTCCGCAGCTGGCACTGTGTGCACAGGTCAAATAACCAAGCTACCACCTCCCTCTAGATTACAAAGCGGCCAGGCGAGACTGATAAAGGGCCCCAAAAAAAGTAGCACACCCAATTCCAGGAATATGATGCGACGATCACGCTCACTGACGGTGACCTCGAACAAATCACGGACGCAATTACACTAGCCATAGAGGATAGATGGGCAGCCATAGCGGAACAACAGAATGCTCCAATTGACACCTTTCAAATTGAGCTCCACGCCCTCCAATGGAAGGCAGATACGCTGCAGACTATCGTAATTAAAAGATGGGCTCCCTTGGCAATCAGCAGTACCATGCTAGCACAAAAAGAAAGCCATCTCTGCTATTTTCTTAGCACTACCCTGGTAGGAATCCAACTCCAAATAGATACAAGGGTACACTTGGATCTGGCTAAGTTGCCCAATGAGCCATTACAGGGTCTCCACACTGTTGTGATCCGGGAAACCCACTGTCGAGATCTGGAGATGCATCAACAACTCGGTATGGCCAAGTGGGCCCTCAAGCAGAAAGACGCAGAAAATTCCCTCACTATATCGCAACAGGTGGAGCTTGAAATAGTGATCCACCAGCTCTGCACAGAGGTTCTGGACGAAATCTCGGTCGCAGCTACAGCTCGGGCCAAGGTAGAAAGTATGGTCGCGGCAGTAAAAGCTTCGCGGACAGAAATACAGACTATCAAGGCACAATTGGAGAAGCGAATCTTCGACTTACAGGCCACATTGCAACCTACCACGCCGCTGGGGGTTTGAGCCCAACGCGCTGCACTGGTGGCCGAAGCTACGAACACCATCACAGAGCAGATTTCTCAGGGCACCCAGTTGCTAGAATCAGCCATGCAGCTCTGGACCATGGTCCAGTTCAACCCGGCCCTCCGAAAGGTCAATCAGGACTTACAACTGTCATAGCATCATTTTTCACCCTCATGTGAATAATGATTTTCTCTTTGGCCCTAGCCACCCTTTTCCCCCAGAATTGAACAAATTCATAAAAAACAGTGTTAAAAATCCCATATGCGGTTATGCCTAGACTTTTCTGCGTATATACGCGATTTTGTTCATACTTTTCCATGTATGTCATTTAAATCATTAAAAAATATATAAATTCCTTATTTTCGAGGCAGGGTGATGGTTATTCCCATAATTCAACCACCCCAGCCCGTGGCCCAACTGTTTCTAACTGTTGAAACTACTTTGAGGGAGTATAAAAGCCCCTCATGTGTATGGCCTAAGGGAGAGAGAAAATTATAGACATTATACTCTGTTGGATGCCTATTTCATGTCTGATGTTCCTGTGCCTCCTGCACTTCCCAGGTATATTCAGGAAACCCTTGTTTCCTTGAAGATGATCATCATCCTATATGACATCTTGTGTGCACACATCTTAGAAGAATCCTAGCGAGGTGAGGGCTGGATGGATCCAGAGGTCGGTCTACTCGAAGGCCGTGGAAGGATTCAGGTGATCTCTCCACTTTCTATTCTTGTACATGCCATTTATTATGAGAAGAACCATCTTGTTCCCAAATATTCACGTGTTTATATCTCTTTATATATGTGTAAAGATTATTAGTTGAACATTTAGTATTGCTTATATGATATTATACATGAATTATACTGACATCTAGGAGAAATATATGATGTACAACTAATGTTTCGTGTTCGTTATTTCTTTATTTCTAGGTTACAAAGCACAAGGAGTTGCTGGGGTTTTGAACCCCACGGGATCTACATCAAATGTGTGACTTTCAGGTAAGTTCCAAAACTGATTAAATCTATTTTTTAGCATAAAAGAGAGGTTAAGTGAGTTCTTCTTAAATGGTATGCCCCTTATCTGTGAAGGTTTCCGACCCAAAAACCTTTAGGGAGTTATTTCCTAGAATAGAAATGGTGACTCCACTAGGGATCACACTCTTGTGATTTCCCTTTTGGGTTGTTTCATTTGTCCTAAAGGTTTCCAACAGTTTTAATCATTTTTTCCAATTCAGTAAATCTTTTTCCGATCAGACTAAAGACCTGGTCTCTTGATCAGGCTTTTCAGTAAATATTTTTGCGCAGTCACGTATATACGCTATTTTGTGTAAAGGAACCCATGTATACGTGAGTTTCCTTTACAACAGTTGTGTATGCATGCTTGTTGAAAAGCTGTGAAAGCGCGTATGTTTGAGTGAATTTTGAAAATTTTGTTTTGGAGCTTTTTTGTTCTTGTCTGCCTGTGGTGACTTGTTCCTGTGATATCTTTGAAGTCTCTGAAGTGTGTTTAAAGTGGTTTTATACTTGTTTGTCTCTTGGTTTTTTGAAGACTGGCTCATTTGGTGAAGTCTTTGTTTGTTGTGCTTGCAATTCTGGCTTGAGCACCAAGATCTTTTTCTGAATATTTTTTACTGTTATGAGTATTCAGGACATAGAGCTTTTTCTCATTTTCTCTTTCCTAACTTTATGAGTTGCTTTGCATCTTGATTTTTGCCTGTTTTTGCATTTGGTTTTCTTGATTTCATTGACTAGGTCTTGTTGTAATTTTCAAAGAGTCCCTTCTGATTCTTTGGAGTTTGAATTTGTTTCAAGTCTATGCTATTGTATTGAGTTGATTTGTTGAGTTTCTTGTCTTCCTCTTGGTCATATAAGTCCTGCTATGAGAGTAGCATAGTTGGCTTAGAGAATTTTGTTGAAGTTTTTCTTGAAATTCGAAGTTTTCTTGGCTCAGTAATTGGATAGTTTCTTGGCCTTTTTTGGAGTCTCTTTTCTTCATAAAACTCAAAAGCCAAAAAATTTTTTTCTTTCCCATTGCTTTTGTTTTGGTTTACGGTTTCTTTTCACCTTTTTGAAGCCTTGTTGAAATCTTTATTCTTCAGTTCATGACTTGATTAGGAAGGGAGTCTTCTTTTGATTTCATTCTATTATATCAAGTATGATTTTTGCGTCTTTATACATTGAGCTTTTGATATGGAATTAGATTGGTTGACTACCAAAAAGTGATTGAACCTTGGTATCATTATAGATTTCTCTTTGCTTTCTCGGATCTAGCATCTTAGGATTTGCATGCCATTAGTAATTTGCATTAGGTGCAAATAATAATTTTAGTCTTTTTCGCAATTTTTTGAGGTGTGTGAAGTCTAGTTATCTAAAAAGAAAAGTAAAAAATATATAGTTTCATGGAACCTGTGTAGAAATCACTCTTCATTGAAAGGCAATCAGTGCATTTGCATATAGTTTGGATTTCATTGGTTTCTTGTTGCATCATACAAACATCATTGGTTTCACTTCCATATGCCCTTGACATAAAATAACAACCAATTAAAATAAGTGATATAATTTAAAAAAATCAACTAGCAATTTTTGTTTTAAGTGTCACACATCAACTAGCTAGGTTGTAGGGCCTTGGATTAGGTGAGTGGAGAGTTAACTCTCCAAGGCCGCTCATATTTTGAAACATAGAAGTTTATTAATGAGCGAAATCCAACACCGTTAGGTGGACTGGGAAAGCTCTCCTACAGAGAGTCAAGCATGAGGGAAAGTGCAGGTAGAGAAGAGAGATACCCCCTCTCTGATTTGCTGAATCTCGACCTAAGACCGTTCCACCCGGCTGCTGATACAGATTGGTGTCCTTAGTTTCCCGTCCTAGGTATCACACAGGTGACTGCGGAGGGGAATACCCATGGTACCTGAGGTAGACCTTGTATCACTTCCAGCAGTACTTCTAGAGGGTGCCCTTGCGAAGCTTGGGTACTTGCACCGGTAAAGGCTGTTGTTAGGGGGTCAATGTAACTGCTTCTATTACCTTCGCTAGTGGATTTGGGTCGTAATTACCCCAGACTACTTTCGGGAGGTCCTATTTTTCACTTTCTTGTATTTTAGTGTCCAGTCCTAATCACCCGAAGAGGAAATACTTGAAGGCCGCTTGCTTGGCTGTATCTTGGGGACTTTGTAGTGAGTGCTCTTTAATCCTAGCTTGCTGAGCTTAATACTTTTTTGAGTCTAATCAATATTTTAAAGTAGCAGACTGATCGATTCATCAATCAAGATGGCTTCGTGGGTTGTCTCCCACGAGTGCCAAGCCTTCTTCAAGAAGGTGTAGGAGTAATTCAGAAGGTGGTTATCACTCAGTGTTATCTGATACAGTAGAGAGAGATCCTCCATTAGGGCTTGAAGTTTCTGTCACTAGTTTTGGTGTTGGTGTTAGTACTAAGAGGAGTACTCCACCCACCTCGAGAGTTTTATTTCCAGAGGAAGAATTAGAAGTAGAGGAAGTACCTCAATCTCCTAAATCGCTTTTGTCTCCTCTTCCTTCTAATTATATGTTTATCATCGAGTACATCGGACCTGATTCTGAGAGACCCGAGAGTCCTTATCCATCACATTCTCACCTTTCGATGGCCACGACTAGGAACACAGCTTCGACTGTGAGTGCTACAAGTATTCAGACTCCTCCTAAATTTGAAGGAGGAGGCACTATTGTTATATCTTTGATTGCTTATAGTGTTGTTGTGTTTGGCTCTGGTTATACCCAAGCACAGGCTTCTCAATCTGGTCCCTTTTGTTATGGAATGTCTGTTAGTGGAATTCCTTTGTTTTCCATTTCTACTACTACAATTGCATCCACACCCAACTCCTCTATGGCTAGTGGATCAACTTCTTTTCAAGGGCTACCCTTTGCAAGTGGGCATATTCCTCACTTGAATCCTTCCTTAGGGTCTTTTCCTTTTACTTCCCAGACTTGAAATTTTAATCCATGGTCTGGAGGTCAAATTTCTACTACCTGCACGGGTTGGAACCCTATCTTTACAGTAGTAGGGATGGGGAATCAGTTTCTCACTGGTCACAAAGGGAATGTTCCTGTCTCTTCATCTAGTGCTTATCAGGATTTTTCTCCTTTTTCAAATGCTTGGAATCCCTATCAGGGGGTTTCTTCTTCATTCACTACTTCAGTGGGGGGAACTGGCCCACTTTATAGTAACTCTATGTTGGGAGGGGATCCTTCTCCGAATGCTGGGTCACAAGGATTTTCCTATAGCCCAAATTTTTCTACGAACTCTTTCTGGGAACCTAGTGCCTCATCAAATCCAGGGTATTCTTTTCAGAATGCAGGAAATTCATCTTATCAGGGATGGAATTCCTAGGCTTCACCTCGTTTACCATTTCTAGCAACGTTAAAATTGCCAGATTTGTTGAAATTGACTAATGATCCAATCCAATATAGTCCAGGATGGCCTCCACTATCTTCAGACATTCCAAAGTTTGAAGGAAGGAATAAAGAGGATCTGGTAGATCACATCACCAGTTTTCATCTATGGTGTTCATCAAACTCCCTGATTGATGATTCGATTAGGTTGAGATTATTTCAGCGCACCTTGATTGGAAATGAAGCCAAGTGGTATATTGAGTTAACTGGGGGCATTTTTTCCACTTTTGGAGATATGGCTACCATTTTTTAAAATCATTTTCAGTTTCTTGTTCGTTATGATGCCAGGACTGAGCTTTTGGCTAATTTTAAGCAAGACAAGGCAACCCACATTTCTGATCATATCTAGGAATGGCAGAGAAGGAAGAGGCTCATTAAAGCCTATATTCCAAACAAATTCCTTCTAGAATGGTTTTTGAAATCATTACAGCCAAATATTTCGAAGGATGTATCCCTGTCTGGGGTATTTTCCGAGGAACGGGCTATTTTTAGGGCCCAACAATTAGAACTGATTTATTCTCAGTCTGGAGTCCTGAATAAAAATTTTCCAGATGATCCTCACTCCAAATTGGACTTGTCCAAAACTAAACCTGGTCCTCATGGTGATGGACTTATTGGGTCGATCGATAGCGGTGCAGCCAAAACGCTTAGCCAATTGCAGTAGTTGTCCATATAATCTGATTCTTCAAGTTAGGCTGTACCTTTAGTGCCAACCTCTTCCTAAGATTTTTCAATAAACACTTTCCAGACTTCAAACCCCAAAGAAAATAAAAAATCTTAGGGGAAGAAGAAAGTATGAAATAATAATAGAAAGAAGGGAAAAGATGGGAAGGGCGATGCAAAAAAATCCAGCGAGCATATTGGTGAGGGATAGAAGGATAAAAAGAAAGTGAAATTTCCATGCAAGTTATGTACTGGAGATCATCTTACTCACCTCTATCCTAAAATTTAGGATGCACAACACTTGTTAGATCAACAGGGATCTTCAAGCTCCTAGGCTGTGTTAACAAACCCTTTTCCCCAAGGGCAACAGTTAGTTTTTGGTGCGAATCAAAATACTTGGGCTTCCTCTAGAGGCACCCAAGAAGGGGAAACCCCATCAAACATATATATGATGAGTGCTCACGCAGATATCGCTATGAGATCTCATGATTATGGTATAGCTGAGTCTTCAAAAGCCAAGAGTGCTCCTGATAGTACTGAACCGCTTCACATTACGAGGCCCACTATTGAGTCCATACCTCAGATGCCAAAATCATCTACAAAGCGTACGATGATTAATTCAAATGCCAAGGCTGCCTAGAACTACTCTGTTGTAGAAGATCTGGCATAGAGTCCTTGTGCTATGTCTGCTCTCGAGGTGCTCCAGTCTTGTCCAGCTCAGTGAAGTGCTCTTCTCACTGCTACTGGAGCTATTGATCTGAAGAACTCTCTTATGATTACATTCGATATGACTAATTTTAAAAAGAGACTCCCACATCATATGGCTTTCCATATTATATCGTTGTTTCGAAAGTTCATTATATTTCAAACGATCGTTGATGAGGGTGCTTCCACATGTGTGATGTCTCTTGCACACTGGAAGGGAATCGGATATCCCGCACCTGTTCCATCAGCCACTCTTCTAATTGTGTTTGACGGTAATTCTCACAAGCCACATGGTATTGTCCCAGCTTTGCCCATCTATGTTGGGGGAAAAACTATAAATATAGAGGTTGAGATAGTTGATGCAAGCTTGGACTACAACCTTTTGTTGGGGCAAAACTGGATTTATGAGATGGATTCTATTGCATCCTCCTTGTTTCGTATTATTTGTTTCCCTCACGAAGGGAGGATTGTCACAGTTGACCAACAGGATTTCTCTCCTGTAGACCTGAATGCATCTACTGACTCAACTATCCCTTTGGTGGATAACGTCAAACCATCTGTTGAGAATATAGGGGTTGGAATGTATTCTTCTCTGATGGGTACTTTCGATATTCCACCTCCTTCCATTCATATAAATGCAATTTCATCCTCCAGGGCTCCTATTCGACAAGAGTTCTTCAAAACTCATTATTTTTCGGATCCTTGGACCTTACCGTCCCCTAATTCCACATTAGCGGAAGGTCAAGTGGGTGGAATGGCATTTCTGATGTTTGCGGTAGAGATTGCTTATAAATCTATTGTTGACTCTATAGAATCCATTCCAGATTCTCTTTCACCAGAGGAATTGGATGGCGATGTGGCCCTGGCTTCGAAACTTAGTTCTTCTTCCTCCCAGGATTGCCTAGATACCACTCTTCCATCTGAAGAGGCTATCCTAGAAGCTATGACTGGTGTAGATAGACCGTGGGATGATTTGCATCATCGGTCTTACTTTCTACTAGACTTGAATGAATTTGAATCAAGTTTCCCAAGTCCTCAGTCTTCTGACTCTGTTCACCTAGTCCTGAACCCTTTAGCACCAACACAGGTATTTGCTAAAGGGAACATGGTTGTGATTTCTTCGACTATCCTGGTGAACATCTCCAGGAATCCCAAAGTTATCGAGAATGTTTTCATTGGAGCTGAATGTTCCCCTGAAGAGATTCAAATCTACACCGATCTCTTTAAAGAGTTTAGGGATGTGTTCGCTTGGTCTTATGAAGAAATTCCTGGTATCGATCCATCTATTGTCGAACATGAGATCAAGATATACAAAAATTATAAGCCTGTGAGGCAAAAGCTTCGTCCGGTCAACCCTAGGAAGGCTGCAGCTATCAAAGATGAGGTAGAGCAGTTGCTCAAGGCATGATTTATTTTCCCTGTTTCTTTGACTAAATGGGTTTCGAATCCAGTTCCAGTAGATAAGAAACAAAGGAAAATTTGCGTTTTCATCGATTTCAGAGACCTTAATAAAGCATGTCTGAAAGATAATTACCCCACACCATTCATAGATCAAATTATTGATGAGTGTGCTAGTAATGAGATTTTCTCCTTCATGGACGGTTTTTCTGGATTTAATCAAATTACTATCTGTCCTGAAGATCAGCATAAGACTACATTTATTTGTCCTTGGGGTACCTTTCCTTACAAGAAATTTTTTTTTGGCCTTAAAAATGCTGGAGCCATTTTTCAATGGGCCATGTCATATGCCTTCCATGACATCAAACATATTATCGAGGCGTAATTGGATGATTTAGCTACTCATTATCGCAAGAAAATTAATCATCCTTCTCACCTCTGTCAAGTATTTGAACGATGTCATTTTTACAAAATCAGGTTGAATTTGAACAAGTGTGTTTTCGCGGTCACATTTGGTCGGTTGTCGGGGTTTATTGTGTCTATGGAAGGGATTCGAGTAGATCCCTTCAAGGTTGAGGCAATACTTCTGTTTCCTCCCCCGTCGTTTATTTTTCAACTTCAAAGTCTACAAGGAAAAGCTAATTTTCTGCGGAGATTTATCGTGAATTATGCCAAAGTTACAAGAGGATTCATGAGATTATTAAAGAAGCGAGTCCCATTTTTGTGGGATGACTTTGCTTAACGCTCATTTGATGCTTTGAAAAAATCATTGACCTCTGCTCCTATACTGAGTCCACCTGATTATAGCAGGGATTTCCTCTTGTATCTCGCGGCAATAGAATCTACTATTGGTATGGTTCTGGTTCAAGAGGATGATTCTTTTGCATAACATGTTATATACTACCTTAGTCTAGGTTTGGTAGGGCCTGAACTCTAGTATTCTCCGATAGAAAAACTTGATTTAGCAGCTGTCCATGCTGTGTAGCGGCTCAAACATTATATTCTCCTATGAAAAACTTATGTTTTGGCAGCAATCAATCCATTTAAGTTTTTTCTCAGCCAACGAGTGATTGGGGGCAAATGAAATCGGTGGATTGTGATTTTGCAGGAATTTGATCTTTAGTTTATGTCTACCAAGTCCAAGAAATCATTAGTTTTCGCAGAGTTAATTTCTAGGTTTCCCTATGGAGAGGAGATAGTTTATGCTGAATCCTTTCTGGATGAGCATCTTTTTCTCATCTCTTTATAGGATCCTTGGTATGGAGATATTATTTTATATCTTCAGACTACGAAGTTTCCTTCAACTTTTTCGAAAGATGAGTGCCGTAAGTTGCATCACCTGGCTAAAAATTACTTGATCATTAGGGATACTTTATACCATCAAGTGGTCGATTTTATCCTAAGACAATGCTTAACTCTTGAAGAAGCTGAGGTTGTGTTGAATGATTGCCACAATGGAGCTTGTGGTGGTCATTTATCTGGGCTTGATACAACCCAAAATATCTTGTGTGCTGGATACTTTTGGCCTTCAATTTTCAAAGGTTGTATAGAGTCGGTCAAACGGTGTCATCCATGTCAAGTGTATACTCGAAATATGCGTGCTCATCCAGCTCTACCCTTCCCAGTTGTCATTCTCGGTCCTTTTACAAAGTGGGGTATTGATTATACTACTTGTATCCCACCTTCAGCTAAAGTTCACAAGTACATTATTGTAGCAGTAGACTACTTCACGAAGTGGGTCAAGGCTATGCCTACTTTTGGGAATGATGGGAGACAATAGCTCTTTTTCTCTTTAATCAAGTTATTTCTCGTTTTGGTATTCCTAAAGAGATTGTCACTGATCATGGCAGTCATTTTCAGAATAGCATGATGGATGAGTTGGCTCTCAAATTGGGTTTCCAGCAAGAGCATTCATCTCCTTATCATCCTCAAGCCAATGGGCAAGTGGAAGCCGTGAACAAATCCTTGAAGACCATTCTTCAACAGACAATTGATAAAGCTAGATCTAACTGGCATATTATGTTGTATCCTGCGTTTTGGGCATACCGAATGTTAGTAAAAACTGCAATTGGTTTTACTCCGTTTCAACTAGCTTATGGGTTGGAATCAATATTTCCCATCGAGTGTGAGATTCCTTCTCTTAAGTTGGTTGTAGAACTTCTTCCCGACACTTCTAGTCTTGAAGAACACATCCTTCATCTGGAACATCTTGATGAGCAGCGTCGAGATGCTACCACGATGAACGAAGCACATAAGAAACAGGTACAAGTTCAGTACGATAAAGTGGTCAAACCTCGAGTTTTCTCCAAAGGCGACCTTATTCTGGTTTATGCCCAGGAAAAGGATGCCCTAGAGGTAGATAAGTTCAAGTCTACTTGGTATGGCCCCTTCATCGTTAAAAAGGTCCTCAACTAAGGAGCTTATACCTTGGTTGATTTTGAGGGAAATGATTTAGCAGAGCCCAAAAATGGGCTCTATCTAAAAAGGTATTATGTCTAGGCTTTGGCCTGACATCTTGCTTTTTGTATATATTTTTGTTTTTGTTTTTCTACATGTTTGAATTTTTGGTCTATGAGGTGATGGTGATGTTTTTTGATCTGCTTTGGCAGGTTGTATTGGATATCATGAGTCATTATGGTTTCGCCGATGGTGCTAGTAGACTCACTTGAAACTTAGCTTCCTCGGCTTGGGTACTTTATTATCCATCTGGTCAGCTGTTAGTTTCAAGAGGGGTCTGCATTGGTCCTGCTTCCAATAACGTAGCAGAATACACTACAGTCATGTATTCTATATGTGATACTTGCACTTGATTTTCGACTTGTACTTCCAGGCAGTGCTCAGATGATTCACTATGTAATTTCCAGTTCAGTTATAATTGTATACATTTTGGATATATAGACATGCTTTTCTTTCACTAAGCATGAGTATGCCCGCCTCAGACATGAGTTGACTCTCTAACTTATTTCATTGGTTTTTTGACAGGTTGAAATTTGGTGACGTCCTCTCTTGTCTTCGCAAGGTTCTTTCTATGAACATAATATATTTCAACCATCATGTACCCCTTCTGACCACATATATTAGGGGGCATCTGTTATAGAATTATTTTTCACCCTCATGTGAATAATGATTGTCTCTTTGGCCCTAGGCACCCTTTCCCCCCAGACTTGAACAAATTCATAAAAAACAGTGTTAAAAATCCCATACGTAGCTATGCCTAGAATTTTTCGCATATATACACAAGTATGTTCATACTTTTCTGCATATGCCATTTAAATCATTAAAAAATATATAAATTCCTTATTTTCAAGGCAGGGTAATGGTTATTCCCGTAATTCAACCACCCCAGCTCGTGGCCCAATTGTTTTCAACTGCTGAAACTACTTTGAGGGAGTATAAAAGCCCCTCATGTGTATGGCCTAAGGGAGAGAGAAAATTATAAACATTATAATCTATTGGATTCCTATTTCAAGTTTGATGTTCCCATGCCTACTGCACTTCACAGGTATATTTAGGAAGAATCCTAGCGAGGTGAGGGCTGGACGAATCTAGAGGATGGTCTAGTCGAAGGCCGTGGAAGGATTCAGGTGATCTCTCCACTTTCTATTCTTGTACATGCCATTTATAATGAGAAGAACCATCTTGTTCCCAAATATTCACGTGTTTATATCTCTTTATATATGTGTAAATATTGTTATTTGAACATTCATTATTGCTTATATGATATTATACATGAATTATACTGACATCTACGAACAATATATGTTGCACAACTAGTGTTTCGTGTTCGTTATTTCTTGATTTCCAGGTTACGAAGCACGAGGAGTTGCTGGGGGTTTGAACCCCACGGGATCTACATCAAATTTAGGACTTTCGGGTAAGTTCCGCAACTGATTAAATCTAGTTTTCAGCATAAAAGATAGGTTAAGTGAGTCCTTCTTGAATGGTATGCCCCTGACCTATGAAGGTTTCCGACCCAAAAACCTTTAGGGAGTTATTTCCTGAAATAACGATAGCATGAAGAAGCTTTCACACAGGTCAAGGCTAAATTTCCCACCTTGGTTCCTGCACAACAGTTAGCACATTTGCGGAGCAAAATCACTCTCTTGGACACGATTGAGAAACTCTGGCAAAAAAAGCACATCATTGAGGAACGATTAAAGCCATGGGCTGCCACAACCCTCTAGCTCTCACAAGATGATGATGGTGCGGTCACGCAACTAAACCAGACATTGGAAAACATCACTACAGCAACCGAAGGGCCAACATCCCAAAATCTTGTGGACCTCGCGCAGATCGCCATAGCCTAAAGTCAAGAAGTGTTGCCTCCACTAATCGCCACCCTCATTGCACTACGCACGCAGGTGGAGAGCCTACCACCATGGGTACTTGGGATGAGTCACAAGATTGTGTTCGGGGACTGTTGGATCAGGGTCCCCTGCAAGCTGCGAAACTTGTCCATTTTGTAAATTTTTTATTATATTTAGTCTAACGCAGGGGTTTTGGGGTGGTTCAAAGCCCCTAAAGCATTGTAAGTGGGTCAAGGGTAGACCAAGAGTCCACAAACCATTGTTTGTGGACCATTGGATACATAGGCTAAAATAGTATAACTAGTTGAACCTTTTTGAGTTGTAGGAAAAATTAAGAATGATAAGATATTTATGCTAAGTGCGAATTGATAGATCTGGTTAGGCTTGTTGGGGAAGGACTCCTGTTGTTGTGTGTGCGAAGATTCTCTGTCCTGCTGTGTGTGGACCCTGTTGCTATGTGCGCAGGTTGGGATTTTGGGTATTGTAAGTAGATATGAAGGATTAATGAATGCAAAAGTATCATTGGATGTTTGAATCTATTGGAATTACTCTGTGATGTTTGATTGACTAATATATGCTGATGTGTTATTGATTTAAGCAGCAAATATATTTGTGTTACTTGTTTATGCTGCGATATGGGTCTGTTCTGTTACATTTCCTGCAAGAAGATCTGGAATAGTTGTGTTATCTTTATATGAGTTCATGATCTATTGATTGCTGTGAATATCATTGCTATTGAGCACATGGATGCGAAGGGAATCTGTAGATCTAGGCTCTGTGATATAATATCTGGTCACTATAAGACTGAACGCAGCTTGGCTTGACTTACCTACCCTCTCTCAGGGTGCGAAAACCTAGTTTCAGCACCCACCCATACTACTTCAGGTGAGAATTTGGCCTGCGTAAGCAGGTCACTGCCGAAAGGGCCAGTAGTATAGGGGTTTGTTGGCAAACATTGAACCTCCGAACCTAGGTCAGGACCCCTCGAGCCAATAGTTGTGCAAGTTGAAATGAGAAGCCTTGTAAGCTCTGGGCGGCTTTTCACTTGTTTGACCTTCTCACAAAATTGGAAGTACCCTGCATTCTGGAAACATGATAGGATCCTAGGAGAGGAGGTGATGGCCACTGTGCTCTGGGGTTCAACTCTATTCACTTTCCTTCCCTTATGATTTGGTCTCAAAGGATTTTGGCCTCTTTCACTGCTACTGCTTTTTTCTACTCCTAACATGGTGATAAGAGATGCTTGTTGAAAAACTAGGGTTCGGAGGAGCAAGATGAAGATGGTGGGGAAGTCAACTTGTAGTGAATGAGTGATGTGGAGGTTAGGTTTTTAGGACTGCTTTCTTTGGATTTTTTAAGAGGGTTCACCTTGAATTATGAATTGTGACCTCAGTAACTCACCCTCCTTCAAATGACATTTAACTGGTTTAAGGAGGTTAAAATAATAGGCTCACTTTACATGTAAGACCTAGGGTTTACCCACCTAGGGTTTACCCACCTAGGGTTTAATCACTTCATAGCCACAAAAAGACTAAAATTATTTGAAAATTTCTTGGGGGACAAGGAGGGAATATCACCTACCAATGTTAGCTTTTTGTAGACCTTTGGATACAAAATGGAGGACGAATTTTTAGCCTTGGGGCAATTTTTTCCTTCATTGGAGGCCCTCTGCATTAACACAGCGCCCTGCCCGAGCAGTCGGATCATCCTGTTAGCGCAACGCTAGTAGTCCTGCCTATGGATTAGTGCAGTGTCGGGTGTTCAACAGAGTTGTCGAGTCTTTGGGTGTGTCAGGCTCGTATTTTCACAACGCCCTGGATTTGCGTAGTGCCATCACTGATTAGCGCAACACCTTGTAAATTTGAATGGGAGGAAAGTGGATTAGCGCAGCGCCAACCTGTATTTGCACAGTGCCACCGATTTGCGCAGTGCCAGTAGCCCTTGACCAAAAGACTATGTTCTTCTTTTGCAAGCTTTCTCTTCTTTCTGTGATAGAAAAATGAGATGGGGAAAGACTAAGAGGGCCGCTTATACCCTTTGGGAAATAAATCAAACTTTAAAAACCCACTTTACCATGTTTTCCTTTGGTCACTTTATAATTTTCATTAATATCTCTTTGAATCCTTTTGCAAGTGACTTACAACTTTCTCAAGTGATTTTCTCTGGTGATGGTGTACTGAAAGGATGAAGAGGTCCCCTTTTTATCTTTGAAGGTTTGGGCACTGTGCAAACTATCTTTTCTTGCACTAATAAATGGAAACCATTGTTCTTACCCTTTTTTCGGCATTCCTGAGTGTAATTGACCTAAAACATGTGTTTTCACCTTCTTGTTGATTGAAAATGATATGTTCGTTTTGGAAAAGATGTGTACAACATGCTTACTATGTTTTCCCTTGGCCACTTCTGATTTGTTGCAAGTGCCATAACACAGTGTTTTTTATCCTTTTGTCATTTGTTTGAATTTTGACAACCTTTAGTCACTCCACAAGGACCCCATGGTCAACATGATTTTCCATTTTGACACTTTACCTGTAATATTCCTAATTGCCCAAGCTAATAGGAATATTTAAATTTTGTTTTATTTTTCATTTGTGAATAAATGACTAATGGAGGACATGTAAAACTCCTTAGATCAATGAATAAATCAATGCTCAATGTGAACAAAGCTATATCTGAGCCAGTTACATAAAATCCGCTTGTGTGTGAAACACGTTTGAGCTATTTGACTGGGTCAACAGGACCAAATCTACAACATTGTCTAGGTTCAATGTATGTCCTAAAGGGACAACGCAGTTCTAGAAGGAGGACCACATGTGAAAAGGGTTAAGTGATTCAAGGTGGTTTAGGGTTTTGCACGTCCTCATCTTATAAAAGGAAGGAGAAGGCTCAAGGAAAATGTTGTTGATGATAATTATATTTTGAGTTTGCTTGAGCAAATCAAACTCTCTTGGTTGCTTAGCTAAGAGAGAGGAATTTCCTGTTTAGGAATTATTCTTCATTCCTTAAGGGTCTCTTAGAGGAGATTGTGCTGCATTGATCCACTATCTGGAATTTTGGCCAAGCTTCACCTCCATTGATAGTGTAAATGCTAATTAGGGCTTCATTTTTTATAGAGCCGCAGCAAGTGGAATCAGATCTATATAGATCTAAAGATTTCTATTGCATATTTTCAGTGGGGAAGTCATCTAAACCATTGGCAGGAGTGCAATAGCTGTTTTGAGCTTCAGATTATTATCCTGGAATGAGGCCAAAGTGTGAATCACTTCATCAGGGTAGTTAGCTTCAGAAACTACGTTATTTTGTAGGTAGAGTTGCAATGTTTATTTGCTAGCAGTTTGGAGGAGAGATCTCCGGTGAAAGGGTTCCTTTCCTTCACTGAGGGGATCCGTGGATTGGCCAACCAATCCATGTTCTATTTCAGATCTGATCTACTGCGTGACTTATTCTTAATAAATTTTTGATTTTTACTGTAGATCCAAGGTGTAGATCTTAGATCTATTCAGTTTCCTTCATTATAAGCTGAGATCCCCAAGGGGAATGTACTTAAAAGTCATTTTTGCATATATATTTCATTTATATCTATCATTTTGTACTCTGATATATTATAGATCTTAAACTTAATGAAACACTTCTTCATATTTCTAAAAATTATGTTGTTTGGTTCATCCTCTACTTCTTGTGTCATAAAGCTTGGGTTTTAGGCCTTTTCTTCAAGTATAGATATGTATTTTCTAATGAAAGATATTTGAATCATATTCTCAGCTGGTCATACTATTATATCTACATAAGCTCACCAAAACCTTCATAAAATACGCTCTCTAAGCTTCAAAAAATTTCTGCATACTCCGAGTCATGGGAAATCAACAATTTTAAGCCTAGTCGGGAATGGAGGATCTATTTAACATAGAAAAATGCATTTTTTTTGCTGAAATTTAGAATGTGAATCCCTCTTGACCTAATCTAACATATCCTAGAGCCATGACCCTTATTTTTACACACATTTCTGAATACATTCATTTTAGGGCATGAAAAGCTGCTTTTCCTCACCTTTTTGAGAATAAAAGCTGAGTAAAGGTTTATGCAGTAGTTGGAATTGATTGTTGAGTGTTTTTAAACAAATTTTATGATAGCTGAAGCACACATCCCTGAAAAATTGGTTTTTCAGGCATGTCTTGCTGAGCATTTCCTTTTGGGGATATTACAGTGGTATCAGAGCATCAATCTTGGCTCAGCCTGTGCAACCCAAGATAATATGCCATTATAAGGAGAAGCTCCTCATTTAGAAGAGGATATGTATAGAGAAAAAAAAAAGAGGAATGATGGAAGAGGAGGTTTCCCTTCTTATTTTCCATACCCTAGAGGGTATCATTGAAGATCTTGAGGAGATAGAAAGGGAAAGATGCAAAAAGTTTCTAAGAGGGTTTGAAGATGAAGCAAGCCCTAGCTATTATCATGATGGGTGTGAGATTTTAGCCACGCATGCAAATCCACAGCGCAGTCCATTGCCCACTTGCACTACAGGGAGGATGGAGGAAGAAGATGAGGCCATTGGAGGAGCAGCGCTGCAACTCAAAGGTATGGCTCATGGTTGGTGGTTTAAAAATTATGTTTCATTTTATCATGCAAATGTAGAATCATATGATGGATTCACTAAAGGATTGGTGAGAAAATTTGATGAAAATCGTTGTGAATCTTTATGTGTCAAAACATCAAACACTTTGCATGCATTGGAGAGAACCATGAAACAAACTCCATTCCATATTTCTGAAGGGGATGACAACATGAATGATGGCTTGCTAGAGGCAAGTTTTGGGCCGCTAATATGAAATTATTTTTATCACTTTTTAACACCTATTTCATCCATTTCTACTCTTCTTTATCATGTCATTTATCATAATTTATCATATAATTCCATTTTATAATTATTTATGCTCTTATGGATCAATATTATTTCTTCTCCTTTATTTTTAATTTATTGATGATTATTATGCATGATTTTATCAATGATGGTTTATTAATAGATTTTGTAACATCACTCACCATTTTAGCCTCCAAGATATTTTCCAGATTGCAAATTTGATCTCCAGCACATCATTCAATATTCCAACTCACAAATTCGTTGGAATAAGAAGTGTCAGTTTTGCATTGGATATTCTGGGAAAATGGAGAAGAATCTGGAAACTCCGAAACATGAGTTTTGTCCAAAACGGACCAAATTAACTTTAGTAAAGAACGGTTTTCCAAAATTCAACCTGTATTAAGAGAAACGGAAGGGTCTCTAAGGACGATTTTCCTAGATTCATTTTTGTGGCCGTTTTCCATTCTTCCAGTTGCAATACCAAATTCAACTTGTTCTTGTTGAATGATTG